>CM072812.1:1760000-2960000 GCA_037013495.1 Hippophae tibetana
GGGTGTAATTGGGTTGTGAGTTGTGAGTGTTGTAAACACCTTGTGTAATTTATCCCCTTTCAGTAAAAAGATCTGCAGCAGGTCCGGAGACGTAAGCAAGATTGGCCGAACTCCGTTATCAAATTTGTGTGTTATTTTTCTATTCTTGCTTTCTCATAAATCTGGCTTATCGGAAATTTGCGTAATTTCCCAACACTTGCTACAATAAAAATTTTATAATTTACAAAAATATAATCAAATAAGACTGTTTGCCAAGTAAAAACATGTTATTTCAAATGTATTATATATATATGGATCTGAAAAAAAAAATTAATCAATTTTAGTTATGTTTGCTGCTGATTTTAATTTTTGATTTTTTTTTTTTGCATTGTTTTTTTTAACCTAGTATATGTTTGATAACTTTTTCGAAGTACATGTTTTCAACTTTTAAGAAACCAACCATAAAATATAGGATGATTCATTAAAAATAAGATTTTTTTTAATAAGATTTCATATTTTTTCTTTCTATTTTTAACAGAGACACTTTTTTTAAAAAATAAATCAAGTTTAAAACTTTTTATGGATAAATATAGAGAAAAATCATTTAAAACAAGTAGTACAAACACATTTTTTTAAATTCTTTAATTTTTTTCAAAATATATTAGAATTAAAAAAAAATTATCAAATAACTTATATGTAATATTTTGAATTTATTCACTAGCTACAAATTATTATTATACATTATTTTTATAAAAAAATATTAGAATTATAAAATTAAGTTTTTAATCGTAAATTAAAGTGCGTACCAAAGATAACCTTCGTTTTCGTTATATTGAAAATTGGCACAAAATTAGATCAATAATGTTAATATATATATATTTAAAAAGTAGCCCCGAGATTAAATAAGTTAGGCATGGAGTGTACGAGCGAACAGAAGTTCAGGTAAACATACCTTTTCAAGTTGGTGGATGTCACTTCGGTGATATTGTTATTTTTAATATTTTATGTTATTAAAAAAAATATTTTTAATATTGTTATTTTCAGTGAAGGGGAGTATCCTAATTAATAAATTGTTATTTTTTATCATTTTTTTAATAATAATCGTTTTTTACACAAAATATCCTTTTGATTTTTCCAGAGAATGATTTTTTTATGAAAATTAAGTGAAACTAAATTTATTTTTATTTTTTTGTTAAAAGTTGTACAAAAAAATATTAAATTTATGTCTTCAAAAAATAAATAATATAAATAAGTATTAAATTTATGTCTTCATAGAAAATATTTTTTATGATTAATTGAGAGGGATAACAATAAAAATACTTTTCATAAACAATTAACTTAAAATATTTGCATTATTAGTGTTGTTAGAAAAAAAAATTCTTAAAAATTAACAAAAAGATAAAATCCTCCGTAAAAATACAAAAAAAGTATTTTAAATAAAAAAAATTGAAAGAATACCAATACCTTTAGAGCTTTAATTTTAAGTTTATTATAATAATTTTTTATTTTTATAATATTTGACATTGAAATTGTATTATTATGAAATAAACATAATTATATAAAATATTTTTAGATTACGGTATATTGATTTAATAAATATTCTTATATAACATATATAATTATATATTTTATGTGTATAATTAATTAATATTTTTTAAATAGTGAATAAAAATATCTATGTTTAATTATTTTATTCATTATTTATGTATATCACTTTTGTTTACAACGTTCATTAAATATTATTGGTACATTCAATGATATAGTAAAATATACACACAAAAAATTAAACTAGTATTTTGTAAAAAAATTAACGGGCCCATATCCCTAATCTACATGAAACTCCGCGTATGGACATGAATGTAATTATTTAAATATTTTAATATGAGTTAAATTTACCAAAAATTTAATGCATCTAACAATCAAATATATATTTAAATTAATGACACTTGGCGTCTTAAAAATTTCAAATAACATATCATCTAGTTGGTAAATGGTAAGTATGCTATACTTGTTTTTTATTTCAGTTATTCATGTATTTAAAACACAATCTAAATATATATTACAATGTATTGTCAAAATTTAAATAAATATATTTTTCTTTTATCTGGTATGTGTTATATATATCAACACGGAGTTTTTTTATTTATTTAAACAGCATTTTATATTATATAAATTTTTTATTTAAAACGAATAATGATGAATGAAACTCTGTATAAATAGATATTGGATCTTGGAAGTGGCCCAATTACACTTATGAATTATACTACTCCTCTAAAGCATGAGCTTTATTCATTTTCTTGGCTTAACAATTGGCATATATAAAGACTTGGAGCATTCTTCAAAAAAATAAAACCTAGTTCTTTGGAGATAGGAAAAACTCAAGTATAAGCTAACTCTATGAATATATGGTAAAATTTGAAAATTTTAATGAATTATATTAATGTATAAATAAGTATTTTATATTAATTAAGAAGAATATTAATGTATTGTTTATAACTATTATGAAATTTACTTTCATTTTAAGTTAATATTTTAAAATTAAATGTCTCATATTATTTATATTGTTAGAAATTAGACTTAACTCAACCTAATAAGATCTCATTAAGTTAAGGATTGTTCAAGGCTATAAACAACATTATTGTTTTGTTCCTAATCGATGTTAGACAAGGATACCTAACAATCTTTCTCCACACAGTAAATAAAGGTAGACATTAGCGTCACGTTGAGACTGTAGTACAACCCAATTAAGTCTAAAAATATAGAGACTACACACATCGTTGATATCATGTTAGAAACTTAGACCTAACATATATATTATAAAAAATATCGGAGCTTCAATCAAACAATGTGTTAAGAAAAAAAATTAATTGATCTCCTTACAAAAAATGATATGTGTGACTTGGAAAATTAAAAAGAAAATTGAAATAAATAGAAATATAATATAATAAATAGATTAAAAATATAAATTATTGGATAGTACGTTATTAGAGCAATAAAAGAATATCACACATTATTTAAATATGATATTAAAATATGGTTTATAAATAAGCATGTGTATTATCATATTTAGAGTTAAATTTTTAGGATTTTATAACTTATATTATCTATATACTGTATAAAGTTTTAAGAGTTTTCGTCGTGAATAAATCTAAAAAAATAAGTTAAAAGTAATGAATGTTATGTTAAATGATGTACAAGAAATGATATTATTATATAAAAATAATGTTTAAAATTCTCTATTTTTTAAATTAAAAAAATTAGAAAGAAGAAGAAAGTCTAGAATTAATCCTTTCCACCACCTTCTCTGGTGCGTTAGCTCTGTCTACGATCAACCAATTTCATCCAACGATATAGGAAACCAGGCACACCACTGATATTATTGAAAACCCTCCTGCAAATCACTGACGATCTCACTAACCCCACTCTCTTTGATGGTCGATCTATCCCTAGAAATCACTGGGCAATCTTTTTAACCAATTTTAAGTGTACACATTGACATCAAAATCTACCGGGACAAACACCACTTGTTAGTGTATAATATTTAGAAAATTGAGTGCGGATTATACATTGTAGGTTTATATATATATATATATATATATATATATATATATATATATATGTATAAAAAGAAAGAAAGTTGTGGCATGGATTTATATATATGTTAGACATATATCACAAGAAATGTGGACTAACAAATGACAATTCCATTATCAGTGCAGGATGCATGAGGTTATGTCTGAGAGACACATGATATTTATTTTGTTGATAAAGAGGCACATGATAATGTCGATTAAGCCATGAATGAAGGGTTTGTTGACATGAGAAATCTTAATGTATATTATAAATTTGTATGTAAATTGCCTATATCTTGATACTTTGTAAAAGTATTTTAAAAATGAATTTTTTTTTTGACAATTCTGATCCATATCATACATAAATATTATGTGCAAAAACAGATATGACATTAAAATTCTTTTTATTAGTATTGTTAGTCAATAATAATTTAGGTGATAAGTATTTATAAATTAAATAAATGAGTTAAAATATTGAGCTAAATTGTATTAATCACAATTATCGACACAATAAGGTATTGTAGAATAATAACTTAATATATAAAAAAATTCATAATATATATAATTTACTTGGAGTAATATTATAGCAACAAATGGTATAGTAGTACTAGATTAAACGCAAATTTGATATGTAAGACATTGAAGGAATCTTGGAACAATTTATTATTGAGTAATGGTAGGTATAAACACTTGAATTAGCGTTAGCATATATCACCATTGCTTCTAAATTTGTGATTATTTAAAGTATGCAGTAGTATAAACATTTTAGTTTTTATAAGAAACATTTATTTATATAATTTTATTTTTAACTTTCTTAAAAATATGTTTTATATTATTTATGCACCATATTTTTAAACATGTAAAAAACATATATTTTTAACTTTTTTTTATAATAAAAAAAAACATACATTCACATCTTCAAATGGATTAGAATGTAAATAATTATACCATTCAACTAAAACTAATATAAATAAAATAATAAATATGTTATAGATTTCAATAACATATTTAAGGATAACTAATGTTATATTTTATACTATAAATTTTAATTTATCATCTTATATTTTTCTATCAATTTATAACAACTTTATATTTTCATTTCTATATTCATTGGGTACTTTTAGATTATATTACCACTAAATCTTAATGAGATAATAATATCGAGTGATCAGATTGAAAGATTAAAATTTTTTATCGAATTTGGTAGAAAATAGTTAGTCTTGTAACTTATTGTATTTAAAATTAATGTAAATATTAATTAAAATATATAATTTATATAAAATCAAATACATAAAGTGTTAAACTTATAAAAAAATTAAAATAATAAATTTAAAATAATTACAAGTTTTAAATAAAATTTCACCCAATATTTAATCACTATATGATATAAATAGTAGAAAAGTCACTACTTATTACTATATTTATAGCAATTAATACGATTTTTTCTAGTAAAAATCGATGCATATATCAAATGGAGATTAATTGTTTTCATCTGATTTTATATTAAGTCCTAAGCTTTAATCAACATATCAAATTTTAATTAGAATAAATTTGATGAGTTAATTGATTAAAAGTGTATTGAGTTTATACTTGTGACGCAAAATATTTTTTTTTCTTTTATATTATTAGTATTTAGTACAGTAGAAGTAGAATATGATTAATATAATTAATTAAGAAGGCATATATTTTTCATCAATGTGATTTTAAAATGATAACATGGAATCCGTTAAAACCGTCTAATATTTTTCAAGTGAAAAAAGTGACAGATTTGAAAGAAAGAAAAAAATCTCAAAGGAAAGGTAAGAATAAGATATAAGAGCTAACTGGAGGATTGTGTAGTCGAATGAGGCACTGACACCTACATATTCCGACGGATGCTTTATAAGTCTGTGACCCTATACACATTACATTTGAATGAATATATACACGTACAACACTGAATAGTGTCAAAATCTTATTTACAACGGCGTAATGTTCACATTAGATACAACAGATCACTATATGTTCGTCTATCAAAGATTTTCTCTTTTATTATATATTTATTTGTTTAAATTAAAAATTATTTTTATGTTGAATCTTATTAACTTATAATAATATGTTATTATGTATTCTAAAAATAATGTATAATTTTTACAATTATATAATGTAGTTTTATTTGATATTAACGTGATTAAAATATAATTAATAATTTTATTTATAAAATAATAAAAACTACTGTGATGCTTCTAAAAAGATTATGGAACTAATTCGATTTGATTATTGATATATAGGTGTATTAATACCTAATACACCATGTTCATACTCATAGGATCGAGTAGTCTAAATCAAATTAATCGGATTTCGTCTAGCGTATTTAGATAATTTCTTAGTCTATATAGGGTACAGAAAGTTTTTAGTATTACGGCATGTTGGTGCTCATAACATACGATTACTATTAAATAATTTATATTTAAGATAATATTTAATTTATTTATATTATTTTTTCTCTATTAAAATAACTTTATTATAAATAATAATTTAAATTAATAAAACAATAAAGATAATGTAATTAAAAATGTTAATATTTTTAACTTTATAAATGAAAAATAACACCAAAATTGAACCAATAATAAAGAGAAGTTATAAAATAGGTTTCATATTTTTTAATATACATGTTTTATCAAAAGTTTAACTTATTGATTATTTTTAAAATGATTCCTTTTTAATACTTTTGAGCAAGAGTAAAATAAAAATTTGCCATCATTCTTCTCTCTTTTCCGGTCATTTTTAGGTGTTTATAACGCCATTGTCGTTTTTTTCTTTCTTTCAAGTAAACTCCATATATATTTTCAACTGATGGTATTCAACTAAAGTAGGAGGTTCGAGATGGAAGCAAGCATTGAGAGATGTGGATAGGGATTTTATGGATAATCACAAATAATCAATGTTGTGTTTTGTTTGCTATATATATTGACATATATATTATTTGTACGGTTTTGTTGTGTAGTCACGAAGGAATCAAGGTAAACTAGAAATGAAGGTTTATTGGCAATGGATTTACTAGAGGTTTCAACCAAAAATGATAGGGAAAGAAAGAGAATGGTTGATAAATTATTATTTTATTTTGTTCAAAAAAGAATAAAAAATATATTTTTTTAAAATATAGGTATTAAATAGAAATATTTTATATATCATATATATATATATATATATATTAAAAGGTATATATCTCAACTATGAAAATTTAAAAGGTATATATCTCATATAAAATAGTGAAAACTTTAAAAATGATAATTTTTTTATTAAATATATTTTATATTATTTTAAAAATAATTAATATATTTTATAAATACGAGTGATATAATTATTGAATTAAGTATAGTAATATTGTTATAAACTTTCGTACGAAAATAAAACTAGTAAAGTATAGTATGAGAGAAAAGATATAGTCTTACAATACTTAATTCAAATAATTAAAGGGAGTGGTTCCGTCACATATATATATATATATATGATAAGTGGCTACATATTAATGAGTTGTTGGCGTACTTTGACAAAATTGTTTGCACATTTAGTGCTGTTAATTGATAAGCCTAAGTCATCCAATAAGGTTTTTATAGTTACTCTCTCGTGAATTATTTTTATGTTTAGAAAAAAATATTAATTAATTTTAAAATATATGATAATGTGATTGTAAGAACCATAAAAAAAAGTAATCTAATTATTAAATTTTATATTCCAAAAATAATAAATAAAATCTATATCTCCAAAGACTAAATTATTAAGTGATACAAGCATTTGAAACATCAAGATGATTTACATGTTCATCCCCTTAAATATTTGGTTAATTATTTATTTTAAAACTATGAGTCAATTTATATATACTTATTTTAAAATAAAATGGTTTTTGTTTTAAATAGTTTATGAATATGAATATGAGTATAATATTTTAGTATTTGTTAAGAGGCACAAAAAGTGAATTATGTAATCTGAAATCAACACTATTATAAAAAAGGTATTAAAGTCGATTCGTTGAACCAACTTTAAATTGAGTGACTTAAAATGTAAAGTCGGTTCACGTGATGAACCGACTTTACACATATATTTTATAATTTTTTTAATTCACATTTTTTATATTCAATATTCAATATATAGCATAAAAAACTAAAATATAAATAATAATAATACAAATAATTAAAAATTTAAATATAATTAATTACTTAATAATTAAATTTATTATAAAAATAAACAATGTATATACAATACATATAGTTAACTTAAATTACAAATAAAATAATGTCGTCAAAGTGTAATTAGATTGTGCAAGCAAGCTTGGTTAGCTTAGAATCACCAGCATTATGACAAGAAAACTAGACAAAAAATAGCTGATACATATAACAATTCATTTCCCTACATACATGAGCACATAAACATCCATCAAACAAGCAGTCTAAACTTTAGAGACATACAAATGGAGAAATTAAATCATTATAAATATTACCATCAAAAAGAGATTATTACAGTGACATCTGAGTGATATAACCCTTCGAAAAGCTCATATTAGCACTTTATTAATCATTTGTCTATAAATATAAAGTTATCTATAATCTCTCCTAGTATTTTTAATGTTATAATGAGCTTTAAATATGAAATCGAGTGTAACTCCGATTTATTTCTTGGTTTGTATGAGTTTTGGTACCCATAAACGTGTTCCATACGTTTATAGTAGTGATGAAAAACATATAATAACAAGTAAAATAAAAAACATACATAAATAAAAAATTAAAACAAAAAATAAAACAAACTGAATAATAAACTACAAAATTAATAGAAATACTTAAAAGAATGTTATGAAGTGACAATATGAAGTAAATGAAAAAGGAAATAGTGTTTTGTAAGCGAGGATAAGTGAAAAAATGGATATAAAATTTTGCATATTTTGCTTAGAAAAGAGTAGATATAAAAGATAATAAGAAGATAAATATAACCCACAAAACGGTTTTGCAATTGATGGTCAAAGGTGCCCGGAAATTGAAAAAAATGGTGGATGTGAGCTCGATTTTGGGAGAAATGGAGAAGATAAATGAAGATTTTTGGGTTTCTGTAGAGAAGAAATGAGTTGAACGGTAATATTACGTGGGTAGCGTCGGTTTGTCACGACGCTGTCCACACAATTTTAATTTTTTTTTGTAAACTATTATTTTATTTAAACTATGCATATGTACTATAAAAAATAAATAATAATAATTTTACAATAATATTTAAAACAAATACACAAAATTAAATAAATATATATTTTACGTAGGTACGAATATAAATTTAAATATCCAAACAAATAAATAAATTTATATAATTTTAAAAACTAATTGTCTAAAAAATATTATACTATATATATATATTTATATTCAACTTAAATTTTAAAGAGTGAAATAAAATAATAATTAATGACTTAAAAAAATTTCAATTTAAAATTGCATGCATTTTTAATTTAAAAAATAGAACGTAGCGTTGGTTTGCCCTGCATTTTTTATTTAAAAAATAAGACGTAGCGTTGGTTGACGGGAAAAACCGATACTACTCACACAATTAAATTTTTTTTTATCAATTATTATTTTATTTAAACTATATATACGTACTATAGAAAAAGAAAAAAAAATAATTTTATAGTAATATTTAAAACAAATACACAAAATTAAATAAATAAAGATATATTGTATTTACGTATATAAATTTAAATATCCAAACAAAATTATATAATTTTAAAAACTAATTATCTAAAAAAAAGAAAAAATTATACTATATATATATATTTATATCTAACTTAAATTTTAAAGAGTAAAATAAAATAATAATTAATGACCTAAAAAAAATTTAATTTATAAAATGTATGTATTTTTTAATTTAAAAAATATGACGTAACGTTGATTGACGTGACGAATAGACGTTACGTCTAACGTGGATAGCGTGAGTTATATACCAAATAGATTTTAAATTTATTATAAGTTGGTTATAAATAGTGCATATATATTGATATGTATAAAAAATTAAAAAATATTAATATTATATAAATATGTATTAATTTTTATATTTAAATCATTTATATTATATTATATTAAATATTAAAAAAATTAATTAATTTTTAAATAATTCTATGACATGAGTTAATATAAATTATGAATATAAAAATTTATATTTATATGTAATGAAAAACATTTTATTAGATCACTTTGTATTTTTCAGGGTTGATTAAGTAAAACATAGTACTGAACATTAAGAAACTAGAGGCAGACGTCAAAGTCTCATTAAATTTTGGCTTTAACAGATTTAATAAATTATTAATTAAGCATGCTGCATGCTTTGACTTTGGCAGGTCATTTCTAGTCAGGGAGTTATTTACCACTACCGGGCTTCGCTACGTATCATAATTTTATATTTTGGTTTTTTTATCAATGATATTTTATTAATATTTCATTTAAAAAATATTAATTAATTAAATGATATATAAA
Organism: Hippophae tibetana; assembly: GCA_037013495.1. Taxonomy (NCBI): domain Eukaryota; kingdom Viridiplantae; phylum Streptophyta; class Magnoliopsida; order Rosales; family Elaeagnaceae; genus Hippophae; species Hippophae tibetana. Next base: position 1,770,037 of record CM072812.1, read on the forward strand.
AATATTTTTAATTATTTATTTATTTATTTATTTAAATATCAACAGTATATTATTATACATTTAAAAAAATCAATTAAATTAATAAATTATATTAAATTAATATTTTTTTAAATAAGATACCATTAATTTGTCATTTTATAAAAAAAAAAATTTAATAAAAAAATTATAATTTTTGAATTTTTTTAAAAATTTTGTGATTGTAAAATTTAAATTTTAATATCTCGAAATTTTAAACCTGGTGAAAATATTAATACACATCTCTTTCAAATTTCAATCCATATTCAATTTAATGTTAATCCCAATGCCCACCTTATAAATAATTTATTGAAGCAAAGCAACAAGTCATATATGTAAATAGAAAAGGAAAAGGAAAATAAATAAATTTGCGATATAGTTTGTAGAGAATGTTAAATAAATTTAATTTTCACTTATATTATTTACTGTATGTCGTGTAACATAATTTTTAAAAAATGTATAGTTTTATTTTTTTAATTTTTTTATAATATATTATACTATAAATAATATTATTATAAATTTATATAATATTAATATCTAATATTATCATTTAAATATATTAACAGCATAAAAAATCATTAAAAATCATTAAACAAATTTATATATAAAGGACAAAGTCAGTTATAAGTAAATAACTCTCACTTCAATTAGGATATTTTGATATGAAACTAAACATTTTAATATTATTTTATTAAATAGTGATTTGTGTTATTTTAAATGTTAAAAAATTTAAAATTTAAAAATATTATTTTTTCTAAGAATAAAAATGAAAAAAAAATATCACAATTTTATTTATAAAATTAATCAAATTTAAAATATATCACAATTTTTAAAATAAAAATAACTTTTCAAAGGGAACACTAATCAAATTATATAAAAAGTAATAATATTAAAAATATATAAATATTACAGACAAAAAACATATTCTTCAAAAATTGAAAGACAACACACCAAAAGGTAAAAAGGGTTTTTATTCTTAATAATCGTAACATTAATTGACGTAATTAATACAATAATAATGTAAAATTTACAACTTCATTTCCTCATAATTAATAGCACTGTGAAGTTTAAAAACCTAGCTAGAGATTAATTAATTAAGAACAGCATAATTTGTTTCGAGTTTCAACTAACTTAGAAAAAGTTTGGATCTTGAGCAGAATCTATAGTCATATTAGTCGATGGATGTTCCTTAAAATGACTACTAACACCTTCATCAAAGAGCCATTTCTCAAGCAAAGAAAGTGGCAATTGGGCAGCACTAGTAGAATCGGGAGACATAGACCCTGAAAACTGATGATCTGATTTATAATTTGAAGACGGATCAAATGACTCAAAACCAAACATGGACTCAAATGTCTCTGATAATTCCATCTCATTATTATTGATTGGTGTCTCATCACTCGATGTTGAGGCAGCTGCTATCCTTGAAGTAGTACACTTGTTGTTATTAAACAAACCCTGTTCAGTAAATTGATCGATACTTTTTCTACTTGTTGCTGGTTTTGGTGGGTTTCTGGTCCAATTTTCAAGCAATTTTGCTATGTTCTCAGTGCTTGAGGCATAGGTAGTTGATGGTTGGGTACTTGGTTTTGAGCAAGACACAGAAGTGCTTATTGAGAGTTTGGAGGAATCAGTCGATGATAAAGTGCTTAATGGTTTTTCAGGAGAAAGGGCTTCACAAAGAGCTTGCTTAGCCTTGCCAATGTCAGTTTGGAGCCTCCTCTCCCATTGGCCCCTTGAAACATGATGTGAGGAATTACAAGGTGACTTTCCTTTGGGTGGGGCTTGATCTGAATCATTACTCTCATCAAATTTACTCAGCTTTTTCTTCAAGTAGGTGTTCCAGTAATTTTTAATATCATTGTCTGTTCTCTGAGGAAGGTAGGAAGCAATTGCAGCCCATCTGTGTCACATTTAATGGATCAACAAACCAAATTAAATCTACTTTTATTTAAATTTATTTTATTGATTAATAATATGTGAGAGGTTTGGGTAACAAGAAAGTACTAATAATATGTAATAGTGAGTATTTTTATTTTTATTTTTACAGCGACTCAACCGCATGAAGCCCAATTGTTTATCTTCAAAATCTTGGATTCAAATCTAAGTTACTAATATCTGAGTTGTGTACGTTATATATATATATATATATATATATATAAATACCTATTGCCCAGAAGAGCTTGAAGATGGATGATCATTTTTTCTTCTTGTTCCGTGAAATTACCACGTTTGATCCCTGGCCTTAAGTAATTTGTCCATCGAAGCCTGCAGCTCTTGCTACATCTCATTAACCCTGAAATCAAAATTAACAAATTAATCTTAATGTTAGTAATTAATAATTTATTAAATACCTTGGAATTAACCTACAGCTAGATCGATTTAAATGATAATCCTTAGATAGAACCCATATATTCAAGATCGTATTTATACACAAGATAAATAATATTACAGGAAAAAAAAAACTTGAATCATGTTCCTAAAAATAAAACTTTTGAGGATGAATAAAAAACAAAGATAATTTTGGGAAAGTAGAGAGAGAGAAATAATGAACCTGTATTGGTAGGAACAGCCCTCCAATTGCCAGGACCATGTTCTTGGATATAAGAGACTAAGAAGACATCTTCTTCAGGAGTCCAAGGTCCTTTTTTAACCCCCTCTTTATCACAACAAGGTGGTCTTCCCATTTTATTTTTCTCTTCACCTCTTTGCTAATGGATCTCTTCTCTTCTGAATTGTTTTGCAATTTGCAAGATAGATATATAATTATATATATAGGTATAGTGTGTGAGTAAATTGGTTATATTAGAAATTGAAGTGTCGTTTGGTACAAATTAATAGAGAAAAATGGCGAGACAAGAAAGCTAAGGGTTTGGGGACTAGAAAGGAGTGAGGTGGTTCATATATAGAAACCCAACAAGACGAACAGTGGATCAAAGGATTAGTAACAGAGATATTGCTGACCCTCAAACAAAACAAAACAAAAAAGAGTGACTCTAATAGTTGACAGCAATACTCTAACAAAAATTATAAATTTAAGATAATGTTAAATAATATATTGTTAGTAGGTATAATTAAATTTATATTTTTAAATTATAATAATATTATAATTTATATGTCTGTTTGTTAATTACAGATGAAAAAAAGTAAATTTTATTATTGATTATTTTAATTAAATTTATAATATAAAAAATACAATAAATAGATCTACTTTACCGCGTGGCATTCAATGTGCCTACTATTGGAAATTAAACCTCCTCTCCTTAGCTTTTCTACTTCTATTGCCATTTTATTTTTTAATTTATTTTTCTTCTTCTTAGTCAAAACTTTAATATTATCAACACTGTGTTCTGCTTTCTTCAGGCTTTTAGCCAGCTGTGACTTAAATAAATCTGAGTAAGAAGTAAAAGAAAGGCTACATTGAACTTTATATATCAATTTTATTGTGTCAAATGAAATCATTTTATCATTTTTAAAATTATTTTAATATATTACGTGTTATAATTATTATAAATATAAATTTATTTATAATTAATATTTTTAAAAAATTAGAAATCCTCTTCCGATCCTTCTAGTCAAATAATTTTTTTTATAAAGTCGTTAATTATTATAGGAAAATGAAAAGAACAAAAAAACACCATATGTGATTAAATAAAATTGGAAGTAGTCTTTAAAATGCCATTGATGATTGGACCAGCAAGCACTCATGAAGATAAAAGCCAACCTTATTAAACCCTTAAATTGCATGCATTATTGTTACTTGGTGCAGTTATTTTTTAACAAACTGTATTATTTGTATTTTCAACAAACATGAAACAAAAAAAACTAAATGCATTATTGGTAACTACATAAACTAGTTTAATTAAATTTAATAGTATATTATAATCCCTCCATAAATATAAATTTATTTTTAATCACTTACTTCATATGATTTTATTTTTTGTTTGTTTGTGATATATATACATATTCTTTTATAACTTAAAAATATATATATTTCTTTTAAGAGTTAAAATTCACGCTTTATATGCCCCAATTCCCAAATGCTATTAATTGCATGTGGGCAAAATTGACAATTCAAGTTATACCGTGGACACTTTGCCATATGTCCCTAGCTATAGCGCAGCACAAGCCTAAGATACTGTATGGCAGATCTAATTCCAACGGAGCTGTGCCTGTGATGGAACAAAAAGGAACCTTGGTTTCTCCTAAGTTTTAAAGAAAATAGAATATTAATATTAACTATTTTGTTAATTATGTAATTCTTATAAAGTACATTTATAACACAAATATTTTCCTTTTAATTTTATCTTTTTCCTTAAATTTATTCCTATATTACCATATTTAATTTATGTCTTAAACTAAATAACTTAAGTTTTATATTTTTATTTAAAACTATATAATAATATTTATCAAAATATAGTATACAATATACCCTTTTTATTCAAATAGATTAGAATTTAAAATATATGATTTCATAATATAATTTCTTTAGTTATTTTAATTTTAAATATTTAATACATTATAAATAAACAAATTGAATCCGTCCCTGCAAATGCTATTAACAGTAGTCAAAATTCACAATAATGCTGCACAAGCATAAAAACGTTTTTTATAATATGTTAATATTATTTAAAAAATAAATTAATTTTTATAACAATTATGATACATATACAAAAATATAAAAGTATGTGCATATATAATTTATTATTATTTTCATTTGTACCAAATAAAAAAAATTATCCAAAAAATGAATGTCAATTAAAACATAAATATTCAAAAATTATAAGTCCAAACTAAATTACTAAATGGTATTAAAACATTTACAAAGTACGTACATAGAAGTACTGATTAACGCAGCCAGATGAGTACTGTTTGTATTGGGTGTCAGTTATATATCTATATATGATTTCCATTTATAATGTTGACTTAGGATGCATTAGTTTACGATCGTAGAAAAATCAAATGTACCCAAAGACCATAGCTAGCTACCTTGCAGTCTCGAACCAGTTCAATGACATTGACATTACAGCAAGTTGGTTCTGATCATATTCAAGTGGGCATCAGTGTCAAGTCGATATAAATAATGCTTATGTAATTCTTCGCAAGTCCACAAAGTTTGCCGGTCATAAGTTAGAGAAGACGACACGAACATGATCACTACCTGGTTCATGAAAACCCAACCCATCAATATCTATCATCAATAATTTCTCTCTAAATTTAAAATAATCTTTCCCAATCACTCAAACCGGCTAGTTAATGACCCCCAAAATGGTCCTGTAAAATAATGTTAAGTTTGTTATATAATAGTAAATATACTAATTTTAATGTATAATTTTATATAATTATAAAATCAGATTATATCTTGTAATATAAAAATAATATAATTATTTATAAATTTAATATTATCAATTAAATAGGGATCTAAAATGTATTGGATACATAATTTAATATGTTTAAATTTTTAATTATAAAATCACGTGATTTGATTTTTTATTACATCTCAAATAAAATATAAAAAATAAATTAAATATTGATTTAAATAAATTTTATAATAAAAAATATATTTTAAATATAAATTATTTTATTAAAATATTTATAACTAGTTTTATCCAATTATATTATACAATTTTTCATCAAATACTATACAAATTGAATATAATTAAATTCAATACATTTTAATCCAATACATTTATATTTAACATATCTAATACAATACAACAAATATATTATTAAGAATTTTAAAAAATAATCAAATTTCAACAAAAAAAATTACAAAAACAAAAAAAATAAGTGATAGAAATAGAATTATGGTTTAATAAAAATAAGTTGAAAGTATAAAATATTAGGTCAACCATTTTGAGTATATGTTAATATATAAAAATAGTGTATTGATTAAGAAAAATATTAATTTAATGTTTATTAAAAATATAAAATTTATTTTTAAGATTAATATTTTAAAACTAAATAATTATTAATATTATTGTACATTGTATAAAATTTTAATACCAAAAGACAAAAATAAGAAATTCATTGAAGTTATGATGATCTGCCAAACGCTGGAAAAGCATAATTTAGATTGATTATGAGAAGCAATAATATTAACTAAATGATCGAGGAAAAATTATTCATTTATATTTGAATTATTATGATATGATAATTAAAATTAATGTAAATTATATTTAAAAAATAAATATATAATCAAAATTATAGAAAAAATCAATCTAATCGAGGAGAATAAAAGTATTAACTTGTATAATAACTCGATTAATTAAATCAAATTCGAATTAAATTAAATTCAAACCAATTCGCATAATTTGAAAAAATTGAATTGGGTTGGACTAGGTTCGAATAAGCTTATTAGTTCAAATAAAATTGTTAAAAAAATCTATAATACGGAAACGTTATAACTTATAAATTAGGTTAAAAACTTAAAATAAAAGAAACATATTTATTCTTAATTACCAGCCGATTAAGTATCATTCCCTCGACTTTTTGTTTCTCCATCAATAATCCTATATTCATTAAAATATGTTAAAATATTTTACATGTCATTTTAAAAAGAGATTTTTTCTTTGTATGATATATTTAAATATACTAAAAAAGTTTTATATATATGCGATTAGTTTTAGAGTAAATAGTTTGTTTAATCTTACTCATATATTTATTTGTTTAATGGCTCAAAGAATATCTATTGAGATTGGAAGCTCTTTTTTTAGAATATGAGTTTTTATGAAGACATGATAGTCTTTAACTTTTGCACGAGAGGGGTTTTTATATTCATTCGTAGAATTTATTTAAAAATATACTTTTTATTCTAAGAATTAATTAAATTTTTTTAGTTTATATTTACTATTGTTCTTATTTTGTAATTAACTAGTTATTGTAATATAACAAGTATACGTAAAAAGTTGTATTATCTTCATAGACTTTGTTATGTACGTGAGTTATTCATTTCGTATTAATTTATCATTTATTTTAAAGATTAGTTGTTATAATATTATTTGTTTATTTTTAGTGTTTTATATAATATTTTTGGGCTAATGAATTTTAATCGTAAAAATATATTTTTTGATTTATAAAAAAAGTTCAATTAACTATAAAAACACATCATTAATAATGTAGATTAATTTAGGTTAGTTTATTTGTATTTTGTTTGAATTCAAATTTATCTTTATTAGTTTAAATTAAAATTAAAATTAAAATTAATTGAGATCAATTTTAACTAAATTAATTAGCATAAATTATTAAGTATATTTCAAAAATAATTAATGAAAACTCATGCGTATATATCAGAAGATGTTAACCTGACAGATTAAGCAAATATCTATACATGATGCAACCATAAAAATTAATAATATCTAGGAGAAGTTATATTTTTATGTTTGTTTTTAAGTTTATTAATTTTTCATAATTGGCAGAGATTTAAATTAAAATAAAAAAATCTCTCATAAATTTATATTTTTGAATACTCTCCTTTCAATTTAAATGAACATGTATTTTTTTTTTTTTTTGTGTGTGTGTGTGTTGACATTGGCTGGTATGTCATATATGACCAATTTTGAAATCTTGACTCTTTCTTCTGCTTTTTTTCTCTTTTTTTTCGTGAACGCAAAATTGAAAAAGATATAATGTTGACTCTTGTACCCCGAGGGAGCAGTGTAGTAAATACGTGTCTTGATGTTTTGAGACTTGAGAGGCAGACAGATTTCAAAGATATTAATAGAATAAAGACAAAACAAAATAAAAAAAAGCTGATATAATGTAAATTTAAACTTATTTTTACATTTAATCGTATCATGTAATAAAATTTATTTTAAAAATTTAATTATGAAAAATAAAAATATATTTATGTATCGTTACAAGTTATAATACTGCAATTTGCAAACTTCTATTCTTCTTTCTTTTGCTGTTAATCGTCATCTGTTATCTCACTGTGCGGCCATATTAACGTGGCTTTGGATATCATGATACAGCTAGCTAGATAGCTCAAAATGGGCTCCCAGCTCTCAATACAATGCTCTGACGTTGACCATTATATATATTTATTTATTTATTTTAAAGATAATTTAATTTTATAAAAAAATATTTTTTATGAATAAATAATTATTTTAGTTACAATTTATTTATAATTACCTTTATTTAATATAATAAAAAAATTAAAAATTATATTTATTCTTATGCGGTGACTTTTTCATAACAATAATATTAAATTATTATAAAAAATAAGTATATAATCTATGTAAAAATAGTTTCTGAGATCAAACTAAAATTATTATACTAATAACTATAATTATTTTGAATCAATTTTGTATACATTTAAATAATAAATTGGTAGTAATTTCATTACGGTTTAATAATATTTTTTAATTTTAACATTTATTTTTAAAAATAAATTTTAATATAATATTTAATTTATTATATTATTTAAAATATGAATATTAATTTTTATTTTAAATTATTTAACATGTTATTTAAAATTAATTATTTAATTATTAATTAAAATTATTATTAAACAATACGTTAATTGTAAACTTTGATAAAGTAGAATTAGTTTTTAACCCAAATAATCACTGTGACTAACTGACTATTAGTCGTGTGAAAATTGGCAGCCCACCAAACACATGGACCCAATAAGAAATAATCAACCTAAGGATTTGCAATTAACAGTAGATGAGATGCCAGGCTTGCTTCATTTAAGCTATCCCATGTGCCTTTTGAGTTTAGTTCCTAAAAAATATTTGTGAGTGATTGGAGGTGAAGTTTTATGTGAAATGTTTGAGTAATTATATATAGAGTTACTGTTTTGTTGGTTGTAAAACATATTATTAAGTTACGTAGTTAATATTGATTATTATAATATGTTAATTCTTTTTTGATTAAAATTTGAGATATAACAAGCCATACATTAAGTGAATTGCCACGAGTGTGTGTTGAAAGTGATTATGTTTGAATAAATAATAGATATTTTTTAGATCATTATAAAAATTAGACGATATTATTCTAAACTTATGAGTTTTTATTAAGTTGATTTAAGTTTTTTTGTTATTTATTATCACGGTTATTATCTATTTAAAGAATAAGTTTAAATCATCTTTAATATTGAGATATGACTGTAATATAAGGAAAATAATATTTTAATTAAATTATTAAAGATAGGATAATTCTTATATTTAAAAAAAAAATAAGTAACAAATCAAATATATATTTGAAATATAATATTTTTTTAACTTATAACAAATCTTATTAGTGTATTAACACGCTACTGTATAGAATGAATCTTATAGTTTTATTAATTATTGAATATTTTTAGGGGAACTCTCTTCTTTTTAATTTCAAGTTAACTATTACATTTTCATGCCCATAATATCATATTCTTTCAATTTTGGTAGAAATAATTATAGGAACACTGATAAATTAGATTGTTATGAAGATTAATGCATATTTTAAATTAAGAACCATTTTCTAATTTTTTTTCCCTTTTTATTGTGAGATATAAAATTGTAAAGAGAGAACAAATAATTAGCGTACAAGCTGCGAAATTGCCAATTGCATGGTTAAATATTTTGCATATTTTATAAAAAAATCGGTTTTATTGTATCTTTAACTATTATAGTGTGACTGTCTTTGTATATGATTTTTAACAACAAAAACACAAAACTTTTCACATACGATCATTTGCACTGTACTAACTTTATAACTAATTTAACAATTGTATAAGCACATAAAAAACGAACATATAAAAAAAAATCTATTAAGCGACAAACATTTTTTTGCAAAAAAATTTACATACATTTGATTAAATAACTTTATGTATAAATATGTTTTTCTTATAAATAATACGTTTCGTACTTTATTTTTAGATGTGTTAATGTATATTTAGTAATATATTAATATATATATATATATATGTTAATGTATATCTTTTTACTTCTGTCATATCTATATCTAGTTACTTTAAACATATTTATATCTAGTTACTTTAGACATATTTATATCTAGTTATTTTAGACATATTTAGTTTACTTGTAACTCATATATAAAGACACCATGTATATTCATTTATTTACATAATAGAATACAATCATTAAGTATTTCTAACATAGTATCAGAGACACTATTCTTGTCTTTCTAGCAGTGTTTTCTTTTTTTGGTGTTATTCAACCCTTATAGCTTCCACTGTCACAATAACCGCTGCAATCATTCACCGTTGAACCTTCAACGTCTTTCAGTCGTTGTCTTTAGGTTCCGAAATTACAGTGGCCGTTGTTAAGGAGTTCTGTACCACACAAACAACTGCAATCACCGCCACCGCTGTGCATATTGTTCCGAAATTTTTTCTACATATACCACTGTGATCGACTCGACCGGATCTACACAACCATAGAAGTATCGCAACCATTGGACACCGCACGCTCTCTCACGCGCCGCACAACCAATCTACACATCATTCACGCACCGCCGTCGTTAATCTTAACCCGACGACCTATCTACAGATACCATTGTGATCACCGCCACCCGATCTACATAACCGTGTAAGTATCACAGTCATAAGACTTCGTACGCGCTCTCACGCGCCGCCAATATCCACTGTGCGTGGATCTAATGCGCCAAGCACGCCGCGCTCTGCTCGTGACACCATCAGTACTTTGCGTAGGGCTAACGTCATCATCACCTCGAGCTGACGTCACAGAATCCACTGACCGTTGACGTGCTGACCGAGCTGACCGTACTGCCTGTTGACCGGTGATCAGACTGCCCACTGACCGTTGACTAGACTACCCGTTGACCGGATTTTCGCAATACAGGTTCACCCTACCCAGTTTTTCGCGTAGATCTCATTTTTGCAGTCTATTTTTGCATATTATGTTTTCAAATGGATAAAAAGGATACTTTTGTTTCTTGCCCTATCAATACTATATTGGAGGGGACTAAGAATTATTTGTCATGGTCTCAAGCTATGCGTAGTTTTCTTAAGGGTCGTATGCTCTGGCATTATTGTACTGGTGCAATTATTATTCCTATTAAAGGAGCAAGTGAAGAAGATGCTATCTTTCTTCGTCGCATGATTGAATGGGATAGTCACAACCACATGATCCTCACATGGATTCGGAATACTTCCATTCCATCCATCTCCAATCTGTTAGGTAGCTTTGATGATGCCAAATCAGTATGGGATATGTTGGCCAAAAGGTACTCCACTACTCACGGATCCATGAAATATCAACTAATATTTGAATTGCATAAACTACAATAGGGACCAGGGCAATCCATCAATGACTACTTTGATCAACTTCACTTCCTTTGGGACCAAATTGACCTTTGTGATCCAATTTGGGCATGCTCAACAGATGCTCAGCAATATGCTACAATTAGGGATGAATTTTGTCTCTATTTGTACTTGATGTCACTCCACAAGGACTTTGAGCCAATTCGAGGTTAGCTTCTTAATCGTAGTCATCCTCCTTCTCTTGATACTGCTGTAAATGAGTTGGTTAGAGAAGAAGCTCGACTTGCAACCCTTCAAGCCCAAAATAAGCTCAATGCTTTGGTTATTACTCCTCCTGCTCTTGCCATTGAACAACCTCAGCAATCAAGTGATTCCTCTAGATTTTACAATCGTTGCAGCCAGAGCAATAAAAGGTTCTACAATTATTGCAAGCGTCATGGCCACACCATTGAGACTTATTACCGTCGCAACAAATCTATTGCTGTTGTTGCTAATACTGAGCCTACTTCGTTGATGCCTTCTAGTTCAGCAGAGTCCCAGTCTTCTGAATCCACTATCAACCTCTCCTCCATTGAACTACAGAAGATTATAACTCAGGCTGTTCAAATGGTTGGTAATGCATCTCTTTCCACTACCCTCTTAGTTTGTCCGGTAAGTCTCAAACTTGGCTTTTTGACTCTGCATGTTGCAATCACATGACACCTCACTCATCTTTATTCTCCAAAATTGACCCTACACCACATCCCCTTAATATTCATATAGCTGATGGTTCCACCATTCATGGGAATAGTTTAGGTTTTGTTTCGACCTCTACCCTTTCTGTTCCTGGGATTTTTCATGTACCTGACCTATCCTATAATTTATGCTCTGTGGGACAATTAGTTGAACTAGGATATCGCCTTATTTTTGACTATTCTGGGTGTATTGTGCAGGATCCGAGGACGGGGCAAGAGCTTGGGACCGGTCCTAGGGTCGGGTGTATGTTTCCCGTAAACAATCTTCATTTTCCACCTGTTGCTCCTGCCTCTGTTGCTGCTGCAACTGCTGCAATTTCTTCCTTACCTTCTCTCACACTTTGGCATTCTCGTCTTGGTCATGCCCCATCCTCTCGGGTACAACAGTTAGCTTCTAAAGGTCTATTGGGTTCTGTGTCCAAAGATAGTTTTGATTATACTTCATGTCAGTTAGGAAAACAACCAGCTTTACCTTTCAATAATAGTAAATCTATCTCTAATAGTATTTTTGAGTTAATTCATTCTGATGTTTGGGGACCTTCTCCTGTTACTAGTATTGGTGGATCTCGATATTTTGTTGTTTTTATTGATGATTATTCTCGTTATAGTTGGATCTTTCCAATGAAATCTCGTTCTGAAATCTTATCAATATACAGTAACTTTGCAAAAATGGTTGAAACACAATTCTCCAAACATATCAAAACTTTTGGATCTGATAATGCTCTTGAATATACTCAAAATTCTTTTCAAACTCTGTTACACTCCTATGGCATTGTACATCATCTAACCTGTTTAGGAACCTCTCAACAAAATGGTCGAGCCGAAAGAAAATTTCGTCATATTCTTGACACTGTTCGTGCTCTTCTTCTCTCTGCCAAAGTTCCTACCCCATTTTGGGGTGAAGCTGCTCTTCATGTTGTTTATGCCATTAATCGTACTCCAAGCGTTGTCATTCATAATCAGACTCCGTATGATCGTCTTTTTGGATCATCTCCTAACTATCATGACCTTCGCTCATTCGAATCTGTTTGTTTCGTTCTTCTTTAGCCTCATGAACACAACAAACTCGAGCCTCGATCTAGACTTTGTTGTTTTCTTGGTTATGGTGAAACTCAAAAAGGGTATCGATGTTATGATCCTGTCTCACATCATCTCCGTGTTTCTCATAATGTTGTCTTTTGGGAACACCGCTTATTTGTTGAACTTTCTCACTTTCGTTCTTCCCTAACTAATTCAAATGTTTTAGAAAGTTTTCCAAATGAGTCTCTTGTTCCTTCTACATATACTTCTAATCCATCTTTGGACTTCACTATTCAATCTTCAGATATTTTTTATGATTCTCCTAGACAGGTCGTAGAAGAACAGGTTGATAATGAGCTACCTCACCTTGAACATAGGTCCCTTGCTCCTGCTCCGCCTGAAGATCCTCAACAAGACATTTTACCTCGCCACGCAACCCGAGTAAGATCCATTCCTACACATTTACTTGACTATCATTGTTACACTATCCTTGCTACACTTCATGAGCCTCACACCTATCGTGAGGCATCTACTAACCCTTCTTGGCAGATTGCAATGAAAGAAGAAATTGATGCATTAACCAAAAACCATACTTGGGATCTTGTTACTCTCCCTCCTAGTCAATCTGTGGTTGGTAGTAAGTGAATCTATAAGATCAAGACTCGCTCTGATGGGTCTATCGATCGCTACAAGGCTCGTCTTGTAGCAAGAAGTTTTACATAAGAGTACGGGATTGATTATGAAGAGACTTTTGCTTCAGTTGCCCGTATTTCCTCTGTTGTCGTTGCTAATAAATGAGACCTTTTTCATATGGATTTTAAAAATTCATTCCTTAATGGGGATCTGCATGAAGAAGTCTATATGCAACATCCTTCTGGTCTTTCTGTTGAAACAAATAAGGTTTGTCGCCTTCGACGTGCAATTTATGGCCTTAAACAAGCTCCACGAACATGGTTTGCCAAATTCAGCTCCACCATCCTTCGCTTGGGTTACACTGCTAGTCCTTATGATTCTGCCTCATTTCTTCTCCGCAATGATAAAGGCACCATTTTTCTTCTTCTATATGTGGATGATATGATCATAACTGGTGATGACCTCAGTAGCATTCAAGAACTCAAGGATTTTCTTAGTCAGCAGTTTGAGATGAAAGACCTTGGACATTTAAGTTATTTATTGGGTCTTAAGATCACTCGTTCCACAGATGGTATTTACATTACTCAAGCAAAGTATACATCTGACCTCATATCTCAAGCTGGACTCACTGACAACAAGACTGTTGACACTCCAGTTGAACTTAATGTGCATCTGACACCATCAGAGGGGCAACCATTGTCTAATCCCTCTTTTTATAGACGATTGGTTGGTAGTCTGGTTTATCTTACAGTTACTCGTCCAGACATCTCTTATGTTGTTCATCAGGTAAGCCAGTATCTGTCTGCTCCACGATCGACTCATTATGCTGCTGTTCTGCGTATTCTACGATACTTGAAAGGCACTATCTTCCATGGCCTTTTCTACTCAGTTCAGTCTCCTTTAGTACTTCGTGCATTCTCTGATGCTGGTTGGGCAGGAGATCCTACTGATCGCAGGTCTACTACAGGTTATTGCTTTCTCCTTGGTACTTCTTTGATTTCTTGGCGAAGTAAGAAACAAACCTTTGTGGCCCGCTCCAGTACTGAATCAGAATATCATGCTCTTGTTGATACCACATATGAGCTCCTTTGGCTACAATGACTCCTTAAAGATTTGGGTGTATCCACATCTTCTGCAACTCCCTTTTTATTGTGATAATCAGATTTTCATTCATATTGCTCACAACGATGTCTTCCATGAACGGACTAAACACATCGAGATTGATTGTCACTTTATTCGCTCTCATTTTATCCATTGTGCTCTCAAGCTTTTCCTCGTTTCCTCCAACGATCAACTTGCAGATATTTTCACTAAGGCACTTTCCAAAGGACGCACTCGTAATTTGGTTGACAACCTCAAGTTGGTCTCACATACACTTTGAGTTTGAGGGGGGCTGTTAATGTATATCTAGTAATATATTAATATATATATATATATATATCTGCTAATGTATATCTTTTTACTTCTGTCATATTTATATCTATGTACTTTAGTCATATCTAGTTTACTTGTAACTCATATATAAAAGCACCATGTATATTCATTTATTTACAGAATAAAATACAATCATTAAGTATTTCTAACAGGATGAAGTTTGTCTTTTTTTCAATTGTAAAATTATTATTTTTTAATGAAAAATAAATTCTAACATTCTTTTTTATGTGTTAGAATTTTTTTTGTTTTAATTAAAAAAGAAAAAAATTAATTTTACTTTTAAAAATATTATTTTTAAAATAAATGAATTAATTTAACTTAAAAATAAAATTATAAAATTAAAATATCAATAGAATATCGTTATAATACGAAATGTACCTCAAATCTAAAAAAACATTTATATCCTTTCTCAGCCTATTTGGCTATCAAATCATATGAATGGGCCCACCTATTAAGTTGTATTCCCACTTTCTCAAATCCAACTACTTGGTCGAGTTCGTAATGGAAATGCTTCACACAAAATATGAGTAAATATACGGAAAAGAAAAAAAGAAGTTCATCAAGTTGGATTCAAATATCATGACCCAAAAACAAAACAAAAAAATTGGGACTCAAATATAAAGCATGGGGCTCTATAAAATTATTGGCCCAAAAACAATGAAAAAAAATTAAAATAAACAAAATACCAAAAGCTGTGAATTGGATTGCAAAAAAAAGGCATTATTAATCAATTGGACTTGGGTCACATATAAAAATCAATAGGAATTTGGGTTGGACAGTTTATCCTTCCACTCGTATCCATTTTATTATCTGAACATGCAGATGCATCGTTATTTCCCTTTTTTCTTTGAAATTAAATAAGATGTTTTTATTACCTTAACAAACTTACTTTTTTTTACATTTACTTGCACTTAGATAAATATATTCGTGGGATTCGAACAGATGCATTTATAGCACCCATAAGCATATTGGAAATTATAATTAAAAAAAATTAAGAACAAATATATACTTGAATATTACGTAGAGACATTAACAATTAATCGATACTAATTACATTCAAGAAATTTATTTAATTTATATAGAGTAACTCAATTAGTTATAAACATATAATTGAATGAACCATCAAAATTAAATACATACGTGTATATTAGGGGTGTCTAAAAACCGGACCGAATCAAATTAAGTTGAAAAACCGAATTGGATCGAACTTGACCACACATTTTTATAAATCAAACGATTCAACCCAATTATAGTAATTTTTAAACTGGTCGGAACAGATCAGATCGATTTTAATAATATATTAAAAACTTAATTTAATAGAGACGTATTATATATATAACGAAATCGATTTTTGGAAACCCTACTATAAAGTGCGAATTGCGATCGATTTCACTCCTCATTGTCTCCAACACTAGCCAACCATCCTCGCCTCGTCTCTAGTTTTGTCACCCATGGACGAAATAGGTATGTGGAGTTTCTCGCTTTATGTTTTCTCTACATTAATAATAAAACCCCTTTAAGCTTTGAAATTGATTCATCGTAGGAACATAGTCTTTTTTTTTTTGGTAATGATAATTATGGACCTACAGGGTTGTGTTTACGATGAAGTCTTTTCGCAACAAATAACGCTATCGAAGTGGTTTTATTTTGGCCCAGTATGACACTACAGGAAAAAAAAGGCAATAGACTATATCAACAAGTCATTGGTCATTCTTTGAAGTATTAATTTGTATAAATATCCTTACTTTAACTGCATCTATTTCAATCCCTCTTGTGTGTGTTTGGTCTTTCGTCGAGGAAGTGACTTGATTTCATCATTAGTAAGAAGGGATTGAAATACCCGCGCTATATTGTTATTCACAGATGATCTTTGTTTGGAATTATTGTTTACACTGTACACAAGTTATTTCACACATCATTATTAATTTAAAACTATATAATTTATTTTCTTAATTTTAATAATTTATATTGAATAGTTATACAAAACACACTCTATAATCATACCTTAACATTATTGATCAAATAATTGTTACCTTGAAAATATATACATCATATTACTATGAGGCAAGATCAATAACATGTTGTGATCATGTTGAATTCGGGCTATTATATATTTCTTGGCCAAAAAAACATTTTTCAAGTTTAAATGTTCTCATGTTGTTTCAATTATTATTAAGATATCATTTTTATAGATTGCCTTTAAATAAAGACTTGTACATATCCTTTCATCTTTGAATCTGATATATACTCATCTATATTCTATATATAGGTGATGATGATTTACATGAATTTATTAGATCAAATCAATCTTCAGACTTTACTATGACTGAAGACATTGAACCTGAAATTCACTCAGATGAAATGAAAAAACCACCACAAAATTTAAATGACTCATCTTCAAAAAGAGGAATAAAAACAAGTAATGTTGACCCCCGATAAGATATCTGATATAAAATCATTTTTTATTTATTTTACTCTATGATGTGGAAAATCATAGAGCTATATGTCATTATTGTAATAAAAGTTATGCTGCTCATCCCACAAGGAATGTAACTACTTCAATGATATATCACTTCCAAAATTTATGTAAGAAGATTTCTAAAGAAGTAGATAGAAGACAAAAGATGTTATGTTTTCAAACACAAAAAGGACAGAGTGATACAACAACTCATAAATTAGTTTCTCTATCATTTGATGTAAAACGTGTTAGAGTTGCTTTGGTAAAAATAATTATTATTGATGAATTGTCTTTTAGGTTTATTGAGGGTGAGAGATTTAAAGATTTCATAACTAAAATTGTCCTAAGTTTCATGTGTCATCTTGCCAAACAATTTCTAAGGATATATTTCAACTTTATTTAGATGAGAAACTTTTTCATAAGTGAAAAGCAAAGAGTTTATTATATTTGTCTAACCATTCATTATATTGACAAAGATTGGAAATTATAAAAGAGAATTATAAACTTTTGTTAAGTTAACAATCATAAAAGGTGATACAATTGGAAGAGTGATAGAACAGAGTTTACGTGATTGAGATATATGTAAGGTATTCACAGTAACTCTTGATAATGTTTTCTCAAATTATACTGTTGTGTCATACTTGAAGAGGAAGCTAAAAAATTGGAATGATGGACTTGTTATGAGTGGTGAGTTATTTCATGTACGATATTGTGCTCACATTTTGAACTTGGTTGTAAGAGAAAGACTTAAAGATCTTCACAATACTATTATGAGTATTCGTTATGCAATGAAATGTTTTAGATCTTCTCCTTTGAGATTACAAAAGTTTAAAATGTGTTTTGTTAAGAAAAAAATTGAGTCCAAAGGAAATGTCGTGCTAGACGTGCCTATAAGATAGAACTCCACATCTAATGTTAAAATTTTCTTTAGATTTTCAAAAAACTTTTGATAATCTCGAAGAAGAAGAAAGAACAAACTTTATTTCTTATTTTCATTAGAAACTATTGAGTGTTGGGCCTCCAACATTAGATGATTGGGAAAATGCAAGTGTTTTTATCAATTTTTTGAAGACATTTTATGACTCTACATTATCATTCAGTACATCTTTATGTACCGCATCAAATTTATATTTTACAGAATTGCATAACATTCTATCTCAAATACTTACATTGTGTAGTTTTGATGATGTGTTGTTGAAAAATATGGCTGATAACATGAATTTTTTTTTAGAAATATTGGAGAAATGTAGATAAGACTAATAAGATGTTAAATGTTACATTTGTACTTGATCCAAGGTACAAATTGGAATATTTGGAATTTCTATTTGAAAAGATTTATAATTTAAAAATTGTTAAAAAATTGAGTGATAATGTCAAAAATACTTTTATGGATATGTTCAAAACTTATTATAAGTTAGTGCACGAGAATGATTGTCAATGTAATGTGACTCAACCATAAGATATAATAGGAATGATTCAATCATCTGAGGAAGCAAGAAAGATGAAATTTCTTAAACACTTAGAGGAGAAAAATAGTTTGGAATTGAAAACTAAAGTTGAGAAATATTTAAACACCACATGTGAAAATGTCATGTTTAAGTTTGATATATTGAAATGGGGGAAGACAAATTCTTTTAGTTTTCCTATCATCTCTCTCAATCCACATGATGTGTTACCAATTCAAGTTTCAACTGTTAAATCAGAATCAACTTTTAGCACATGAGGATGTATTCTTGATCCATTTAAGAGTTATCTGAATCTTAAAATGGTAAAGGCATTAGTATGTAATCAAAATTGGTTATATTCCTTCAGTAATAGTAACTATGTCGCCTAACCTGAATACAACGATGATCTCAAGATTTATGAAAATGTTGATTTAGGTAATTGTAATATTTAAAAATTATTTTTAATTTTATTTTTTAAATGTTATTATCTAATGATATATGATTTTATTTGCTTGTAAATATCATTGAAGACACTACATTGATCATTGATGATTAATAATAGCATGCATAGCTTTTACTCTTTTAATAATAGGCAATCTATTTTGATTTAATGGTTTCAGTTTTATTCTTTATGCTTAGATTTTTTAGCGTTGTATGATACTGTGATATTAGTTATTTAGAGTTATAATATGACGTTTTATGTGTGTATTGGGTCCTTTCCTTCAATGCAATGCTTGAAATTTCAACTTGAATAGTCGTTACTCGAAAAAATGGTCATGTGGAGAAGGATATCGACCAATTTGTTTTTCTTGCTTTCATCAATTCTTATTTTTATTTGCAAAATTGACCTCTATGTTATACATTTTTGCATTTGTTATCATATCATGTTAAAGCAGAATGCAAATTGTATTCCTTTTATTACTTTTGATGGGTTGTAACTTATATCTATTATGTGCAATCTTTTATTGAAAATTTAATGAATTTCAATTTAGGTACTCGATATGTTCTTTCCCAGATCTTACCCATGAAAATTACTTATTGTATGCATAACTACAATATTTGTACAATATGGATAATCTTAAACGGATGTAAGCTCGTGTATTTCATACTTGGAAGTTTCAAAATAATTTAGATTCAATATTTAATCTCACCAAAGATTGCAATTTTTAAGCAATATTTTTTTCTCCATTATGTATGCATCATGTATTATGTTATTTGCTCACACACAAATTTTCATATAAAACTACCATTGTCTATTTTTCAAGTAATTTTTCAACATTATTTAAAAGCAACATCTTGTTTTATTAATCGAACCGTTAATAAAATCAAACCAAATCGTTCTGTTATAATATTTTTAATAACCAAACAATCTGATTTGAGTAATATGAATGGTCTAATTTGATTAAAAAAAATTTACTCATAATCAGACCAGATCGGATCATGAACACCATTGGTGCCCCTGCGCATATATATATATATATATATATATATATATAGATGAGTTAGTTTGTGTAAGTAAGGTTCAAGCTCTATATTATTGTGACTACTTTACATTCTTCACTTTTGTTGTGGTGTTAAGACTAAATAATTAAAAAAAATAAATTATAATAATTTAAATTAAGAAAAAATTTCCTTATTTAATTTTTTTCCAATAATCTAGGAGATTTGTTTGACCTACTATTATGTGGCTATTTAATATTATTATCGTTGGTTAATGTAGCTGGTTCCTATAAATTTTTTATTTTTTGAATTTTATAGATGAAATATTTGATATGTATAAGAAAGTTTTGCTTTTATATATAAATGATGAGAATAGAACCATTATGAATCTAGTGATATGGTAAAGTTAACAATTCTTTATTTTCAAGTTATAATTTTAAAATACATAAAAATATTATTTGATTTTAAAAAATATTTTATAGCAATCCATGTCGACAACAAAAAAAAAAATAAAATAAAGATTTTATAAATTACGTTATGATATTTCATAATTGGAATGTAACAAAAACCTCCAAATCTGATTTTGTTTTTAAAATCTGTTTATTTGACTTGGGTAGTTTGTTTGTTTGTTTGTTTGTTTTTTAATTGTGAATTCTATAGTGTTTTTGCATGTGATGTGGTGTCAAATCTCAAATTAGAACTCAAACATCATCCGCGATATTTCGAGTGCGACTGCGGCCACCTTGTGATGATTCTGTTTTGCAAAAAGAAAGAAACAAGTATAATGACAACATCTAATAATGGAAATATCAAATAGAATTGAATGAAACAATATATTAATATTATTAAGATGTTTGAAGTATGAATTCAAAGCGAATATTATATTTCACCACATAAAACAAGAAAGAAGTGGAAATCAAAAGAAAAAGAATATGTACATGATTATTATTGTCCATTATCCCATGTGCATGATTTTTTAAAAATTATTACTGATTTAATTGAATTTATACTTTTTTTTAGAATAAAGATGTCATAAAAATCATCTATATTATATTATTTGTTTTTGTTTTTAGTTTCTCATTATCATTTCATCACTTAATATTAATTAAAAATAAATTATATTATTTTAATAATTTTTCATTTAAAATATTATTATTTTCTATCAAATAATTAAAATGAGAACATTTAACAATAATAAAAATAAAATTTCATATAAAATAATTTAAGAAAAATAAATAATAATAAAATTAAAAACAAAAGTTATTTAAATACATATTTTATTTTTAAAAAAAATAAAAAATAAAAACAAAATGGTAACAATTAACAAAAATTAAAAAATAAATATTTTATGAACTTTATTTTATATTAATTGTGATTTTATTATTGTTAAAGACTCTCGTGTTTTAATCGAATTTAATCAATTAATAAAATAATAATAATATTTTAAAATAATTATTAAAATAATATAATTTATTCTTAATTAATAATTTAAGAGACTAAATAACATAAATGAAATAATATAAGAAACTTATGTGGTATTTTTTTTATTAATATGTTATTTGTTTTAGTTCTAAAATTTAGAAAACTAACCTAGTTTCATAAGTTAGAGATATTTATTTTATAAAATCAACAAAAATCCAACAAACCTACTTATATTATAAATACATTTTAATTATATTATATTTATAATATTTATATATTTATCATATTTTATAAATTTTAGTTTTAAAATTAAATCATGCTCACTTAAAATAAACATTTCATCTTACCGAGGAAGATAAGAACGTTTTAGCAAATTTTTCTTAAGAGTTTTTCAGAAGGTTTATTTTTTATTTATTTTTAAATTTTAACTAATTTCAAAATCTTTATTATTATGCTTCACTCTATATTGATTTTGGGTATAATGTTTTATTTTTTTATTTAACTTTAATTTTTAGCAAAGTTAAAAAAATTTAAACTGTAACGTAGAAAAAATATGCAGTATATTAATAATTTTAATTTTAAATTATGTTTTTATAAATAAATTTTTGATAAAAAATAATATACTTAAAAGTATCAAATACTCTCAAATCACCTTTACAAGACTTTACAAGTCGACTGTTATATTGATTATTGAGAGTTTATAAGTTAGCCAAGATTTTTTTGGACATAACTGGAATCCCTTCCGTAGTTTAAGTAGCTATTTTGATTTTTTTTTTTTTAATGAAATGCAGTTTAATTTCTAACAATTGGTATATGAAAAAGCTAGAAACTGCAAAAAAAAAAAAAATTCCTTTTTTTTACATGAACACATAACATTTCCTTTTAAGGTCAAATCTAAAGTAAATAAAATAAATAATTTTTTTAAATAATTATATTATTTATATACTTATAATAAAAATTCAAACATTAAATTATATATATATTAACTTATATAAAAAATAAGGGTTGTATATATTAATATTTAAACTTTATGAGATATTTTAATTTTTTTTCCTTTACGTGAAGTTATGATTATATCATTTATTTGGTTCATATACAAAATAAATTATATATACTACTTAGTTGTAAAATTATGAGTATATGTTTTTCACCATAAAATTATATTTACACAATTTTATTTCTATTATAATAATATCAAGATTAGAGACTTATGTTTTTTTCATATATATAAATGACATGGTTTTGGTTTTTCTTCATTGTTGTGTTTTACTCATTTTTTTTTTATAAATTTATATATGATATTTTTAAAGCATCACTTTTTTAATAAAAATACATATAATAATAATATCAAAATTATATATTTTGGTAATACAAATACTTGAATTTTGCTTTACATTTACTACTAAATTATATATAACGATAGATCTAGGATTTGAATTTAGAAGAAATATAATATGAATAATAAAAAATAATACTACTTATTTATAAGAAAAAAATATGTTATATGTATTTGAAATGAGTATACAATTTTTTGAGTTTATAGTGAATTATTTAATGTTAAAAGCTTGAAATTTAAAATTTATAAGGTGTACATTTCAATTTTATACATGTTATTTATCTATAATTTCATAAATATTACACTTAAAATTTTATTTGTCTAAAGTTAAAAGAGGTTTATACCCCTCTAGTCCCTAGATGTTTGCGACAACGATTAAATGATTATTATTATGTCATTGGTCTACCTATATACGAATAATTGTTTTTATTATGAAGTTAAATTTATAATCGTATAAAACACCAATTTTTAATAATAAAAAAATATAATAATAATATAAAAATTATGTATTATGATAATATCAATATTCTAATTTTTATTTTTTATATAGGATACTTTACACTGATGACTAAATTATGTGTTTATAATTATGTTATTTGTTTACTTGTATACAAACTAAATTATACCTAAATAGTTATTTATTGATTGATTGTGTTTTTTTCTATTGTCTATCACAATCGAAAAAAATAATACTTAATAACTAAATTATAAGTAAATAAGTTTTTTTTAATTATTGAGCACATAAATAATTTTTTATTTATATTATTTTATATCGTTGTTATAAAGATAAACAAATACAAATAACTTAAAAGTAAAATAACTTCAATTTTCTATGAGTATATAATATTTAAATTATAAAATAAAGAAATTTAATATATAACTAAATATATAACTAATAATTATTAAAAAAATAAAATTATAATAAATACATACATACATCTTTTAATTAAATATATAAAATTATCGAGTTTAAAATCTTAGTTATTTATAAGTTATTAAGTTATAACTCGATAACATTTTAAAATTGTAATAATATGTTGTTTCAAATTATTTTCAAAAATATAATATTTAATATATAAATAATAAAAATAAACATAGATATAATTTAATTTAATAATTATTATTTTTGTACAAAGAGACCTTTATTTTATATATTATAATTTAAGTCAATAATTTTTTGGTTATGTTTTATTATTATTATTAAATAATTAAATACTTACATAAGTTGTACTATGAGAATTTTTTTAATGTTATTTTAAATTTTATATTTGTATTAATTGTATTATTTTTATTAGTTAAATATTTAAAAACATAAATTAATTTTAAATACAGAGCACGTGTAATACACGTTACCTTTACCTAGTGCTAAAAAAAATAAAATTATGTGTTGAAATACAACTTGTTGGAAAAAAATGTAAAAAAAAATTGTGTGGCTTGAATGACATATGATTAATGTGTATTTTAGCGGCTGAGAGGTTTATAATAATTGTATATTTGTATCGTATAGCTAGTCACCTGTGATATACTTCTTTTCATTCTTTCACACGTTAATTAGGTTGTAGTATTTTTCTTTGGTACAATGGACCAACCGTTTTAAACTAATATGTAATATTACGTAGTATTGTTTATACACTCATATATGTCTGATTAAAATTTACAACCACTGAAAATCTCTAAATTAAATATTAATGCTGTGCTATTGAAAAGAGCAAACCAAGAACCATTGTTATATCTTCAATTAGTTTGTTTGTAAGATAGGTTTTATGGCTAAATTATTTTTTAAATATGCGATGATATGTTATTTTAGATTAATAAAATTTATAATTGGTATTTTTTTTTTAAAATAATTAATAGAAATGGGGAGGGAAATCAATTTAATATATAATAAATATATTTTAACAATAATAAATAATAACTCAATATTAGTGGGCAATTCCATCGTGTACCTCATGTCATAGATAGATAATTACTCGTTTTAACTTTTTATTAAGTCGGTATTGTTTTCCTATTTTCCAATACTGGACGAATTTCTGAAAATTTTCGCATTCACTAATTAGTACAAACTGGACCTTACTTGTTCCACGCTCACAAAATGAATTTAAAAAAAAAAACACGTATAACACAAAAAATCTTGATAATAATACCATTTTAATTAAATAAAATTTAATATTCAAAGAAATTTTTTTAATCAAACAATATTTATTATTTTGGTGTGTTAAAATTATATGAATAAATCGTAATGATATTATTTTTGTTATATATATATATATATTTACTAAAGCATAAAATTTAGATTTAATTTTCACAATAAAAATATGTCAATCGCAATTCACAACGTAACGGTATCAGAATTCCAAGGCTCTAGAAACCAGAAAATTAGTTCAAGGCTTAAAGCCATAGTCATTAGTCGCTGACAAGTTCTTTTCTCCGCTTCAACTCTTGCTTGCAATTGTAAATATAACCCCCCTTCTCAATTTCAACCCACTTGAATCAATCTTAATTTCATGCAATATTTTTTCTTTTTTACAGGTAACCAGTCCATTTTTTACAACATTGTAAAATTCAACGCATATATCAGTCTATGTATTGACTGCTCTGTTTTTGCTTCAAACTAAATTAAAGCCATTGATGGACTTAATCAATGGGTTTTTGAACTCTATTCACTGTTTGATTCGGTGAATATGGGTTCTGCTCATGGGCCTTTTCTTAGAAATATGGCTCTATTTTCTGCTTCTTTTTCGGTATTTGTGTTACCCTTCTTTGCTTTCACTGTTCAGATATTTGAACTCAATCCGCTTCAGGTATTCCAAGTTTTAATTTGACTCGATCACCAAACTACTTACTTTTTTTTTTAATGAATCGCTAATTCGCTTTCTTCATTTAGCAGATTCGTCAAAAAATTTCATACCCAGATGAAAAATTCTTCTTGTGCTGACATTCTTCTCCAGGAAAGCAATGAACTTGATTCCAAGACAGTAGTGCCTGGAAGTTTGCCTGAGGACCCAAGCTCTAAGATTTTTCATATGAAGGATTTATATAAAGGTGAAACAGACGGAAAACAAACGTCGGAATCAAATTTTGTTTTCAAATTTAAGTTTCCTAGTTACGAAGAATTCATTAGAAGTCATCAACGGAGTTTTGATTCCGGTAATTTAAATGATGCTTCTGCAACCAATAACAGTGAAAACGAGTTGCTTCATCTCAGAAAGTTTGCGTGTTTGAACGAAGAATCAGAAATAACCAGTTGTAGTAGAAAATATGAGTTCCAGGGTGCGAAGAACATCAGTTCCTTTATGGAGAACGCAAAAGATGATAACTTTAATGTCAAAGTAATGCTTTCTGATGTAAATGAAGGTTCTTTACAAGTGAATGACGTAGCAGAACCACTTTCTGGGGAAGTTCCTTTGAGTTCTGGAGAGGTAGAGCAGCTCCAAATAGAAAAAGAGCCACAGCCTCATTCAAATAAAGTTCAATTGGATGATCACAAAAGCGATTTTGTTGAAGAAGATTTATGTGATGTAAACAATTTTTTGGTTTGGGGTTCAGAATCAGATTCAGAGTCTTTTATATCGAGCCATGATTTCTCTGCTACAAGCGGTTTCGTTGGTTCTATTAGTGATGGTTTTCTCTCAGACACGGATTTTGAAGAAGCAAATGAACTGAGTGATCTAATGAAAAATGGAGGGAACATGGGACATTTGGATTTAGAAGATTATGATTTACAGAAGTTGAATTCTGGGTATGAGCCAGATGATTTTGACGAAGAAGATGAAGACATATTGGAAAAATTTCAAAAACTAGAGGGATCATTAAAAAGGTGTGAAAACGACTCCCATTCTAAAAACACTTTGAATGATGATAAAGAATTTGGGGCAAAACAAGAAAAGCAAATGGACTGTCCATTCAATTCTGGAGAAGCCCATAAACAGAATTCATCACCAGCTATTGATATTGAGGATTCAAATAGATTGGAAACTTTATGGGAACATCAAGATTTAATAGAACAACTAAAGATGGAACTCAAAAAGGTCAAAGCAACAGGTCTGCCTACAATTCTTGAGGAATCAACAGAATCTCCAAAGATAATTGAAGAATTGAAGCCATGGAAAATTGACGAGAAACTCCAGCATGGAGATAGATTAGGTGAGCTTCATAAGTTCTACAAGAGTTATAGAGAAAGGATGAGGAAACTTGATATTTTGAATTACCAGAAGATGTATGCAATAGGTCAGTATATTCTTTCTAATCCTCCATCAGTATTCTACTCAGTATATCTCTTTTAAGTTCAGATTCTTATCTAATTTGAGTTCTGCTTCGTTTTATTTATTTATTTTTAACCTTAAGAGTTTGTTGAAAAAATCTTATCAATAACATAATTGTTTTACTTTATTATGATGTTCTGTGCTATACAAGTGACATTTTCATAATTAAGACAACTTACCATATTTAACTTTGGGTGAATATTTTTTTGAAGTTTTTATGGTATTATGATATTTTGTTCAAATGATTTGAAACATAATTTTAAAGTTATTTTATTAAAATCTTGTAATTTTAAAAATCTAATCATATATGCGTCTTTTATAAAAATTAATTAATTAAAGTATTCAAACTATAAAAAGAAAAATACTTGGAGAGTACTTTTTTTCTTTAACTTTTATCTTAGCCCAATTATGTGGTTATAAATTATACATGATTCTAAATCTCTCTAGTAATTATTTAATAAGGGCAATTTAATCTTGATTCTTACATACATTAAATCTAATTTAATTTTTTAAATTGTATTTTTAAGGATAAAATATGATTTTTCTTACTAGAAACATTTATTTTAATATTTTTAAAATTAAAATTAAAAATCCAAAAAATATATTCTCTTGAATTTTTATTTCTAAATAAAAAATATTTTTCTCTTACTCCATCTTTCTCATATAATTCTTTCTATTTATTTTCCTTAAAAAATACTACTTTTTTCTTCCGTAATTGATAAATTCAAATAACTTCATAATTAAAAATAAAATTTATAATACTTATATTAATAAATTAAATATACGCATATAGAAAGAGATAAAAGAAGAGAGGACAAAAGAGATTAAGAAGATCTAGATACTAGATAGATTCAGATGTGTGTGAGAGAGAAAATAATATTTATTAAGAAGAGATAAAAATTTTGGTTTAAATTATTATTTTTAAGAGAAATCTAATTTTATCATTGAAATAATATGATTTTAAAAAATTGACTAAATTAATTCCATTTAAAAATTAATGTATTAAAATTACCCAACTTAAAAGAAGTATTAAAGTTTCAAGAATTATAGGACTAATGTATTTGTTTTTATCTAGTTGATTTAAGTATTACATTATTGGTGGTTAAATATTGAGTACTTATATTTTTAAAATAAAAAATAATTACATTAATTTTATATTTTATTGATTTAGAATCAGTAAATAATTTATCATGGTTTGTTAGCCTCGGAAAAAGAGTGAACGTGCTAACAATTTGAGTGTTTAGGAGTGATACTTAATTTGAGTATAAGAGATTTTTTTATTGAAATATAAATAATGTTATTTTAAAAACATTAAGATATATTATCTCTCAATGCAAATGTCTCATATAAATATATATTTTTTATTTATTTATTTTTGCCCTCAAGTTGGAGGGAAGAATAAATGTGATATTTGGATTAATAGCTGCTTACATATAAAAGTTAGTTTATAATTAGTGTACTAGCGGGTTTGAAATGTTGAATATAAAACAATAAAACTTAGTTTCAAAGGTTCATATCCATCATTCATAACATCTAATTATCATCCAATCTAAAGCAATCCACATTCCACTAAAAGGAACCCACCTCATTATGGAATGTCTTTACCTAACTATTTATTCCCCCTCCCAATGATGATACACCACTGCTTAACTTGTTCCACTAATTATATCCACAAATGATTTCTTTATAAAATTACTTTTATATATAATATATCAAACGAGTGGATTACTTAAAAGCAACTTTACAAGTATGTATCTGAAGTTGTTTTTTTGGGGATTCATATAATGTACGGATGAAAAGCTATCACATTTTCTTTTAAATAATCTTAGTTATACTTTTTAGTCCTTGAAAAAAATATGTCATAAACAAAGAGAATTATGCTATGCAATCTGTATCTAATTTTAAACGATGACAAATGAACAGGAGTACTTCAGTCCAAGGATCCATTTCAATCCTTCTCACCTACCCCTAAATCCTCAAGCCAAGCAATCAAATCCAAGCTCAAGCTCAAGCTATTAAGCAAAAGAAAGAATCTAAATTCTGATCCAGCAGTGAATTTCATTAGAGAAATGCACAGTGAATTGGAAATGGTTTACGTTGGACAATTGTGTCTTTCATGGGAATTCCTTCAATGGCAATACCATAAAGCCTTTGATCTTTGGGAAGCTGACCCTTATGGATTGCGTCTATACAATGAAGTTGCTGGTGAGTTTCAACACTTTCAAGTGCTCCTCCAAAGATTCATAGAGAATGAGCCTTTTCAAGGCCCAAGGGTCGAAAACTATGTCAAAAATCGTTGTTTTATGCGTAATCTTCTTCAAGTCCCTTTAATAAGAGGTAATCAAAACTTTTTTATAATTTTATTGAGTCAGAAACAATCAATATCTAACATGTCACCACACCATTGGTGGTTAATCTTATTGAGTTTTGTATTTTTGGCATTGCAGAGGATAACGCAAAGGAAAGAAAGAGAACAAGGAAAAGAGGAAGAGACAATGGAATAATTACAAGTGACATGTTATTAGAAATATTGGAAGAATCAATCAGAACAATATGGAGATTCATACGAGCTGATAAATATTCTCATAATTTAATCCCAAAGGGTAAAAAGGAAATAGAAACAAAAGTACTTGAAGATCCTACAGATTTAAAGCTTTTAGTGGAGATTCAAACAGACGTTCAAAAGGTAGGTACTTGGTATTGTCACATTTTGATGAGAGTGGGTGATCAGTTTAGCTCCACTGATAAATATATATACTAGTTAAATTCTTAAATATCTTCTGGTGAAAAGTTGTTAATATGGTTTTGGTTTTGATTCGAGATGAAGAAAGAGAAGAAGCTTAAAGATCTCCCGCGGAATGGTAACTGCATACTAAAGAGATTCCAAAAGCAGCATGAAGTAGACGGAATGGATCACCTTTCCTTTTTCTCCCAAGTTGATATGAAGTTAGCTACAAGGGTTTTAAACATGTCCAAAATAACATCTGAACAACTAATTTGGTGTCACAATAAACTAGATAAGATCAGTTTTGTAAATAGAAAGTTACATGTACAACCTTCATTCTTGTTATTTCCATGCTGATATAATATAATATTTTTCTCTATCTCCTACTTTTTTATTACAGTAACGTTGAATAACACCACTGAAATAATTAGTAATATCTTCTATTATGTAAAGTTAAGATTTATTAAAATATACATCAAATAATAAATATGAAATAAATTCCAACTAAATATATTTAGTCATTAATCATCTATAATATATGAAATGAAAATTTAGCCCTGTTTTAGGTGGAAGTTGTGTTAATGTGTTAGTCTAGCTAAGGTCCTGTTTATTGTTTGCATTATAAAATGATTTCAGCCTACTAAAATAAAATTATCATAAAAAATTTGATTCATTCTATTTATGTATTTGATTGGGTTGAATGAAGGGTACAGAATGTAATTGATTACTAAAAGAGAAAGAATTATCCCTTTAGGATTCATGATTTCATTATCATCTCAATTTTTTTTCTTCCAATTTTACCTTCATCCCAAATATAACCCTAAATTTAAATCTCAAATCCCTAAACCCAAAACCTTAAATCCTAAAACCCTAAACCCTAAATCCTAAACCACAAATCCCAAATCTCAAAACCCTAAACCCTAAAACCTAAATCCATAAACCTTAAAACACTAAACCCTAAAACCTAAATCCCCAAATCCTAAACCTAAAATCCCTAAACCGTATACCTTAAACCCCAAATTCCAAATCCAAAATCTCAAATTCTAAAACGCTAAACCCTTTTTAGAAAAATAATAATTTTAACCTTAAACTTTAACCCACAAATGTAGCCCTAAATCTTAAATCACTAAACCTTAAACCCTAAATCTCAAATCTCAAACCTCAAAACCCTATTTAAAAATATAATAATTTTTATAATATATTTTCTTTTTAATTAAGTAATAATTATTTAAAAAAATAATGATTTCAATAATGTATTTTATCTAACAAAAAAATAGTAATTAAATGACATTATTTGAACTTTATTAGATATATGGATATTAAGATAACTTACAGTTTGTCCATTCTATTCCAGTGTCAAACCAAACACTATAATCCTTATTCCGAACTTGATTACAATGATCAAATTAAACAACATTGTTTCTTTTTAATTTGTATTAATTGTTAGTGTATAAAAAGTATTAAAAGAAAGATATTTGGGACTTTAAAAAAAATAATAAGTTAAATAAATTTAAAATATAATAAGATAAGTTAAAAATATAAAATATTGATTAAACTATCTATATTTTGAAATATGATTTTAAAGAACATAAAAACTCACGTTAATAAATGATAATATTATTATAGAGTTTACAAAAAAAAAATATTATTCACTTATTGATTTAATTATTTGGGATTTAAAAACTTATAATTTATAATTTTTTATATATTATCATGTCCTTCCCACACAATTTATAAATGGGTTTGAGTTTTTTTTTACTTAAATAAATTAAAATATAATAAAAATACTTTAATGAAATGAGAGTTTACAAAAAAAAAATGTCACCTTAATTAAAAAAAAAGGTAAAATATAATAAAAATACTTTAATGAAATGAGAGTTTACAAAAAAAATGTCACCTTAATTAAAAAAAAGGGTAAAATAATTCACAATTTTAGAAAATATTAAAAAAGCATTTTACATTGATTATAAATAATATAATCTTTATAGGTAATCTTTTAATATTAAAAAACTCTCGTTGTTAATACACTGTATAAAATTCATATTATGATCTTCCATATTTATGAAATTTATATTATTTTCTTAAGGAAATAAGGCTGTGATCCTCTCCAATGGGTTGTGTTCGCTATAAAAATTGTAAGAGACTTTGGAAATTTACTAAAATATAGGCGGTTCATTTGATAAATGGGGAAAGACCATTTTATGTTTTCCATTTCATTTTGTTTACTCAGGACAATTCGTGCATTCTTGAATGATCTGATAAGTCGTTTTGAATTTTGAGATAGCTCAGTGTAAATTTCTGATTTTTTAAAAGAGATCTGTTATTAGATCCGCGAGACTGCAATTCGTGTTAAACCCTCCACAGTGGATGACGTTACTTTTTTGCATTTGTAATAAGGAAGGGAGATGAATGGTGCCCAGGACCAAGTGCAAAATTTCAATTAGGAATATTGTCAAGAATGGGATTCGAACCCATGCCCTTTCGGACCAGTACCTGAAACTGGCGCCTTAGACCAACTCGGCCATCTTGACTTTGATATTTTTGAAATCTGTGATAAATTTATAACCATGGATATTCAACGTTATCCAGAATCTCCTCGATAGAAACTACTTCATAAGAAAATCAGAAGCCAGAAGTATGCCAAGTCCCGACCACTCCAAGACCCAAGTCTTGTCTAGCTCGGACCTCGGCTATAGTTTGCACCATCCAACCTTCCCTCTGATTCGCTGCTCAAAACATAGTATTACTGCTATTGTTATTCAATTGTTCTTCTGCTAATTGTGGCTACCAAAAACTGGTGAAAATGCAAGTACTGGTATGCCATTCAAGACCTTCGCAACCTCGTTCCTTTAATCTTTCGGACGAAGTTCGCTTCTTGGGTCGACGGGAGCTTTGCTTCGATGTTGTCTCGTCAGCTTGTTCTCCGTCCCAACTACACCCCACCCATTTTCAAAACGACGTCATTTCTCCCAAGTCTCTTTCTATTCTAAGGTTTATTCATCTTCTTCAATCCAATAACTATTTGTGTATGCAAGTTTGAGTGTCTATTAATGTGTTCTACGTTGGCTTCTTACTAATTCGCATTAAGACTGTCTCTTTATAGGAGTGTGGAAGATACCACGAACGATTTTGGACCACTTGTAAAGAAGATTACTCCATTCATTACAAGGCGGGCATTGCTCTCAACGTTGTTTATGAATTCGTTTTGTAATTCTTCAAGGTACTCATCAGGTCCGCCACACTTTCACATTCTTTATTTACCCACTAACTTGTGCAAAATAAGTGGTTTTATTAAATAATTTGGCTTTTGAATGGTTTAGTTTTGGTCTAGACTTTTATGGTTTCGACTATCAAAGCGTTGTGATTAACATCGAGATTCAATGATTTTGCAGCACAAGCTTTAGGGGATCCTTCAGTAACAATTGAACAAGTTACTCCACCTGTTTTAGCTTCTGGGCCACTCTTTCCCTCTGAGGTTCATAACTTGACAGCATTTAAGAAGAGATCAATTCAGAGCTTTGCTCTTTCGGATGATTGATGTTTCTTTTCTCTCATGTTTTTGGCTGGTTATTTTTCTAAATTGCAGGAAAGAGTCGTACAACTCTTTGAAAAGAACACTTACTCTGTTGTTAACATCTTTGATGTAACATTGCGGCCCCAGCTTAATGTAACTGGTGCAGTTGAGGTATTTTAACAGTTAAGGTTAACAATGGTTTTGTCTGAATTATGCATACCTTGAAAGATACAAGATTATCTCCATCTTAGTTCCTTTTCTCTAGATTTTTCGTTTTTTCCTCTTTTCATTAGATCATCTAATGTTTTATGGCTTAATGATTTGTTGCATAGCAGTGCAGGTTATGAATATTGTTTTGATGGGCAGGTTCCTGAAGGAAATGGTTCTGGAGTAATCTGGGATGACAAAGGACACATCGTCACAAATTATCACGGTAAGATCTGGTCAGTGAACTAGTAGAAATACTTGTGACTGATTTTGATAGCCTGAAAAACCTTACGTAAGTGTAGTGAGCTTTGCTTCTGAATTTACTTATTTATCTACGTATGAATTGCTTGAAATATCACTATAAACTGAATATGATATTTAAGTTCGTTGGAAAAATTTGTGATGTGCTTTTTATACTCCTTGTAGAATATTACTATATTTATCCTTTCAATACAAATTTACTCAAATTTTTCATTACCAAACTGATTTTCTACTTTTGATTTTTTTTTAAACTAAACATTTCTAATCAAGAACTCCAAAACATGTTTTCACATTTCCTCCTTTTGTTGTGTAATAATAACCTATGTTACATGGACTCGGCTAATGTCCGTGTCGTATCTGTTGGGCAAGGGTTTAGGGTTCACGAAAAATGAAGAGTCGACGTAATATTTATATAGGTAATAGTTGTTCTTAATCTCAGTAAACTTTACAAGTGGAACATCTTAGGACTAAGAAATCCATTCTTACTTACTATTTTGCTCTTTTACTTCCAGTAATTGGCAACTCCCTCACAAGAAATCCAAGTTCTGGACAGGTTGTTGCACGAGTTAATATTTTAGCATCTGATGGGTGAGTTTTGCTGTTCCTTTTCAGTATGTGCTAAGATGAATAAATAATAGTTAAGTTTATTGTTATCTTCTTTTATTTAATTCTTTTGAAGGGTGCAAAAGAATTTTGAGGGCAAGTTAGTTGGTGCTGACCGTGCAAAGGATCTTGCTGTCCTGAAGGTATATTCCTTTTCTTTTTTGTGATTAACTTTTTCACCACTTAATTTTTGAGTAGTGTATGCTGTATGTACACGAGTTGAAACATTAGTGTATATTATAATATTACTGTATGTTAATCCAGAAAAAGATAATCATAGAAGTTCTTTAATCATTTTGTGCCTCCTTAGCCTTTTCCATTTCGGTTATTACCATGCATTTTTAGCGTTGGTTGTAGTGGATATACAATTATAATCTCACCAATACATATATAGCTCTATACAGAAGAAGAAGATGATGATAGAATAGCTTATTACTGTAAATAATTTAATATCCAATTTTCCATATGCTTAGATTGTTTTAGCATTCACTTTAGAGCAGAATCTTTAGTAACTAGTGTAGAAATAATAATTTGCTGATATCTTTGATTTTCTAGATTGATGCCCCTGAGGATCTTTTAAGGCCTATTGGGGTGGGGCAATCATCTTCTCTAAGAGTTGGGCAACAGTGTTTGGCAATTGGAAACCCGTTTGGCTTTGATCACACCCTCACAGTTGGAGTTATTAGTGGACTGAACCGTGACATATTTAGTCAAGCTGGAGTCACAATTAGTGGTGGAATTCAGACAGATGCGGCCATTAATCCTGGAAACAGGTTAGGAGATCTATTATAGCCCTAAAGTTAAAGAGGTAGCTACACTCTTTTTGCTTTGACGTCAGGGAGCTATAATGAAGCATAAAATTGAACATATGGATCCTTCTATGCTTTAATGAACTGAAAATAATTTTATTGAATGTTCAGAAAGAAGTACGGTTTTACTTTATACCACATCTACCTTACACTTTCCTGTTTAACTAAAACAGTGGAGGACCCATGTTGGATTCCAAAGGAAAGCTAATTGGCGTTAATACTGCAATATTTACTCAGACGGGTAAAGTTTCTTCTATAATTTCATCACAGCAACAGGAATTCAACTACTCGAGTAAAATATTTCATTCTATTAACTGAAATTAAAACAATATTAGAAATCTTATTTATACGTCTAAATTTGGTACTGAAGTTAACAAACTTAAGTCTGTTGTTCCAGGAACTTCAGCAGGCGTAGGGTTTGCCATTCCATCCTCAACTGTACTCCGGATTGTACCTCAATTAATCCAATTTGGCAAAGTTAAGAGTCCTGGCAATCTTATTTGGGCTCTCTTTATAGTTTATGCTCTACATGGAACTCTAGGCTCATGCTAACCTGACGTCTAGTCAGTTTTACACTAACTTTTTTATTACTTAGACGTTTTTTTGCATTTTGAAAGTTTGACCTAACTTGTACAAATGTAGTGTTTTTTCAAGAAATAACAACAATCTGCATATGATTTTTAAACATATGCGCTATCTGTCTGGTTCATTCTGTTAGGTTGTTCGAGCTAGTCTGAATGTGGATATTGCTCCAGAACTAATAGCAAATCAACTCAATGTTCGATATGGAGCTCTAATTCTGCAGGTATTGGCGTGAGCTATTAGCTCAACTCAATATCAATACCTACACCCTTCATTTAGTTTATTGAACATATACCCTATATCTATATTTAGTTTAGCTGCAATCTTGTTAGTTGTTACTTTTGAACAAGTAATTCTATGATTAAACTAACCCTGTGACCCTACGAGTTCTAGGTCCCTGGAAAGAGTGTAGCTGCAAAGGCTGGGTTACTTCCTACCACAAGAGGCTTTGCTGGCAGCATTGTACTTGGGGATATCATTCTGGCTATTGACGACAAACCTGTGAGCTTGTTGTTAATGATAAACTATGCAATCATTTTCACCTTTTTATTAATTCTTGAAAGAGCTGGCATGATTAATGAACAATTTTGTGCATTATGGAATTAACTCCATAAATTTTATGTTCAGGTTAAAAGCAAAGCAGAGTTGGACAAAATCCTGGATGAATATAATGTAGGAGATAAAGTAATCTTAAAGATTCAGAGGGGCGGTGATGAATTGAAGCTTCCAATAACATTAGAGGAAAAGAGTCAATGACCCAATATTCAAATTTTCTTTTGCTTTTGTTCTTTAGATGATAATAAGAAAAAATATTATTCTTTTCGTAATTATATGATATTATAGGAAGGTTTCATGAAAACTGAAGGATACCCGATAGTTGATCTCTCAATACAAATGATTTAAATAAATGTTTTTATCAAATGATATAAACTTTAAATAAACACAATTGTTGAGGTCCTCAAGGGTCAAACACGAGACCTTTGTGCTTGCTTTTTTGTTTTTGTTTTTTAAAGTTACGGAATTTATCTAGAACACTTTAAAATTACATGCCTTTTATGTTCTTTAGTAAAAAGACTTAGCCCTTTTTTCTTTGTGCTGAGTAACAGAAATTAGTAATTAGTCCAATATAATTCTTAATCATAATATTGTATTCTAGATGAGTTTGGTGATCATGGTGCAAACAGGACTTTTAAGATACAATACTCTTAACATAATTCAACAGTTATACATTAAAAAAACTAAAGAAAAAAAACACTGATATATGACCACAATCTGCTACACGATAGGTACCATCAACTATAATTGTCAATCAAAACTAGAAAGGTTCCAACTAAAAGTGAAATAGGACTCCTATGACGACTAATTGAAAAGGGCGGGCGCAAACTTAAAATCTTCAGTCATCTCCTTCATCTTCCCCATCTTCATCTTGTTCATCATCTTCCCCATTCTCCTGCACATATATCATGCAATTTTGTACTTAGGCATTGTTGCGTATGAATTCCACGAAATAAATACAAATAACTCTGGTTAGTCACAACTTCTAAATGATTAAGTAAACATAATTCACATTTCAAAAATCCTTGAGAACAAGTTTGTTTAGTAGTGTAAGGTAGGGCGTCACTTTCACTTGATTGTTGTTTGCGCATCACTTGGGATAGAATTTACAAAATATATATTTAAGATGGGCAGCAAAGATTTGTTCTACCTCTTCTTCATCTTCATCTCCCTCAGAATCCTCCTCATCAGCCTCCTGCAATAGTAATGCCACAACATATTATGACTGAAGTTCTCTAAATCTCCACCTAAACAACTAAAAACATGAAAAATCTATTAAAAGAAAAATATAAAGACAGCATTACATTGTTGAAATACTTCAGAGGGTTGGGCCACAAATCTTCTTTAATTATCTCTGCCACCTGCAAATTCCATGGAGAAAGGTGGGCTTACCAAAATACTGCCATGCACGTGTAAGTAAATCGTAAATTTAACGAAGCACAAAATAAAACTTGCCTCGTCATGAAGCTCTGGTATATCTTTCTGTTCAGTTTCACCAAACCAACTAAAGAAACTGCAAAATATAGATAGATGAGTCGT
Source organism: Hippophae tibetana (assembly GCA_037013495.1). Taxonomy (NCBI): domain Eukaryota; kingdom Viridiplantae; phylum Streptophyta; class Magnoliopsida; order Rosales; family Elaeagnaceae; genus Hippophae; species Hippophae tibetana. The sequence goes on from CM072812.1 coordinate 1,808,258, forward strand.
ACAGAACAAAAATAACTTTGAGATGCAACAGAAACAGTAAAGTTTCCCCAGGATATGTATAGGTGCGGGAAAAAATATTGCAAAACACTTCTGTATGTGTCCCCTAAAGTAACATGAGACAAGAACTCCAGCAAGAGAATTCCATGCATCATACATGGCAAGGAAACATGGGAACAATTATAACACAAGCTTTATTGCCACCATGACATTTAGTCTTGAATCTTCTTCGTTTTCACTTATCTCGAATGAAAGCACGCAAAATATAAAAATGAACCAAAAATGCTGATAAAATAGATCCACAAATGAAAAGCAAAAAAGTAGTATAGTAAGGATTCTAGAACAAAATTTAATTTAGAAAGCACATAGAAAACAAATAATTCACCTCTCCTCAGCAAATGGTCTTTTGTTTCCTTTCTTCTCATGATTAACTCCATTTGCAGCACCCTAGACAGATTGCAAGTTATATGAGTGTTGATCAATAGAAAACAGAAATCCACTTGAGAGAAGAATTTGAATGTTACCGGGCCCTCCTTCCACTTGATTGGCGTCCCAGTTATCTTTGTTGTCCCTTCATCGAGGAATGTGAAAGATTTTGTAAGCTTTCTATCTTCAAAGAAAGGATTCTCATTGAAATTCTGAGAAGAAGATTCAGATACATGAAACCTTCAGCAGAGCTTTCAACTTTCCTTTTTAATGGATGTATTAAGGATAACAGTATAGACAACAGTATTTGAACATGTAAACAGAGCAAGTAAAAAGAGTATCAAACCAGAAAATTAAAAATGGAGAAGAGAAATAGCCTCTAAAATGAATAAATAGGGCTTGCTTAAAAACAGCGAATGATCATAACACTCACAAATGTTATGGAGTATCCTGATTTGACATCTTTAGAGTCTTCAACGTCAAGAGAATCAAGATACTTGAAGGCCTACATCAAGAACAATAAGATCAAAAACTTCAATAAATAACACAGTTGGCCATAGGAATTGGGAAACTGATATTGGAATGAAAAAGTTTGCGTGAAGAGCAATTATAGAATTAAGCTTCATGTTCTGCATCCAACCTTCTGGTCTTCCTCAGTCAAAAGATCACAAAGTGCAGGATGGCTCAGAAACTGCATAATGCATCAAATTAGTCATTCTGATATAAAGACTTCATATGTGTCTAATATGAGACAAGATTAGAAAAGAAAAAGTAGTTTATTTTATTTAGAGTTCTACTAAAATAATAGTTAATTTTGTTTAGAGTTCTATTATAGTAATAGTTTATTTTATTTAGAGTTTTTTTTTTTGTATTATTAGAGTCCCACAATGAAACTTTATGAACTCTTCTATAGACTTTTCAACTATAAATAACTAGGCCCTATGCTTGTATAAGGCATCCTAGAAAATAATGAACTTAATAATATTAAAAAAGTTCTCTTTTTTTTTCTTTTATTCCTAATATTTTAGGATTAGTTTTTCTTTCTTACACTTAGAAGTTGAGGTCTTCTTATCTGTGAGATAGAGGAATATTTTTAAACTAGTCTTATTCTAGAGTTGTTAGAGTGTTCGCTTAAAGATAGATAACATAGCTAGACTTGTCATATTCTAGACTTGCCAGAGCACTTGACTAAATAATAATTTTCTTGTATTTGTTTCATAACACAAATATGAGAACCTCTTGCTAGAGAGTAAGTCTAGCTAAATGACATAAGACTCACTAAGTGGAGATGTATGATAAAGCATGCATGTACATCTCCCAAATTGCTTAGAAAGCCAAGTGGTGATATGCTTATAAGCAGTGAACACTCTCTAAATGACATGACTTATTTTAAGATTTCTATCTAAAAGCAAAACCGTGAGATATCACTGAATTGTCGAATCATGACCATAGACCGGCTAAACTTGCAATTATTGACTAAAGCAGACAATCTCGTACTATGTGGAGTGGGTCCTGCCCCACTATACATAGAGGATTAACCCTCTTAAGTCAGGTGATATTAGAGTCATGACTCAAATGCACCATGTGGGCTTGTGTTCTTACGAGGACGTAAGACTCCCTAGGTAGAAGTGTATGATTAAGTGTGCCTACATATGTCACATATTGCTTAAAAAGCTAAATGGTTATGTGCTTTTAAAGGGTAAGCAGTCTCTACAAGGAATGGTACGTTTTGAGGTTTCTCCCTAAAAACAAAGCCGTGAGATCCTACTAAATTGTCAAATCATGACCGTGAACCCATTGAACTTGCAATTATGAACCAAAGTGGATAATTCACATGAAGTGGATCTCGTCCCGCTATACACAGAGGGATTAACCATCATGTATCAATGTCTCAAACCTCAATATACATCTAATGCTTGAAAACTTGTTAACAATCTACAAAGTAAGAAATTGAGGCTATTAAGAGTGCATAGATCACTAACAGCAGTCAACCAAAAGTCAGGAATGGATTTGATAATATCATTCCGTTTCAAATAGACAGGTCTGCGTATCTCATTGTATTTTTGTTCAATTTCCAAGACCTTGTCACTGGCTTCTTCATTAACCTGTTACGTACCAAAAACATAGTAAGTATAAGAGTTCCCAACAGCCAACTAAGATCAAATCCATTAGTTGAAAATTCTAATCTCATGTATTTCATAGAAACTATACAATAAAACAATTCCCAGCTTTTACTACTTGACTAGAAAAGTTTCACCTAACTTAAAAAAAGCAGCAAAGCATGACATCAAATGTGACCTAGAGATCATAGCATACAACACATTCAACCAACTATGTAGTATTAGAGAACACGGTTGCAACGAACTAATAGAGGAAAACTAAAACTTGGGAAAAAAACCCTGTTCAGATGAAAAGGAGGTTCCATTATCAAAAGCTTACCTATTTACGAAAATCCCAAATTAAAGAAAAAGTAGCAAATAAAGCAAAGTTTCTCTCTTTAAAGAATATGAAAACTAAAGCAAGCAAATAATGGGATTAAGGTGTAATCTCTTGAGAGATAAAGCAATATGCAATTAAACGTAAAGTGTAAACACCTTTAAGACTGATACAAAAAACATATACCAGTATCAACAAAAGTAAGGACTTTCAGTGGCCGCTTTTCACTAAAAAACAACAACCGATGAGCGACACAATACACTCCATCCATCTAATACGAACGAAAAAAACGAAAGGGAATGGTAAAAAGAAGAGAGAGAACCTTCTCGAGCTCGTCTTGGACCTCCTGTAACCTCTCGATGGAGATAACAAGCTCGCCATCAATGTGAACAGTCTCCTCCTCGACGGCGACCTTCGATTTCTTACCCTTATCGGTCACCATTTTTGTAAAACGCTGGTGGGAACTGGGAAGAGAGAGTTAGACGCAAAAGTTATACAAAGGAGCGGGAAGGCAGTCCAGAAGAGACAATTAAGATGGGCTTTTCCTCTTTCTCAAAACCCTAACGAATGTTTCAAAGGACTCGATTCTTTTTACTTTTGTTTGACTTTTGGTTTGGTATATATTTTTTTAATTTGCTTCGGTAGTATTTTCGTACACACAGCTTAAATCTTCTGCTGCGCAGTGTACAGTAGTGGCCTATAGTTAGTAGAATACTAGAATAGTGATTCAACAGCATCTTCCCGTTAATCTCTCTTTGATGTTGCTAGTGGTGGTTGCGCATGGTGGCATGGGTCCCTCTTTCAATTACCAACCGGACCAACATCTTTCATTTTTTATTTTTGTTTATTTCTTTTTCCGTTATGATGCCCTAGTTTTTATTTAATATTTTTTAAATAATTATATTATTTACTATTCTCAGATTTTTAATAAATGAAACTAGTTTAATACTTTTATCATTTATACATTAAAAGTCTTAAAATTTTGCTTAACAAATTAATGTTTTATGTTTCTAAAAAATAAACTTAATATTTTTTGTTCTGAAAATAATGCTATCCTAAAATATTTACTTGATACCAACCACGTTATAATTAGGAAGTTGGACGTTTTCTCATGAAATACTCCCACCCCCAATTATTGCTTGACTAGAAAAAAATTTAGCCAAAACATTCTCTAACTTGTTCTATAAATACATATTTTGCTCTCTTAATAATAAATTGTTATAGTAAATTGAAACTTTTGCAATTTGTAACCATATTAAAGTTTTACATGATACTTAACATTATTTAATTCACTATGTACGTTTTTAATAAGTATTATGTATAATGTGATTAGAAGTGTGTATGATTCGTATATTGATAAATATAATAATAAAACTCACATTTTTTCATCTTAAATCATAATAAATTATTATTTTATCTATAAAAACAAATTAAAAGTTAAAAAAAATACCTAATCCAATAAAATCAATCTATCACAACTCAATTTTATCAATTTTGTGTTAGTATTGGATAAGTGATGCCTTAGAGATAAAAAATTAGATGAGATTATCACACTTAAAATTTTTAATCACAAAATAACACTTAAAATTTTTAATAACAAAATAACAACATTTGTACCTATTTTTTACTTTAAAAAATCTGATATACCATTTCATTTTTAACTATGATTATTTACACCTAATGAATATTGAACTTTATTCAATTAAAACACGTTTAATATTATTAAATTATAATTTTTATTATTATAAATTTTGGAATATTTTTAATGATTTCACTAAGAATTTTGAAGGAAAAAATAAAAAAGATCATACTCAGTCTCTAACATACCAATGGTTGCCTAATATAAATTCATGAAGGTAACTCAGACTCACTGTATTGTAAGGCAAAGCTGAATCTAATATAGTACATGTAATTTTTGGAATTTCCTAGGGACTCATAATATCAATGGGAATGCGTTCCATAAAACCTAGTGTTTTTTAACTCCAATGAATTTAGTTTGTATATAAATCAAGTTTTATATACTACAAACATGTTTTCCACCTATTTAAGAAGAAAATAAGGATCAAAACCATCCCACACGGCCTCATCTCTTCTACGGCCGGGGATCAAGTGGTCAATAGTAGCACCAATACTTTTCTCATGTAACTTAACTATCGCCATATACAGATTGAAAATCAAAGGATTTCTCAGATATGGATTGATAGCAATGCCAAGTTCATCAATTTCAAATAATAGAGACATGCCTTCCTCAATTTTTCCTATAATAATGCAGTTGGAGAGAGCATAAAAGCTCAGCAAATTGGTGTAGAGTGGTAGAAATGCATCCTTGTGGTTACCTAGGCCACCAACCCAATCACTTTCATTATGCTTTCCAATCTCATTTTTGGTAAATGACTTTAACTGATGGCAAAATCTCTGCCTCCATTTGAGCAAGTAATCCCTAAACCACTGCTTTCCCAATAGACCATCGTGCCCAGATTTTATGACGGGTAGACTCTCCAAGTGTGAACAACAAATCTGACTGATTAACAGCTTCTCTTCATGATGATTATCAATTTCCTTGTCAAAAACCTGTCTCACAAGATCCACTCGAGATACCTTATAGTTTGCAGTATCCCACAACCACCGTAGAAGAAAATCAAAGTATTCAATCCACTTGCCAAAGATGGAAGTTAGATATTCAAAACTCAATCCTATCACTTTTTCCACTTGAGATGGAACTACTCCTTCATTGGAATTTCCTTCGGATCTTTTGCTTGCAAAACACCTTTGGACATCTAAAGCAAGCTTTATCCTTATACTGTCCTCTTCATCCTCCAGCAGAAGGATGCATGTGAACCATATTTCTAATATCCGATGAGCATAGATATTAACAGCTTCTTTTGGTTCAAAAAGAAAACTGGAATTTTCAGATTGGATCTTGTTATTGTGCATGCCCAAACCAACAAGTTCTGCTTGCTCTAGCAAACCAGAAGCTACAATAGATTCTGCTGCTGCCTTGCGCATGTTTACAGGCTCAGAGGAAGCACTGTGTTTCTTAATTAGACTAGTGAAGAAATAAATTCTGTTATACAGTTCTCCCAGCTTTGCTTCTTGTTCAAACTCACCATGTTCAATTGATTCCCTTTTTTCTGCATCCATAAGAATAGAGGGTGTAAACAAACCCACAATTTTTTTTACGCAAATTCCCAGACAGCAAATGAGTATTTCACGAGTTTTTGCATGTCTTGTTAGCTGGTATAATTTAATCAACTTATCCCAAAAAAGAAACACAGAATCACAATCCATCCCACCAACATAGATAGTTTCTATGTTATTTCCACAACTAGCCTTCTGGAACTGCAGTAAATTCCAAGTAAAGAGGATCCTCAAGATGTAATACGAACATCTGTAATTATTCTCCATGTCCAGAAGCTTAAACAAAGTAGTCTGGAGGTTACTCCTCATCCAATGCTGAATAATTCCCATCTCACTGCTAGACAGATCACAAGACTCTGTGCCCGCTTGTGTTGATTTTAAAAACTTACAAAGCCACTTCAATGTTGCAAGTCGAACTTCATAAGTGGTATCTGACAAAGAACAGATGAGCCTTTCCTGAAGTCCAACAAAAGTATACTCATTTTGAGTCATGGTCAAAAAATTTGTATTAAGCAAACATTGTTGTGGCAACTGAAAAGCCTCGGGCATTTCCTCAGATGCTTGAAACACACAACTGAAATAAGACACAGCTGCTTGTTCACGCAGTTCTGCTATAGTCGGATCATAGTATGACTGCGAATAAGAAGCTTTCAAGTCCAAGCATTCTGTGGATAAATCCAAAAGAAGGTTGCGAATGGAATAGAAGCTCCTTCTTGTATGGCATGTTCGGGCAATACTGAGCATGTGATTCAGCACCTTTAAGAAAGAGGCACTGACAATTGGGCAAGAGCACCGTCTGTGGCTTGCAACCCAGGAACATGCAGAAAGAACTCCAACCAAGTTGCTTAATATCTGATCTTTCTTTGAAGAATCAGCTAGATTTCTGCAATTTGTATCTAGAAGAGAACTGAGCTGTAATAGAATTCCATGAATCCAATTAAAGGACATGTTTGTGTGTCCTTTGGGTGTGTCAAATGAAATGGACCCATCTGGACATGTTGTGGCATGGTTATCTATAGAAGGCAAATCAGAGGCTATATCAATAAGAACAGTTGGCAATTTCTCGTTGGAAACGAGTCCTGTCAAAGCTCTAGATGCAAGAAGACGGACTCGTAGATTGCTCTGGATTGAGCACCTTCTGATGAATGGCATTAATAAAAAAGGGTCCACATCATCTCCTTTCTCACTTGCTATTGTTGACGGCTTGAGCCTTGATAATAGAATTAGCATGGGGCACAAGCTAGGGTGAACAAAATTTGCCAGGTTGTATTCAGAATTTCCAGAAGAAACATCACAAAGCAGCTCAGTTGCAACCTTCAGTTCGTTGAATAGAAATTTATGTAATGAGGGATACCTTCATGCAAAAGACATTAGATTTTTAGAAGCTTATCATTATAATGAAGAAAACTCACAGCTTTATTTTCTTTTCATAATTCACAGGATAAATACTACCACATAATTGCAAAATTTGTATTCCCCAAATTAGATAAATAATATGCCCAAATCTCTTCTCCCCTTGACATGTTCTCCAATTAATACATGAACAACTAGAAAATCAAATAATTAAGTTGCAGTCATCTTAAATAGAAACGGATATGATAACAAATCAAGGTTAAAAATTCCACACTGAGATCTTTCAGGTAAATTTTTAAAAGCCTACAGACAAGCAAAAACAGCAAAGAAAGAAAAACTACCAAGTTGAAGAATAAAAAATAGTTGTAACTGGAAAAGAAAAGGGGAAATTACCTATGGAAAAACTCGAGGCCAGTAAGAGCGCGTCGTGCTGATTCTCGTTTTTGAACGTTAAGAAATCCAATTGTCCGTCTTACCAAAGCAGTGTATGCTTGGCAAGCACTATTGCGGACCTCCCAATATGGAGAAGAGAAGGAGCGAATTGAAATGATCAAAGCCTCTGCAGAAAAACCTGATGTATCAATGGATAGGTTGGTGTCATTGAAAGCAGCTCGAAGAACATTGAATGCATGCACCGTAGGAATAACGCCCTCGTCACGAACTTTTGAGGCTTTGTCACTTGCATTTATGTCAACTCGGTTTTTGCATTCAGAATCTTGGTTTACTTCTGATGAAGAAAGGTTGGACAAGTCAACATTCAAGCTGTTGGTTTCAATTGGATCCAGCAGAGGCTGCTTAGCAACACCAATTAGCCACCTTAAAGCACGTGGGAGGAGTTTCTTTGGTGCGCCTTCTGGCTCCGAGAGAAATAGAGCAGTAAATGCAGCGGGAATACCTGCACTTCTCCTCAATACATCATCCACTATTTGACCCTTGGCAACTGTTCTTTCCATTAATTGTTCCATCCAGGATTCTGTCAGTTTGCAAAGTCTACAGAATAGAAAACAATTTCAGGAGAAAATAACAAAGGTTCTCTTGACAAACTAAATCAATGTCTACTAATAGTACTTTACATAAATAGCTTTACTAGGTATAAAATACTTCTGGAAGCGAACCCAAACACATAAATCAAGAATTTAAAATTATCCACATGAATGTGGACATATCATAATTTTTGCAGGGTATCTAACAATACCACCATCTATAGCTACTGCCTGCTATAATGTAGATGTTTCTCATGCTGTGTGTACATTATTATGTAGTGTGTGTGTGGCTTTAACATATGTCCTTCCAGTGCTACCACCAACCGTTGGTTTTAGATAAAAATCTAGCAGTTAAACCTCTCACTAGAGCATTTTACCTGCCATAAAGGCTATCTGTACGAATCAATTTCACAATTTACAAATAGTGTTCCTAAGATCAGTTTGTTGCCAAATATTGCAGTTATGGCTGGTAGTAGTGGTATAACTCAAATAACTTGCAACAAGCTAATGTCTTTAACTAATCAGTTGATGTTGTTAACTTGAAGACATGCAACATCGTATTATTTGGAAACGTATAACCAGCAAAAGAATGTGATGAAATCATACCTAGGGTCATTTGAACAAAGTAAACGGTTACAAAGAGCTGTAAATCCAGCCCTTGTCTTATCAATGGCACCATTATGCTTCATCTTCAAAAGAACTTCCAGGAAATGGTTCCCAATTGTTTCAAGTTGTTTGACATCAAGAATTGCATTCGACGTTCTGATAGAAAAATCAACATGATTGGAAGTGCCTTCTGAATCTGAAGATTCTAAACTACCAGGCAAAGGAACTTTTCTTGTTATAGTCCCAAGTAGAAGGCTCACCTGAAATTGAAGGCATAAACTAGCATTAATTTAAAGCAGGCAGCAAATCCATGCATATAAACAGTAATAAAATCTCCAGTTGTATGTTCTGCTCATTATCAACAGTGATAATAAGCATAGCCAATTACCAATGGGCAAAAAAAGTTACCCACATTCAATGACAAACTGGGTAGAGAGCAACAAAATACCTCTTTCATAGCAAGCCAACAGCCAACCATCACAATCTGTTCAGATGGCCTGCTATCATGCACAAGCTTTGGGGTCTTCTCTTCGGGATCACTGTAAGGTGCATGCACATCCAATCCACTTGGACCCTCCAATAAGAATGCATCATCATCAACCATCTCATCCATATCCTCTGGCAGATACCAAGCATCAGCAGACACAACCCAGAGAGCCAATGAAGTTATTCTCAATACAAGCTTCAAGAGTTTTTCTAATGATTGTCTTATCTCCAAGGAACATGACAACACTACATCAGAATTAAAATCTAATTCCTCAAAAGTATACCTCAATGTGAGCAATATACCATGAACAAAACTGTTCTTGCACGCTTCAGAAAGATTCTTCTCCCCTGTCTCTACACAAATCTCCATCCAATCAATTAATGATTTTAAATACTCTATCACAGGATGCCTAGAGCTAGAAATCTTATAATCCCCATTTTCCATTTCAGGCTTTGAGAGGGAACAAACAACATTAACAGAAGTTTTGACCACCCATCCTAGTTCTATGACATATTTCCTGAATATTAGGCGTAAAATTAGAGCTCCAGCATCACTCTCTCTCACACGTGGACTAGAAACCAATTGCTTTGCCCATGAAATCACATTCTGTACCATGCCTTCATCCAAAATTCCAGGAAGAGGAGTAGGAAAATGTAACAATATTCGAAAAGAATTCTCCCTCAATCTATCCCAACTATCAACAATTGCTCCAACTAACAACAAAATTGAATCTGGTAAAGTAATTCCTTTATCATAAGGATATAGACAACTATCTGGGGAAGTCGGACCATTAGATTCCTGAAAAGATGGCACGATTGACCAAACATTCAGCATTATCAAAATTAGGTCCATGGCCATTATTTTCCTCTTATAAGGAGCAGAAGGGTAGAATGAGAAATACAGAAAGCAACTCAACCACCTTGTAAAGAAAAAAAGATCATTTGCTTTGTTAGCTTCAGTTTCAACATGTCCATTTGATACAGATTTTTCATTATTGTTGCAGTAGTTGAGAGGTTGCCAATTCCCCTGCTTGAATTGTCGTTCCAGAGCTGTACGAACCCGAGATAAGAACTTCCTAAACAAGCTAGTCCACTTCATTTGAAAAGCTGTTGAGCAAGACCTCATGTTTAATGGCACCGATTCCTTCAACAATGTAAGTTCCAAATTAGAAGGCAAACTAGCAGTTTTAGGACTTATGAAAAGAGATTCTGCAGCATCAACACGGAGTGACTCGTCAACATGGGTTAATGCCAGCAACAACCATTCAACAAGGATTTCAACCTTTACCCCCTTGATACAAACAAGGGCATAACGACCGAGACATTTTTCTTTCAACTGAAACAGAGCCTCATTTTCGTGTACACCGGGATCTTTGAACCAATCAATGTCCCCTTCAATTAAAGCAAGTAAACGACAAACCTTGAGCAATGAGACCAAAATTGCAACCTGCTGCTCAACTCTAAGTTCCACGTGTGCATCACAAAGTTGAGGATGTACGGGCACATTTTCGTCCCTGCTTGGCCCTAAAGAGATAAAAGAAAGCATAGCAAAAATACAATCCTCGTCAATTTGGAGTAAAACTGGCAATGCATAAGTGTTAAGATTTGAGCGGAGTTTCGAAACTCCAGAAGCAAGTCCATACAGAATAGGTGGCAGACAATGTCCTCTGTAAAGTACATATCCAATTTCAATACCATCACTACTCCAACACTCATCACGCAAGTGCTCAAGGAAAGACTTCAAAAGCGAAGTGGCAGCACAGCAAACATCATCATCAATATATGCGTAAACAATTTCAAACAGCAGGTTAGGACTCATGTCCAACAAAGTCTTTGCCCCCAATCTCTTTGTGAGTGAAGCCAAAGGAACATATCTCCCCTTACAACGAGGTCCCAAGTGAAGAAGATCGGAAGCAATCTTTTGCAAGAATGACTTTATTCTCGCATTACCTTCCGACCAGTGAAGAGTGGACTGAATGTCTAGGAAGAGGTCAAAAATTAAATGAACTTGTTTGACTGTTTGACTCAAAGGATCTTCCAAATTATTCCATATAATTCTCAATATTCGAGTCCCCATTTCTTCTGGGATTGGATCATAATTTCCAGATGAGTTGATAAGATCAGCTAACATAGATGTTTTAATCTGTTGCAGACAAATCTGCATGACAGTCAATGCATGGAAGTTAAAATGGCTATCACTTGGATTCTCACAATAGTTACAAAGCTCAGGCAAAATTCCATCATACAGTATAGTCTTAAAATTGATACCATAATCACAATGACCCTCGTAACCATTCAAACCATCCTTTGCTAGAATAAACCGAGCATTAAGAACTGTTCTTGGAACCGCCGTAAGAATCCCTCTTATCAAGCAAAGTCTACTCATTGCAGAAAAATTACTTATTTCAGAGTGGAGCTTCCCCTTGAAAGGGATTTTGGCAACCACATCCCTGAACTCAATTTCAGAACAAGTAACAGTTTGGTGAAATATACCTACATTTATGAACAAGCCCAACTCTTGAGCACCGAGACACACTTGCAAAGCAGCACAAAAGCTCACACCAGCAGCCACAATGGAATCCCTCGAAAATGCCGAAGACTTCAAAATACTTGAAACAACCGCCAAACTCATACCCAAGATGTTCAAGTCCTCAACACTCTTAAACTTTGAAGGAAAACGCTGAAGCAAGTAATACAAACAAGACAAAGCTTCCTGACATTGTTCCATAACAATAGGCGAAGGCCGAGCATATCCATTAGTCTCAGAAACCACACCATTCAAACTTGAAACCACATCGCAAGCAATCAAAACACTGCATTCTTCAACGACGCTAACCAAATAACCCAACTTGGGCATTCCCATTACAGACAACGCCGGTCTAGCTAAACAAAATCGCTTCCCTTTACCGTCACCATATTGTTCACAAAGCTCATGAAAGCATCTAACAATCACAGATTGAAAATTCCGAGCTTTTACCAAAACAGAAACAAGGTTTCTATGCAAAGGCAATGAGTTCTCAAGAAACAAAATCTCCAAGTATAACTTGGTAGCCAGTGAGACTGTAGCTTCGTCGCCGTCGGATAACAAGTACGAGAAAGCCGATACGACATTCCTTGTCTGATTAACTTGAGCATAGATGGAGTTAAGTGAAATCAACCCTCTCAATTCGGAGAAGAACTTTTCGGAAGATAAATGGCTCAAGGACTCGACGTATAAGCTGGGGAAAACGACGGCGTTGTAAGTGAATTTGTGGCGGTGCTGTATAGCACGCCATTTGGACGACATGGCTGGCTTCACTTCAGCGATAATATTTGGATTAAGAAGTCAAAGTTTGAACCTTTTAGTGCTCTCTCTCTTGGCAAGCTCGCAGATAATCTTCTTCCCTCTGCTAGAGAGAGCAGCTGCACGAAAGAGGGTGGCGGCTTAACGGAAGTACGTTAGGGTAACGCAACGACGCGGGAAGGAAGGAAGTTTAGTTGGTCCAGGAAAGTTTTGGGCTTTCTTGGCCCTATGAGGCCCATACTATTCCAAGACCGAAATCTTGGCCCTATGAGACCCGTATACATTTTAAAATATTAATCTCCTATTTTTATTTTATTCTTCGTTATAAATAACACATATCGATTCCAAACTTGAACAAATAAGGAATCATAATTTGTATCTTAATCTGATTTGATTGATTGAATCGAATAATATAAATTAAATTAAATTTTAGTTAAATTTATGTTACCTCCAAAAAATTAAAAAAATAAAAGTGAATTTTTGTTGGATAAGACTAGTCCATTCTCTCAAAATAAAATAAAATAAAATAAAAATATTTTTTTCTTTTTTGTGTTCATTTTGAAATGAATTAAATTCATTTTCTTGTAACCTTTATTTTAAATATTGTTTTAAATTATTATATTTATTTCGATTAAACTTAGTGTATAAGTTTTATGTCCGAACCTTCAACAAATGTACTCTCAACATTTGAGTTTTTGTAAATCTAATCTCAATGTTTAATTTGTGTTACATAAATACTTGTTTAGAGATTGTTATTAACATAGTTAGTTTTTTTTCCAATATAAAAAATAGTTAGTTTTTTTCCAATATATGATACACACCTGCATTTTTTGAATAAAATTTGGTATTTAAAAATTTATAACATTAAGATTTTAATTATGATTTCTTCACATTGTCTACCCACTAAACTTCTTTTCCCTTTTTATATATAAAAAACAATAAATTAATAATTTGAGGTAGTTTAAGTTAATTTAGATAAGTTATTTTATATTTAATTTGTACTATATTATAACCGATTTGAATTAAATTAAATCAGACAATTCAAACCTACTTTATTCATATTACATTAGATTATTATTGTTGTTTTAAGTGAAAATATTTTAAATAAATAATGAACAGTAATAATATTTCATAAAAAATATTTAAAGATATGTTTTAATTGTTTTAAAAAATAAAAATTATAAAAAATCATAAATATTAAAACAAATTTTATACGTATTTTTCATATTATTTATTAATTAACTATTGTAAAATATTCATATTTTAATTACATTTTAATTATTTAATATAAAAAATAATATTTTAATTTAATAAATATTAAAATAATATAGTTTTCATTAATTATTATTTTTTAAAATTAAATAATTAAATAATATTATTAATAATATAAAAAAATCAAAGTAAGTCTCTAATATACAAAACAAGTAGATGTATCAATCATATTTTTAATGGTATTGGAGTTATGTTTAAAAATTATTTATATCATACTTATATATTAATTAAATATATAAAAAAGTTCTCATTTTTTATCTAATTATACTACTATGAAACAACAAAATATTTAATAGCGTCTAATTATACTACTATGAAACAACAAAATATTTAATAGCATGAAAATAATTAGTTAATTAATTAATTTTTAACAAATTTTTATATGAAGTTATACGAATCGTAGCAATGGAGTCGGTTTCAAAGTACGATAGAAGCTAATAACTTACTAAATATTAAAATACTAATTTGTTTACAGATATTTTTATTGAAATAATTTTTAAAAAATGGTAATGATATATTAATTATGATTAAAATATATAGAGATTTAATAACTTTTAGTTAAGATATTGTTGAAAAAACAAAAAATAACTCTACACAAAAGAGTTCTCTAGTTTGTATTACAAGAAATAACTCTACACAAAATAGTTCTCTAGTTTGTATTATTTTCTTCATGTTTTCATTACAATTGTATAGCTATTTATAAGGAAATTTTACTCCTTCAATTACTCTTTAAATTAAGCATTTCTTGATTTACTCTTTAAATTAAGCATTTCTTGATTTACTCCTTAAATTAAGGATTCCTTGTTTTACTCCTTGAATTAAGGATTCCTTGTTTTACTCCTTGAATTAAGCTCATTGTTTATTCCTTGAATTAAGGTCCTTGTTTTATTCTTTGAATTAAGGTCCTTGTTTTATTCTTTGAATTAAGGTCCTTGTTTTATTCTTTGAATTAAGGTCCTTGTTTTATTCTTTGAATTAAGGTCCTTGTTTTATTCATTGAATTAAGGACTAATATCCAATACTCCCCTTCAAGCTGGATCCAGAAGGTTTATAGATCCAAGCTTGGACAAAAATCGTTGAAATTGATGAGAAGTCAAGGGCTTGGTGAAGATGTCAGCCAGTTGGTCGAAGCTTCTTATATAATGTGTCTGAATCACCTGTGATTGAACTTGTTCGCGAACGTAATGACAATTAACTTCAATGTGTTTCGTCCTCTCGTGAAACACTGGGTTTGATGCTATATGCATAGCTGCCTGATTGTCACAAAATAAAGACATATGAAGAGTTGTAGGAACACATAAATCACACAGAAGACCTTTAAGCCATATCAACTCACACGCAGTTGAAGCCATTGCACGATACTCTGCTTCGGCACTTGATTTGGCAATGACAGTTTGCTTCTTACTCTTCCATGTGACCAAGTTTCCACCGACAAATGTACAGTAGCTAGTGGTGGACTTGCGATCAATTGCATTCCCTGCCCAATCAGCATCACAATACCCCATGATTTGTGTGTTGTCATTCTTCTTCATGATAATACCACGACCCACTGATCCTTTTAAGTAGCGTAAGATCCTTTTAACAAGGGTCAAATGCTCAAGTGTCGGGGAGTGCATGAATTGGCTCACAATACTTACAGAATATGTGATGTCAGGTCTGGTGATTGTTAGGTAGATCAACTTACCAACCAATCGTTGGTAATAACTTATATCCATGAGTGGCGTGCCCTTCAAGCTAGGTTTGAGCTTGTTGTCAAGAGGGGTAATGGCTGGTTTAGCATCACTCATGTTAGCTTCCTTGAGCAAATCTAGGACATATTTCCTTTGGTTAAGAAAGAGTCCCTTGTGCGAGGTTGTCATTTCTATACCAAGAAAGTACTTCAATATCCCAAGGTCTTTAATTGCAAACCTTTGTCTGAGGGACTATTTGAGGTTGAAAATCTCGTCAGCATTATCACCTGTAATTATCATATCATCTACATAAATCAGCACAACCAATTTGCCCATAGCTCTTGTGCGAACAAATAGTGAGGAATCGGCATTGCTGCTTTTGAAACCAACACTAGTGAGAACTGAGCTTAGCTTGGCATACCAAGCTCGTGGGGACTGTTTCAAACCATAAATGGATTTGTGCAATTTGCACACTAAATCCAGTTCATTGCTTTGAGGATGCCCAGGTGGCAATTTCATATAGGTTTCTTCTTTGAGATCACCATGCAAGAATGAATTCTTCACATCCATTTGGTACATGGACCACCCCTTGTTTACATCCACAGACAGTAGCACTCTTACTGTGTTCATTTTTGCAACAGGTGCAAATGTTTCTTTGTAATCCACCTCGAATGTTTGAGTGAATCCCCGAGCCACCAATCTTGCTTTATACCTCTCAATTGATCCATCTGACTTGAATTTGAGCTTATAGATCCATTTGCAACCCACAACTTTCTTGCCTTTTGGAAGTTTGGTGATGCTCCATGTGTTGTGTTGATCTAGGGCTTTAAGTTCTTCTTGCATGGCTTCCTTCCACACCTCTTGGCTGTTGGCCTCGTGAAAGTTTTGAGGCTCACTGTAACTCGATATAGTGTTGAGGAATGCGGCATGGGTTGGTGTCACTCTCTTATATGACACATAATTTGAGATGGGATGTGTGGGTTTGTAGGTGACAAAGTCTTGAAGTCTTGTGGGAGGTTGCCTAACACGCATTGGATTACGTCGTGGAGCAGAAGGAGTTATCTCACACTCGTTCACATCTTGTACCATATTGTGAGGATCATCTTGATTATCACCATCTTCATGCAGTGTACCATTAAGACGAGACCTTTCATTGTTACTTTCAGTGAGAGATGCATCAATGTTGACATGGCTGGGATCTTGTTGTTGTGAAGCCTCAAGTTCGATTCTTGGTAATGGAAACACATCCAAGATGTCATCCCCTTGACTTGTGATTTCATGTGACTTGCTGAAAAAAGGATTAGTTTCATAAAATCGAACATCTTTAGACACAATTAATCTCCTAAGTTGGGGATCATAACACTTATATCCCTTTTGTGTAGATGAATAACCAAGAAAAATACATTTAATAGCTCTAGGATCCAATTTATCTCGATGATGAGATTGAATATGTACAAAACAGATGCAGCCAAAGACTCTAAGGTGTGAAAGGTTAATTCTCCTTCCTTTCATGACCTCTAGAGGAGACTTGAAATCCAAGACTCGAATGGGTAATCTATTGATGATGTAAGCAACTTCCATAACCCCTTGGGACCAGAATCTCTTTGGTACATTCATTTGCAGCATTAATGCTCTAGTTTTTTCAAGTAAGTCCCGGTTTTTGTGTTCAGCTACACCATTTTGTTGGGGTGTGCCAACACAACTTGTTTGATGCATAATGCCATGAATGCTCAAATATTGTTTCATGATATAAGACATGTATTCGGTGCCATTGTCAGACCTTAAGGTTTGAATTTTAGAAGAGAAGTGATTTTTAACAAGACTATGAAAGTCCTTAAATACTTCCATAACTTCATTCTTAGACTTTAAAAGATATAACCATGTGACTCGAGAGAAATCATCAACAAAAATCACAAAAAACTTATAACCATCAAAAGATTCATTAATTGGTCCCCATACATATGAATGAACTAGTTCAAAACACTTACTAGCCCTAGACAAAGAAGAATTAAAAGGCAATCTAGTGGCCTTAGACAAGTGGCAAGTTTCACATGCAATTTTATCATTTCCTAAGTTTGGAAATAAAGTCGACAAAATTGGTAGAGAAGGGTGAGCTAAACGTTGATGCCACAATTAATTATCTTGGATAGGATTAAACTTGGCTTGAAACCCTTTGGGATTGCTCTTGGATATGTAATAGAGACCATCTAAGTAAAACTCTTCACCAATCGTCTTTTTGGTGACACAATCCTGAAAAATGACATTGTGAGGAGAAAAAATGGCTAAGCAATTCAAGGTATTTGTGATTTTTCCTACAGACAGGAGTTGGAAAGGAAAGGAAGGTACATATAAAACTGTCGACTCGATTTTATCTGACATTAATTTTACAATTGAAACTTGAGAAGGATTTGCTAATTTTTCAAACTTATGAGACTTTGACACATGATTTGTCATATGATCTGTGGCACCTGAATCTACAACCCAAAAATCATGCAACATATTTATTTTAAGAGCAGTTTTAAAGGCTTTTATGATACCTTGTATGTCCTCTTGTGGTATGAGTTTTGTATCTGCCAAGAAGCCCGCAAACTTGCCTAGCAATGCTGTTGAGTTTCCTTCTTCTATGTTATCCACACAGTCAATTCTAGCTCATCCTGTCTTGCTTTGAAGATATAACATAAACTCATTCATGAGTTCAGCTGGATTCGCTGTGAAGTTCTTGAATGGATCAGACCCATTAGAGGTATAGGAAAAAGCATGATTTGCACGGTGTCCAGTACGATTCACTTTCTGTAAACCCTTATCCTTTATAAAATCAGGTTTTAATTCTGGATGTAGAATCCAACATGTGTCCTTAACATGGCCCGTATGGTTGCAATGTTGACACTTCAAGTTTGGATGCTTCCCTTTTTACTTCCTCTTGTTGGTTAGATAGGCTCTTGCCTCAAGTGAACTAGCCATTGTATTCTTGTTCATGACTTTCCTTCTTACTTCTTCACGTTGAATTGTCGCACATACATTGGTGAAGGAAGGAAGTTCAGTATTCATGAGTATATGGCATCGTATATCTTCATATGTTGAATCCAGACTGGACAAAAGTTGAAATATCTTATCTTCTTCCGCTCTCTTTCGTAGCAGAGCTACATCGGTTGTATGAGGACGATATATTTCCAACTCATTCCACATGCTTTTCATGCTTCCTAAGAGTTGTACAAAAGGCTTGCCATCTTGTTGCAGATCTGAGATGTCTTTCTTTAATTGAAAAACTCGTGCAACATTGTTTTGACTGCCATACATTTCCCTGACCGTCTCCCATAGTTGGTATGCAGATTCAAAGTAACTGAATATTTCAGCTAATTTACGTTCCATGGAATTTAGGAGCCATGACATAACCAGATGATCCTTACTAAGCCAGGATTCATAGGTTGGTGAGGAAACATCAGGTACTTCGATGCTTCCATTTATGAACCCTAACTTGGACCTTCCACCTAGAGCCAGAGACACTGCTCTTGACCAATACAAGTAATTAAACTCATTCAACAAAACTGAGCTTAATCTTTGATTTGGGTTGACATCCACCTCATGCATATTCATGAAGGAAAACACTGATGAACTTTCAGCTTCTGATCCTAGCGGCTTGTCTTCAGCCATTTCAAAGATTGAAGATGCTAAGATAATAATAAAGCAGAAGCAAGTTAATTTTCCTACTCTGATACCATGTTGAAAAAACAAGAAATAACTCTACACAAAATAGTTCTCTAGTTTGTATTATTTTCTTCATGTTTTCATTACAATTGTATAGCTATTTATAAGGAAATTTTACTCCTTCAATTACTCTTTAAATTAAGCATTCCTTGATTTACTCCTTGAATTAAGGATTCCTTGTTTTACTCCTTGAATTAAGGATTCCTTGTTTTACTCCTTGAATTAAGGATTCCTTGTTTTACTCCTTGAATTAAGGATTCCTTGTTTTACTCATTGAATTAAGGATTCCTTGTTTTACTCATTGAATTAAGGATTCCTTGTTTTACTCATTGAATTAAGCTCCTTGTTTTATTCCTTGAATTAAGGTCCTTGTTTTATTTTTTGAATTAAGGTCCTTGTTTTATTCTTTGAATTAAGATACTTGTTTTATTCCTTGAATTAAGGTACTTGTTTTATTCCTTGAATTAAGGTACTTGTTTTATTCCTTGAATTAAGGACTAATATCTAATAATATTATTACAAGTTTATTAATTATTTAAAAGTATACTAAAAATTCAAAAAATTAAAAATAAAGGATATATATATATATATTAAATGGTTAATTTTTAGATTTACTATATGTTTTTAAAATAAGATGTAAGCTACAAAATATGAACTTGTATAAGTATAAATATATAATAATTAATTTAAGAATATGTAATAATTCAAAAAATACATATATTTGTATTAAGGTGTTTTATCTATCATATTTTTTTTAGTTTTAAATTTTTTTAAATTTTTTAATAATTAATACTTATAATAATTCACTTAAAAATTAATAAAATTTTATATATTTTAATCATAATTAATATACATTATTATTCTTTATCGTTCTTTAAATCTGAACCTTATTGATTAAATAAGTCTAACCTTTTTTACTGCAAGCAATATGTTCCATGTTTGACCAATTTTGCTAGATGTTTCACCTCGGAATGCATTTTAAAAAATTGTATTTTAATTAATGATATATATAAAATTTGTCATACTTATTTTTAAAACATTTAAAATTGTAAAATTGTAAAATTTATATTTTTATATTTAATTAATATATTTTTATTATAAAAATATATAAAATATTATTTAATATGGAATCTTATTCATTCACTTTTACATTGAATTATTATGATTTTTATCTGTTAAATAATAAATATCATATAATTGGAAAAAATTTAGTGTTATTGTGTATTATTTTTATTGTTTTAAATTTTAACATATTATTTTTTTTAAAAATTAATTAACTTTAACACACAAATCACGTAGTAAAATTAAATTCTTCTTATTAACAACTTCGCATTTGAATTGGTACAATAAAAAATATTATTTTTTTAAATATTAAAAAATTACGAGCATCTATTGCTTTTGTTATTAAAAAATCAAGTGTCAACCTGTAAGTTTTCATTGTCGGTTTTTTTTTCGTCTTATTAATTTGGACAGCATCTCCAATCTCTAACATACTTACCTTTCTTTCGTTTACAACGACATACGAATAATTTATATTTATATTTATAATTTTGAAAATTAAATACAAATTAAGGTTTTTCCTTCTAATACTCTAATGAATTTCAAACATGAAATTGCTGACATTGACGATAAGGAGACTAGGTAAAGGTTTATTTCACAATCTCGAGAACTACCATGCGGTCTGGGTACACGTTGGGGCGATAAGAATAAGCTTAAGAAGCCCTTCTCATTCATATAAAATTATTTCATACTTCTTGATCCCAAACGTAAGAATATTTTTTGTAATTATTGTCAAAATATTTATTACATTGATAGTAAAAAGAATGGGAGTTCAAATTGTAGAAAACACTTGAAGTTTTGTCCTAAAATGAAAATAGAAAATGACACTAAAAGACAAAGGCGATAGTGATAATTGCTTAAGTGTTTGATGTTTTGATCAAAAGCAACTACAAGGACTCTAACTAAAATAATTATTGTAGATGAATTTCCAGAATAGTTCATATTGAATTAAATTTTATATATTTTATTGGATGATAACGATTTTTTACTTTTTAAAAATTGATATTATTAATTTGATTCTAATTTTAACTCAAATCTAAACCAGTACATTTTTAGTTTTTCTACTTGTTGAATTCAAGTCCAAATAATATAGGTTTCCTTACCTAACACTACAACCAATCGTTTGTTTTGTTTGGATGTCCTTAAACACACAAATGTTAGGTCAAAAAATAACAAAACAAGATAAATCAGTGGTTATTTGAGAAATATATATAAGGTTATACTTTAAATAAGTAATAACTAGTATTTAATCTAAATTCAAAGTACTACAGAGAAACAAAGATCTTTCTCCAATAAATGAGGTTGTGTTACTATTAGCAGTGCAAACAGTTTTATGTGAATATGATTTTGAGATTTGTTTAGAATCGAATGTCATATGATCAGTTGTACCTAAATCAATTATACATGTATTATTAAAAACAAGAAAAAAAGCTTTAAGCATCTTACCAATATTTGCTGAGGAGTTTGCAACACGATTCTTTGTTGTTTCAGCATTGGTGGCAATTGACATCTATTGTGGATTTTTCTTTCGAGAGTCACGATTGTGATTCCACCAGTCAGGATATCATACAAGTTTAAAATATCGTTCTTTTGTATGACATTTTTGATGACAATGGATACATTTAAATGATGATTTATCAGCCACTATTCGTTCTTGCTGATTGAAAAAAATAACGATTTTTAGATATCATGGCGGAAGCATCAATGTCTCCATATATTTTCCTTCAATGAGATTTGACGTACTACCTCTCGTCGAATCAAGGAATAACAACCTTCTAAATGTGAGATGGTTTCTTTTCGCAAAAAATTTCCACAAACTTACTCAAATTCATCATCTAATCCAACAAGAAAAATATGTACTCTTAGTCTTTCAACATACTCCTGATACAATATCAGATCATGAGAGTCTTTCATGACCACCTTATTATGATGGTCTAGTTCTTGAAAAAATTTAGTCAACTCTTCATAATACTCTGAAAGTGATTTACATTTTGTTTAGAAGTAAAAGCTTTTTGGTTTAAGACAAATACCTGTAATTCGTCACTTCCATCGTAGAATGTTTTTGCCAAAACACCCCAAATTTCAAAAGTAGTAGGTATGTGTAAATAACTCTTTATGATTTCTAGACTCATTGACATAAGTAGTCATTTCTTCACTTTTTGATTTTCTGCATACCACTTGTTATAATTTTCGGATGTTTTTTTCTAGTTGCAAATTTTTGTCATGAATATAAGAGAGTTTCTCTCTCTCTACAATAAGTATTTCTATTATTTGAGATCAAACATCATAATTAATCTCAATAAGAATAATTTCAACATTAAAAACACCTTTAAAATGGAAAGATTGTACAATAAATAGAGTTAATTGCTCCACAGGTAATGAAATTGTGCCCTCTGTCGTGATATTATGGTAAACTAACTAGAAAATGGTATAATAATTTTAGAATTGGAAATAAAACTACAAGAACCGGTATAAAGAATATTGAACCGATGTTTTTTTAAAGAATAAATGGACTAAACCGGATAAAAAACACAAACTAGGTAAAAAAATTGGTTTGAAAACTAGACCAAACCGATTTTAAAAAGACAGAACCGAAAAAACTGGGTTCAGACTGAACCAAACCTGATCCGAATCGAGATGCAGGTCGGCTACGTCCGCGAGCCGAACCGAGATGCGGACCCGCTACGTCCTCAAGATGAGTCGAGTCATACACCACATCATCATCTTCAACCTCCAAATGGCGCGTGACAGAGTGTGGAGGCACGTGAAATGTTTTCTTTCCTTCGGGCAGTACGTGTGGGCTCGTGTAGTCCTTTTCTTCTACCTTTTTTTTTTTACCAAAATGTTCATAGGTGGGATAAATACCGCTTCAAAAATGATGTTTGTAATTAATATTTATACGGGTGTTTGAATGAAATTTTTTTTTTCTGAAAACAAATATTTCAGAGAGAAAGAAAACTATGTTTTAGAGAACAAGGGTTTCAAATTTGTATAAATCAACGACTTGACTCTGATACCATGAAGAAATCAATATTTGGAGAAATAATCAAAAGAAGAAATAAACGTTTTCTCTAATATATTTTTTCTTAATTTGTATAAGGCATGCACATTGTTTATATAGACAAATATTAATTACTATTTTAACAACCACTATGATTGAATTACATGGTTTATAATTGCTTGATAAACACTGTGTATATTGATAGGCGTTTGACGTCGGTGCAATATTTGTAGAATAATGACTTGTAGTATTAGTTGGATTCAACACTACCTCTCAATTGCCATTTAAGGTATTCTGACCAATGGTTCAAAAGTTTCAATATAACAATTGTCACTTCGAAAATTCATATCAAACTTTCACAAAGACCAAACTAGTAGCTTATACCTTTATTTAAAAAAAATTGTTAATGTGTATTAGCGAATAACATTTTAAAAAACTAAATGAATAATTTTAACTTTACATATTATCTATATATCAAATAAGAGACTCACGTAGAGGTATGGTAATTTGTGGCGTAGTTTAATTGATCAGATCGAATCCGATTTATAAAAATTGAATCGAACACAAATCAAATTAAATTCAAACTAATTTAAATAACTAAAAAAAGTCGAATTAGACTAAGCTAAATTCAAGTAAACCTGAAATAAATATTTTAAAAAAACTATAATAAGTATGGTTTACTTTATATAATAATTATATGTTATACTTGAATACACTAACATAATTTTATATATACTGGTCAATAAGTTTTGGAAGAATATTTTTTTTTAATCTTACTCATATATTTTTTTTTGTTTTATGGTTGAAGAAAACTCTATTGATATTTAGAACTATTTATTCAAATTATGAAATTTTTACATGAAAGAGATTTGATGACGCTTATCTTTACCAAATTTATTTATAAATGAATTTCTTACTTTAAAAATTAATTTTTTGACTTATGTTTACTATTATTTTTATTTTGTAATTAAATAGTTATTGTAACATAATAAGTGTGTGTAAGTAGTTACAATATCTCTTTAAATTTTGTTTAATTTATCATTTATTCAAGAAAATAGTTATTATAATATTATTTCTCTTATTTTTTGTTTTTTATATAATAATGTTTGAGCTAAATAACGTTAATTATTAAATCTATTTTTTGATTTATAAAAAAATAATGTTAAAAATTCAAATTAATTTGTATCAACTTATTTGTATTTAATTTAAAATTGTGTTAATATATGACTCAAAATAAATTTAAATTAAACCAAAACACTCAAAGTAGTTAAACTTAAAATGATTACAGCTACTGCTCATATAGGATAACATACAACGTTTGTGGATGGGAAAGGGTAATATAACAAAGATTGAATGTTTGATTTTCTCAAGCTCTCAAACAATTGCAAGCAGATGCGTACTAATAATACCGTGATAAAAATATGGATGCAAGGCAATGTTGATTTTTTTAATAAATATTTTATTAATGTAATTTATAAGTTAAATATTATCAACCTTGTAATCGTAAAAAATAAATATTTTTAGTTTTATAGTTATTATAATGAATATTTTTAGTCTATCTAAATTATTAAAATTTAGTAATCATAGTAGGAATAATTTTTACATTGTAATAATTAATATTCATAATTAAAGAAAATAAATAAATTTAATTTAAAAATTACAAAATTAAAGTTTTTATTTACACGTAATATTACGAGAATACCTTAACATCTCCTCGTATAAAAAAAATAGAGTTAACTCCTCAATCCAAGCTATTCCAGATCACCATTCAACATTTTCTCTCTTTTCGACCATGCATGCCAACACCGTCCTAATAATGATCAAGGGCTTATAAAAAGTTACCGAACGTTATAATTAGATTCCATTGTTGTTGCCTTTAATTTATGCAATTGGGTTCTTTAATTACATGCCATTCCATTGCTGCATTGTATGTACCTAAAAGCTTGTAGTATACTTTATGCTTTACAGGCATCTTATTAAGACTTAATGCGTGATTATTGTAACTTTTTGTAAAGTCTTATCCGCTTTATGTATAAAAATAGCTTTGGGCCCTTGTATTTTGTGAGCATCTGTAAACAGGTGTGCCCGGTTCAGTTATATCTGTAAACAGACCCGCAAAATAGGCCCGATGCTAGCGAATTGAGCTAGCCCAACTACTAGTTAATGTTTATTTGTTTGTTTGTTTTTTTTTTTTGTTCTTAGAAGGATGGATGTCAAATTAGTTTTTTTTAGGAAGAGTAATGGTACAAATCACATACGTATTTCAAAAGTGTTAATTATGTTAGGAATAATAGTTAAAAATCCAAATTAAAAAATAAAATAAAATAAAAAAGTGAAACGGTGGGATGTAATTACTTAAGAGATTAAAGCATGATTAATATTAATTAGTAACCAAGTAAATGAGATGGTAAGCTAGCCGAGTAATGGCTATTAACATTCCATGCTTTTATTATTTTTGGGTAAATGAAGTAGAAGTTAAAAAAATTTCTTGCGCTTTATATATATATGTTTTTGGTTGGCCGGATTTGTATGTGTGAGATTCTGAAATAATGGGGATTTGAATTTAAATGTTAAAGAGTTCATGACATTAGTCTTATAATACATAGTGTATGGAGATTGAGTTAAAAAAATTATATTAATTAATTTATTCATGAGTTTGAGTGTGTATATTATGTTTATTTACTAAACCATGTCAATTTTTTTTGTGTTATAGTTGTTTTTTTTTTTGCTTCCGTATTGTTTTTCTTGCATTTGATTATTTTTTACTCTTCCACTATCTCTAACAATTTAATTATATTATTATTAAAAAAATACCATTTGTGTCATCTGTTATGGATTTTTTTTCTTCGATTTGTCAAATGTGAATATTCATAAAAAAATGACATATATGTAATGCACAGTTAAAAAATTAGGAAAAAAATTTGTATTGGTATATTCATTTGTTAAAATTAATGGGATTAAATTATAAAAATAAATATATATATATATAACTTTAATATTAATATTATTATAAGAGAAATTTACAATAACTTCATTAATTATTTAAATATGAGATATATTGATAAATATCTTATCTGGTAAAAATTATAAATATGTTATATAATTTTATTGAGTAATAAAAATATCATGTAAGTATTATTCTCGGTATAAATCTATTATTGTTATGATAAATATATCAACAAATTTTTTATTATTGATACAAAAATTTTACAATATTTTTTATTGGTACAAATTTATCACCAATTTTTTATTAATTGTAAATTTATCGTATAAAATATGATATAGTGATATATTTATATTATTAATTATAATTAAATATTATTTTTATTATTTAATAAAATTAAATAATACATCTATAATTTTTATAATAATTTATCTATGCTTTTATTAATTTACACTTTAATTATGCGAGCAGTCTTACCCACGATACTAAACCAATGCTAAAAAGTTTCAATACTACACTTTTTTTCTTTTCGATACTATAAAGTTATTATATAACTTTTGATTTCCTTAATAAACATACATTTTAAATTTATATTTATTAAATAACTAAAACAATCAAAAATTAGTTAGTTTTGTAAAAAAATTACATATATTTATTTTATAAAAATAACATATTTTTATTGTTTTTTAAGTGGGACACCATAATAAATTTATACGATCATTTTTATAAAATTAATAGATTTATATTATCTATTTTTATTAAAAGTAAAAGAAATTAAACTATCATTTTCTTATCAAATAAATATGATGTTTTTTTAAAAAAAATAAATGACTGTTAAAATGGTGTTTTTTGTCGTTGGTATATATGCTTAAACAATTTCACTATTTAAAAGATAAAAGGATAATTTTAAAGTTTATCTAAATATCATTATACATGAAAGTATGATTATGAATTAATAAATAATAAAAGTATATATTATAAGTTAATAAATACGTGAATTGAGTTGCTTATCAACGTAGAATATATATAATTTTGAACCAATAATCCAATGCATGCAATGACATATGCAAAATTTTAGATAAGATTGGATTTTACATATTTTAGTGTACAAATTAGAAACAACCAATTGTGTAATCACATGGATATATTTAAAAAAACTATATTTCATTCATTCAAACAAAAAATACAATAATAATTAAATCAATAAAATAAAAATATGTCAAATCATTATACATTAAAAAATTTAATTTTGTTGTAAAATGAGAATAATTATTTCATAATCTTTGAACATTATAAAAAATAAATTATAATCATTTTCTACATAAAAAATAAATAACACGACATTTTGATGAGTTTACTTTCATAAATTGAATACATTAATCATATTTTTTTAAAAATAATATACTTTAATCACATATTGTTTTATTTTGAACACTTTAATTATTTCTTATTAATTTTATATTTTTATATTTTTTATTGAAAAATATTTAAGTTGAATTGAAATGAATTTGAACAATAGAGACTTTGTATGCTATGTTTGAATATGAAAATGTTTCAAAAATTAAAAAAAATGTAAAAAAAATAAATAAATTAAAAGCATCAAAATTTGTCTAAATAACTAAAGTGTGCATAAATATAAAGTAAGTATATTAAAATGTATCAATTTAAAATAGAGTTTATTAAAATATTTAATTTGTGAAATTGAATTATTTTTAAATTTGATTAAAAATAAAAATATTATTTATATATGAACAAAATTTTAATAAATTGTTTTAAATAAAATATCAATCTAAATTGAAATTCGTTGGATATGCCACAGAATGCTTGTAGCCCTGTTGTGAGAATCCCGTCAATATGATTCATGCTGTTAAAACATATATTGTTAGTATGCAACACTGTTATGAGTGATAGTAGGTAATTATCATGCACATCACACTTACATAATTAATATTTAATTACTTCAGTCATGCCAAAAAAAGACACTGAAACATAAAACCTAAATTGTCGATTAAGTCTGTCCCTATAGTAAGATGTACATAGTGATTACATATTAGGAATTACTTAGCAAATATTAAAGCCTAACTAATGAAAGCGGAGGATTTAGGATTACAGTTCTTACCTAACATATCAACTTCCAAATTATTAATCAATAGCATTCCTTAAAAAAATAAAACGTGAACATATTGCAAATTATTTATTACTTCGGTAATAACTACGTACAATCCAATAAAATATAACATTAATATAATTATTTAAAAAATATATATATACAGTAATTAATAAATAGATTATACTTCATATATAATAAATAACATAATACTGTTAAAAATAATCAAATTTAAGCATCAGCTTATTCAAATAAAACTTTAGACATGAGTAACATATAAATTGAAATATATAGGTAGTAAACAAAAGAGTTTCATCAACACTTTCAACACAGTCTAAAAACAAAATACAAATTAAGAAGGTAAAAAGATGTAAAGATATTGTCAATTATATAATGATGGATCTTTACATTGTAACCAAGAAGAAAATCATGGATCTTTAAAATCCAAGCACATAACAATAGATTATGTAAAAAAGATTGGTGAGCAAATAAAGAGCAACCGAATCTGATGAGGCATGAAATGCACCAACCTTCAAACAACTTGAACAGTTTAGGTCATTAGGCCTTTCTAGCTCCTCAAATACTTGTTGGGCACTTGAATATCTTACACTACAATAATAATAGGAATATTGTTCTTAGAAATTAAATAAAGTTGAACCATCATGATTACTTTTAACTGAGATATATTTTGATGGTTTCGTAAGAATTGGATTTATTGATGATGAATAAACGAATGTTTACAATCTATTTATACAAAAGAAAAGCAAAATTGTAATAATTAAAAATAAACACAATTATGGATAGGCATGTTCTTGGACAGCCTATCCTTCCCCACCAACAGCTTGGTGGCTGCTTCCAGCTGGTGTGTTGATTGTCACCAGCTGGATATCATGTTCTTTAACATTCCCCCTCAAGTTAGAATATATGTTAATTATTCCTAACTTGTTAAGTAAGCTTGAGAACTGTGGAAAACTCAGGGATTTGGTAAATATATCTGCTGGTTGCTCTAATGTAGAGATATGATAAGTTTTGATCATTCCAGCTTGAATCTTTTCTCTTACTAGATGGCAATCGATCTCTATGTGTTTAGTTCGCTCATGAAACACTGGATTTGATGCAATGTGAAGAGCTGCTTGATTGTCACAATATAACTTGGTTGGTTGGGAGTGTTTGATACCCAAATCATCCAGAATATATCGTAACCAGGTTACTTCGCAACATGCTGCTGCCATAGAGCAATATTCTGCTTCTGCACTTGATCGTGAGACTGTATTTTGTTTCTTAGTCTTCCAAGAAATTAGCGAGTTTCCAAGAAACATACAATATCCTGTGGTTGATCGTCTTGTATCTGTGCATTTTGCCCAATCTGCATCACAAAAAGCATTTAGTTGTAATGAACTAGTTGCTGAGAAAAAGAGACCTTGCCCTGGTGTGTTCTTGACATATCGTAGCACTCGTTGAGCTGCTTCCAAATGTGGTTGTCGTGGTTTATCCATATATTGACTGAGAATGTGCACGGCATACACTAAGTCGGGCCTTGTGATGGTCAAGTATATTAATCTCCCAACAAGTCTTCGATAGGATGTGAGATTACTGATGAATTCCCCTTCAACCTTGCTGAGGGATAAATTTTGTTCCATAGGTGAATTTGCAGATTTGGCACCAAGATAACCCATATCCTCCAATATTTCAAGTGCGTACTTGCGTTGTGACAGAACAATTCCCTTCCTGGAACGTGAAACTTCTATGCCCAAAAAATACTGTAATTCACCGAGATCTTTAAGCTTGAATTGGCTCATGAGATGATTCTTAGTTTCTTCAATGTCTTGTATATTGTTTCCTGTTATGATTATATCATCTACATAGACAAGGAGAGCAGAGAAGGAATTACCACGGGTTCGGACGAACAGTGAGTGATCATACTTGGATTGGTTAAAACCAGCTAGCTTAAGTGTTGTTGATAGTTTGATGAACCACTGTCGTGAGGCTTGTTTGAGTCCATACAAAGATTTATGTAGCTTACATACTCGTGTTTCCCCCTTTCGTCCGAATCCAGGTGGAAGGGACATGTAAACATCTTCATGAAGATCACCATAGAGAAAAGCATTGTTGACATCGAGTTGTCGAAGATGCCAATTTTGAATAGCAGCAACGGCAAGGAGAAGCCGAACAGTGACAAGTTTGGCTACTGGTGCAAAAGTTTCTTGGTAGTCAAAACCTTCAATCTGACTGTATCCTTTGGCCACTAACCGAGCCTTGTATCGTTCCACAGAACCATCAGGATTATACTTGATTTTGTAGACCCATTTACAACCAACTGGTTTCTTGTTTGGAGGAAGCTGTTGAAGCGTCCAAGTGCCATTAGTTTCAAGAGCATCCAGTTCTTGTTTCATGGCAAGCCGCCAATTTGGATCATTGAAAACTTCAGCAAAAGTGGTTGGTTCCCTGAGAATGGAAATAGAAGTAGCAAAAGCACGATGTGCAGGTGATAATTGGTCATAGGTAAGTACATGAGATAAAGAATGAGAAGTACCTTTGTCTTTGGACGATGCTGAGTGAGACGAAGGGAAGGACCGAGAAGGTAGGGAAGCTTCTACATGATATTTTTGAAGGTAGCTAGGAACATTGGTGGATCGACGAAGCCTATGTGTGACTGATGTTGAAGGAATTATGTGTGGTGGAGAAGTTGACGATGATGTTTCTGGAGATGAATTTTGAAGATGAAGAGTGTCTGAGTTGATTGTTGGAAGGACAGATGGTGTATGATCAAGTGATATATTTGGATTGGTTGATTGACGAATGTTGGGTAGGTCATCATAAATAGTATCTTCTAATGGAGGAAATAGAGTTGGAGTGTTGACAGCGGAAGTGAAATAAGGAAATACATGTTCATGAAAGATAACATCACGAGACACTAAAGTCTTGTTTGTTTCCAGATTGTAGACACGATAACCTTTGATCCCAGATGGATACCCAATGAATATGCATTTATGTGATCTAGCATCAAACTTGGTAAGTCGATCATGATGTATAGAGACAAAGCAAAGGGAACCAAAAACACGAAGGTGTTCATACCTAGGAGTTTTGTGAAAAAGGACTTCAAATGGTGTTTTACCCTTGAGAACAGGTGTTGGAGTACGATTTATGAGGTATGCGTCTGTAAGAATGGCATCTCCCCAGAATTGTTTAGGAAGATTGGCTTGGAAGAGTAATGAACGAGCAACATTGAGAAGATGACGGTGTTTACGTTCAGCAACACCATTTTGTTGAGGGGTAGAGACACAACTAGTTTGATGAAGGATTCCTTTGGTAGAAAACAACTGGGTCATAGAAAATTCTGGTCCATTGTCACTACGAATGATTTTAACTCTGGATGAAAATTGTGTTTCAACAAGATTGATGAAGGTGGTAAGAAATGTACGTGTATCAGATTTAGTATGTAAGAGATAGACCCATGTGCATCTTGAGTAGTCATCAACAATAGTGAGAAAATAACGTGCTCTATTAAGTGCTGGAATGTGATAACCACCCCAAATATCAACATGAATCATTTCAAAAGGTGCTTTTGTATTGATGGAACTTAAAGGAAATGGATTACGTGTTTGCTTAGCTAATGGACAAATAGAACAATCACTAATGGAACAAAAAGGTGTGTTGATGGAAAGAGAAATTACACGCAAACTGTTATTAGATAAATGACCAAGTCGTTGATGCCATAGATGAGAGTTGGTGGAAGCAGTGTTTGAAACAGAGAAACATCCAGCCTTTTCAGAAATAGTCAAGTAGTAGAGTCCTGCTTTCTCAGTTCCCATCCCAATCGTCTTCCCTGAGCATTTGTCCTGAACAAAGCACATACTATTAGTGAAGGTGACATGGAAAAATGAGGTTTGAGTTAGTTTGGCTACTGAAACTAAGTTTAATTTGAAGGAGGGAACACACAAGACATTATGGAGTATAAAATTATTTGAGAAATGCACAGTGCCAATATGTGTGACACGGGCAAGAGAATGATCAGGTAAATGCACATGCCGATTAGTGACTGGAATGCTGGAGCTCATAAGGTTTTGGGAACAGACCATGTGATCAGTTGCCCCTGTATCAAAAATCCAACGAGTTTCTGAATGGAAAACAGTTGCACATAATGTGTTACCTGAAGAAGTAGTCACTTGATTTGCCATGCTACCTGATTTGGATTGATTGAGAAGTGTAAGGAGCTCTTGATATTGGGCAGATGTAAGATTGTGGGATGGTGTCTTTGTGTCGGAGCAGCTTTCCTGAAAGTTAGTATGATGAGCTTTGGAAGGGAAGCCATAACTTGTGTTTCTCTTGTCTTGAATTACTCCTTTCTTCCGACACATGTTGATGTCATGTCCATTTAAACCACAGAAATTACATTTGAGACGCTTTCGGCAGTTTTCAAAAATGTGTCCATTGAGACCACAAAAATCACATTTGAGGTGACTTCGGCAATTCTCAGAATTATGACCTATATTGTTGCATCTATTGCACTTGAGATGTGGGTTCCTTGGTGGGTAATTTTTCTGAGGATATTGTGGACGACTATCTCTGGCAACGAGTGCGGCAGCTTCTGGCATCCTTCCTATGCTTTGAGTGGAGACAGCTCTTTGCTTTTCATCTTGAACAATAAGTGAATATACCTTATTTACTGTAGGTAATGGTTCCATGAGCAAGATTTGTCCGCGTGCTGATGTGTAAACCGTATTAAGGCCCATGAGAAACTTTATGGTTCGCTGCTTTTGTTGATATTCTTGTAATTCTCTTCCAGCATTTCCTCCACAGTGTGGAAGAGGACATAGTGCATCACGACTATCCCATAAACTTTTCAATTTGGTATAGTATTCGCCAATGCTCACACCTTCTTGCATGCAATCATGGATCTCTTGTTCAATGTGGAATAGGTGCACGCTGTTGGTGTGCGAAAAGCGTTCCTTTAATTCTTCCCATAACTCATATGCAGTATCACTATACATGACACTTTCTGCAATTTTGGGTGATATGGTGTTGAGGATCCATCCTTTGACAAGAATATTGCAGCGAGTCCATTGTTTGATTTCTGCTTCAAGGTTTGTTGATGGCCTTTTGATTGTGCCGTCAATGAATCCTTCTTTGTTTTTGGTTATTAGAGCCATGAGCATTGCATGACTCCAAATGTGATAGTTTTCTTGGTTTAAGGATTGAGCTACAAGGACCATGCCTGGTTGGTCTGAGTGGTGTAAATATAAAGAATGACTAGGATCATCATACCATTTTGGTAAAGTAGGGTTGGTATTGGTAGTCATAGACATTTTTGGTTGAATAAATTTGAAAGAACGGGATGGGTTTAAGTGTATTTTAGACAATAATGACTATTTATGAAATAAATAATGTACTGAAATATGCTCTATCTTATAGAAAATGAGTCAAGGATTACAGAACCGGAAATTTCAGCCGCAGAACCGGTCGGAAAGGGGGTGAACCGGCGTCTGGAGTGGCTGGAACGGCGGCTGCAACGGTGAAGCACTGAACCGGATGAAGATCGAACCGGACCGGACCAGACCGAGAAAACGACGCGTCGTTTATTTCAGCGCCGAGCGAACGACGTGTCGTTTGTTTCAGCGGGCGAGCGACGACGTGTCGTTGGAGTCGTCTTCTTCAGCAGCTGGCGCGTGTTGGAGCGTGCGTCTCCGGCGAGGCGCGTGGAACTCCGGCGAGATTAAAAATGGCACGTGTGAGCGCGTGGAGAGGTATTTTGGCTTGATTTTAATTGCAGATTGCTCGGATTTTTCTGAATAATATTCTGGGATGAAATTGAAATTATTTTGTGAATCGAAATTGGTTTTGGAAAAAAAACAGATTGAGGAAAAATTGGAAAAAATTCTATGAGCTGATTTTTTCTGGGAATTGTTTCCTAAGCTCTGATACCATGTAAGAATTGGATTTATTGATGATGAATAAACGAATGTTTACAACCTATTTATACAAAAGAAAAGCAAAATTGTAATAATTAAAAATAAACACAATTATGGAGAGGCATGTTCTTGGACAGCCTATCCTTCCCCACCAACAGCTTGGTGGCTGCTTCCAGCTGGTGTGTTGATTGTCACCAGCTGGATATCATGTTCTTTAACAGG
Organism: Hippophae tibetana; assembly: GCA_037013495.1. NCBI lineage: Eukaryota > Viridiplantae > Streptophyta > Magnoliopsida > Rosales > Elaeagnaceae > Hippophae > Hippophae tibetana. The sequence continues at coordinate 1,842,855 of CM072812.1, forward strand.
TTTGGGTGCTAAAATACGTAAAAAAAAATTATTGTGACAACTTTTAATAACCGATCTATAGCAATTTTTGTTGTAGTATTCAAATCTTAGAATTCATAATCTCATGTATTAATGAACATTTTATTTATAAAAAAATTAAAATAATAATTATTTGTAAAACAATTCTTGAAATTAATCATAATCAATTAAAGATGAAGTGTGATATTTATTTCATTTGTGAAACGTAATTAATTAAAATTTAACTTATGTTTATTTTACGATATATATATATATATATAATTATGTAGTAAAAAACCTTTAAATAATTAAATTAAGTTTACTTTAACTTTACAACTTTTTTTTCTTAAAATATTTTCTATATAACTAAATGATGGAAAAAGCATGCTAGCTAAAATAAATAAATTTATGCAGTGATAATACTAAAATGTACAAAATATCTAAATATATTAATTAAGGGTAGCATAAAGAATAAATAATTAAAAAATGTGAAAAGATGAGGAGGTGGTCTTCTAAAGTGCTGGTCGCTGGGTCAAGGTCCTCAACGATATATCGGTGATCATGGTTGAGCAAATGAGACTTGAGAGATATTAGTGGACCTCAGTTTCTTTTATTTTTCCCACGATATTCTGGGATTTTATTTGTTATTTAACAGCTTAATACAGCCGTGCCTTAATGAGTAATAGTCACTGCGCCACTTTATTTTTAAACACGAGTGGATCACAAACAATTGTATAAAAAAACACACCTAATATTATTAACTAATAAATTAATTTAAATAGATAGTGTAAGTATTGTTAAGATTTAAAATTAAATAATATATAAATATATATTTATTATTATGTGTGAGTAATTCAATGATCAAATTTTTAAATATTAATTTAGAAGGAAAATTATTCATTTATGCATTAATAATTATGAAATAAATAAAATAAATTCGTAATTTATCAATGTACCGGCATGTCGATAAAAAAGGAAAAAAAAATTGCCTTTTGACAATATAATTTTTTTTAACGCTAATAGGAGTGAGGATTCGAATCATGATATTTGTAAAAAATTTACATTATATAATAATATAAATAATTTGATTATAAATTATTATCCTTTAAAAAAATATAAATTTTATATTACCGGTAAATACTATATTAATATAATTATTATTAAATACTAAACACTATTAACACCATACTCAAAATGTACTATCATTTTAAGGTAATATTTTATATTTTTTAATATATTTTAATTTTATTTAGATTATTTATATCTCTCTTTTTTTAAGATACTCGTGTAATTTTGTTTTTGTACGGAAGTTTATTAATTTTTTTATTGATATATTTATCGATTAAAATTTTGATTTAAAACTGATATAATTGTTATTTATACTCAAAAATAATATGGATAAAATTAAGGGATTATTTATTATAATATACATTTTAAACAAGAAAAAAATATTAACTTATTGATATATTTGAAATTATTTTAATATTTTTAATATACATATATATATATAAACGTTATATTTTAGTTATTAGATATATTATTTTTATCATTTTAATCATTAAATATAAATACATATTATATTGAGTCTTTTATTTTTAAAACTATTAAACTATGTAAATTTATATATTTATATAAATAATCATTAAAGTTTAACTTTTGAAAAAAAAATCATAGTATTTATAAATTTTAAATTAGTATAATTATTAATTTTCATAAGAATATTTTTTATCAATAATCAATTTTTTTCAAGATATTAAAAAGTCATTAAGCGGTTGAGCTGACTTAGCCTTAATGTTACCCAGTTAATATATAGACATGTAATTATTTTAGTAGATATATTTAGTATAATTATTAAAATATTAAGATTTTTGTTTATATATTTATATAAATATTTTTTAAAAAATATAACTAGATTTAAATATATAAATTAAATTTTTAATAATAAAATTATTATTTATAAAATACATATTAAAATATAAATACATTAAAGGTAAATTTTTAAGATAAAATGATAATAATTAATATAATTTAATTTTTTAACTTAAAATGAGCAGGTAATTCTTACTCGTCAAAATATTAGATGAACCACCTTACAATTGAATTTAAGTCTAACTCATCGATTAGTTTATATTCAATTATGATTTATTTATATTAAATATATTAATAGTATTTTATATTATTATGAAAAAAATTTAAATAATATCTTAATATTTTTATTAATATATATGTATAAATTATTATCATAATTTTAATACTAAATTTTTTAAATTAAATAAATTATACTTGTATTTATATATTTTCACATTTTTATCGTACCCATATTATATATTGAATTTTTGATGTATTTTATATAAGGATACTAAATTTTTGTATCTACACATATGTTTGATCGAATAATGCTCTATCAGTAATTTGCTAACTATAGGGTGGTTTCAAATGTCCTTTTAATGAAAAAAGTCTATTATTTTTTTAAAATATTTTTCAATGGCTCAAACATGATTTACGATGTATATATATATATAATAGTATAGTATTTATAGGACAAATTTGCATAACTAAATACAAGTAATTAAAACCCGTGAGAGCATCGCCAAAAAAAGCAAATATATATCGTCATATCTCAAATGAAGAGTGGATTTTTTAATATATCTTTTTGTTAATAGTGAAGACTGACATAGTTGAAGTCATATACTTTTTTTATGTTAAATAAAATTTTGGTCACCTTATTTAAAAGATAAATATATTTTTAATTATGAATACAATAAATAATATTCACATATTATAATCAATTTAGCTCTTTGTTGGTAATTTTTCATGCAAATATTTTGTTATCATACAATATATTATAGTATTATTTTATTGAAATTGTCACATATATAATATATTTATTATTCTCATAGTCTTTGGAGGCTGGAGCACGTGACTACTTGTTGAAAGAATAATATTGTTTTTTGCAAAACATGAAATATAGGAATCAAAACGAATCTATTGTCCCCTAAAGAAGAAACAGTGATACCAAAGCCACCAATCTTCATCTTATATACAAATAATTTCGGCTTAATTAAAAACACTATTAAACAATCTTTTATTTAACATTTTTATTCTCATTTTAAAACATTTATTTTAGCCTTGAATGGATGGATTAGTCATGGATGGCTGAACAACCACCTGATTACCAAGTCTTTGCAAGATCGCACAAGTACACTGGTGTGTCATGGGATGGCCCCACCAAGCTCCTTCTGTTTGTGACTTGACCTAACTTTTAAACCTTAATTAATTACCTTTCGAAATTTTACGCTAATAAGCTTTCTCTGCTTTGGCCATGCTCGATCAGCATAGTAAATTGCTTTCATGAGAAGCTGCTTTCTGAGATTTTACAGAGAATACGTGACACTTGATATTGATAATTTTTATTTTTTTTATACAAGTTCATATTAATAATTTTTTTGAAAGAAAAATTGTTTAGTTATTATAGATCATTAATATTATCGTTAAGCTATAAGTTTATCTTCAGGGATTAAGTAAAAGCTGAACTTTTTTAACTTGTTACCGTATAATAATTGTTCAGTAAATCACTTTGTCCCAAAAAAAAAAAAAAAAAACAAGTCGCAGGAATAATGTGGTAATCACTTGCCGTTGTCTGTATGTGTTGCTGGTAAGTTACAGAAATTATATTGGTTTTTGAACGTTTTTCATGTTCATCAACTCTGTAACGCCAGACTTCACCAGACTAAAAGAGGGGAGAGAGTACTCAGAACAAATAAGACAAATGTAAATTTTATCGAGACAACAAATATAAATAAAATCAATAATTATTTCAAAAAACAGGTAGCATATTATTATTAAATTGGACGAATTATTTTTAATTTTTAAAAAAATTGTATTTATAAAGATATTGAATTACATTACTATTTTATTTTTTATTTTTTTGATTTAATTATACCTCTATGACATTAAAATTTTAAGAAAAGTCCTCTAAATTTCTTAAAAATAGTTTAATTTTTTATTATATAATCTACCGTAAAGAAAGCAAGTTTTCATTCTAATATTGAAAAGTCCCGAAAGCTTTCATTTTTAATCTGTAGATAATTTTATATAGGATCGACTCATCTAACTTATATAATTTAAACCATTCCACATTCCACCCTATGTTATTCCATTTTTTTTTATTTCCATTGAATGAGTTCAAATTCGTAAATTATAAAATTGATTTACTAATTTCTTTTATAAAAATTATTCAACGCATATTTATATTTTATTATTATTATTTTTGTTAATATAATCATTTGATTAAGTAAAAATTAAAATAAAATTAATAATTTTATAAATTTGACAACCGTCGTTTTTCAATTATTTTTAACCTTATCTAATATATCTAATATATATTCCAAACTTCCTATAAATACATCTAACTCATGTTATTATCTATTTATTCACATGTATATTATTTATATTAAACATTTGTTTATGTGTAATATTTATATTTAAAATGATATAAAATTAATTAATAAATATTTGCACTGATTTTTTTATATTAGAATATAAATATTATTTGAAAAAAATCAAAATAATTTAAAAAACTAATTTTAATTAATTATTAAAAATTAATACTTTTAAAAAAGTTATTATTGTAAAACCAATCCACCTAATACAATCCAACTCAATCAAAATGATTTTATTTTAATTGTTTTATAAGTTTTAATAGATTGAATATGTTGTTACTTTTTAAGAATCTATTTATTTATTAGATTGTTTTAGATTTTATTTCAAATTAAAATTTATCCGTGATATACACACCCTTAGTTGAGGTTAAGATCGATGTGACAAAAATAGTCTTAAATATTCACATAAATTAAAATTACGAATGATTATTCATATGCTTTATCTTTAATAAAAATATATTTATTAGATGAATTAATATATGCTTATTATTTTTATAAAAGGATCATAGAAATTAATAAAATATAATTTTAATGTAATAATTTTTCAAAAAAAATTAATAAATAATAGAGAGGATAATATTTTTGGTGAGTTATTTCATAAATGAATATCACTTTAGAATAATAACATCCCATATTAAGTAAATTATTTATTATTTTTAAAATATTTAATGACGTAATATTTTTATCTGTGTAATAAATTTTTAAAAAATATAAATATTCAATAATTAAGTATAAAAATAAGTAACTTAATTGGTAAGAAACATATTCCAATATTAATGAATATTTTTTCTTAATATATGTAACCAATTCCTAAAAAATAATTAAGATAAAAGGATGGGATTATTGTAAATCCTATTTAGTTATTTCTTTATTGTTAAATTTAAGAATTATCAAAAATATATTTTTATTTTTAATATATTTATTTTATGTCAATTAAATTTTATTACAAGTATTTTTAATAATTTTTTAAAATTAACAGATTTACAATAATTCTATCTTAAATAGTATTATTCATCTGTTCAAGATAATAATAAATTTGTAATAATTTTTACAACTTCAAGGAAAAAACAAACTTCTAGAAAGAAATCAGCTTCAACACCAAATTCTTTCTAAGACTATCCTCAATTTTTAATATCATTTTAAATCAAATTTTATATCAAGAAAAATATCATCCAAATTTTATTATTCTCTTACTAACAACATCAAATATTATATTAAAAATATATTTATATATAAAATATAATATTTCTTTAAAATTACACCAAATATTATATTTAATAATTTTTATTATGTTAATATCATATAATTATTTTTAATTTATTATATGCAATAAAAATAAAAAACTTCAAAAAAAAAAATTAATGCATGAACATTATCATGCTAAATTCAACCCAATAACATTCATTGTAATAAATTTTGGTGCTAGATTAGAACAATGTTATACTAAAATTTATACATAATTTAATGTTTTCGTGGAGAGTTGTAAATGCCCTAGAAAGATAGTATTATTTTTTGAGGTATTATTAATTATTTTAAAGTATATTTTTAAATAAAAAAATTATATTAATATTAAATTGTATTTATCTAAAATATCTTTTATTATATACAGAAATAATAATAAATATTTCTCTTATTTTCCAGCAAAATAAACCACGTTTTTCTCAGTTATATCCCCACGGGCCACAGTTCCCAATAGAAGCAAGTCAGCAACTCATGTATGGCTGTTTTCTAAATTGTCTGTATTTCTTCCTTTTTTGAAGGCTTAACATATTATTTGAAGAAGAGAAATATAAGTACACATACTTTTAAATTTCAACCGTATAGCATATGCCGTTCAAAAGTTATAATTTGTTTATTTTTGAATATTATATTAATACATATATAATAACTTTTTTTTGAAACATTTCTATTTATAATAACTTCTTATATTATAATAAATTATAAGATAAATATTCATTATTTTAAATATTTATAATATTTTTGGTTAATGTGTAATTTAAATCTCCATTCACATCATTTAGAGTTTAGATTTACTACATGATTCGAATTTACCACAAAAGTACTAATGAAATTGAAAAAATCAAAAATCTAATTCTGATAACAATTTAAAAATTAAAGATTAATTCTGAATCAAAAAATAAACTTAGTGAATTAAAATATTGTCAAAACTTATAAAAAACATTAATATCTTATTCTTAATCAATGTAAGATTTAACAAAAACAATTAGATTCGTAGACTGTTATAATTCTATGAAATGAAACAGTTGAAAGTTTAATATGAAAATTTTTATAATTTTTTTTATAAAAATAATAATTTAAATTAAAATATAAATAATATTATTTTAAAAATATTAAAACACACTAAATATACATATATATGCTTATGTTACATATAAAATCTTTTTTTTCGTATGCTTTCATTTTTAAGCTATTGTAAATATATATATATTTTACGTTGGGAAGAGAAAAATAATATGTGAATTTTTCGTATACAAATTTTATATTACAAAAAAAGTGTATACAATCATAATTTGTTTGAAATAAAACTTTATTTATAGAAAATTATATAACCCAATCAACCCCCTTTTTTTTTCATTTTTCTTGTTAACCAAATTATTTATTTGTCCCTGCCTTGTGTTTGTAAGGAATAAGGATGTTTAAAAGTTACTGGAAGCTAAATTAACTTAATTAATTCAAACTAGTTTAATTTTCTAAATTTGAAAGGATTAATAGGTTGGTTGAATTTTAAAAAATTGATCAAATATAAATAGTTTTGTCTTTAAATTTTGAAAATTAATCAAAACCAAATAAACCCATGTATTTATCACATTAATTTTATTATTTTTATATTATTCATTTTTTTAATTTAAAATTTAAAATCATAACATATATTAATAATCATCTATCATCATAATTTTTTGTTCTTTTAATTATATTTGTAAATATATAAATTACTATTTAATTTAAATATTAATAATTATAATTTTTAAAAAATAAAACTAAGACAACCAACCGAAACCACACTAATTATCTTATTCGATTTGGATTAATTCTACAAATTTAATTAATTCGATTTAATTTTTATTTTTTAAAATTCGATTGATTGAATTGGCAGGATTTCTGAATCACAACCCAACCTTTCACCTCGATAGTTATAGTCGTCACTATAAAAATCCAAGCACTTCTCTCTCTCCTCAGAAGCTCATTTTCCCAACTTATTTGACCCCTGGTCCAACCCTCTCTCACTCCTGCTAGACACTTTCTCTCTAGAACACGAAGCTATAGAAGAATCTGTGGCTAGTATAACCCAAAGCGACATTGACACTTCTTTAGGACAAAACAGAGAAAAAAAAAACTGAATGAGGGATTTTGATATTTCATCTTCAATGCCCCGAAAAGCCTGATCAAGTCCTTTAAACGTATATTCAGCACAGATCTGTTCCTTAATGAAAACAATCCACTCACTTTAAAGCCTACTTACTTGGTCATCTCTCAACTTTCTTCTTTTTGCATTGGGGACAAATTAAACTTCTGGTTTTGGGTTGTCTAGTTGTTTGCTATGGCAGAGACAACAGAGCCGGCCAAGACATTGCCTGAGGCTGAGAAGAAGAAAGAACAAAGCTTGCCCTTTTATAAGCTATTTTGTTTTGCAGACAAGTATGATTGGCTACTCATGTTATCTGGGAGCTTAGGAGCTATAATCCATGGTTCTTCTATGCCTTGTTTCTTCCTTTTGTTCGGTGAAATGGTTAATGGGTTTGGTAAAAATCAATCAGATTTGAGGAAGATGACTGATGAAGTATCTAAGGTTGGCAACACATTTCATAAAATGTTTACAAGATTATGAATTAGTTTTCATTAATCTTGGATCGGATCTGAGAGATCTGATGCTTCTTTGTTTGTTTGTTCTTTGCAGTATGCTCTGTATTTCGTGTACCTTGGCCTAGTTGTGTGCTTTTCATCTTATGCAGGTATGAAAAGATCAATTCTTGCTACTTTTGGTCCAATTTTCTTCTTCCATAAAAAAATCATTTAGCAAACTTATGAAAGAATGAACTGGTTTAGCTCGGACCAGTGGGTTCGAGCTAAAATGGTCCATAGAGTGCAATCTTAGCACGTTTCTCCTGCACTAGTTGTCAATTTCAATACTTATCTTATTCTTGACTAATCTAAAAAGAAAAAGGAAAAAAATAATACTAAATTTAAGTCAAAATTGGTTTAACAGAGATTGCATGTTGGATGTACACTGGAGAGAGGCAAGCTGGAACATTGAGAAAGAAGTATTTGGAGGCAGTACTAAAACAGGACGTTGGGTTCTTTGACACTGATGCTAGAACTGGTGATATAGTCTTTAGTGTTTCAACGGACACTCTACTAGTCCAAGATGCCATCAGTGAGAAGGTTAGTCATTTTTTAGTCTCTCTCACTCTTTCATTCTCACACGCTGATACACATGTTAACAACCCCACTCTTTCCCTTTTTTTGTTTTGATTTTTTTTTCCTGGGTAGTTCTGAATGAAATCTAGTCTAGGGTTGAATAGGTGTGGGGATAGCGATCGATCGCAAATGCTTATCCGTAGGGTACATGGCCTACTGTGGTAGTTGGTCGTCTTGTAGCCAAGGGAAGGGACCCACAGTGGTTAAGTTTAGTCTTGCTGTAGACTGCGCATGCTAGCAATATTGAGTTAACGTGCGCTGGCTAATGTTTGAAATACTTTTGGTAGTGTGGATTAACGATTGAACATTAACCCTGAGAATAGCGTTGATTTTGTCAGGTGGGTAACTTCATACACTATCTATCGACATTTTTGGCGGGGCTAGTTGTTGGGTTTGTATCAGCATGGAGGCTAGCGCTATTAAGCGTGGCGGTGATTCCAGGAATTGCTTTTGCTGGAGGTTTATATGCTTACACTCTCACTGGTCTCACTTCCAAGAGTCGACAATCTTACGCAAATGCTGGTGTAATTGCAGAGCAGGTGGGGTTTTTTTTTTTGCCTCATAAACAAATGGCTTTGAAAGTGTTCGTTAAATTGCTTATGATAATTTCTCTGTTTGTAAACAGACCATTGCACAAGTAAGGACGGTTTATTCGTATGTTGGAGAATGTAAGACCCTGAATTCCTATTCAGATGCCATACAGCACACGTTGAAGCTTGGGTATAAGGCTGGAATGGCTAAAGGTTTGGGGCTTGGCTGTACTTATGGTATAGCTTGTATGTCTTGGGCACTTGTTTTCTGGTATGCTGGGGTGTTCATCAGAAATGGACAGACTGATGGAGGAAAGGCTTTTACAGCAATTTTTTCTGCCATTGTTGGTGGAATGTAAGAGTTCAATACACTAAAAATTTGACCTTTTTTTTTAATTCACCCCAATTTTAGGTGGATATACTTAATGGTTGATTATGGTATTAATTGATTCCAACAGGAGCTTGGGTCAGTCGTTTTCCAACCTTGGGGCATTCAGTAAAGGTAAAGCAGCAGGGTACAAGTTGATGGAGATTATTAACCAGAAACCCTCCATAGTTCAAGACATCTCAAATGGAAAGTGCTTGCCTGAGATTAATGGCAACATAGAACTTAAGGATGTAACTTTCAGCTACCCATCTAGGCCAGATGTTATGATCTTTCGAAATTTCTCTATTTTCTTCCCTGCTGGGAAGACTGTTGCTGTTGTAGGTGGTAGTGGCTCCGGCAAAAGCACTGTGGTCTCTCTAATAGAGAGGTTTTATGATCCTAATCAGGGTAATTAAGATACTCTTTTTATGTGGAAATGTTGAAGTAGTATGACTTTTGCATGAATTAGTATGCTGGTTATTAAGAAACTCCTCTTTGTTGGATGAGCAGGTTATGTTTTGCTGGATAATGTTGACATAAAAACATTGCAATTGAAATGGTTGCGCGACCAGATTGGGCTGGTAAACCAGGAGCCTGCCCTGTTTGCGACTACCATATTGGAGAATATACTATATGGCAAGCCTGATGCGACTATGACCGAAGTTGAAGCTGCAGCGTCTGCTGCAAATGCTCACAGCTTCATTACCTTGCTTCCTAATGGGTATAACACTCAGGTAGGTGTTCATGACAAAAATGCTTGGTTTGCAATTTGTATTCATGCAAGTGCTAATGCGTGAATTGTTTTTATGTTAGCAAAAAAAGAAAGTATGAATTATTTATAATTTCTTTCCAAAAACTAGGTTGGAGAGCGAGGAATCCAACTGTCCGGTGGCCAAAAGCAGAGGATTGCCATTGCAAGAGCGATGTTGAAAAATCCCAAAATACTCCTCCTTGATGAAGCAACCAGTGCTCTTGATGCTGGTTCTGAGAGCATAGTTCAAGAGGCTCTAGATCGTCTCATGGTTGGTAGAACCACAGTAGTTGTGGCACATCGTCTCTCCACTATAAGGAATGTTGACAGTATTGCAGTTATACAACAAGGGCAGGTTGTTGAGACAGGAACTCACGCCGAACTGATTGCTAAAGCTGGTGCTTATGCTTCATTAATAAGGTTTCAGGAAATGGTTAAAAACAGAGACTTTTCAAACCCATCTACTCACAGGTCACGATCATCACGATTAAGCTACTCATTATCAACAAAATCTTTGAGCCTTCGATCAGGGAGCTTAAGGAATCTAAGCTATTCTTACAGTACTGGTGCTGATGGGCGTATAGAAATGATTTCAAATGCTGAGACTGATAGGAAAAGTCCTGCACCTGATGGTTATTTCTGCAGGCTTATCAAGCTTAATGCTCCTGAGTGGCCTTATTCCATCATGGGTGCAGTAGGATCTATACTTTCAGGTTTTATTGGTCCAACCTTTGCCATTGTAATGAGCAACATGATCGAGGTTTTCTACTACACAAATTATGCCTCCATGGAAAGGAAGACAAAAGCATATGTATTCATTTATATTGGAGCTGGGCTTTATGCTGTTGTTGCATATTTGATACAGCATTATTTCTTCAGCATTATGGGAGAAAATCTCACTACAAGAGTTAGAAGGATGATGCTTGCAGGTATTATTAATATCTGAGAATTCTGCAATATATAATAATAAATGACACTACTATCCTAGTTCGAAGGACCTCAATGATACTTTTTTCTCTATTTGGTTTTGGTGATCTGATATTTAGTCTGATTTGTTTCATACTTCTATTCAGCTATCTTAAGGAATGAGGTTGGATGGTTTGATGAAGAGGAACATAACTCTAGCCTTGTAGCTGCTCGTTTGGCTGCAGATGCAGCTGATGTGAAATCAGCAATTGCTGAGAGGATCTCAGTTATACTACAAAACATGACTTCACTGCTCACTTCTTTCATAGTTGCTTTCATTGTGGAATGGAGGGTCTCTCTTCTTATCTTAGGGACCTTCCCTCTTCTAGTTCTTGCCAACTTTGCCCAGGTAAACAATACTCTTTTTAGTCTTACCCTCAATTACAACACTTACTTCAAACTGCGAGCTGTCAATAATATCAAAATTATGCTTCTTTGCAAAATTAGAAAATTGATACCCATATTTTAATATTGGACGGGTAATTGGGTAGATCAACTAGCTTTTGGAACTTATAATTTCGGTACCTTTTTTTTATGACAATTTAATACATTATCTTTGAGTAAGTGACATCATAGGTACAAATGAACAATTTTATTTTTATATTTTTTAAATATTTTATTTTAAAAAAGTATTTGCCAAATATTCATACTAAAACTTTCTTTTATAAAAAAAATAAAATGAAAAATAATTTTTTTAAAACTTAAAATTTGAACACTTGGACTAAACTCATTTTTTAAAGTTAGTGGATTAAGTTATTACTTTTTTAAAGTTAGTGGATTAAGTTATTACTTTTTTAAAGTTAATGAACTAAACTGTAAAAAAAAAAACTAAACTAATGGATTTAAGTTTTTTAGCTACAATAGCTAGTGGATTTGTAAGTCATTTATCTATTTAATTTTTACCTTTTGCAAGGGGGTTACTACTTAGGTGCAATAGGTAAGGGCATATGGGTTACCATAAATTATTATACATTGATAGTGGATTATTGATTTAAGATGTGGTAATCCATATCAATAAGGTGAAAGATAAATTGTAATGATTTTTTTGAAAAAAAATAACTGTTGAATATTTTTTAAAATAACCAATAAAATTAGTAGTGAGCATCACATCAGTTGTACTCAATCAATATATAATTTCTCTATGATACATTCAATTTTGTTTTTTTTTGCTCTACGGGTACCTTCATATTTATTATTACTTTAATGTTGCCTCAGAGTTTGTTTTTTGCTTTTTACGCCTTTGGAATCTAGCCTCATCTTCCTAGTATTAAACGACAAAAGTAAAACTAGTTGGCCCTGCACGTGCTTGCATTAAGTTTTTGATAATATCATTTAATAAAATAATACTTTCCATAAGTCCAAAAATTATAATGAACAAATAGGAAATCAAGATTCAATGACCACCCATCAACTCCAATGCATATTTGTGTGAGAGTGTTGCTAACTATAACAATATGTTTCTTTGATTGTATTTGTTCTTGAATCTTGATCTTCTCCGATTCTATCACCTTTCTTGGATTTTATAATGGTCCTGACAGTTACAGATTTTTCACATTGCGTTTCACTAATTCACAAGTTGATGGATCTAAATTTTGGGGCACAAGTTAAAGGCTCTCTATTTCAGCTTCTTTTTAAATTTATTTTTTAATTCTCTGGTTACTGATGCTTTCTTATTCGACTATTTTTTAAGACACCCATGTGAGAATTACAAGAAATTCGAGTCCCGTGATTCATATTATTATTAAAGAAATAGGCTTTTGGCAGAGATCATTTCTGCTTCTTTTTTTTAATTTCCTCTTCCAAGCCTTCTGTGTCATTCAATAAGGGTGTCAGTAGAGTAATAGCTACGGTACAACTTGCTAACTTGCGCTTGATGCGCTATGCAGTAATCATACACCCTTCTCTGAACTCTTGTCGTTTTTAAGCTTAAGGCTTTTCGAGTTTCTGTTCATCGAGGGGTCCAGATTTGGGTATTCACTTTCAAACAATAGTAACAATTCCTTGGACGATTTGTTTATTTATGGAGTGGTGTGAATATATACGCATGCGTACACAGTAAAATAACTATACAACTATTATACAACGTCACAGGTTATACCTCTTCACTATATAAATATCTTTGTCTTCTACGGTACAACCATAAACAATTTCCCTCACGTTTCTCCTTTCAGCAGTAACTGTTTACCCACTGAATAAAGACGTAACCATCCAAAAACTCTGTTTACCTTGCGAATTGTGACCAGTCTCTTTTAGGTGATCAAAACTGTTATTTGATTCACCTTTTGATCAATACTAACTGCGAAAATTTTCCCATTAGGCGACATCTACATGAGTTTTAGCGATACAAGATACAGTTTTCAAACATAAATTGATTTCTTAGAGAAGAAAAGATAGTAGCTTGCTTCAACAATCCAACTTTGTATTATTAAATAGAGAAATATCTAATAATGAAGTAATGAACTATGTATTTAGTGATTTAGTTGGGGAAAAAAATGTTTGCTTTGGAGGTTAATGAATTTAAATCAGGCGCAGAAATAGATAACACGATGTTCAGTAATTGTCGACCATCGTTTTCTGACTGCTGGTACCTTTGATTTATTCATCACACAGCAACTCTCTCTAAAAGGGTTTGCCGGAGATACGGCCAAAGCTCATGCAAAGACTAGTATGATAGCTGGTGAAGGAGTTAGCAACATCAGGACTGTTGCTGCTTTCAATGCCCAAAACAAAATTCTTTCCTTATTCAGTCATGAACTCCGGTTACCACAACTTGGAAGTCTCCGTCGCAGTCAAACTTCTGGACTTCTATTTGGCTTCTCACAGCTTGCTCTTTATGGTTCTGAAGCTCTAATTCTTTGGTATGGAGCTCACCTTGTCAGCAAAGGTGTCTCTACATTCTCAAAGGTTATCAAGGTGTTCGTGGTGTTGGTTATAACGGCCAACTCAGTTGCTGAAACTGTTAGTCTTGCCCCAGAAATTATCAGGGGTGGTGAGGCTGTTGGCTCTGTCTTTGCAATTCTTGATCGTCAAACCAAGATTGACCCTGATGATCCTGATGCTGAATCAGTCGAAATGATTCGTGGGGAAATTGAACTGAGACATGTTGATTTTGCATACCCTTCAAGACCTGATGTTATGGTGTTCAAAGATCTCAATTTGAGAATCCGTGCTGGGCAAAGTCAAGCACTTGTTGGGGCTAGTGGCTCTGGAAAAAGTTCAGTGATTACATTGATTGAGCGATTCTATGATCCAGTTGCTGGAAAAGTTATGATAGATGGAAAAGACATTCGGCGATTGAACTTGAAATCTTTGAGGCTTAAAATTGGATTGGTACAGCAAGAGCCAGCTTTATTTGCAGCAAGCATTCTTGACAACATTGCATATGGTAAAGAGGGTGCAACTGAAGCAGAGATAATCGAAGCAGCTCGTGCAGCTAATGTGCATGGCTTTGTAAGTGGATTGCCTGATGGCTACAAAACGCCTGTTGGTGAGAGAGGAATTCAACTCTCAGGAGGTCAAAAGCAAAGAATTGCAATTGCTAGAGCAGTACTTAAAGACCCAACGATACTTCTGTTGGATGAAGCCACAAGTGCTCTGGATGCTGAATCTGAATGTGTTCTACAAGAAGCACTTGAGAGACTTATGAGGGGACGCACCACCGTTCTTGTTGCTCATCGGTTATCCACAATTAGAGGAGTGGACTGCATAAGTGTGGTGGAAGATGGGCGCATTGTTGAACAAGGCAGTCATTCTGAATTAGTGAGCCGCCCTGACGGTGCTTATTTCAGACTATTGCAGCTACAACACCATCACATATGAAGAATAATTATGGTGGGAGCTGCCTCTTTACATTGGCTGTTAAATTGGGGTGTCAAATTAAGCTTATTTTTTCTTTCCTTTTCAGTTGTAGATATGGGAATATGAAGATATCAAGTTGATAATCGTTCACCAATCTATTACTCTGATCTCATTGGAGTAGCAAGTATTAATATTATCATTACATATTCTGCCTTTAAGCATTCTCAATATAATGATTTAATATAATTGGCTGTGGCTTTTGGTGTTTATAATGTTCACCCCAGAAGAATATGATGAATCATGACAAAGAAAGCGATGATATTATGGAAAAACAGAATCAGATTAAATGGGTAGAGCTTGCTGTTAGATTCTGGTGGAGGGTCCCTCTGATATTCCATGTCTGTCTATCTATTATATCTATCATCAGTTATCAGATTGGTTGTTTGGATTTTAACGAGAAAATTTAAGACTTGTGAATTTCACTACTAGTGTGGACTGTTGTTGCTTCTAGAATCTAGAGTCTTACTCATCGAAGACGTGTCTCCACTCTATTCAAGCCTTCATTTCTATGAAATTCCAAGTCAAGAACGAACTGTGTCTGCGTTTATTTAATGATAGCTCTTACTCATAAGGTGCTCTGCTGCACTCTATAATCGCAATAAACGTTTGTTGGATCACAAAAATAGATTGCACAGTAATCAAAGTATGTAAAAGGAAAAAAAGTAAAATAAATAAATAATTCATTAGTATGAAAGTAATAAAACATATTAATGAAAAAACTCAGAAATATAACTATTAAAAAAACTATATTTAATTTTGCAATAAATAATGGATTAAGATGTATAATAACTACTCGTTTCATTCATAACTGAGATGTCGGAGGAGTTTCAAGTTGGATTCATGTGTCCAACTAAAATGTGATGAAGAATTCAAGATAACAATGTGACTTGTCCAATAAGACCAGCCAGCTTTTCAATTTAAACTTGGACTTCAAATGGAGCTCTCCCAATCAAACCTCCGTGTTCAAACAAATTAGAGAAAAATGCGAGTCCATTAGTTGCGCTTGTTAAATAAGTTTAATTCATTTTTTTTTTGTAACAATTAAATTTTTTTGTTATGAAAAAATAACAATGTAAATATAAATTATCAAATTTTAAAACTTTTTTTTATTAATTTTGAAATCATTGTTGTTTATTATTAAAGACAATCTATGGATGGTCTCTTTTAAACCATTGGTTGTTAGGTTACATGGTCGACGTAATTTGTTTTGACAAGGTAACTTTGTGTATAGGCCTTGATATGATTGCACATATCATGTTGAATAGAAATTGTTAAGGATGGTCCTAACCAATCCAAGATGGGTGGACATTGGGATGATGTTTAGGCCTTCTTGTATGGACGACTTTATATAGGGTGGGCATAATATGTCTCATTGACCTTGGACTTGGTTCCCATCTTGGTAGGTCACGTTATTGGTTGGTCTTTTGTCTAGGTACGGTTTGAATTCAATGTACTCTGGGCAATAAAAGATGCCATGGGCACGTTTGGTAGGACGGAAAGTATCTCGAGAGCTTGTGGATTTGGATGGCATTTTAGGATGGCCTAGAATGTTATCTTTATCATGTTGAAATGGGTATTGGTATACGCTCCAACTTTCTCTTTTGCAAGCCATTCATGCCCATTGTGGGTGAGCTAGTGCAGAAGTATGCTATACCATGGGCAGGTCATAAGAATGTGCTAAAGGAATTAATAGTCGATTGGACTTCATAATTCTCACTTGAGTGTTGGAACTCGTTAATTATTTTAATCTTTTTCGAAAGAATGAAGGATATCTTTTAAAGACTCGTTAAATTAAGTTGACTAAAAACTCTTTCTAAATATTTTTATGTGCATTGGATGGATGAAAAAATAGATGATTTTTTTCCTTAAATTTGTTTGAATTAGATGGCATACGATCTTTCTTACACTAATTTATGTAAACCTATTCCTATATGTGCACCAAAAAAATTCAAAAACGCCATCATTGGAATCGTCTTATCACGATGATCAAGGAACATGTTTTATATTCCCACGAACTAGTATAAAGTAGAATATGGTTTTCCTCTCTTTCTCTCTCCCTCTATTTGGAATGATTGGAAGGCTTCCACCAATGCTGGCCTACATATGGGGCATGTGTAACTCTGTTTGGTATCGATTGGTCTCTAAATTTTGGTGGGTGGTAGATCGACATATATTCTTTCCAACGGTAGTCTCAGATTGGTGATGCATGGATTTTTAGATTCAGTTAAAGGGTTCTTAGCTTAGTAGAATATGTTTTGTATACTGCAGTGGTCGACTGGTTGAGATTTTCTCTCCCATAACCGAGGAGGCCTCACTTGTCGAAGGTTTTGATAATAGAGCCCCTTGTTTGTTGACAATCATTATAATATGCATACATTTAGCTTGTTGATCTAGGGATTAGATGTGATGATCTTTTTTGACTTCTATTAGGACTAAAGTCTTAGAATTGGTATATTAATTTATGTTTTCTTGTTAGAATAACATAGGGTTGATCATATATAGATGGATCAAATTCTAGTTGAGATGTTGCTATATTTTTAAAGACTATAGAACTTTGCATATAAAAATTGAAGAATACTTGTGAATGTCCTACTTCATTTTTTCAACATAATAGAACACATGTTTCTCATAGACGATGCTAGATGTTGATGTTGATTTTTTTCAATATTAGGTAGGAAGATTCTTCGTGGATATGAGAAACATAAAA
Organism: Hippophae tibetana; assembly: GCA_037013495.1. Taxonomy (NCBI): domain Eukaryota; kingdom Viridiplantae; phylum Streptophyta; class Magnoliopsida; order Rosales; family Elaeagnaceae; genus Hippophae; species Hippophae tibetana. Next base: position 1,860,910 of record CM072812.1, read on the forward strand.
ACCCATTAGAATCTCATACTATTATAGTGGTGGTGGCCTTTGCCCTTCTGATGCTTAAATTAATAATAAGATTGTAGAAGATAAAGTAGATATAAGTCTTGTTGTGAAGAATAGGAAAGAGAGTATTTTTGGTTATTTTTTAATCTTATATTGTGTGTGAATGTGTATAATAGTGGATATATATAGAGAGTACAAGTAACTTTATATGTGTCCCTTATTTATGTAAATGAACTTGTTATAACATCTTATATATATATATATATCTTCATAATTTTTTTTTTCAAACAATTATAAGATAATTATTGAATATTTATTTTTTATTGAGATTATCCATTAATTATGCTTATGTGAAGACTTAGTACTTATAAGGTTGTCCTATAAAAATTTTTACTCATTAATATCGCTATTATTTTTCATGTAACTTGTACTAAATTACACCCAATACATGTATTTAGTCCTTGAAAGATGATTAAATTTGAAATTCTATCTATGAAATGATTATGTTATATACTTATTTCTTAAAAAATTGATCATAGAAATTCTATCTATAAAATAGTTATGTTATCCATTGTTAAGCATATTATGTGCCATTTACATATATAAGCAAATTATGTTAGATGAGAGGCCTATATGTAGATTGTTTTTACAAATGAAATTTTATAGGTATTACATATAGTGTAGACCAAAAACTAGAGTTTTGAAGGATCAAAATGAAACTAGTAAAAAAATTATATGTTCAACATTATTTATACTTTTTAATTGAGTGAGATCCTTAATCATAGAGCCGAAAGACTATAGAAGACAATTTTTGCACTAATCCAAATTTTGAGTTTTTGATTTTTGTAATGTAACATTTGAACATTGGATGAATCATCGAAGATTGTCTTGGCTAAATCCTCTCTATCAACGTTACAAATCTACATAGCAAAGATACGGTCTCTAATACAAGGAAAACTTATTGTAATCGTAGAATACATGTCTATCATTCTAAGAGGTGTTATTCATTATTCTTGAAGTATATTTCTCATAAGTTAGATTGCTTTATCTTTTTATCTTTTATTGAACATTTATTTTTTAAAGAAAAAATTGTAATAATTTTGAATTTCATTAATCTAGAGTATCATGTCAACACATATTATAAAAATAAAGAATAATATTTCACTCTCATATAATGACATAACATATTATTAGGCATGTATGTTTTTGAAATTTTTATGACATTATTTTATAAATTCTCTCCTAATTTAAATAAAAAATTAACTTAATTTAAAATTAAAAAAAATCAAAGGGTTCATTTTAAAATATCTAGAACGGTACTCGATCCTAAAATATACATGGGTTTAGTTCAAACCTAACCCAAAAAAATTGGGTTTTGGCTAATTTGAGTTGTACAAATTTATATCCTCATGTGTCGTGAACTCATCCTTGTTAGTTGTGAGTCTCAAGTATTATTTGAGATAAGAACGTATATACCAAAAAGACTATTGTCCATTTTTCAAAAACAAGACTTACACATATATACAATAATATTATTTATATGAGAAACAAGATTGAACAGTCATAATACGTATACAATGTATTGTTATATATGTTCTTAAAAAAGAGAAAAATAGGCTAAAAACTTACAATAGTAAATATGAATTTAAAAAAGAATTCAAAAGAAAAAATATAATTTATGCTATATATATACAAATCTAAATTACATTTTTGAATAAAATTATCAATTTTTTTTAAATAATGACTACTATGTGTTAATCACATTTTATAAGAATCTTATTTTTTTATTAATTAAGTAATAAATTATTAGTATTTAAAATATTAACAATTATCTTAAAAACTATATTTAAAATATTAGTTGTATGTTAAGTTTTTTAGATAATAATAATATCTTATAGTTTTAATTAAAATAAAATTTAATAAATTATGAATTAAAAAATTAATGTACAATATATATATATATATATATATAATAATAATAATAATAATAATAATAATAATAATAATAATAATAATAATAATAATAATAATAATAATAATAAAAGAGACTATTAATGAGATTCGATAAATAAACAATGTTGATATAAATAAAAAAATAAAAATCAATAATTACTAGTACTGATAATATTTATACCTTTATGGTCAACAAAACTAAAATCGGAAAAGGTGGTGAGGGGAACAAGAAGTTTTATTAAGAATATTTATGTAACTATATTAACACATTAGATTATTAAATAATAAATGATAATGAAAGCATTAATTTGTGATGAGGAAAGTAGGTGCACTCTTTAAGACACCATTAATTAATCTGTTGCACGTCCAAAAGTTCTACTTCTAACTTTAAAATATTACATTTTAAAAAATAAAAAATAAACTTACCTAAAAAACATTATAATATTACTTTAAGCAAAATTAATTAGCATACTAAGCGTGGGTTTGGTCTCTATAAATAAAAGCGTGAGTTTTAATTTGTCAGCACTCGAACTCTCTTTCAAAAATTCAGCTCTCAGAAGTCAATCCATCAAAAAGGATAAAATTTATTGGAGGAAAAAAAAAAAAAAACCTGACCACTGCATCATTTTGCAAACTTTTTTTTTTTTTTTAAGGATAAACATTTTATTTGGTACCACAATAATTTATTTTATTTTATTTATTACTTAAAATACTTTTTTGTCAATTTAATATTAATATATTTAATTTTTTTAAAATAAGTATTTATTTATATTATATATAAAAAAATAAATTAAGAATAAAATATTTTTTGACAATTTTTTTTTTATACTTTAACATAATAACATATTGTTCTTTATATACCCTTTATATTTTATTTTAAATTTTAGATAAAATAAAACTAATTATCTTAAATAAAAAGACTTATAAAATTACTTTCATAGTCTATATCTCATTATTTTATAATTTATTAAATTTAATTTAATTAACAATATTTATCATATTAATTTTTCATAAATATGTTATAATTAACTCAAAAAATTATGATTTTATTTTTTATTTATCATTATAATTGTATAATATAAATTTTAAATAAAATATATTTTATTAATGGATATGAATAAAATATATTTTTATTGAAATTAATGTGTTTATAATTAATTACCTTTTGCGTTGTTTTTATTTCAATTGTCCTTTGCAATATGCGACCTACAAATTTCGTGCACTCAATGCAATGATGCATGATACTAAAGTTACGCAAGTCTCGTAGAAAAAAGAAAAAGAAAAAAAGAAAAGCATGCAAGTCCAACTAAAAACTGAATTACTGATGCTATTTTATGTATAATGTAATTTGTGTCCTATGGTGTCTAGGTCAATGTAGTTAATTTGCAGACTTGAATACTGCATGAATATAAATGTTAGATGAATATCTATAAATCTGGAGGTAGATAGTCATTTTTTTTAACAAAATAAATTAATTATTTTTTAAAACAATTGATTGGTTAGATTTTTATTAAATATAGTTACATAGACTCGACTATATAATATAAAAACATATCATTTATGATAATTAGATTTTTTTTTTCTATATAAATACAATAAACAATACTATTAGTCATTTAATTTTCATAAATTCTACACTTTAATTCACTAATTTTTATAGATTCTACACTTTAATTTTTTTAATTTTAACTAAATCAATCAATTTTAAAACATTTATTTAATCTAATTTAACTATTAAAATAAATCCACATCTAATCCACACATTACCGTATTTTAACATGTTTTTTTTTTCCAACAAAAACCCAAACTTAAGATCTCTAATTCTAAGCCTCCAAAAAATAATAAAGAAATTGTCAAATATGTGTTTAATTTAATTAAATATAATTTAACTTAAAATTATTTGATTTTGTTAAAATTAAAAGGTTAGAAAACTATATATCTTAAAAAAAAATTAAAAGAATAAAGTGTTGAATCTATAAAAATTAGGTTATTAAATTTTTAAGAAAAAAGTTATAAGATTAAAATATAAAATCTATAAAAATGATAGCTTCAGCCTTTTTTTTTTTTTAATATAAGTAGATTTGTATAAAATTTAGGTTAGTCAGGAGCGGTTTCTAATTCGTAAGATTCAAACTTAAGATAATCATATGGAATGGTGAATTGGTTTAAATGTTTGGCAAAAGCGAAAGAAAATAAAAACAAACATAATTGATTCAAATCCAAAGTTTACAACAAAATTATTGGTACGTATTTTATATATAAAAAGCAGAGCAAGTCAAACAGAAAGGAGGATTTGTTGGGGACTCATGACTCAATAACCATTCAAAACAACCAGTGGATTAATTGAGGAGGTCAGAATTAATTTAATTTAATTACATATTATAATTTATTTATCTGTTGAGTTTTATTTTTTTATTTTTCATAAATTAATAATAAAAGATGGAATAATTCATAAATTGTTTTAATTAGATTTCAAAATTTTGATATTTTTCGTTTCATTGGAATAAAGTAATTTTACAAACATAAAATTTATAAATTATAACAAAATAAATTTTAAGGGATGGGAAGAAAAAAAATCAAAAATCTCAAAATCAATTTTTTAACTCTTATTTGATAATGATTACGATTAACGATTTATAATTAAATAATTAGTTTTTTTTTAATTTATGACTCTTCTGTGAAAATAATTATTAATATATTTGATAAAAAAATTACTAAGTGATTTTTAAGAAAAATAATTATTAATACTTCATGTTTTATTTTTCTAAAACTTACAAAATAAATAATTTTTTTTGGTTATTATTTATAAATTTTATGTTTTTAATAATTTTATTCAAATATTTATAAATAAAAAAATTACAAAACTTGATTTATTTTTAAAAAAATATTTGATGAAAATACAAAATCTCACAAATAAAAAATTAAATTCAAAATCTTATTTATAAAGATTAATGAATCACTACATGTTTATGTAATAATCTTTAAAAAATAAAAATAAAAATCACAAATTGCTATTAAACATAATTTATTAGAAAATTATTTAAAAAATTAAGAAATTTATAATTAAAATCGTTATCAAATAAATCACAATAACTTCATATTTTATAACAATATTAGTTTATGATTAAAATTAAATTTATAATTTATGATTCGTTTATAAAAGTAATCAAGATTCATATTTAATAACGATTTTTAGTTCTTAAATTTTTAAGAAAAAATATTAAAAATAATCTATAAATTGTTTTTTATTGTCTTTTGATTTATGTTTTTTTTAAGAACATAACTAATTAAGAAATTTTTGGGATATTATTTATAAATTTATGTTTTAATCATTTTTTTGATATTTATAGGTATAAAAATTACAAAATTTGATTTTTTGTCTTTTGGAAAATTTTAGTAAAAAATATTTTTTTTTTGAAAGAGGATCATCCCATATTTTATTAATAATTTTTAAAAAAATATTAAAATTAAAATTAAAAATTATTAAATTTTAAATGACTTTTGAAATTCAAAATCCAAAAACAAAATTATCAAAAGTACAAATTATGATTAATAAATTATTTTTATTATAATAATATCATTATCTTATAAAAAATTGTACTAATTAAACAAAGAAAATCCGCATTACCCTCCCATTGGTAGCCTTGATTAAGGCAATTAACTTTTCACGGTCCAACCACACTTTTTCATGATAGGGGGTTCCACTTCCAAGAGACTTCTAACTTCCAACACCTAATTTTTAAACAAGATTCATGAAGTAGGCTGCTCATTATGTTTAACAAGTGCGTTAATTAGAGCATCTTTATTCGACACTCTTAAATTATGTATTTAATTTTAAAATAAAATTATATTATATCTACTAAAAATAATATATTTATATAAAAATTCAATAGTAACATCAGGTAAAAACTTTATTTAATTTGTATAAAATTTAGTTTTAGTATTAACTTTTTCTTCTATCTTATATTAAAAATAATTTATTTTATATTTAAAATGTAAAAAATTATAAAAATAAATTAAATAATATTTATTATTAATTTTATTTAATTATATTATTCAAATTATCATCAAATAATTATAAATAAAATTATACTTAATATATATAATACATTTTCCAAATTAACTTTGTGTTAACTATTGATCATTAAATATCTATCCCCTGTCCCCCACGTCCCCACTGGACCCCAAAATATTCATCATTTATTTTTTGTTAACCCGAGAGAGAAATATTGTATTTTTTTTTTACTCGCGAGAAAATATAGTAATTGATTGCTATGTTTCTCGATAATAAATATTAAAAACATATATTTATACTTAATATGATTAAATATACAATTTTATACATATTTATACTTAATCTAATAATTTCATATTAGGGCATATAAGATATAACTATATAATATATTTTGGTCGGTTTAAGTGTAAATATAAGTTTATAATTATGTAAATTTAAATTATTTTTTTCATTAATATAATTATAGGTTTTAATTGAGATGAAATATTTTTTTAACTAATAATACAACTCTTGATTTTTGATGAATTAAAATCATATTATTTCACTTTTTTTTTTGTTGATTTGTGATTATAATAAGATAATACATGATACCAACATCTGATTTTTATTAAATAAACAATTAAAATTATAAAACAAAATAAAGATAGTAATTTGCAAAAAAAAAAAAACATAAAATAAGGGTTGCATTAAAATTAAATGCGATAGTTTTAATTCATAAATTTCTCAAAAATATTAAATGAAAAAAATAGGATGGAATTACATTATCGAAAATATTATACACTTATTTCTGTTTACATCTCTTTGAGTTTTGTTGTTTGACAAGAAGTGAATGACCGTACAGCATAGGAAAAGGTCACATGGAGGAGATTATAAGAAGACACAATTCTTCAATAATGAAAGAGATAAATCCCCATGGGTCAATTTTCCTTCCTGATAAAAGTAGACTTGGCGTGACGCATTGCCAATTCTAATGATTTTTCATTTTCAATGGTTGGTGGCACATATTCAATCCCATTCACCATATGAATGTAGGACATAAAAAAGCTGTTATTATTGCCAATATTGACTAGCTTTCTCTAAGGAGGATTTGTCATCGCCAACTTTTTACATTATTATTATTTTACAAATCTAACATCTAAAATTTATATAAAAAATATATTATAATAATATTAATAAATAAGATGTGTTTAAGATTAAATGGATCAAAATGTTTATTATTCAATTTAAATTATATTTATCTAAAGAATTGTTAATATATTAAGTTTTTTATACAAATTTTACAGATCTCATGAAATTGTAGACACTATGATAAGATTATAAATAATAGTAATATCATTACTCTAATGTCATCTGTACTTATGCAAGGTCTTGTTCATTAAATCTTGGTAATTAAGTATTCTAATCAGAATTGGATGTATTAATTTCAATGACCAAGTTGTTATATATAGGGTGTTAAACAAAAATGTCACATTCATCGTATAAGCCAGGTACATCTGGTCATTAAGGTTGCATACCTTCTACCTAGTAATACTAAATATAACTCATATATTCTCTTGTTTTTGAGAAATTAAAAGAATATTTATGAATCAAGTAAACTCGTCAACTTTTCCAAACAAAAAATTCCCCTAATCCTCTATGTGAACCAGACGATTCTCCTATAGAATGGTGTGTAATTCACTCTGTAACATCAAACTTGGATTCAAATATCCATTTTCAATAATAATAGTATGTGCATTGAATACATTTGACATTAACCCATCCCAAGTGAACCCTAACTAGTGGGAAATGCTACTAAGCCTCTTTATTGTCGTAGGGGAACGCTAAGTATACCTTACGAACAAGGAGGTGCAATGTATATACAAATTTTAAGAAAAATGGTCTTGACAAATGAAGGGCATACATCTATGTCTTTGTTGGTCACATGTTGATACTAAAAGTCCATGATAGTGTGTCTGGAAAAACAAGTATTGCTATTTTATAAGTGATATAAGGGGTGATGAGGAGGAGTTTCGAGTCCATCATACATGGAATAACAATTTGAACATAGCTCAACCTCATGTTAGCACGCTCTTCAATAGCTTAGGACTTAAGTTCATTTATTTTTATAAGCGTGCATTATACAGAGGTTGATTTTGAAGATCTAATCGATGTTTGGTGCTTATGGCTTATAGCCTATAATGCTAAGGATTAGTCAAAATGTCTTACCTCTACGAACTAAACATTAAATTATCTAGATGATGAAACTCTTACAATTCTACCACTAGCCCCAATCGACCTTTCAAACATTCCAAGCTCGTCCTCCTTCTCACCTTTTACTACAACCTTAAAGAAGAAGAAAATAGGTTTTCCACTCCCTAAATTAAAGTCATGCTTTGAAGGATTTCATTGTGCTAAACCCTCCGATAACATATACTAACGAACACATTTTCGAGTAACCTAAGCTTATGAAGGACCTATAGTCATTTTGGCATTGACATTGAACGGGCTACCATCATGCAAATCTGCAAGGAGGAACGTGTCTTCAATAGGGAAATGATGGATACTCATCTCTTACAGGTAAGATCAAACATAAATTTACACTTCGTTACTTCACTTTGCTATATACATTATTTCTTGATTTTGTGATTTTCTAACCCTTGTATTTTGGAAGATATTTAACTTCTATCTCACTTGATTGAGACCTCAAAAACGAGGCAAGCTTCATAAATAGTAGTTTGAAAATGTAGGATAAGAAGCTAGACCTAATCGTGTCTTACTACACCTTGATATGAGCTTTTCAAAGTAGTAGGGATAAAGCATCATTTGCAAAAATACCTTGATTCCCCCACATCATTTAGAGGAATCGACCCCAAAAGGTTGTACTAAAAGATAGGTCAAGGATTCCACCAAATTTATATATCTTTGGAATTCACTCGATATTATTTAATTGGTGATGCTGTTTTAAATGCATATTGTAATAGAAATGAGGTCTTGTTTCTCATATATCCTAAACACATTTTCAAAAACAAAAAAATATAGCAAGGAATCGCCTTCTATGAGGGTCAAGTTAAACCTGGGACTGTATACCCTACCTATGAAATGGTTAATGTGGATTACCATGCATATATCATTTCTAAAAATCAAGTAGTGGGAAAAAATAAAGTCCCTCTAAAACAAAGTGGGTGGGTGCTTGTTAGAGGAAATTAGTAGTCTATATAGAGATGTGACCTTATCCAATAAATGAATTCGAGTTAATGGGATATATATGTTATTTGCAAACGCCATGTGTCAAGAATGACCTAAACCATCATTATGGGTTTTCTACTAGTTACTCACCCATTTATGAAGCTCGAAAAATAGAGAATGGGAGTATCTTGCACTTGATGACAGAGCATGTTTTCGATGTAAGTACTCTTTCACTTTTTCTCATAGTCTAATTTTTTTTAATAACTCAAATGTTTGTGTTATTTATCATGAAATCCTTGTGAATCAAGAGTTGTGTAGATTCAAGGCCTACTATAGAGCTATTGAATAAAATTTGAAGGATGTAGGCAATGATGTGATAAAAAAGATAAATACAAAGAGTAGAGCGATGATCTCTCTAGATTACCTGAGTACAGTGTTGGAGGAAGGTACTTGCAAAACACCTATTTCTATGTGTACATGCTCATATCCATACCTATGAATATAAGATGTAATTATTGAGACTATTTGCCTTAACTTGTTGTTTCCTTTTTGCACTTTGTAATTCAATGTAGCACTTCTTTTTGCAATTCAAAGTTGGTTTTCTTTGATGTGTTTTTTTTTTCAATTTAAAGAAAAAGGTCTACTTTTATTAACTTTGGATTCTTTTTAAGGACACGCATAATCCTCTTATCCCGCATCCCAAATGGGAGGGTCCATTTGACCATCTCACTCAATACTTAGGCACTATGGTGTTAATTTTTTGTGAGACAGAAGGCATACAAATGTGACATTGAATCTAACCTTTATATGCACTTCCCAAAGAGGGGTTCTACATTGTTGAACTCAAGACTCTTTTTTTAAATGGGTATCACCTTCTTATCATACAAAGATGAAATTAAATCCAATCCGTGTATGTGCATTTGGCCACCTCACTCTGTACTTAGGAAGTTATTGAGTTAATTTTTACAAGAGAGAAAACATACAAAGATGAAATTAAATCCAACTATTGTATGCGCTTCTTAAAGAAAGGGTTCATATTAGTGAACTTAAGACCATTTCTTAAGATGAACATTAGTCTTTTACTCCCATGTAAAGGGATTCATTTGTCCTTTTCACTTAGTACTTAGGGGTTATTGCATTGTTTTTTTGTGAGACCTGAGACATATAAAGGTGAAATTGGAACCAATCCTTGTATGTGCTTTCAAAGAGGGACATAGTGAACTCAAGACTCTTTCTTAGGACCAGCATTAACCTTTTATCTTGCATCCCAAATGGGGGATCCATTTGACCACCTCTCTCCGTACTTGAGTATTGTTGCATAAATTTTTCACACGAATTCTTTAATAATGAATCTTTTTCTTCCCTAGGCTAGGCATTTGCATATATGCCTTTACGCATGCATTCTAATTGGATGAGGATAATTTGGACCTATTACTCCAAATGAGAAATATATAATTCCTCAAGTAATGAAATTGTATGGGTGATCAATTTGAGTTACCTGCCTGTTTTTATTTGATAAAATACAACGACTACAAGCGTAAATAAACTTAATAGGTCATACCATCCTTAAATATCTCACTGGTTTTCCTTGAAACTTTTATATTGTGATGTGTCACATGTTATGCTTAGGGAGGCGGATTGAAGAAATTCCTCGATTGATAATAGTTGCCTTATTGGTATAAGGTATCTTACTAGGAGAAGGTACTCACTGATAAGAGGTATTTTTTTAGTAAAAACTGCTTCGTTGGTAGAAGGTACATTGTTAATAAGAAGTGATTCATTAGCAGGGGGTACTTTGTTGATAAGAGGTACCTCATTAGGAGGAGGTATATTGTTGATAAGAGGTAACTTATTGGGAAAAGGTACCTTGTTAATAAGAGATATCTCATTGGGATGATGTAACTCGTTGGTAGGAGGTATTTCGCTAATAAGAGATGTCTAGTTGGTAGGAGATATCTTGTTGGGAGAAGATACTCTACTAATAATATGTACCTCATCGATAAAAGGTACATTGCTAATAAGAGATGCCCCATTGGGAGAAGGTACCTTATTTATAATAGGTTACTCACTAAGAATAGATACATTGTTGATAAAAGGTACTTTATTATGAACAAATACTTTACTAATAAGAGGTGCCTTGTTAATAGGAGGTACCTCGTTGCGAGGGGATACCTTGTGTGATTGATTTATAGGTATGGATTTTCTCTTTAAAGGTCTTGGTCCTTCACAATGATGTCTTCTTGGTTTGTAAGAATGAGTTTGTTAAATTAGTAACATGTGTGATTGTCTTTGTAACCTTTGACCTCCTAATTTATCGAACTGCAGGTTGAATGAAGTTATACCCTAATCTATGGTGTAGTGTGAGATGAGCTACATGGTGAGGTATATATTCCTTAGGGTCACTTCTAGTAACTTGATACATGAGATATTTCTAAGGGTTGTTTGTCCTTGAATTAGAGGTTGTTTATTGGCTGGTTATATTGATAAAAGTTAGTTTCCATATGACACAGGTTGATTCTCCTTAGACATGAAATGGAATGTCTCAAATGCTAACTAAAGAGTACAAAAACTTAAGATCTTATAGTGGGCACACTTATTTGAAAAATTGCTATTGTGTTTGGAATCCTAAAGTGGTATATATAGATGTATAAAAAGGTAGGTATCACTATTACAATGATGGACGCTATATTCGAGATGTATCAAAGTAGATCTTGCATAATAGGACTACAAACAATTTGCAGTCTATTATCAGGCCATTTCTACTTAAGTCGAGTCTTATTGATTAGATCTTGTTCATCCAGTCTTATTCATGAGGTATGGTCATATAGTCTTGGTCATTAGGTCATTTAATCATAACTGAACCGATTGCTATAACAACCAGTCATTATAAAAAGGGTGTTAAACGATAATATTATATTCATCACATAAGCGAAGTACCTCAGACCATTAGTCGCTAAAGTCGCACACCTATTATATTTAGTTTGAAATGATTTTTTAGATTTTTTATTAGTAAAAATAATATCATTTCACTTTAAATGTCATTTAATTAGATATCTAAATTAAGCTATGATAATTTAAAATTGTTTAATGTTAAATACTATCTAATTAAAATTCCTTTAATATTAATAAAATAATATTTGTTTTTATTTTTTATAAATTTGAGGAACTTAAATAAAACAACGAGACATGATATATAAGGAAGAAGAGTTTTTAAATTGTATTAAATTTAATAAAAATATAATTAAATTCATATATATTAGATGTGATATCTAAAGTTTATTAATTTTTATAAAAAAAATGGTAAATGTCTATTTTATAAAATAATAAAATTATGTTATCCCATTTTTTTATTTTAAAATCGAGATAACATAAATATATTATTTTACAAAATAGATTTTTCCTATTATTTTTATAAATAATTATATTTGTGTTATTTTATTTAATAGATAAAAAAATAAATTATATATTTTTTAAAGTCGGTAAATTTGGATTATTTTTTTAATAATGTAATATACAGCGTTTGTCTTTTAGTATGATGTAGTCATGCTTTCCGTACGCTAATTCCTCCTAACAAAAAGAAAACTTCTAAAAACATTTCTTATCATTTTAGTTGTAGAATTAGGAGCACGTTTATTAATTCAAAAATAAAATCAAATAGAATTAAAATAAAATAATTATAATATATTTACTTACTTTTTATGTTATTTAATATTCTTTTATAAAAACTTTCTAAGAAAATAAACATGTTAAATCAAAATAAAAAGAAGAAAAATAATATTTTTACCAAAAGTTTATGATAATATTAGCTCTTTTTTTCATATATTATAAAGAAATAATATTATATTTTATATAAATAAAATAAAAAATTTATAAAAAATAATATACATTCCCATTTTCAAAATTTCGATTTTTTTAAATATAAATAATAAAATAATATATATGAGTAATGCAATATGTAAAAGAGTTTATTAATAATTTATTTTTATAATTCTTAAATTAAAATAAAAATTTCTTATTATAAAAAAGGTATAGTTTTGTTAAATTTTAAAATATAAATAAATAATAAAATAGAAGAAATCAATACTAAAATTAAACTTATGAATGATTTTAGAACTAAAAGAAAGAATGAAAATAAAAATTTCATTTTTATTATTAAATATAATTTAAGAAATAAACAACGTGAATAAAAACACGGCATAAGTTACTGCTGGGTAGGTGAAAAACAAAACTAGCAAACTCAAACCCTTAAAATTAAAATTAACAAATCGGGGGGGAAAAAAAAGACGTGGACACCAGGTGATGTGGGGTACGAGCAGACAAATGGGGATCGTTCGTTTTTATAGTTAAAAACTTACACGTGACACTGCTAGACAAAAGCACTGAAATTTCATATCTACTCCCGTATTTAGAAACGATATGGATCTTATAATTAAAATATGTAAAATTATATTTAAGAGAGCTACTAGCTACACACCTACTTTGCACTTAATATTGTGCAGATCACTTATTAAGTGTTACTTTTAAGTTATAAAATTATAACTTATATAATTTACTCCACATTAAGTGTTAGGATATAAAAATATCAAAAGGTGTAGTGTCTATTAATCATTTGATATTTAAATCAATTCAAATAACGATAATAATAGAGAAAATTAGTGTTTTATTTTGTAATTTAAAAGATAAATATAATGTATATTTAGTTCCATGAATACAATACATGTACAATTCTATAGCCTTACAAGCATGACACGTGGCATGGCGTGTGTGTCAGGGAAGTGTCATGTGCCCTGAGCTGGGGTTTCGATAATCCAATTCCAGGGGTCAGTGGTGTTGCTTTTAACACTCACGCGTTAACGTCACTCACGCAAAACCATTTGGATTATATACGAGAATATAAAAAGATATTGGAAAGGGAAGAAAAAAAAAATCTGCTTCGCTTCAATATGACTAATTACCAGAGATAAATTTAAACACATCCTGTAAATGCAAGATTGTAATTCTTGTTTTTGAATGCATGCGTCACTAATGATTGACCAACACCGAAACAAAAATACTAATATTTATTCAATTTTTTATGCATTTTTTGCCATTTCGGCTTTTTTATTTTTATTTTTATTTATCAACAGTTAGTGAAACATGAGAATATGACTGGTTTTGTATATTTATAAGAACTTTTACCCTCGCGTATGTTGAGCATACAAGTAGGAAGGACATAAGAGGAGTTTTAACCGAAAGACATTACTCTGTTAAAGCCTCAAAAACAGGGGAGAAAGAGTTTTTACATAACGACTTGGCAGGCATTGATTTGTCGAGAGATGTGTGATAATAATAAGATATTTTTAACACGGTATTGAATAAAATTAAATATAACATGAGTCTTGACACCTTATAGTAAATTATTTAAAATATATATATATACATATAGACATTTTTCGAGATCTTAGGATGAAGTATCACATGGCAATGCGCATGGAGACATGTATAAGAAGGCCCGTTTTGTTAACTCAAAAACAAACACAGCCCACTTGAGATCAAACCCCAGCTTGGACACAATCTCTCAAAACAAGTCAAATACCCTTCTCTCTCATCAAGTCATTCACTGCTTTCTCCAATGCTCTTGTCTTCCTCACAACCAACATCACTGTCTATACTTATTTGTACTCTTTCTATTTTCTATTTTATCTATAACTCTCTTTTTTTCCTTACTCTCTCTTTGCTTTCTTTATAAAACCCTCTTATCACATTCACTTCACTTATTCATTGCTTATATCTGTGAAGCTTGGCTTTGCTTATTCAAGTACCTACTAGGTTTGTTTCATTCAAAACCCACTTACCTAGCTTTCCATAACGCAAGTGTTACTTGTTTCTTTCTAACTAGCTATTATATAGCCCATACCTAATATAAATATACATATATCCACTAGTTTTGAGACGAACATTTTAAAAATTAAGCCAAACATTTAAATATATAGCTAGAAGATATGTCAAGTAGTCGAAGGTCCAGATCACAATCAGGATCTTCAAGGATCACAGATCACCAAATCATTCAACTCCTCTCCAAGTTAGGCCAACTTGTACCTGAAATTCATCAGAGGCGCTCAGACAAGGTAAAATAAATTTATACACGTTATGGTTTCAAGTTAAATTCAATTCATTTCAATAGTATGTGTTCCATTACTATTATTTATAAGAACTTTTTATTTTAGGAATCAATCCTATAAAAAATTAATTTAAAGAAAAAATGATTAATTATATTTTTATAAGTACTTAGATTAAAAGTTTATTAGTCACTAATTATATGTTAAATTATATTAATTCCGTTGCTCCACCACTATTATTTTTAAATAAAATGTGTATTTGGAATTTAAATTCTAACAACTAAGTTTTGAATATAAAATGAAACTTACTTGACTAGCATGTAACACATAAATATTGATTTTATATATTATTTACTTTTGGACTGATCTGGATAGTCTAAAACTTTGACCCGTGCATCAAGGAACACACATTTCTAAAGTCCTTCACCTTTATACGTAAATTATGTAATTTTGTTGTACTTGAAGTGCTCGTCAATTAGCTAGTGTGCAAATTTAGCTCATGATGTTTGAAAAATAATAATTGAACTTCATAGTATATATATATATATATATATATTAAATACAAGCTAGCTTTTGTAATATAGCGATAAGTATATAAATGAGTTATGCTATATTCAATTAATAAAAATTAAATATTTAATCGGATATAATTAGTTAGAGTTCAACCTACTAATTTAACGAAATTTAACTTAAAACTGACATTGAAGATTTTTTTGTTAAAAATATATATAAATAAAAAATAAATGTATTATTTTATAGTTATAAATTTTAATATGATATAAACTAATGTTATTTTCAGAAAATTCAATATTTAAAATAGGCATAAGTTAAAAGAATAACGTGAGAGTTTGGGGGTAAAAAGAATATAGTTAATTTTAGACATTAATGAAGAAATGGATTGGTTGACAATGAATGTAGAGAAGAAAGCGACTTGTTAATAGGAAGGAGACAATGTTGTTGATGCAGGTATCAGCGTCTAAGGTCCTACAAGAAACCTGCAATCACATCAGAAACTTACACAGGGAGGTTGATGATTTAAGTGAACGGATCTCGCACCTCTTGTCTTCCATTGATTCTGATAGTCCTGAGGCCGCCATTATTAGGAGCTTGCTAATGCAATAGCCGACTAGTACTTACTACTATTTTCTAATTACATATTTTCTATATATATATATATATCTATATATGTATGTTGCTTAATTTTCTTTCTATATTTATGTAGGTGTGTGCTTGTTATATCTCTGTTGGTTAATTAGGCTTTTAGTTAAAGGCCATATTATTAAATTAATTAACCAAAGAGTGAATTATAACATATAATTTGTATTCATGTATTAGCTTATATATATATATATATATCCTGCGCGGATATCTAGGCAATGTAATATTTAGTTCCCTTTTTATCTAAAATAAAATAATTGCACTAGCAAATGCGCCCATGCCTCTTAACTTATATTTCCTTCGTTTGCTTCCTTTTATTTTTTTAGCTTAATAAAGGATTTTTTTCAAAAAGGAAAATTTATATTAAATCATAAGTATTCTCCCCGTTAATGATAGATAATTTAACTTTAGATAATTAAAACTTTAATTGATTTTTTTTCAAAAATAATTATAATCCATGAGATTTTGTTAGAAATGATTATTATAATATCAAAAATTTGATTATCTAAAATCGAACATATATATATATATAATTATATACAAAAATATTTTTAATAATAAAACACGTTATATTTAAAATAATTAGATTAATTTTTATTCATTCTTATTTTCATATATTTTTATTTTTCTTATAAACATGTGATAAATATTTAAAAATAAAATTAATGTATAATATTTTAAATAATGTAATAGAATAAGAAATATTCGAATATTTTTTTTTTTTAAAATAAATGTTAAAATAATTAAATCGTGTGAAAACTATTAACCATTTATAACTCATGATTATTAAATAAATATAACCATCTCGTCCATCCTACGCCCGTTCATAGTTCTAGACTTCCGATGATAGTATTAGTAATAATTGAGATTTTAGTTGTTTGATGGAATGCTATTAAAGATATCTACGTAATTTTACTTTAATCTATATCTTTGACATTTAAGTTAAAAATAACTTAAAAAGGAAAACTAATAAATATGTTTCTAAATATAAATATAAAAACATGCAAAAATTTAATTAAAAATTTGTCAAAAATCGTAGTAGAGTAAATTTATGTTAAAATTAAATAGACCTGAAATAAAAACTAGGTAGAAATACACCACAAGCCATGGTGATTTATAAAACAGAAAAATGTTAAAAAAAAAAGAGAGATGATTATAACAATTGGCATTTTATCCTCTTAAAGAATATTTCCTAGAATAATTTTGGTTCGATTCTATTTGAATAATATTTTATCAAAAAAAATTAGAATTAAATTATTTTTCATAACAAATAATCAATCATGTGAATCACTAAGGCACGCATAGTTCCTGAACCATATCCAAAAACTAAAAAGAACTGTAGAGTTTAGGTGTAACTTGTGGATCAATATGATCCGATCTCTGTTGACATCATAATTAACTCATCGATCCCCTCCTTAATTAAGGGAAAAAGAAGAAGAAGTCTCTTTTCACAAGTTTTAAGACAACAACACAGGTGCATGAGAAATTATGATTAAAGGTTTCAAATAAACCCATACAACTTATGATTAAAAGGATTGTTTTATTTTGAATGTTAATTAGTACTATATATATATATATATATCTTGTTTTTAGATAAACAAATTAAAGAATGCATGGCTAGCTGTCTTTTTTTAGTTCATCTTAGAAGCTGTCAATTTTTGTATGATCTATTGATTTTCGATTAATTTGGCTTTGTCGGTAATAGCATATGGAGTTGCAACCTCTGGGCGACAGACCCAACTATTCTATTAAGAGTGATTTAATTAGTGTTCTCCTGTCTAGACATTCATTGATTGATTGATTGATTGCATTTTATGATTTAGGAAAAATTATATATTGCTAATTATGAAATATTGTTTACATTGTATCTCAATAAAACGTTCGATTTTATGTTGTTTTTTAAAATAATATTATACAACTTAATTATAATAATGAGAATTGAACCCATAATCTTAAATTTACATGCTTTTTAACAAAGAATATTTAATGCTAGTAAGCAACGTTCGCTGGAACACAAATATTTATCTTTTTTTTTATAAATATTTTATAAGTTCAAAACCATTGTCTATTTAATTGCGAGTATATATATAATATATTACTATAACAAAAAATAAAATTTAGAAAAATTAATATCTATAAAAATAACCTTCAATATTATATGTGCATTTTTATTACAAACAAAATCTCTAGTCACAAAATTTTATAATAAATATTGTCAAATTATAGGCAGTTAAAATTGAACTCAACAAATTAGAATAATATATAATGTTTAACTACAATCACTTAAAAACATATTTAATATCATTAGTGTGTTATTTTAATTACAAAAAAATTATATTAAGAAGAAAAATCTAAAGAAAAAAGTATTTTATTCTTGAAAGTGATACATTCAAGAACAAAAAGTTGATAAAAGTTTAATCAATAAAAATTAACAAATAAAAGATTTTTGCCAAATATTTTTCAAAAATAATTATTAAAGACAAAGATTTAAATTTGTCCTTAAAAAATAGGGGAGTTTTTCATCCATAAAATTTTAAAAAAATATTACCCACGAAAGTGAAAAAAATTGTCTATAAAAGATCAAAACTATTAAATACAAAATTATACAATAAATTTTGAAGGAAATTCTGGAGAATGAAAATCTAAAATTTGAGACAACTATGGAGAACTAAAGGATATAATGATAAAAAAGATTTTTATTTTTTTATCATAGACAAATATTTTATCAATGAATATGGTTAAAATATTACAATAAATAATTGTTAATTTTTCCTCAATTGTAGAAAAAAAAAGTAACTCTATACAAAAGAGTTCTCTAATTTGTAATATTTTTTTTTCATATTTTCATTACAATTTTATAGTTATATATAAGAAAATTTTAATCATTCAATAACTCTTTAAATTAAGGATTCCTTGTTTTACTCCTTCGATTAAGGTCTTTTTTTTACTCATTGAATTAAGATCCTTGTTTTATTCCTTGAATTAAGGACTGATAAGAAGCCAAAGGCTTGGTAAAGATGTGAGTCAGTTGGTCGAAGCTTCTTGTATAATGTGTCTGAATCACCTGTAATTAAACTTGTTCACAAACGTAATGACAATCAACTTCAATGTGTTTCGTCCTCTCGTGAAATACTGAGTTTGATGGTATATGCATGACTGTCTAATTGTCACAAAATAAGAACATAGGAAGAGTTGTAGGAACACATAAATCACACAGAAGACCTTTAAGCCATATCAATTCACATGCAGTTGAAGCCATTGCACGATACTCAGCTTCGGCACTTGATCTGGCGATGATAGTTTACTTATTACTCTTCCATGTGACCAAGTTTCCACCGACAAATGTACAGTAGTCAATGGCGGTCTTGCGATCGATTGCATTCCCGGCCCAATCAGCATCACAATACCCCATGATTTTTGTGTTGTCATTCTTCTTCATGATGATACCACGACCCACTAATCCTTTTAAGTAGCGTAATATCCTTTTAACAAGGGTCAAATGCTCAAGTGTCGGGGAGTGCATGAATTGATTCACAATACTTACAGAATATGTGATGTCAGGTCTGGTGATTGTTATATAGATCAACTTATCAACCAATCGCTGATAATAACTTATATCCGTGAGTGGCGTGCCCTTCCAGCTAAGTTTGAGCTTGCTATCAAAAGGGGTAATGGTTGGTTTAGCATCGCTCATGTTAGCTTCCTTGAGCAAATCTAGAACATATTTCCTTTGGTTAAGAAAGAGTCCCTTATGCGAGGTTGTCATTTCTATACCAAGAAAGGACTTCAATATCCAAAGGTCTTTAATTGAAAACCTTTGTCTGAGTGATTGTTTGAGGTTGAAAATCTTGTTAGCATTATCACCTGTAATTATCAGATCATCTACATAAATCAGCACAACCAATTTGCCCATAGCTTCTGTGCGAACAAATAGTGAGGAATCGACATTGCTGCTTTTGAAACCAACACTTGTGAGAAGTAAGCTTAGCTTGGCATACCAAGCTCGTGGGGACTGTTTCAAACCATAAATGGATTTGTGCAATTTGCACACTAAATCTAGTTCATTGCTTTGAGGATGTCCGAGTGGCAATTTCATATAGACTTCTTCTTTAAGATCACCATGCAAGAATGCATTCTTCACATCCATTTGGTACATGGACCAACCCTTATTTACAGCCACAGACAGTTGCACTCTTACTGTATTCATTTTTGCAATAGGTGTAAATGTTTCTTTGTAATCCACCTCGAATGTTTGAGCGAATCTATGAGTCACCAATCTTTCTTTATACCTTTCAATTGATCCATTTAACTTGAATTTGAGCTTATAGATCCATTTGCAACCCATGACTTTCTTGCCTTTTGAAAGTTTGGTGATGCTTCATGTGTTGTGTTGGTCTAGGGCTTTCAGTTCTTCTCGCATGGCTTCCTTCCACACCTCTTAGATGTTGGCCTTATGAAAGTTTTGAGGCTAACTGTAACTCGATATAGTGTTGAGGAATGCGGCATGGGTTGGTGTCACTCTCTTATATGACATATAATTTGAGATAGGATGTGTGGGTTTATAGGTGACAAAATCTTGAAGTCTTGTGAGAGGTTGCCTAACACGCATTGGATTACGTCGTGGAGCATGAGGACTTATCTCACACTCGTTTACATCTTGTACTATATTATGAGGATCACCTTGATTGTCACCATCTTCCTGTAGTGTATCATCAAGACGAGACCCTTCATTGTTACTTTTAGTGAGAGATGTATCAATGTTAACATGACTAAAATCTTATTGTTGTGGAGCCTCAAGTTTGATTCTTAGTAATGGAAACACATCTAAGATGTCATCCCTTTGACTTGTGATTTCATGTGACTTGTTGAAAAAAGGGTTAGTTTCATAAAATCGAACATCTTTAGACACAATTAATCTCCTAAGTTGGGAATGAGAACAATTATATTCCTTTTGTGTAGATGAATAACCAAGAAAAATACATTTAACATCTGTAGGATCGAATTTATCTCGATGATGAGATTGAATATGTACAAAATAGATACAACCAAAGACTTTAAGGTGTGAGAGGTTAATTTTTCTTCCTTTCATGACCTCTAGGGGAGACTTGAAATCCAAGACTCGGCTGGGTAATCTATTGATTATGTAAGTAGTTGTCATAACACATTAGGACCAAAATCTCTTTGGTACATTCATTTGTAGCATTAACGCTTTAGCTTTTTCAAGTAAGTCCTAGTTTTTGTGTTCAACTGCACCATTTTGTTGAGGTGTGCCGACACAAACTCTTTGATGCATAATGCCATGAATGCTCAAGTATTGTTTCATGATATGAGACATGTATTCGGTGCCATTTTCAGACCTTAAGGTTTGAATTTTAGGGGAGAAGTAAGTTTTAACAAGGTTATGAAAATCCTTAAATACTTCCATAAATTCATTCTTAGACTTTAAAAGATATAACCATGTGACTCGAGAGAAATCATCAACAAAAATCACAAAATACTTATAACCATCAAAAGATTCATTAGTTTATCCCCATACATCTCAATGAACTAGTTCAAAACACTTACTAACCCTAGATAAGGAAGAATTAAAAAGCAATCTAGTGGCCTTAGAGAAGTGGAAGTTTCACATGCAATTGCATAATTTCTTAAGTTTGGAAATAAAGTTGACAAAATTGGTGGAGAAGGGTAAGCTAAACGTTGATGCCACAATTGATTATCTTGAATAGGGTTAAACTTGGCTTGAAACCCTTTGGGATTGCTCTTGGATATGTAGTAGAGACCATCTAAGTAAAACCCTTCACCTATCATCTTTTTGGTGGCACAATCCTAAAAAATGACATTATGAGGAGAAAAAATGGCTAAGCAATTCAAGGTATTTGTGATTTTTCCTATAGACAGAAGTTGGAAGGGAAAAGAAGGTACATATAAAATCGCCGACTCGATTTCATCTGACATTAATTTTATTTTTTCCTTTCCTAAAACCTTTATATTCTCAACATTTGCAATTGAAACTTGAGAAGAATTTGCTAATTTTTCAAACTTATGAGACTTTGACACATGGTTTGTCATATATATGATATGTGGCACCTGAATCTACAACCCAAAAATCACTCAACATATTTATTTTAAGAATAGATTTAAAGGTTTTTATGATACCTTACATGTCCTCTTGTGATATGAGTTTTGTATCTGCCAAGAAACCCGCAAACTTGCCTAGCAATGCTGTCGATTCTATGCTATATACACAGTTAATTCTAGCTCATCTTGTCTTGCTTTGAAGATACAACATAAACTCATTCATGAGTTCAGCTAGATTCGCTGTGAAGTTCTTGAATGGATCAGACCCATTAGAGGTAGAGGCAAAAGCATGATTTACACGGTGTGCAGTACGATTCACTTTCTATAAACCATTATCCTTTATAAAATAAGGTTTTAATTCTGGATGTAGAATCCAACTTGTGTCCTTAACATGACCCGTATAGTTACAGTATTGACACTTCAAGTTTGGATGCTTCCCTTTGTACTTTCTCAAGTTGGTTAGATAGGCTCTTGCCTCAGGTGCACTAGTCATTGTACCCTTGTTCATGGCTTTCTTTCTTACTTCTTCACGTTGAATTGTCGCACATACATTGGTGAAGGAAGGAAGTTCAGTATTGATGAGTATATGGCATCGTATATCTTCATATGTTGAATTGAGACTGAACAGAAGTTGAAATATCTTATTTACTTCCGCTCTCTTTCGTAGCAAAGCTACATCGGTTGTATGAGGACAATATATTTCCAACTCATTCCACATGTTTTTCATGCTTCCTAAGAGTTGCACAAAAGTCTTGCCATCGTGTTGCATATATGAGTGTTCTTCTTTAATTGAAAACTCGTGCAACATTGTTTTGACTGCCATACATTTCCTTGACCGTTTCCCATAGTTGGTATACAGATTCAGAGTAACTGAATATTTCAACTAATTTACGTTCCATGGAATTTAGGAGCCATGACATAACCAGTTGATCCATACTAAGCCAGGATTCATAGATTGGTGAGGAAACATTAGGTACTTCGATGCTTCCATTTATGAACCCCAACTTGGACCTTCCACTTAGAGCGAGAGACACTGCTCTTGACCAAGGCAAGTAATTAAACTCATTCAACAAAATTGAGCTTAATTTTTGATTTGGGTTGACATTTACCTCATGCATACTTATGAAGGAAAGCATCGATGAACTTTGAACTTCTGATCCTAGCAGCTTGTTTTCAGCCATTTCAAAGATTGAAGATGCTAAGATAATAATAAAACAAAAACAAGTTAATTTCTCTGGTTTGATACCATGTAGAAAAAAAACAAGAAATAACTCTACACAAAAAAGTTCTCTAATTTGTATTATTTTCTTCATATTTTCATTATAATTGTATAGGTATTTATAAGAAAATTTTACTTATTCAATTACTACTTGAATTAAGAATTTCTTATTTTACTTATTGAATTAAGGATTCTTTGTTTTACTTCTTGAATTACGGATTTCTTGTTTTACTACTTGAATTACGGATTCCTTGTTTTACTAATTGAATTACAGATTTCTTGTTTTATTCCTTGAATTAAAGTACTTGTTTTATTCATTGAATTAAAGTACTTGTTTTATTGATTGAATTAAGGACTAATATTCAATACAAATTAATATATATTTTTTGCAAAATTATGATCTTTTATATTACATTTTCTATTTTTTATGTTAATAATACTTTTTTAATAAATATTGTTACATTATATTTATTTCTTACTATAATATTAAAAAGGCATAATTGTGTTATTTTATAAATAAAATTAATTTTAGTAGCACATATTATCTTTAGAAAATTATTAGTCATATTCACACAAATATATAATGTATATCTAAGTTTAGAAGTGATAATAAATTTTTATATTATATTACCATTACAAGCATAATCGATAATAATATCTTTGGTTCATGTTCCATCAAAATAATGGGGGTGATATATTATTTTTACATGTAATCTCCTTCTTTAATAGATATATTTTAATAATCAAAATTATTTCACTTAAAATTTTATATTCATAAATATATCAAAATAAATCTATCAAATAACAAAGATGACATGTTAAAATAATATTATCTTATTATGTTAGTAAAATGTTTAAGATTCAATTTTTAATCTTTACCCCACACTTGAAATGTTTGCTTATCGTTGATTTTTTTTTTTTTTTGAAAGTGAATATATAATTAGAATTCTTTTAGAAAACTATTCTATTGAGACAAAGAAAATGTATTGTTCTTCAGAAGAGAATATAATTATTTCCTCCCTCAAACAAGTAAAAATGTATTATATTTATATCAAAAAAATGCTCTCAATCACAAACAAAAATAAGAGATATGGTCTTAAATTATTTTAATAATTAAGTTGTATTTTTCAAAATTTAAATTAGTGTTTGTTATTAAATTTTAAAATTACCTTTAGATATTAATTAATTTATGTTTGGATAGATTTTTTAAAAATCTTTATTATAAATTTTTGTAGTATTTTATTATTAAAAAATTTAGCGGTATTATTTTGATATAACTTTTCTAAAATCTTTATAATTAAGTTATATTCCTAAAAAGATTTTGAAATTGATACTATTTTTTTATAAAATGTATGTATTAATTGATTTTTTACTAAAAATAATTTCTAAACACAGGTTTGTAAAATTTAATGTAATCTGAGTTTTATATTACTCAATTATTTATATAATTTTTATTTATATATAAAATAATATTTTAATTTTTATAATATTATATGAAAATAAAGATACATCTTTCTAGTGATTAAGGTTTGAATAAGGGCCATTTTGACCGACACTGCGTAGATAGTTGCATTACTTCAATTATGTGCGACAATTGTGGAAGAGCAATTTGGTAACCGCCAAGCGTACTTAAATAATTAACATTGAGATGATCTTTTTGTTTTTGTTAAAGAATGCTTTCAGAAATACACGACTAATTATTTCAACTGTCTTTTTTTGTGTGTCCAAACTGTAGCTATATCTAATTATCAATTAAGTTTATATTCTTTTTCTTTTATTATAAAAAAAATAGAATTTTTATCAAAAATGGAAAAGAAAAATGCAGGTCTAAATCAAAACCATATTTATCTATCTATTTAATCCATAATTTATTTAAAATATTACAATTAATAATCAATTCATATAATTTATTTCTTAATGTTTTTAAATTTAATAACATTATAAAGAATTATGATAAAACTTGATTTTTTTTATCTTATTTGATCTTCAAGTTATTTAAAAAAAATATAACTTGGTCCATAGTTTATAAAAAAAAATTATAATTTTGTTAAGTATAATATTATTAAATCAATTTTACGTAAATTAAAATTATAAAATTTTGAAACGTTAAAAAATAATTTATATGAATTAAAAAATTAAATATCAAATATTAATATTTTATATAAATTTATAAATATATATATATAATTTGATTAAAAATGATACAGGCCACGAAAATTGAAAACAAATCGCCTCCCAAAGGGATACAATAGATCTGAGGGGCGGATATTGACGATGGCAAGGTCTGATGTCGGCTAACGGGATGAGGGGGTGGAAGTGAAGGCTGATTGGGTAAAGTATTTATAAAATTAAACAGCATTCTTATTTTAAAATAGTTAAGAAATTTTGAGGTATAAATTAAAATAAATTATTAACGAAATTCATGTTACGATTTTAATTATTTTTAAAATTTATTTTGTATTTTCTCATCAAATTTTTAATGATATAAAACATTAATGAGAATATATTAATTAAAATATTTTATTTATTTTTAATAAATTTAAATAAAATAATTTTTTTTTTTTTTGTGGTGTTGAAGATTTATCTTTAAAAAATAAAACAAAAGCTAAACTCATGAGTCACGAGCTTTTTTTGTTTTGGTAATCATGAGTCAAGAGTTTTGTAAGCATGGGAAGAGGATAAAGGAAGCATCAAACAATTAAGTGAAATTCATTTATTGCTATGATATTATGATATTTTTTATTATTTTAAATAATATATTTAAATTATATTAAATATTATTTAATTTTAAAAAAATCAAACAACTACGTATTTACAAATGTGGACCCTGATGAAGTTAGTATATAGAATGGGGTTGACTTAGATATTCTGAATAGTTATTAAAATAACCAACTAAATAAACAAATACGGAAAGACCGTGGCGACAAGAGCTCAGTTTGATTGATCGGGAAATTTAATAATGTCTGCAAAATTGGGTAATTGTGGTATTTTACATTTTTTAAGAATTACGGTGGGCTCGCTTCCGCATAAGGATAAATGTGCTAGTTTAGAGGCTCTCTTTTAGTAACACTCATTCTATGACACAAATGGGCTAGCCCATTTTATGAGAGTTCATTTGGAATTAGACTAATCAATTTCAGCCCATAGATGAATATAGACCCGTTTTCCTTGAACAAAACTTTCATTAAGCATCTACAATATTTCAATGCTACCCTTCCATTTGTAAACCCACGTACACATAAGATATACCATAAATTGATAAAAGATATTAATCAACTTTATAAGATAATTTATTAATTTTTAAAATTTATTGTATTTTTAAATAGATAAAATGTGAATGAAATAGTATCAATTAAAGTATTTTATATGTCTCTAATGAATTTAAATGAACCAAATAAGAATACAAAATAATATAAAATATGATATTATAATTTTAATAAAAAATAATACAATATATTTTTAAAACTAGATAAATTAGAGTTGTAATCTAAATAAAATAAAATAATATTATATTATATTTATATAAAATAAGATGATATTGTATATGAACCCATTAAATATACTAAATGAAATAGTTTACTTTGCACCTTTAACTCAAAATATATTTTATGTATCATATTTGATAAATTAAGTGTATTATACCAAATTATCTTATGATTAATTTACTAGTATTTAATGACAAATTATATTATATAGTTTGATAAAATTGATGATAAATATTTTAATAAAATAGTTTATATTTAAAATATTTTTATTATAAAATGAACTTAAATTAGTATTTTATTTATTTTTATATCTTTATTACATTTAAAAAATATAAGTTAAGATACTTATATTTATATGAGATATAATGAAATAATATAAAATTTAAGTAAAATATATTAATTTTTACAAATCATTAAATATGAGAATGATATAATAACCTACTTTGCTCCTCTAATATTAAGTAAACCGACAAGCATTTCAATGCTACCTTTTATCCCTACATTCCAAAACGATACATTTCAGTATTCACAAACAACTTAGACTAGCAATAAAAATATATTTTTTAAATTTATCTCTCTGTGCCAAATCTCGTTGGTACAAATCATCGAGTCTATAATCTTTTCTATGATAACGTTTTCCTTTCTCCTTTATATTTTTTAGAAAAAAAATTAAGTAAATCTTTTATTGTATAAAATTAGTGACTTAGTATTAACAAATAGTAATAACACTAATAACAAGTAGATTTTTTTTATATAATTATTCTCGAATTAAATTATAAAATCTATATTAAAATCATTATAATTTAAAGATGATTTTTATTTATAAATAACGAAGATGATTATTAAAAAATATTTGATTTTTTTTAAATATATTAATTTAAATTTAAATTAATTATAAATATATTAATTTAATAAATATATAAATAAATATAACTAATACGATTTAATACTAAAATTATATCTAAGCTCAGTGTATTTCCATTCTCATTAACAAATTATAAATGTTTATTTAAATATGAATTCATTTAAAATAAATTGAATTATATTACAGTTCAAATGCATCGAAACACTTTGTAATATAATATATATATGTGGTAATATATATATATATATAAATTTGAAGTCACTTAAAAAGAAATTGAATTATATTAGATATTTCAAATGCATCGAGACACTTATATATATATATATATATATATTAAAAGAGGATTCCCAATTTTCCATTGTTGATTGCGTGAAAATAAAGAAAGAAGTCGTTAAGCAAGTCACATATAAAAATATCATTAAAATTAATAAAATATTATATATTATAAATATTTTACAATCATAATTAAATATATAATATTAATATAACGATGAACCTTTTGACAAAACTAACCGAGTTGCCTCTTTTCAGCACTTGCATTTTTCCTCTTTAGAATTTAAAAGCCAGAATCATATTTCTTTCCGAGGGAAAAAAGAAAAAGAAGAAAACAGATTTATAAATTTATAGTAAAAAAAATATAGTATATATTTTTTACATAATATTTAATTTCTTAAAAAATATTATCTAGTGTTTTATCTTTGTAAGAAAGATCAAAAAAGATAAAAAAAAATATTTTTATTAATATTTTAAATAAAATAATATTAGTTTTTCAGTAATTTATTTTATTGATAAAAAAATAATAAAAATGACTTTCTGTTAAAATATTATATCATGCAAATTATTATAAATATTAAGTATATAGTTAAATTTTTATCATAAAATTATTAAAATATTAAATAATTAATAAAATTTATCATTTTTTAATATTTTTTATAAAATATAATAAATTAAATGATATATTTTATAATATAAAGGACTAATATATAAAAATATTCAGGAAACATCACCCTATTATACATATTCTAACTTATTAGATAAACGATCATATTAATTTTTTTTAAGCTCAAACACCTATTTTTGAGTGCAGAGGACGAGGATTAAAAATTAAATATTAAATCTTTAATTAAAAATACTATAATTTTACTAACTAAATTATCAAAAATATGGGCTCCCTTTTTTATTCATATGGTAATCTATTGAAAATTCTGAAATAAAAAAAGAAAAAGAAAAATTGTCATCACAGATGACATCGTACTTGATAATTTATCGGTACAGTGCAGCTGCTAATATAAATATCAAAATAATTAAATATTTTAAAAAATAAAAATATTAATTTTGTAATAATAAAATATGCTTTAACTTTTTTATAAATAATAGTTCTCAGAATATCCAAAAAATGAGAAAAGAATATTTTAGGCTAGTTTGATAACTTTTAATTTTCAATTTTATAAATTTTAAAATTAATTATGTTTAATAATACTAATTTCTAATTTTAATTTTTTAAAATACTAAAAATTAATAATCAATTATAATTAATTATACTCAAAATGATTATAAAATTAAAATTTTAATGAAAAATTAATAAAAAATAAGTTTAAAATTAAATTTTGAATTTAAAAATTTAAAAATTTAAAATTAATTATAAAAAAAAACTTTGAAATTTAAAATTCATTTCTAAAATTAAATAATTATTAAATGTAACAAGTCTCAACAACTTGTACAGGTGTATTAAACATAACGAAACTACTTGCCTGGCCTCTTGAAGACCCAGTACCGACAAATAAGACATAAAAAACTTGACCACAATTTATCAAAAAAAAAAAAAAAAAACAACCACCAATCACCATCAATATTTCTGCCTGCATTAATTATTTATGATGGTCTGAACACTTCAATAACTTATCTCTAGCTTGTTGACTTGTTGTTGTGTTCTAGCAGAAACAAAAAAAAAAAAAACTTCACAACAATATTTAGGATCGAAACTCCGTAACTAAACATCAAATAGTGATATTATATATATACAATACTTGTTAATTAAGAAATTAAAGAACCCCAAATTATATCAACTTTTATATCCATTACAATATTATTCACAATTATTTGGTATTAATACTTATTATACCATTACTCAAAATAATATTATTAATTTATTTTTATAATATATAATAATACTATTTTAAGTTATAAAGTTCGAGATCCACGTCAAAATTAGCAAGTAATTACCATTGTCCCCTACCTCTTTCTTCAATGTTTCGGGCGATTTCTTATTTATTAATTGAAGTCTAAAGTCTTAAGAACCCCAAATTTCCAATCCTTCCTATGCATGCTAAATTCATGGTGCCAGCGGCTAAGTTTGATTTATTTATTTTGTATGATGAAAGTAACAAGTTCTTTGAACTGAACGGTGTAAATCATTACATGCCAGCAAAAGAGAACAAAGTAATCATTAACAAATTAGCCGCCCCAGATCTTAATAGTTCAAAAATAATATATATTGTATTTTTTTTAATAATAAATACGTAATATTTTATTTAAATATTAACCAAAAGTATATAAAATTCTGTTTTTATTTTTTAAATATGTTAAAATTATAATTAAAAATATAAGTATATGATGTCATCTTCTCCAACTGGTATCATAGTTTCTATGACAAATTTCAAACTCAAAGATGGAAGACGGGTTTTTTGATTAGGATATATGCTAATTAATAATATATTAATATAGAAAAACTAGTAAAAAATTCACCATGAACTTATATTATAGTTGTTTGATATGATTTATTCTTTTATATTTCTAATCATAAGGTTAAATAACATTAAAATAATTAAAGAAAACATTCTTCTTCTTTTAAGCTCGCTTTTTTTTTTTTTTTCCCCCCCTCAGGGTAGTAGATTTTATGGGAGGATTCGTGGGCACCATACTTCCCATGGATGCCCAATTTCTAACTTGGTGGAGTCGAAACAACTGACATTGAATTAATCTGTCAACTTATCTTTGGCACCGACATTGACCTACAAATATTCTTCACCTAATATGCTTTTATTCTGTCAATTTATAAAGTAGTATGTATTTTTCATAATTTTCCTATAAATTATCGAAAATACTTGAAGAACCACTTAATATCACCTATACATTATATTAATATGATTTTGTAAATATTAAATAGGATTATTATTAATACGTACGTGAGATATAATAATTTCTTAGGATATTTGATTATCGTAGAGAACTTAATCCTTAAATCTTTAATACTTAAATAAATAGTATAATTGATAAAAATATATAAAATAGATAGATATATTGATAAAAGATAATGATTGATTCTGATTCTAGATATAAATTATGTATAAATATATATAATAATGAATACATAGAGATTAAATTATAATTATCTTATTATCATAATTATATCTATTTATTGACATTAATTGTGATTATGTTTATTTAATAATTCATTTTTTATTGTATTTATCTTATAAAACTTTTTAACACTAGAGATCCTTTTTTATTACACCTACCATATTATACATCTAATAATAATTTTACGTATTTTTTAAAATATAAATAATAACTTAAATTTATATTCTCATTACTCTTTGGATTTATGGAATTACTATTAAATTATACATGTCTTCAAAAGTGTGCATCATCACGAGTCCAACGAACGTAGGTTCGACGATCTTAATTCGACACCGAAAAGATAATTGAGCCTTACTACTCCTCAACATAAAAAAGCATAAAAGTATTTTATATTACAATTAAGTGCGGGTTTTCTTATTTAATTTACCAAGAGGATAAAAAAAAAATTAATTGCAAATAAAGAAAGCATGTCTTTTCTACACAACACTCGGGGATTGTTTTGTTCCGTTCCCCTGTAATATATATATTTTTTAAATCCAACCATAATTTAATATTCATATTTTTTTCAATATAAAAGT
Source organism: Hippophae tibetana (assembly GCA_037013495.1). Classification (NCBI taxonomy): domain Eukaryota; kingdom Viridiplantae; phylum Streptophyta; class Magnoliopsida; order Rosales; family Elaeagnaceae; genus Hippophae; species Hippophae tibetana. The sequence continues at coordinate 1,892,881 of CM072812.1, forward strand.
TATGCTAGAGTGCACACAATATGAATTATTTAGTGTGAAAACAAACCCATGTAAACAGTGCTATTTTGGTTTGAAACCCAGGCAAGAGAACCAGCAGTATTATATCACTGTCCATGTGGGGATTTGGACAAATAATATTCACCCCTTACAATTTGATATATTGGGGGCCCTTTTTGCAGCATCGATACGCAAATGATTGAGAGACTTCTCTACAATGATTTACTTTGGCAACAAATTCCATTCTAAATATTCTTTTGTATCACTGCTTTGTCGTCAGTAAAAAGCTCAACTTTAAGAACTTGCTAGATATATAGTACAAGAAATAGATATTATCTCAAATAATTTAACTTAAAAAAGAAGAAGAAGAAGAAAAGATATGCTAGTATTTCCTTTGAAATGAAATTATACAGCTTTTGTTAACCACAGTAACACTATAGGTTTAGATAACCTGTTTACAACACATTATTCACCATACCCTACATCAGCTTTTTCTCCTCATTAATCACAATAAACAACAACTCTTCACTGTACCATAATCAACACCTCACACAATAAAACTAACCCAAAAGAAAGAAAAAAAAATCCATCACAAATGTTTTTTTTTTTTTTTTTTTACCTTTTTTTGTGAAACAGAGAGAACTAATTAATAGCAACAAATGGGGCATCGTATTAGGCCATTTTCATTGCAATCAGGGCAACGTTGGAATCCATAACCACCTTCCACTTCTTCTTCTTCTTCTTCTTCTTCTTGATATGTTTTACAGCTTCCTGAACAAGAATCACATGGCACAAACCTTATATCCCCACAAGCCTCACAAGCTGTACCACTACCACATCCACTATTATCCACTTTCTCACAGCATTCTAGAATTGTCTCTAGTTTCCCATCTTCATGTAGTTTCCGAATTTCTTCAATTCCACCAATGTATTTCTTCCCAATAAATACTCTTGGCAATCCAACCTTAAAAAACCCATCTTTCAAAAGCTCTTTAAGTTCTTCTTTGAACCCAGAATGCATTGAAACATCTCTCTCATCTACTCTGATTCCCAGACCTTTTAGAATTACTCTAACATGGCAACAATCTTCAAATGTCTTCCTCACCCCTCTTAGACTTGTGAAGTATAAAATCAGTTTATCTTTCTCCTTGCTAACAGGTTTGAATTCGTGGTCTGAAATGTCACCATTTACCTTCTTTAAATCATCCAACGACAAGTCGTTAGTTTCTGGCGCGTCAAGTTGTTCTTTTTCGTTATCTACTGACTGAAATTGAGACTCTTTCTCTGATGAGAGCTCTTCTAGTGATTTTCTAAAATTGAAGATGATCTCAGGATCAAATTCTGGAATTTGGGTCTTGAAATCTTTACCGTCTTCCATGAGTTTCGGTGAGACAGTGCCAATTTCTTGAAATCTTGACTTAGGACATTCAACTGGGGAGGTTGAAACTGTGTTTAGATTCCGAGCAACATCAAATGAGAAGCTTCTTCCATGAATTTTAGATTTAAAGGGACTGCTATCTTCAAGCCCTTCCATTAATTCCCAAGCATTGATTGTTTCAGGCTCTTCAGGGGGAGTTCTAACCGGCGTTTTTGGAATGGTTTTTGGGATTTTTTGGTTTATCATATGCGACCAAGTTTTCGCCTCAATTAACCCAACAGAAAAGTCTCTGCTTTTTCTCTGTTTTCCATTTTCCTCTACACCATTTTTGTGATTAATCCCATTGGCTATGAACAAATCATTGATGTTGGCATTAGCATTTTGATCTGTAGATTCAAGCTTGAGAGAGCCCAAGGTGGACGAGGTGAGAGCAACCACATGGTAGCTATCGCCTTTGGATTGCGGTAGATGATGAATGTTCATCGAAAAGCTACGCGGAACAGGGGAATAGGGATTCTGACAGTGCCGGCATCGTTTTTGCTTCGAACTTGTGCAACCCATTACTCAGATAACCAACCAAATTGAATTTGGATTCAAGACAAAGGAAAATGTTGAATACCCAATAATTTAAATCGAAAAAAACGTGTTTTAAAGATGCGATTAATTAATCAAAAAGATGAACTCAGCCGGCGAAGATAAGATTCAGAGAGAGAGAGAGATAGATATTTTTTGGTGGAAAACATAAATCTGGAGAACCAAGAATGAAATCTAGAGCGAGCCGTGAATTCAGCATTAAAGCATAAAGAGCCAAGAGTGCGGCATTTCATCCAAAGATCAAATCCCTGTTCTTCCCTTCCATCATGAAAGAAGAGAAACTTAGACGACAACAGATGATAATGTGGAGATTAGCAATTCATATAGAAGACCAAAACTGACCAAAAAAAAAAAAACAATTGCGGAGTTGGCTTTAATTAATAATTAATCAACTCGAAATCGAGTTTGGTATATGAAATTCAACCAATTATGGGAAAACGCTTTAACTTTTACCGTCGTATTACGATGCAGGCCAAACAAGAACCCATTCCTTGGCAGGAAAAGACAACTCCGAACTAAAATAATAAAGAGGAGAGAAAGGAGTAGGTTGTGGGGAGATCTTTGAAATTCCCAAAGGAACCCAAGAATGAGGAAATTCCAGAATCAAAAGAGGGGAAAAAATATATGAGAAAATGTAATGCAAGAGTCAAAATAGAAGGCTAATAACAATTTCCTTTTTAACAGTTCACAGCCCATCGATGGTCCTGCTGCTTCTGTTTCTGCGTTTTTCTCTCTCTATCTCTATCTCTATCTCTATCGCCTGTCTGAGGCTCTTAGCCTAGAGAGAGTTGGAGTTTGGTGGTAATTCGCAAACACGTAATGAAATTCATGTTGAGAATGTGCTTATATAGTCATATATGAATTTAATTTTGTGTTTTTCTATAAAATATTATAATAATAAAAATTAAAAATATATTTTTATAATAATTATAAACATATTTACGTTGGTATTAATTATAATACGCACTATTACATTATAACTTCTTTAAAAATTAACGAGTTATTTATTTAAAATAAAATTATGTCTTGTAATACATAAAAAAAAATCATAAAATAAAACTTATAATTTATATATACATTATTAACTTTTAAATAATTGAATTTGATTATAATAATTTTCGTAAAAAGATTTAAAATAATATTTTATCGATATTATTACAAATAACAATATCAAAATCTCTAAAACACTTATTAGTGAGATATTATTAAAAATATAAAAGCCAATTTTTATTATTGGTTATACATGATATATTTAAAAAATATATAATTTTAATAACATAAATAACAATAAGTTATAAAAATTCTATCTAAATAGATAAGGAGTAAACATCAATTTTTTTAATCCCTATATACATTATAGTTAAGTTGCTTTTAATCTATGTATACATTTGCACACAATCTATGAGCTCGAATCTTATGTTATGATTTATAACAACAATAAATATTATATCTTAGGTTACTCTATTTATAAACAACTTAAGTATTAGAAAGTTTGTTAAAAAATAAAAATTAACTCTACACAAAAAAAAATTCTATTTTGTATTATTTTATTAATGTTTTCATTAAAATTATAGAGGTATATATATAAAAAATTTAATTCTTTAATTATTCTTTAAATTAAGGATTACTTATTTTACTTTTTAAATTAATAATTACTTATTTTATTACTTGAATTAACGAATAATATTCAATAAAATTAAAAAAATATTAATCTATTTGTTTGATGTTATAACTTGTTTGTCTCTAGCAAATTTATATTTGGTATTAAAGAAAGTCATCCTTAAAATTACAGAAGACAGAATTTCACTCGTATAGAAAATTTAAAATAAATATTTTACTAATAATATTTTTTTTCTATCGTAGAATTGCAAAAGAAAATTTGTAATTTACCCTACGACAAGTTTATACTACATATGGTACACCTCATTACTCATATATAGATAAGGCGGAAATAAAGTCATAGATAGTTTTATTTCAAATTATTAAATGGATAAAGCTGATCAGAATAAATTTGTATATATAAAATAATTTAAAGTGCAAATAAAACTTAGATTTTTAATTAAATCTCAAGCATTCAAAATATTTCACATAAAAAAAATTATTTTGAAAATTTACCAACAATATATAAGTAGAATTTGATATATCTTATTCAAATAATAAGTTGAAAATTAATATCAATCAATATTAAAGTTAGAATTTTGACACAGCAAATGTAAAAAATGGGGAAGAATAATGTTCCACATTCTTCCTCCACGACCTTTCATCCAATCTAATAAAGTAACGTTAAATTCATAAAGTTATATATATCAAATGATGCATTTACTTTAAAATATAAAATATTAAAATAATTATAAAATTACTTATGACGTATGTATTAAGGGTGAAGCTAAAACAAATTTGACAACGCTCAAATTTATGCGTTGCCAAATTTGTCGAGAGTTATAATTTTTTCATATAGAAATTAGGACTAATTAGATTTTGTGTTATAAACTATTTAGATAAAATGAAATTATATTATATATATATATAAATATAATATGTTTTTTAAAATATAAAAAATTATATTAATTATTTTTATTTTTATTTATAATAATAACAATTTTATTGAATAAGAGAGATTAAATGTTTTACTTTATCTATAAACTTATGAAAATTATATATTAATAAGAAAAAATTATCAAGTTACAGAGGCTCCATCTAAGGATGATTTTTAATTGTTGATAATTGAAATTATGATTATTTATAAAATTTTAACGATTTTTTTTTTCAAAAATAACATAATTCGAAAAGATATTTGACAATAATAATTATTGTAATATCGAAACTATAATTAAAAAAACAAGACATATATTAATATTAATATTTTATATACATATAGTTACGTAGAAAAATATAATTTTAATAATAGAACATATGATATTTTGTATAATTAAATTAAATTTTATTTATTATTCTTAAAAAATTTACTAAATAGTTAAAAATTAAAAATTAATGTAAATATTTTAAATAACATGTTAAAGTAATAATTAAGTTAACATTTAATTTTTTTCAAACTAAACATATTTTTGAATAAATATTAAAAATTAAAAAATGTGGTTAAATCGTAAAAAAATTGCTATCAATTTATAATCAATAATTATTAGTTGAATATATCCGAAATTGGTTTAGGATGATTATAATTATTAACATCTCCCCCTGTCCCTCCACCTATTTGAAGCTATAACCAATGATGGATTTAGAATTTACATTCAGAGAATATAATATATACATTAAAAAATAGTATTAGTTACCTTTTAATTATGACATATTTTTAACTAAAAAATATGTTATGTATATCTCAATAAAAATATGTTTAAATTATTAAATGTTAAAAACTTGAAATTTAAAATTTATGTGGAACATATTTTTATTTTATTCCTATAATTTATTTATAATTTTATAAATATTATACTTAATTTTTCTTTAAATTAAAGTAGTGAACGTGTCTCCTTGCTTACCATACGATAAGTAACCTATAATATTTTATCATTTTTTTTAATTTTAGTTTTAAATACATATATGATATATATAAATATATATCATGTTATAACATTATTTGAAAACTTATTTTAGTAATTTTTTTTATTTACTTGAAGTCTTTTGTTAATATTTTTTAGATTTTAACACCTAAATTATATTAATACTTTATATTTTAATATTTTTTATTTTAAAATAGTATTAATTATTTAATTTAATATGTTTATATATGAAATTTATTATATTTTTATTATAAAAAAAATTCTTTACATTTAAAATCAGTTTTAACAGGTTTATAATAATTTTTAAATCAATAAATTTATAAACTGGATTAAAATTTAAAATAATTTATAATTAAAAAACTGAATATAACCTTTAGCCCACTCCATTTCTCCAAGCATGTATTAGTGCATATGTTATTGTTTTTTTAATAGTTTAATATTATTGTTATTAAAAAGTAGTTAAATAAAAACAAAAATATTTTTTATTTGTCTAATTTTTTAATTTTTTCAATTATATTAAATAGAGATTGTTATATCTTAAATAAATTATAACTAAAACAATTAAAAAATATACATAAAATAAAAATTACAAAAAAATAAAAACAGAAAAAATAGTTATTTATTCTTGTACGGTTATTTTTTTTTATTACATTAATATTAAACTATTATAAAAAAAGAATATTATTTAAATTTTAAAATAAATATAAAACCTTGTGAAAGAAATTTTTGATAACAAAGTGAATTTAATAATAATAATAAAAGTTACGGACTGATAGATATTTCAGCTATTTTTGTCTGACAATTTTTCAATAACAAGTTTCTATGTCAGTTATGTGTAGGCTAATGACATATTTTTTAATTGAAGAGTCGTACAGTGTTGTCGTTTGAATGCTTTTATTTAAAAAAAAAAACAGTTTTAAACAATTGTTTTCTATGTCAGTTACGGGCATGACTTGCAGGCTTAAGGTTCTTCTTTCTTTGTCCGTGGAACTGCGGAAGTGGGTTACTCAACAGTGGACTGGAATTGTAAGGGAATCGATGGGCTTTCAAGTATTCGAATACACCCAAACTTTTTTTTTTTGTGCTGATCCTTGTTAAACAAATCCTTGTAACCTGCACGGCAACCTTTTTCCATTCTTTTTCTTCTTTTATAGGCTAATTCTCCTTTCTAAATCTCTACATTTTTATGATAAATTATAAACTATATAATATGATATTATTAATAAGTATAATTAAAAACACATATTTCTATTAGTAATGATCACACGTATAAGCGATTGCTATTTTTTATATAATTGTTTTTGAATCAAATTATAAAATATGTATTCAAAATCGTACAAAAATTGTTATAATTTGGAGATAATTTTTTAAACGCGGGTAACGGTTCGGAATGATTATTAAAAAATATAAAAAAAATTATTAATAAACCTTAATTATTAATTAATATATAATTTAATTTAATAAATATATAAATTATTTAAATACATTTAATTAATTTTCGAGTACGAACAAATATGATTAATAATATAACCGTATTTAAATCGTATCTATTGTTTCATTTTCGATTTTTATCTAAAATTGTATACCTTTTTAAAATTTATCGGATTAAAATCAAACCGACAGTTAAATAATAGAACTCGTAATTTTTTTACATATTCCTAATTTCTATCCACATAATTGCAATTATGAAATTGCTTTTTTTTTCAAAATTCAAGCATCTAACAAAAAATGATTTAATTACATAATATAATTATTTTTTATAAATTATTATTTTTTATCTTTTTATGCTATATGTATGTTTTCTTTATTAAGTAAAAATATTTAAAAAAAATACACTACATATATATTTTAATCTAATTTAAAAAAATATAGTTTTAAAGGGATTATGAGTATACTTGTTATACAATATTAAAGATTATAAATGTATAATTTTTATAAATTTTTATATTTGATTATAAAATTATATCGTATTATATATAATAAAAATTATATAGTTATATAAAAAATTAGTATCAATTTAAGTCTAAATTATATTAGATACTCTACTTAATATGTCTAAAATTTTATATTTTAAATTATATATGTTGAATTTTTCTTTTATCTCAAATTAAATTTTTTTTTATTTTTAAAATATAAAAAAATATAAAATAAAATAAAATATTAATTAAAATAAATTTTTATAATAAAATTATTTTAATTGATAAGAAATCTGCATAAAATAAAATAAATATTATTTTAAATTTAAATTATTTTATTAAAATATTTATTATTAATTTAATCTATTTATATTATACAAAATAATTATATTAAAATTTAATTAAGTATAATTGTATTTAATTTATTTAATATGATACTTTAAAAAGTTAAAAAAGTAGGTCATATTAAAATGTGGGATTGTTTTTAAAGGGTATTTATTTTGAAGATGATAAAAGTGGTCGAAAATATCATTTAAAATTTTATTGGTGATTTTTTATTAAAATAAATATGTCAACAGTATGTGATTTATAATAATTGATTATTAAAATATTAATTTAATATTAATTTTTAAATTTTTTTATCGATTATTTTGTATATTTTTAATATTTAAATAATATCAATTTTTTTTAATCGATTTTACATCAAATTATTAAAAAAATAACTTGCTATAATAAGTCACGAGTCATAACACAGTGAGAGTCATATTGAATCAAAAACCAACCAACAAATCTCATTTTTCCACCGGCCCCTTTTAAGACAAATGCCATTTTCAAACATCCTCAATTCATTCGCTACTCCCAGATGTGTTGACTGAACAGAGTTTCAATGGCTCTGAAATTAGTCGACCAATCGTGTTTTTTATATTCTCCTTATAAAGTTAGTATTTTCAGACGTATTTGGTGGAAACCAAGTTTATCCTAGGTTCAATTACCGTCGTTTCCGATTGAGCCATGGCTTTTAACCTCATTCTGGCCAAAAAAAACAAAGAAAATGGAGTATGTCTAAATCAGTACCCTACCAAGAGGATGCGGAATTTATCTGTAATTGCTCACTACATAGACTATGGGAACTGGGAAGTATACAATATACGCTCACTACAGAGGCTTTTAGAGCTTACTGGGACTACTAGTAAAGGCCATGTTCAGCCTCAGTCCCTCGATAAACTACAGGTACAACAATTTTCTTTCTATTTTTAGTTTAAATTATGTTTTGAAACATTAATATATGGATTAAGAAATAAGCATTCCATTGTATCTGTCACGGGTTTGAGCACTGCTCTTGTACTCTTTTGATAGGTCCTTAATTTGTTGGCATATGACATTGTTTATCCTTTGGTTGTTTATTAGAGTACGCATGTAATATATGTTTTTGTCTTCATGCAATATCAATTAAATGGAGCTTATGGGTAGTTTTCTCTGCATTAAGGAGTTGGAGGCTGGTGTATTTTTGTGCAATGAAAGGGATTATCACGAAGAAAAATGTTAATATTACCAAATTTTGCAATCACTTTTGCACACGTATCCTTCCTGTTCTGTTCTGTGTCTGTCATAATTATTTTGAAAATTAGAGAAATGATTCATTTTTTTTTCGATAATATTGACTCATGAAAAAATTGTTTTGAAAATTAGAGAAATGATTCATTTTTCTAGATAATATTGACTCAAGAAAAAATCTAAGTGGTATAAGTACAAATTTATGTGTCCTAGTATTACTCTTATCATGAGATTCTAACAAATTCATGCTTAAAATCAAAATTATATACACATATATGGCAAACTCACCCTTTAATGGCTTGGAAATTTGCATCGTGGAGAACTTTACCGGCATTTTTGTTAGCTTAAGATATTGGCATAAAACATCTTATTAAGGCAATTTCTCAGTTGAATTGTTTTTGTACTATGTGGTAGTTGCTTGATCATTTCTTTTATATTCTGTCTATCTGACAAAGTCTAGATATTCATTCTTAGGTAGGAAAAGAAAGAGGAATCATAGTGAAAGTTGAGTAGAAAAATGTTAATATGACCCACTTTTGTACGAGTTTTACACTTATACTTTATATATCGTGCCATATGTTAGAGTTATTTTGAAAATTAGAGTAAGTGATTATTATTTTTAGATAATATTGACACATGTTATAGTAGAAGTGGTATGAGTGCAAAAATAGTTATAAATTTATGTGACCTTAGCATTCCTCAAACCGGGCAGCAAACATGTTTTACAGGCATAAGTTTCTCAGTGCAGACAAAAATTGTGAAGAAACAAGTTTTTTACTGAATTTGATTGATACACCTGGTCACGTTGATTTTAGGTACTAAATATCAAAGACCATTGGCAGCTTGCCAGGGTGCTCTTTTGGTTGTCAATGCTGCACAGTGTGTTCAGGCACAAACTGTTGTTAATTTTTATCTTGCTTTTGAATGAAACCTGACTATAATACCTGTCATAAACAAAATTGATCAGCCAACCACCGATCCTGATCGGGTTAAGGCTCAACTAAAATCAATGTTTGATCTTGAACCAAGCAAAGCTCTTTTAACATCTGCAAAAACAGGATAAGGTCTTGAGCATGTCCTTCCTGCTGCCATAGAACACATACCTCCTCCTCCTGGAAAGCTGCTCACATTTGACAATGTTTTTTTTGGATTCTTGCTATGATAAAGACAATGGAGTCAAATGCCAAGTCACAACAACTGGTCAAGCTAATGAAGTTTTGGATGTTGGAATCATGCATCCTGAACTCATTTCGACAGGGGTCCTTCTTACTGGACAAGTATGTTTTGTTGTGAGTGGCACGCGTTCAACCAAAGAGGCACGGGTTTGGGACACTTTCATTGTCCAAGCATCATAGAACCACTTTTAGGTTATATCAGTCACTTTATGTTCTTTGTTCCATATAATAAAATAAAAGTGGTTCTTAATGAAATCTTAATTTATCATTACAAGATTTCAAAATTATGATCTGAAACAATATGGTCTGGTCTGACTTGGATTTACATTGGATGCATAAAAAGGAGACAGTTGGGAATAGAGGATTCAAAGATGACTATAAACTAGATGTAGCTTGCTACTTTCTAGCTACATTTCCATTTCTATCTGTTATGTGCTAATGTGAAATTTGAGGAACAGCCCTTAAAGACTCATCTGATGTTGAGCGTTTGCTTACTGATGGTTTAATTGCCTCCAACAACTGATGAAAGCGCAGCGGCGATCACTGATTTGAAACTCGGATCTGATGTAATTGCTTTGGTTAATGTTTCTGTCAAAGAATCTTGTGTAGAACAAACTGCTTGGTTTTGGTTGTTATTTCCCATATAGCGCTGATACAAGTAGTCTTGGGACTGTTTACCAACAATCGAGGACTCAATTTTGTTTTTGTCATAGGAAAGTTCTGATGAGCCATAACTGAGGAACCTATTGCCCCAAACTGTTGGAGAAGGGCTATATTGATGATATGGGGAAGAAAAGCTTAAATTGGATGAAGGAAATCTAGAAGTTGTGCCAAAGCTGTTTGATGATAAAAGACTGAATTGAGAAGCTGAAGAGGAGGGAGAGGCAGTGAGGTCTAGAGTGACTGTTGGGTGAAAAGGAGGGGAATTGGTAGAGTGGATTAAGTGTTTTCCTCTTAAATGATCATAGATACCAAAATTGATTCCATTATTATTAATTGTAGGAATAGAGTTTATGTTTGCTGTGGAAGTGGAATGAGATATTGAAGAGCCAGACAAAAGCATAGAAGCTGCAGCAGAAGTAGTTGAAGCCATTGCTGTGGCTGAAATTGGAAGTGGGTGGTTGTGGGTTCCTTCATAAGTTGTGATTAAGATAGACATATCATTAGCACATCTTTGCACCTGAAATCATTAAAACAGTTTTAGCTATACAGATTATAGGTAGAATTAATATCCTCAAAAATTATGTAAGGTTATAGGCTACCAATTGTTTTAAAAAAAATAGCCTGCAATCCAAAACATAAACACCAAAACCCTAACCCTACATCTTTTTCCAGCCACCAACCTCCCAGACTATCTAAACAACTCCTCCTAATTCCATGTTACCATATAAAAAGAATATCCCATATTGATTAAGAAGGTGTTAATATAATGTTTATAAGTAACATAAGGTTTATCTTTCTTAGAAAATATTTTAAGATTAGATGTTTCGCGTTTCTTATACATTATACAAAATTGACATCTCACACTAGTTAGCTCTCTCCTTCATCCCATCTGATTCACCCACATCCGCTCCTTTCCCTTTCCTATCTTCTCCACCCTCACACCCACTAGATTTGCAACTGTTGCAACAATCCACTTTGTCACCACTGTCGTCTTCTAGATTCTGACCACTCAATTGTTGCACCATCGGTCACTAGTTTCCTTCACAATCAGTTTCTATAAAAACTTTTCCAAGAGTATTTCTCTTTAGAGTTATCTTTTTCCCTAGAGTAATATTGTGGATCCTTGTTAGTTTGTTCTGTTTGGTTTTGTTTTTGACAATTTTATTAGATATTAATAATTAATTCAAGGAATAAAATAAGGAACTTAATTTAAGAAATAAAACAATGAGCTTTAATTCAAGGAATAAAACAATGAGCTTTAATTCAAGGAATAAAATAATGAGCTTTAATTCAAGGAATAAAACAAGGAATACTTAATTCAAGGAATAAATCAAGGAATACTTAATTTAAAGAGTAATTGAAGAAGTAAAATTTCCTTATATAACTATACAATTTTAATGAAAATATGAAGAAAATAATACAAACTAAAGAACTCTTTTGTGTATAGTTATTTCTTGTTTTTTCAACATGGTATCAGAGTATGAAAATTAACTTGCTTCTGCTTTATTATTATCTTATCATCTTTAATCTTTGAAATGACTAAAGATAAGCCGCTAGGATCAGAAGTTGAAAATTCATCGGTTCTTTCTTTCATGAATATGCATGAGGTGGATGTCAACCCAAATCAAAGATTAAGCTCAGTCTTGTTGAATGAGTTTAATTATTTACCTTGGTCAATAGTAATGTCTCTGGCTCTAAGTGGAAGGTCCAAGTTAGGGTTCATAAATGAGAGCATCGAAATACCTGATGTTTCCTCATCAACCTATGAATCATGGCTTAGCAAGGATCAACTGGTTATGTCATGACTCCTAAATTCCATGGAACATAAATTAGCTGAAATATTTAGTTACTCTGAATCCGCATACCAACTATGGGAGACGGTCAAGGAAATGTATGGCAGTCAAAACAATATTGCATAAGTTTTTTAATTAAAAAAAGATATCTTAGATCTGCAACAAGATGAAAAGTCTTTTGTACAACTCTTATGAAGCATGAAAAGCATGTGAAATGAGTTGGAAATATATCATCAGCATACAATCGATATAGCTCTGCTACGAAAGAGAGCAGAAGAAGATAAAATATTTCAACTTCTGTCCAGTGTCGATTCAACATATGAAGATATACAATGCCACATACACATAAATACTAAACTTCCTTCCTTCACCAATGTATGTGCGAGAATTCAACTGAATAAGTAAGGAGGAAAGTTATGAACAAGGGTACAATGACTAGTGCACCTGAGGTAAGAGCCTATCTAACCAACGAGAGGAAGTACAAAGGGAAGCATCCAAACTTGAAGTGTCAACACTGCAACTATACGGGCCATGTTAAAAACACATGTTGGATTCTACATCCAAAATTAAAGCTTGATTTTATAAAGGACAAGGGTTTACAAAAAGTGAATCGTACTGCATACCGTGCAAATCATGCTTTTGCCTCTACCTCTAATGGGTCTGATCCATTCAAGAGTTTCACAACGAATCCAACTGAACTCATGAATGAGTTTATGTTATATCTTCAAAGCAAGACAAAAGGATCTAGAATTGACTGTGTGGATAACATAGAAGAAGGAAACTCGGTAGCATTACTAGGCAAGTTTGCGTGTTTCTTGGTAGATACAAAGCTCATACCACAAGAGAACATGCAAGGTATCATAAAAGCCTTTAAAATTGCTCTTAAAATAAATATGTTGCATGATTTTTGGGTTGTAGATTCAGGTGCCACAAATCATATGACCAATCATGTGTCAAAGTCTCATAAGTTTAAAAAATTAGCAAATCCTTCTCAAGTTTCAATTGAAAATGGTGAGAATGTAAAGGTTTTAAGAAAGGAAAAAATAAAATTAATGTCAGATGAAATCGAGTCGACGGTTTTATATGTACCTTTCTTTCCCTTCCAACTTCTGTTTGTAGGAAAAATCACAAATTTCTTGAAATTAAGCTCATTGTTTTATTTTGTGATTTTTGTTGATGATTTCTCTCGAGTCACATGGTTGTATCTTTTAAAGTCTAAGAATGAAGTTATAGAAGTATTTAAGGACTTTCATAACCTTGTTAAAAATCACTTCTCCTCTAAAATTCAAACTTTAAGGTCTGACAATAACACCGAATACATGTCACATATTATGAAATAATATTTGCGTATTCATGGCATTATGCACCAAACAAGTTATGTTGGCACATCTCAACAAAATGGTGTAGCTGAACGCAAAAACTGAGACTTTGAAAAAACTAGAGCATTAATGCTACAAATGAATGTATTAAAGAGATTCTAGTCCCAATGGGTTATTACAGCTGCTTATATCATCAATAGATTACCTAACCAAGTTTTGGATTTCAAGTCTCCCCTAGAGGTCATGAAAGGAAGGAAAATTAACCTTTTACACCTTAAAGTATTTGGCTGCATCTGTTTTGTACATATTCAATCTCATCATCGAGATAAATTGGATCTTAGAGCTATTAAATGTATTTTTCTTGGTTATTCATATACACAAGAGGGATATAAGTGTTATGATCTCCAACTTAGGAGATTAATTATGTCTAAAGATGTTCGATTTTATGAAACTAACCATTTTTTCAGCAAGTCACATGAAATCACAAGTCAAAGGGATGACATCTTAGATGTGTTTCCATTACTAAGAATCAAACATGAGGCTCCACAACAATAAGATCCCAGCCATGTCAACATTGATGCATCTCTCACTAAAAGTAACAATGAAGGGTCTCGTCTTGATGGTACACTGTATAAAGATGGTGACAATCAAGATGATACTCACAATATGGTACAAGATGTAAACGAGTGTGAGATAACTCCTCATGCTCCATGACGTAATCCAATGCGTGTTAGGCAACCTCCCACAAGACTTCAAGATTTTGTCACCTATAAACCCACACATCCCATCTCAAATTATGTGTCATATAAGAGAGTGACAACAACCCATGCCGCATTCCTCAACACTATATCGAGTTACAGTGAGCCTCAAAACTTTCATGAGGCCAACATCCAAAAGGTGTGAAAGGAAGCTATGCAAGAAGAACTTAAAGCCTTAGATCAAGACAACACATGGAGCATTACCAAACTTACAAAAGGCAAGAAAGTCATGGGTTGCAAATGGATCTATAAGCTCAAATTCAAGTTAGCTGGATCAATTGAGAGGTATAAAACAAGATTGGTGGCTTGGGGATTCACTCAAACATTCGAGGTGGATTACAAAGAAACATTTGCACTTGTTGCAAAAATGAACACAATAAGAGTGCTATTGTCCGTGGTTGTAAACATCCATGTACCAAATGGATGTGAAGAATGCATTCTTGCATGGTGATCTCAAAGAAAAAGTCTATATGAAATTGCCACCCAGGCATTCTTAAAGCAATGTATTGGATTTAGTGTGAAAATTGCACAAATCCATTATGGTCTGAAACAGTCCCCATGAGCTTGGTATGCCAAGCTAAGCTCTGTTCTCACTAGTGTTGGTTTCAAAAGAAGCAATGTCGATTCCTCGTTATTTTTTCACACAAGAGTTATGGGAAAATTTGTTGTGCTGATTTATGTAGATGATCTGATAATTAAAGGTGATAATGCTGATGAGATTTTCAACCTTAAACAGTCACTCAGACAAAGGTTTGCAATTAAAGACCTTGGGATATTGAAGTACTTTCTTGGTATAGAAATGGAAACCTCACGCAAGGAACTCTTTCTTAACCAAAGGAAATATGTCCTAGATTTGCTTAAGGAAGCTAACATGAGCGATGGTAAGCCAATCATTACTCCTCTTGATAGTAAGCTCAAACCTAGCTTGAAAGGCACACTACTCATGGATATAAGTTATTATCAACGATTGGTTGGTAAGTTGATCTACCTAATAATCATCAAACCTAGCATCACATATTCTGTAAGTATTGTGAGCCGATTCATGCACTTCCCAACACTTAAGCATTTTACCCTTGTTAAAAGGATCTTACGCTACTTAAAAGGATCAGTGGGTCGTGGTATCATCATGAAGAAGAATGACAACACACAAATCATGGAGTATTGTGATGCTGATTGGGCAGGGAATGCAATTGATTGTAAGTCCACCATTGGCTACTGTACATTTGTTGTGGAAACTTGGTTACATGAAAGTGTAAGAATCAAATTATCATCGTCATATCAAGTGTTGAAGCTGAGTATCGTGCAATGGCTTCAACTGCGTGTGAGTTGATATGGCTTAAAGGTCTTATGTGTGATTTATGTGTTCTTACAACTCTTCTTATGTCCTTATTTTGTGACAATCAGACAACCATACATATAACATCAAACCTAGTGATTCACGAGAGGACGAAACACATTGAAGTTGATTGTCATTATATTCGTGAACAAGTTAAATCATAGGTGATTCATACACATTATACAAGAAGCTTCGACCAATTAGTTGACATATTCACCAAGCCCTTGACTTCTCATCAGTTTCAACGACTTCTGTCTAAGCTTGGATTCATAAACCTTCTGGATCCAACTTGAGGGGGAGTCTTTGATATTAATACTTAATTTAAGGAATAAAACAAGGAACTTAATTCAAAGAATTAAACAAGAAGCTTAATTCAAAAAATTAAACAAAGAATACTTCATTTAATCAATAAAACAAAGAATATTTCATTTTAGGAGTAAAATAAAGAATATTTAATTTAAAGAGTAATTGAAGGAGTAAAATTTCTTTATATATAACTACACAATTGTAATGAAAATATGAAAAAAAATAAGACGGTGAAGATATGATCCTCACTTGTCTATGGTAAGTTTTCGAGGGATTGTAATATTCTCTATTATGATATGTTTTTTTAATTTATTTTTCCTTTTGTATCGTACTAGTGGTTTAAATAGTGTTTTTTTTTGGGTCATTTTTGACGGTAGATAGCGACATTTTCGTGATGTTGTTAATACAATCTTTTTAAATCATATAGACACGTGGATTCATTTTAATAGCGTCGTGTTTGATTTGGTGGTTGTGCAGGCATTAGATGATAGCGTTTTCTTTGAAATGCAATATATATACAATATTATCTGTTTGTTTTAGTGTAAGTTTAATGCAAGAAGGTGATATTTTGTTCATCATTTATAATTTTGTAACACTATTAATAAAATTATCTATTGAAATATATTTAGCGGGTTTATAACTGATTTATCCAATCAGTTAGACTACCATATTGGCTGATAATTAAATCCATCTCAATTAGTCAAATTGAGATAGACGAGACTACTTTTTTCCTTCCATGTTTACGTCAATATTAATCCGCTCCAGAAAATGAAAATGGTATTAATGAAGACCAAGACGTTATGTTTGACCTTAATTAGTTTTAACACTATAGTGGCAAATTTGCAATTAGTAAGTAAAAATTAAATTAAAATTAACAACTGGAACTAACACTTTTATTTATTAAACACTTGTAAAGATTAATTTATTTATTTTTCCGTGAACACCCTAATAGAAATAAGAGTTATTTGAAGATTCTTCAAACTATATGGTATTTTTTGGACGGGTTGATATTAAAACAAATCAGTGGAAAGTTATTGAATATTATTATGATAACATAATTATACTTATTAATAACATTATTTAATTATTATATATATATATACCTGTTTTCTTACAGGGCAACCTACTGCAACAGTGCAACGATAGTATGCTCGTGGGCATGGATTCCCCTTTGATATTTTCTGTCCATATTTTCTCCATTGGCATCCATCATTCATCTGTTTAAAATTAATTAACACGTAATCAAGTATTATTATTAACAATATTTAATTAGCATCAATAATAATAATTTTTTGGTACATAAATCACTCAATTATTTAAATGATTTTATTTTTAACTAATCACTTAATTAAAAAAATATATGTTTATTTTCTTATCACGTTAAAAAATATATATTCATTTATAAAAATAAATATATATTTTTTTTTCTATAAAATGTGTTAAAAATAAAAATCAATGTATAAAGTGGTTATATTATGCAATAAAACCTAATAATAATAAGTAAATCAAAAATTAACTAACCGTAGGGGCATCACATCTAGCTCTAACAGAAACCCTAGCTCTTTTTACATGAGTTTGCTGATCTGAAGCTTCTTCTTCTCCATTATTTCTCATGGTTTTATTATTTGGAGTTTTAGTAGTAGTTGAATTAGGACATGCATGATCAGCAACTCCACCTTCTTCAACTTCTTTGATAAGCTCTTCTGAAATGATACTGTTCTCTGGAGTATTAGTAGTAGTCGTAGACAGAAGCTGATCTGTAGACAAGTGCAATTCAGAGCCTAATCCAAGAGTAAGATTTTCCTTCAAATGATCTTCAATTTTAGTAGTATTATTTTTGGGTTCTCTTGGACTTCTTCCAAGGCAGAGAGACACAAGTTGATGATGATCAGACTCTTTGGTCTCATCATCAATTACATGATTATTCTGATCATCATTAGCTGAGACTGATACTAGTATTTCAGCTTTCTTAGAACCAAGTACTGCCTCTTTTTTTAGGATGTCAAAGACGCGAAGTTGAAGAGACTTGTATTCCTTCTCTATTTTCTCTAACTTCATTTTTAATCTTTTGTTTTCTTCTCTTACTTCACCCATCACAACTTTAGCATTTTCTACTTCATCATCCTATAATATATTAATAATTAAAACTATATTGATTAGGCCAAAAATAATTAAATAAACAATAATATATCAAGGTAAATGTTTTATTTGGGGTTGAATTATGGTTCGAAGTGTTATTACTCTCCATTCCACCATCATGAACCCAAGTTTAAATTCCATACAAGGTTTCATTTATTTAATAAATAAAAAAAATTCATATTCTTGTAATTAAAAAAAGTAAATATTTGATTTCATACTATAAGTTTTAACTTACTTTGAATTTATTCTCTTATGTTATCTTCCTATCAATTTAATATTTCATGTTGTTATTTCCATATCAGCTAGGTACTTAACATTATATCTTGATAGGATATGTCATTTTGAAACATTGAATTGAGTGGTTATAAATTAAAATTTTAGTAGGAAACACATAATTGCATGCGATACTATTTATTAGCTCAATATGATCAATTTTTTTTTATTATTATTACCAAAATCACACTGTTAAAAACCCAATTAACTTTATAGCAAAACTTGATGTAATTAAGGGACAAAAATTCATAACTATATAGTAGAAGGTTTTGAGCTAGATCTAAAAGAAGATAAAACAATTATAAACAAAGTAGCAATTAAAATAAAACATCAACTATTTAAGGTAGGTTTAAAAAAAGAAGATTCATATATACATGAATTGGCCACCAAAAATGAATTAAGGGGAGATTAAGGAAAGACACACATATTAATTGATAATTACCCGGTGAAGATGGTTCGTATTATTCAAGGAATCTTCATTCTTTACTTGTGCAGTTTCAACAAAAGAGTCTGCCATTTTTCAATGATTAATATTGCTTAATTTGATTCAACTTTCAACCTATATATATAGATCTATATAGCCCTAACTTAAATATTTAGTTTCCTAAACCCAGAAGAGTATATATATATAGCCACTACTTTCAGACTTTATAATAGACAAATCTGAAGTCAGATAATCGTATTTATCGCCTATTACGCAGCACACCAATAATGTCAACTCTTGCCAAACCACATTCATGTCATCCTTTTTTTAAAAATTGTGACTAGTTTATTAATTTATTTCAACTTCAATGTATTAATGAGTTTGTATTTACATGCTATATTTACCATTTAATTTTATGAAAATTAATATTTATATGTATTGAATAAGAAAATTAATTATTACTATACTTTTAAAAGTTTATTGAAATATTTATAATTTTATTAGTCTGTTATTTTTCAAAAATGTGTTTAATAATGATAATATATTTAAACATTTAAATATATATATATATATATATATATATATATATATATATAAAGTACCATATCGTTGAAGTTTCGTACGAAGAAAACGTTCGTCACATGGGCTAAAAAGTCTAACGTCTAATTGGGTGCAATTAGTTTTTAAGAAATCCTAGTGGACAGTAGAATTAGTAGTATTATTACTAATAATATATATATATATATATATATATATATTGAAATGGTTTGTGCTGCCTTCATAGTTCATACCTTCATTTTCAGCAGTCGGTCAATACGCTTATCGTACGCGGGTTCGGAGAGACACACCTTTCAATTTCCATTGACCCTTTTGTTTTGTCTTCTTTCTTCTTCTTCTTCTTTTATTTTTATTTTTATAATTTTGGTTTGATACAGGTACTGTCGTTAATTAATTACTAAATATTTTGTACATTTGTGTATATATATTTTTTATTGTGGTCAAGGTGTATTTGAAGAGCATTAGGTGGATCTGTGGTTTCGGTTAATTAAAAATACACGTGCCTCCCAAGCATATCTAATTTTTTTATATCTTTAATCACGTCAGAAAGGCATGCATATATATATATATATATATGTATTAGATTGTTATGATTGGCTATGATAAACAAGTGGTATTTATATTATTATTTTGATATTTATTAAATGATGTTATTTTAAAAGATAATTTTTTTAGGGTTATTTTTATGTGAAATAAGTCAATTTATTTTCATAATTTTATGGATAATTTAATTTAGTTTTATAATTTATGAAAATAATTAAGATATCTTAGTATAAAAAATATAATTTTGTTTTAAAACATGATTTTTAAGTAATTATAAGACTAAAATATTCACTCATTATTACATTTGTTTGTAATTTCCTATAACACAACAATAGTCATATAAGCACAATCATGATATAATTTTATTTGTATAGTTAACTTAAATATCTACTAAATAAATTTTTTTATTAACTCGAATCATACTTTACTATGACCTGAACTTTTAAATTACAATAGAATCACAAAAAAAGTTTTAATTACTCAACTTAAACACCTAAACACAAAACACAAAATACAAAAAAAAAAAAAAAAATTAATAAATATACGGCTGTATTCTATACAAACATTGATAATCGAGTAATTTTAGAATTCTCATATTTTGTAATTAACTTTCCCATTCGATAAGGGTGCGTTTTCTTTTGGATGGTTTAATCACTTTTTAAGGAAAACTGATACCTTAGCTAGCAAGGATCGGTACATTAAAACATTATTATTTTTTTCAATAATAATATTATTATAATTATTTTTATTATATATCTTATACTTAAATACTATTATTATTAGATAATGTTTTATTAATAGATAACTATTTTAATAATAATAAAAAATTGTGACAAATATTGATCCATACCCTTATTTTCAAGTAGCCGTTTATTTCTGGTGAAACGGAACCACAGAACTTAAATACTATTATTATTAAATTACCATTTTAATCGATTATCTCATAAAAATTCTGCATCAATTAATTATACTGAATTGCTGGCTTGGTTTGGTCCAATGTAAGGGATCTGAGCATCATGACTTATAATGGTTGATTTCGGTCCACTCGACGGATAAGATATTATTTATTACACTTATCATATGTTTTTATTTTTATTTTTTACTTAATATTTTTATTTTAAAAAAATTATACTAATTTTAAATAACATATATAATCGTATATTCCAGAAACAAACGATACTTTCTACTTATATTTAATTAAGACTGGTAATTAATTATCTGTTTAAACTGTGAAAAGTGACTTATCATTAATTAATTGAACTCATAAATTACCCTCGTATGACATCAATGATATCGATCTGATTCTTAACGCAGATACAAACGTATCTCAACTCATCAATAATTATAATCAACTCATCATTACTTTGAAACGGGGCCGTCTCATACATTATATATATATGAAAAATGATATTTGTTTATTAGAGTAGTAATTTTGCCTGCTCGCTAGTAAATAGTAACCTATTATCTCAATAATTTTTTTATTTTTAAAAATATTAAAGCATTAATTATTGAGTAAAATTTTAAATTACATAATATTAGTAATTTTTCTCTAAAAATAACAATTTTATATATTATATAGATAATTAAACTTATAAAAATATCATTAAATTATTATATTTATCTCGTTTATATTAATAAAAAAATTTGGTCTCGTTTATACTACTCAACTTATAAAATGTTTTATATATATTATTATGTTAGTCTCTGCACATCAACATTGATAATATGTAAATTAATTGTAATTTTAAAACAATTCAAATAGTTAAATAATATATTTAGAATAATAACTTATATTATAACTTATAATAACGTTAGTTAGAAACTAATAAAATTATATAAATATTTTTTTTATAAATTAAATAATATAATTTAAATAAAAAATAATTAAATGAATAAAATTTATTTTTATTATTTATATATGTGTATAAGAAAAATAATATTATTTATTACAAAACAGAAAGTGGTAAGGTGTAAATTATTAGAATTTGTATAGTAATTATTGTTTGAGATATATTAACTAAGTTTTTATCAATTTAACTTTTTTTTTCTTTTAATGAAAGTAATTATCATTTATTACAAAGAAGTTATATTTAAATAACAATCATCTGATAATTTTTCGAAGATCTTTGGTATTCCAGTCTATCAAGTCATATAGATAACACATTCATTAACATGTATTAACTATGGTGTGAACAGAAACATTTTCTTCGGAGGTCTAAATTGAAAATAAAATATCAAATTATTTGGAACAAAACAACAACCGTTATCTTTTAAAAAACTAATGATCATAAAATAATTAGATTTAAAAATAATACCTGAGCAATAAAAAACACAAACAACAGTG
Organism: Hippophae tibetana; assembly: GCA_037013495.1. NCBI lineage: Eukaryota > Viridiplantae > Streptophyta > Magnoliopsida > Rosales > Elaeagnaceae > Hippophae > Hippophae tibetana. The sequence goes on from CM072812.1 coordinate 1,915,469, forward strand.
TTCACAACTTTTAAAAATTGTTTTAATTCAACACATAAAGTTAAAGCATACTTTTCTTTAAGTCTTTTATTATTAAAAATTATTTCATTATTTTTATCTCTTATCAATTATCTCTTATCAATTATCTTATCTTTATTATTTAGCTTTGAATATAAATTATTTTAATTTTAATTATCTTAATAAATTAAATTTAAAGAAAAAAAGCAACGTAAATAAAATGAAGTTGAAAATTATTATGTAATTAATAACGTGTATATAAAAGTCAGTCTAGGGCGCCTAGCTTATACTAATGTAGCTAGAGCCTAGAAGTTTAGGTGTTAGATATTAGTCTATATTACAGAATTTTATATTACATTCACTTGTCATCACATAATTTCTATAGTTTGATATAGAATAGTTTATTATAATAATTTTTTTCTATCACATTATATTTTAATGTTAGTGTATATATAAATTGATAAAAATATCTTCTCATTTTTTATATATATTTCTATATTAATTTAATTAATTTTAAAAATATTTTTATTAATGTTTAAAATTTATATTAAGTATAATGTATAAATAATAAAACAAAATGTATTAAATAACTACACCATTTGATATACCGTTAGCCATATTGTTAGTAGTTACAGTTACACGTGTAGAGTTGCTGTGCTGTTAGGAGATAATAAATTATATAATTTTTTTACAATTATATATTTTCTTATAAAATCAAATATAACATAAAAATAATATAATTAATAAAATTTAATATGATTAGGAGAGTTGTGTGTAAACCATTAATGTATATGAATTTTTAATTATAAAATTATATCTCTTAATTTTTTAAAATTAAATATTGATTTCATTAAAATTAATTTTATTTGATTGTAGTATACAGATTAAATATAATATAAATCATTAAAATTTAATTTAATATAATTATATTTAAGTAATTTAATACAGTATATCAAATATATTCAAAACTTATCAGCCACGCATCAATTGGACTAGTATTCATTTTGTACGGAATATTGATATATTTATTTTACTAATGTCATAATTAATTTAATGATGATTTTAATAAAATAATAATATTATCATTTGAATGCATTAATTAGGTAAAAAAAAATTCAGTTATATTCAAAGATTAACATTATTATTTTATTATAATTAACATTAAATAAATTATGAGATTAATAAAAATAATTACCAATAACACCACATCTCATTTTTCTATAAACATATGAAATAAGGTTTTGAACTAGATTTACGTACCCTCTGTAACGTAAAATTAAGATCCTATATAGGGCTACATCTACAACTTTTGTTAACATAAGATATTTTGGTTATGATGTCATGATTTCGGCTCCTCAATCTGTAGTAATTAAGAGCGTGCGGTTAATCCAAAAGCTTTTCAATCATATATAGGCTATAGCTTATAATAAAATATACAATTTCAAATATATATACAGTGGATAAGAATCTAACTAGGAGGATGGAACAGTTATTAATTATAATAATCTTCGTCCTCTTTCTTTTTCTTTTTTTTGCCTTCTTTTCTCCTCGTCTTAATCATAGAAGCATTTTATAAAATAATCATTCATAAAATAATAAAAATAATATTTTTAAAATTTATAACCATTTACCTTATATATTTTTCTTATTAAAAAATTATGTCATATTATTTAATTTAAAAAAATATCTAATTATACTTTGAGATGTTATATATTTTTATTATTATATTTATAAGGGTGTTATTTTTTATAATTTCACAAAATCATTTAAGTAATTAATATTTATGTGACTCTATTTCATATTTATTAAATTTAATTTTGTATCTATTTTCATAACTAATTCTCATATCATTTTAATACTTTAAAAATTTGTTCAATTTTTTTGTAATTATGTAAGCATGTATTCATGCATATAAGCTGTAGTATAAAAATATCACAAACATAATTGATTTGATAAAATCTTATTAGATATTATTATACTGATTCAATTGTACTATTAAATTAAATTATATCATATTATTTAAGATATATTAAATTAGTGACATTGAAAATATACGAGATGTTACAATGAACTAGGAGGTAGACGAAGTAGATTGTCTTAACAATAGAAAAAACCAAAAAAATTGGGTTACAACTTAGGACAAGAACTGGGTGAAAGCTTATGTTTGTGAGGTTAACTATTACTAACTTCCATTTTGTAAATTCTTGAATTCTTTGATGTTTATCAACATTTTTTTTGTAATTAGCACTCATGTCTTCGATATGTTTTTTATTTTATTGATATGAATAAGAAATTTTGCTCTTTAAGTTAAGAATAGCAATGAGATCCACTATTATATTAAAAACTTTCGTGTATACAATTGTGACTTTCCTATTTACACATGAGGAAGTAATAAGTCCCGTTACTTTGGCTATTCGTGAACTAGACATCGAAGCATGCTTCTCATTGATCTATTAACCACTTTTGTTTACCCGTCTGATCGTGGATGATAAGCATTAGTGAAGCTTAATTTCATATCCGATCTCTTTTATAATTTCTTCCAACAATGAACAAGATCTATATGTAAATATAGTATTTATTTAAATATGTTTGAATGATCTCTTCTCATAATTCTAATATATATATCATATTAATTTCATATCCTTGTTTGAAGTGATGGTCTTTGGAATACTATGCAACCTTTTTTACCTCTTTAGAATGGAACTTTACAAACTTCTACTTCAATTCCTTTCTTTACCCATACAATCTTATATGAATTGAGGTGTTTAGTTGTTGGTAAGTCTAGGACTTTGACTAAAGCTTTTGAAATGATGTTTTATATACTTCGATTATTAATCATAGCATCAGAAACATTTCCTTATATTGTACATCTTGTCTTAAACCTAACATGTGTTTGTGAGGTCACATGTGTTGTAAATAACTTGAATTTTTGGACTATAAAGGAGAATGCATGCTCTACCTAATCATAAGGTGTGCATCATCTAGGTCATTTTTTACATTCTCATTGTCCTTTTCAAAGGACTCACAATCCTCAATCAAATTGGTGGATTTGAATTGAGAGTATGTTATGAAACTTGCTAAAAATAGAAGAAAGAGAGAACCAAAAAATAATAAAAAATGAATAAATAATAGAATTATAAATAGAAGACATCTCAATATATTTTAACAAAAAAATGATAATAAGTAAAAAGAAATTAAAAAAAATTAATCTTAAAGAAAGAGATGGATTTAAAAATTCATCATTTTCATCTTTACGAAAATTATTTCAAAGAAAAAAATATAATTTATTATGGAATAAATAATAAAGAAATGATTATTAATATCACAAATACAAAAAAAGTGATAATATATCATTAATTGACAAAAAAACTATATTGAATAAACTATCCAAAATTTCTCAAAATAATAAAGAAAAAAATTAGATACATTTATTTAGAAAGAATCAAAATATTAATACAAGCTTATTTCAGAAAAGTAATAGATACACTCATAAAAATAACATTGCTAGATTATATTATAATAAATAAAAAATATGCTCTATTAGGAATGATCTATAGTCATTTAGGATACCTGATGAGACAAAACACGAGTTAACAATACCGATCTTATAGATACTTTAGTTTTATATTTGTAAAATTTTTGTAATTACACGAATCATTTTAAAAAAAATAACAAGTATACTTAAAGTCGATATAAATAATGAATATATGTGAATTTTAATTTATTATTCAAACTTTTAAAAACGAAATTAAATCGCACACATTCAATTACGATATTTTGATTTGTGTTTCTTAATCTAATAACATAAAAAATAAACATAGATATAAATTCAATAAATAATAATATATTTTTTTATCATTTATAACAGTTGTATATTTATGGATATAATAATTAAGTTAATTATGTTTGTCTATATTATTTAAGTTTTTAAAGATATAAATTGATATTTATAGATTTTTTTCTTTATAGTATGAAAGTGTTCTTAGACACAACCCAAATTCTTTTTTTTGTTATTAATTAACTAATATCAGTATGCACGACCTATTAATTAATTAAGTATTAAATTCCAACTTTATTTCTAATAAAATTGTAAACCATTTAATCACAAATTTAAGAAGTCAATTAATTAAATTTTATTCAAGATGTCTAAATTAAAACTAAGAATTTAATTAACTAAAAGCTAATTTTCAATTTTTAAAACTATTCCTGAAAATATGTGGTTAATATATTTTTGAATAATAGTTTTTACAAAAACTTTTCAAAATAGAGTTTTACTCTAATTACCGAATGATTGTAACAACAAATAAAAAAACACTAATTTAAATCAGACCATATAATTAAACATTAAAATATAATTTTTAAATTTAAATTTGTAATAAAAAATAATACATTTATCTTTAATATCCTTAATATAAAATTTTAAATAAAAACAAAATCAATTTATTTTATAAAAATATTTTAATTATTTAATATTTCGCAAACATAACAATGTTATTATTATATCATATTTACAAATAATCAATCATTTTAAATTTAATCACATACAAATTCAATATAATATAAAAATAATTATAAAAAAATCATTTTAAAATTACAATTCAAAAGAATCCTTACTTAACTTACTATATTAATCCCAACTTCACGTTATCTATACATCATTGCTATAAAAAAATGTCAATATAATCTGCCCTTCCTGCTTAGCTTTTAAAATAATACATGTCTTATAAAAAATAAAAATAAAAAAATCCATAGAAATCGGTCTAAAAGAATAATAAATGTATTATTACTTCATCCCAACTACACGTTATTTATACAACATCGCTATAAAAATGTCAATACAATCTGCCCTTCTTGCTTAATTTTTAAAATAAGTAAAATAAAAAAAAATCCATAGAAAACGATCTAGAAGAATAATAAATGTATAAAAATATAGTTAATATTTCTCTAAATAACTTAAACTTAAATTTTTATAAAAATTAGTTACCAATAAACTCTAAAAAAGATTTCCCTCCCAAAAGCAAATGACCTATAATTTATTGAATAGTGCAGAAATCTCGTTCTTTTAACAAAAAATAAAAAGTAAACACTAATTATACGACAAATCAATACGTAGCGTTTGTGAACAGTAAACAAATAAATATTGAGGAGAGCCTTCCACCTAGGTTTAGAGAAACCAAAAAAAAAATAAAAAATGATATCCTCTCTAGAAACAAATATAGGAGAGCATATTCCCTCCAAGATATTATATATATATCATTAAGCAATTAAACATGCACCAGTCTCACCAACAACAATAATTAAAAAAGTATATTTATCATGAGATAAATTAAAAGTAATGTGAGACTTTAAAAATAAAATGTAATACAAGAACAATCCAACTTTTACATTCTCAACATAATAATAGCATGTAGTTCCGAGTTGCCAACGGAATCATGACCAGATGAGATGAGAGTACGTTTTTCAAGTCTAAGTTTGTCTTACTCCTCTAAACTGGTAGTGACAATTGTCCCTCTATTCCCACCAAAACCGCTAATGTTGAAAGTTAGTAGAGTACTACTCCACATATAAAAACAAATGGATTAAATAGAATAACTAGTAGATCAAATTGTTCTTTTGCAAAAGCAAGTGAACTAGTATATGATCGTTTTTCATTCTAGTTCGCTAATGACACTACAAAAAACACTGATAAAAACTACTTTCGAATCAAATGGAAAGACCCCATAAATGCAAAAGCACTGTTCTTTAATAGTGCTTTTTGACTAAGATCACTTCTAAAAAGAACAAACAGATGTTGTTCAGCCACAAAAGAAAATTTATGAGGCATTTAAAGAAGATGAAGCTTACTGATTAAAAACAAAAAGGCAACAATTAAAACAGTCTCAAACTCGATGCACTTTCTCATTTCCGATGCATCATTTACAAGGTTTCTCTTCTCATTTCCTTTCCGTTTCTAAGTATGTACATGAATCGATTGCTGCCTCGAAAAGGGAAAAAAAGAACTCTTAACTGATACAAACGACAAAAAAGGGAAGGGTGGATTCTAATATTGCACAAAATGAATGGACAGCATTCATGAGTCATGATTTTGTTCAAATAATGATCATGTAAACGAGTGATAGTGTAGATTGTATGCTGGAAAGAAGTGATGCAGATATGACCTGATGGTATCAGTTCAACACTATCTTTGGTCCTCTGTACGTTGAACTGAAAACTGCCAAGTCCTCAGGGTTGTCCCTCTCTTGAAGCCATGAGTAACTTTCCTTCTCCTCTTCCGGCATTGTCACTCCATCAACTGAGATTTCAAACAGAATTAGTGAAACAAGGGTTCTAATTAGGGCAGCAAAAAAAGCTCTTAATTTAGCCAGTAAAAGCCTCGAAACCAAGTAGAAAACCAGAGAGCATGAACATACCTGAAAAGTGGGAGAAAGGAAAATCGAAGAAGTATTTGCAATCGCGGCCATCAGGATAAGAGTACGGAGGCCCAAGCACGTCTAGCACTGCACAGGCAGTCAAAGCCGTAAAGCAATGCATGTTTCCTCCATCAGCTGGATAAAGAATGGATGTGTTGCACGGAGAAGTGAAGTTTGCATCAACCTTAACTTTTGCCAACTTAACTCCAGGACTTGTGGCTGTATCAATGAAAGTATGTACTTCAGAGGCAAGTTTTATTCCAGGCATAATGTTTTAATGCAACTAAATGATTTAAAGAAATTATCTAAATGATAGGTGATATTTAACAAATGGTCTTTTATCTAGTTGGGGAGGCACTTAAGTTTAATAAAATCAGTAGTTTTAAAAATATAACATAAACAAAAAAGTACCACTATAGTCCCAATCTTATGTCTTGAGACACCTTAATCCTTGAACTTTATTAAGATGGAATACTTTAGTCTTTAGTCTAGATTTAAGGACTAAAGTGTCCCAAATATATAAGTTTAATGACTTTAGTGTGAACCCATCCTAACAGAAATATGTTGTGTTCTGCAAAGTGATGATCATCATTTTAAAAAAAAATGCAAATTAAAGACATACATTATCCCACAGAATTATTATCACATCCACTAATGTGTCCCTGACCAAAACACGAGGACTCAATTTGTCCAACCCAAATGAACTCTTATTTCTCTTTTAAGGGTTTCCCGTTAGCATATATAAAAGGGAAAAAGGAAATTTTTTCTTCCAAGTCTCTTTGTGTAGGTTTAATCCGTTACTTTTAAATTCATTTGATTGTTAAAAATGTGACATAAAATGAAAAATTTAACTTTCTAAACAGAATAATACATATGACATATGACACATGCATATTTATATTTATATTTTTCAATATATATCTAATAAAGTAATTTTTATATAAAAATGACTCAAATTTTTAGCAAATTATTTTCATTATATTTAAATAAAATGTCCATCCTCTAATATGTTATTTTGTGTATTAGGTAATAATTTTTTTTTAATTTTATTTAAAAGTTTGAATAATATTTTTAATAAATATTAATTTTTTACATATATACCTATCAAAAAATATAAACATGCATACAACACATGTATACTCTGTTATATTTGACTAAAAACTATATGAAAAAGTAATTTTATGCTTGACCAACACATTTTTCACAAATAAATAAACTTAAATAATATTTCTTTTCGCAAACAAACCAACTTTAAAACACATTTTCTAAACTAGGATACTAAAGAACACCTTTAATCTAAACAGAGTGACCAACTTGACACTTCACCTGCAAATTTTGATTTTCCAAACAAGTACCTAAAGGAAATTAAATAATATTTTAATCAATAATTAAGATTAGGTTTCTCTGCTTAGATGAGTCTTAATTATTGATTAAAATATTATTTAATTTCCTTAGTACTTGTTTGGAAAATCAAAATTTACAGATTTTGAATTTTAGGAAGCTTACAATGAATAATGAGTGGTAAGTACAGTCAGAAAAAGCAAGAAATGATATTAACCAAACTCTAATGACATTTATGCAACTTGATAAGTTAGAATTCTCTTATCATTGAAGGTATGTCACACGTTTGTAGGTCCTAAAAGAAGCAGGAAAATGACGTTTCAGCATATTTTGTGACATCTTATGGGTAATGACATCTTATTGAACTCCGTTTGTATTAGATTGACAATGTAATGAAAGCTTAACCCAGATCGAAACTCTATTTCTTGCCTTGAGATGGATTTGCAACGATGGATGTGTCACAAGAGACATTGTCAACCCAGTCATATGACTTGATGTGCATAGTCCCAAACAGAAGTTTACTGAAAACTGTCATTCCAGGATGATTATGAAGCGGTATCACACCTGAAGGTGGTAAGCAAAATATGCAAATCTGCAATAACGAAGGTTACTATTATAACACCAAATACAGTAATACAGCTTTTACATCAAGGCAATAGCAGCATAAAAACAAAAATGTCCATTTACCGAGAAATCGTCACACTCATACAAGCGAAGATAAGTGATTATAGGAGTTCTGCGGCCCATCACCTTCCTGAAATAAGGCAACTCGGGACTCAAGCCGACATCTGCTGGTTTCATGTCATCTGTAACATAAGTTAGGCTAATAACAATCAGGAACAAAAGAAATGGAAAAAGAAAAAGTAAACCAAACTAGATGTATTCCTATTTCCTAGAGAACAATATGCAAATATAAACTCCTTCTCTCAAAAATATTTACAGTGTGCTAGTCAAACCTGCTATAGGAAAAACAAAGAAATCATGCCCTCCTTTCCCTTCAAACAAAAAAGGGAAGCATAGCACAATATTCAGATATCAATAAAAAAGAAAGAAAGGAAAGCATAGCTCCATACGAAGCAAGGTGGTACTTTTCTATTGGTTCCAAAAAAGAAGACGTATAGTTTTGCAAAAGAAAACTTACAAGGAATAGTCACTCAATGCGAGCAATCCCTTTCACGTAATTTAGAGGAAATGCATAACACAATTCAGAGTAGTTTGCTTGATGCATTTTTTATTCAGAGTGGCGCAATACCTACAATTTACAAAACGTATACAAGCGTATAGCCCTCCAAGAAAGGAAGTACCCTAAGATGCATCATTCACAAGGTCGAAAATTATGATTAAAAATTCAAAGCTATTAGTGACAGACTTGAACATGCAAATTCAATACAATAAGCTGGTGTAAACTTGGTATACTTTAAATTAAGAAGACATGATAAACAGTAAGGAACCATCCATGAACAAAGTGGATAATGCTCGATACTCCTACAGTTGAATGAAATAGTCCAATAAAGAAGTGGAACTCAAATTGAATTCCCAATTAGACATGATGTTCAATGCCAAACTAAGTACAAAAGCCTCAAACATTAACCGTATTATGTCCATATTAAAATTAGCCAAGAATATAAACTTAATAAACATACCCAAAACAGACCGCAACAATTGAACATTTTCAGGAGAGGGAACAATCCCAGCACCACCATAGGTAAAAACTTCCTTGCAAGTCTCGAATAGCTTCTGAACCGGAAAAATCTTCTTCTGTCGTCGCCTGTTCTTCTTTGTTTCCTTTGGCATTTCGAAGAACTTACTTTTACGGTTATCCAAAGTCGTCTCAATCCCCATTCACACACACACAATTCCAGACAATCCAATAGCAAGTATCCCACAGCGTAAATAGAAAATTGAAAATATGGGTATTGCTATTAACCCAATAAATATTCAATTCCACGATCTGGGGCAAGAACCACCCAAAAATGACCAAAACAGAAGAAAACAGGGGAAGAGAGAGGTTGACGTCACAATGATCTAAGGTACAGTTAGAATAACGGTTTAGAACAGTTTGGAGTAGCAAAAGGGAGACAAAGATTTGAAAATTGGCATATCTCTCCTGTGAAGAAGATGGTGAGTGAGGTTTGAAGAGGTATAAAACGGATAAAGGCATATGGGGTTAGCTTCAAAAGAAATACAGGTTTTTTCAGAGACAAAACCAGGGGCCATGCTTTTTGGTTTTCCAGTGGGCAGTTTCAAGAGGTTCTTTATCCAGTCTCCAAAGTCCAAACCCCACAATTATATCTTTAATTTTTTAAAATTTTATCACTTATTAAAGTGTCAATATATTGACCGGATATTTTTTTTAAAAATCCTCTATTTAGAAATCTGCCTGTATAACTTTGGTCAATCTTATTTTGCCTCTACTTTTAAGGAAAGTATTTTTACTCATAAGATCTGCTTACTGTAAGTTTTGAACAAATAGAACATTGTTATTCTGAATATGCAGTGTATACTATTTTCTTTTAAAATCAAAATTAATAATTTAAATCTTCATAATTTTTATTTTTATCCTTGAGTCACAATTACATCATTTTATTTAATTAATAATTTTATAGTTATCTATACCCGTAAAATGTGATATTATCATGCATCATTAAGATTGTACAAATTAATAAATTATTAACTATCCGTTTACCTTTCTTTCACATTTGAAAAAGTTTTTTTTTTTTTAACGGGAAGGAATGTTATTGAAATCTGATGTTCATACATATTTAGAAAATGAGGTAGACAATTTTATATTTAGCTTTAAAATATGGATTTATGGTATCATTATGGTAACTATAAAAAATAATTTTTATTATTTAAAAAATATCAAATTTATTATTTTAAATTGAATGTTGATTAATTAAAAATTATTTAAATTAAATTATATTTATTTAATATAAAATCTCATTTTAATGATAATATTATTGAAATATTATTTTTATTATTATAAATTTTAAAAATATTATTTTATATAATTTATTTTTACACCAAAATCGAACATATAACCTATGAGGATTTAACAAAAGATTTTTTAATTGCACATTTATACCATTTTTTAAAATCAAATATATTATCTTTATCAGCCTCAAACTCACAATCATGTAAATTCGGAGTGTTCATAAACCAAATCGGATCGAACGAAATAGTTTTACAAATCAAATAGTTCGGTTCGGTTTATATTAATTTTATATCAGTAGAACCGAATCGAATCGATTTAATAATATATTAAAATTTTCGTATTATTTCTCATTAAAGGTGACAAAAAATCAAACCAAATCGAAAAACTGAACTGAATTGAACGATTTTATAAATTAAATTATCCGATCTGATTTGTATTAATTAAAACTGTTTCAAACGTTTCGATCTAATCTAATTCGAGTAATATAAACGATCTAATCTAATTAAATTTTTTTAACCAAAACCGGATCGAAACGGACCAGTGGACACCCCTGCAGTAAATTATGAGACATCACATTTAACCCATTCGGATGGACTTATAGAATTAAAAGTAATATAAAATGAAGATTTTAATTATTTATAAAATTTAAATTAATATTTTAAAATAATTACAACCATTAGATATATTATAAGGATAGTTACTACAATATTAAGATTATAATTAATTGAGATCAAAATTATTTATAATATTATATTTTATTTATTCATAATTATATAACACACTAATTTTTATATTAATACAAATAATATTTTAAATAATTAAATTAAACTATATATATATTATTTAAAAATATATTAAATAACTAAAAAAACATAAATTAATTGTACCAATATTAAAAATAATAAATATAAATAAATTATAAAAATTTAAGTAGTTATAATTTAGAAGTTAATATCGACCATCCCGTCCACGACCATCGAAGTGTGTGTATAGTATTTACGATGTTTCTTATTATAGTATATGGTTGTAATTTGTTGGTAAGCAAAGACATCCTAATTCTTTGTTTTTTTTTTCCCGCTATTCATACGATTATTAAATAAAATACTATTAGAAAATTAGTCATGTGAATAAGACATTTACTATATGTGACATATATTTTTATGTTTAACAGCATAAAATGAACAAGTAAAATTTTATTTTTAATAATCCTAATTAATCAATATTCGTTTTTAAATATTTTTAAAAAATCATTGATTAAATATTAGAAGATATAATTTATAAAAATTATTAATATAAATATATCAATATATTTTTATTAATTTTTAATCAATGTAAGTACATTAATAATTAAAATTATTAAATCAAAATTAAATTTTTTATTAAACGCATGTAGAAAAGTTTTACATGCAAAGAATACTAGAGTTTTTAATTCAATGTAAGTTATATCAAGCATGCTTAATTATTTAAAAAACCAGAAGTCAAGAGTTCATGACAGTGTGGTCTTCATATTCTAGTTGTGCTTCTAATCAAAACTTGTTAGAAGTTTTCATTTATTTTTTTTAATTTTTATATGTTTTATTCCCGTGTGTAATTTATAATGAATCATAGCTATGGGTACAATCGCTGTTTGCATTAGTATTAAATATTGTATTTGTTATCTTGAGGGAAATATATATATGTCCTATTGTTCTCATTAATATTATATATTTGGATTCCAAGATGGATGAAGCTTTTTGTGATTCAAGATCATATGTTGTGCTAAATTTCAGATCCAACGCCATTCATTCCTCTTCAATCATCGATGCTACAAAAATCTAACATTGTAATGGCTAATGAAAAAATGGATAGCAGACAATATATAATGAGTATATATATATATATATATCGATGCATTAAGGACATATTTGGTGCTTTATGTTAAATTTGACAAGCATGTTATCACATGCATTATAATAGTTGATTATATTATAATTAGTATGAATAATATTCACTGATAATATATATAATATAATCATAAAAAATATAAAATGTTTGGTGATGTTATGTTATAAAATAATTTATAATTTAAAATAACATTGTATTTTACCTTGTACACTAAAATAATTGCATCAAGAAAAAAATGAAAATTAGTATTTATATATTTTTAAATATTTTTTTTTACATTTTAAGATAACAAATATTTTTTATTTTTTTATAAAAATTAAAATAAACATTACCCAATATAATTTAGGATGTTACCATATTTTAGTCACTTTATTTACAAGTTGAACACATTTGTTATATTTCTTAAATTTTTTTGCATTTTAATTGCTCTATTATTATATTTTTAAACATTTTAGACATTTATTTTTAATTTTTGTTTTTTTTTATAATTTCTTGTGTGAAAAAACTTGAGTCAAATCTAATTTAATCTAACTAAGAGACAGGTAGATATTTAAAGAGAAAAATATCTCAAAAAATTAAAAAAATTTGATTAAAATCATCAAAAATATTCAAAATAATTAAATTGTATTAATTTAAAATAAATTGTATTAATTTAAGTAAATTAATCAATGTATTTTTTTTCCTAAATGGACATTTCATCCAAAAATAAGACTTGAACATGTTACCTTTATCTTGGCAAAGGCTTTCTAGGTCATTTTGACTATTAATCACTAGCATCAATGTCTTTAATTTATACAAGTAAAAAGAATCAAATGATTTTTTTTAATAATTTAATCCAAACTATTTTACTAACAAAAAATTATTGATGTTAAATCAACTCTCTTACTTATCTACGGTGTGAATAGGGTGTAGAATCTTGAACATGTGCAATTTGGTTTGTAAGTTCTTTCTCTATTTGTTCTCATTTAGTTGTAGAGTTCATAGAAAATTGATTGCTATTTTTGATAAATAAAATGGATGAACAACACTTTGGTACAGATGCTCAAGCTTATACAGTTTAATACTTATGATTTATTTAAAAACATAGACATATTTGAGATTGAATATTTAGCAAGTGTCTATGCATTGAACTTAGTTAAAAGTTATGACTATTTGCTCGGATGATAACCCCTCTCAAATTTTGAAATTATTGTTAGAAGATAGAGTTTGGTTCGTTATTTTCTTTGTTTGCCTTGTATTTGGACCTTTTATTATATATATTTATAGAGAATAAACTTACCGACCGGGTGAACCACTAGGCTCTTGCTTACAGCAGTTGCATATCATATGGCAACTTGAGAATTTGCTGGCGAACCACTACTATTTCTATACCAATAGTCACGACTCACCGGTCACCAGTCATCACCGCCATATCTTGTAATTCTAATTCCCCAATTTCTAGGGTTTCGTTATCAGAAGTTTAGCTCAGGTTGAGGTGATAATGACAGACCTATCACAATCAACATCTACGTCGACGATTACGGATCTGAACGTGGACTCGTTGGTTCATTGTGCCAGTTATTTGAGCCTCCAGGATGTCTCCAATATGGCCATGACCTGCAAGTATCTCAAAAGGGCTGCTTATTCTGACTCTGTCTGGCAACGTTGGTTCAGGTTCCTCCTCTCTTATAACCTTTCCTTTCTTCATGATTCCCCAGATAATTATTTGCATTTCATTTGTGAAACATGCTCAAATACATGCATCTATCTTTCACATATGTCATTTATCAAATTCAGGAACTCGCGAGGCTTCAATCTCTTTTTTACCAACCATGACTTGATAAGGAAAATAATATCTGAGATTGGTCTTTTAAAATTATATGTGATAATGGAAATGAAATTAAGTTAGAATTGTTTCTTTAGTAGTAAGTATTTATTTCCAACGTATTTCAATAATTCAATTTATGTTACTTTGTTACCCCTGAAAAATATTTTCTTCTTGTTACACTCAAGTCCTTATAGTGGATTCGAATCAAATTGTACAGGGAGCAATGGAAGCAGGAAATACATTCTTCACAAACTTTGGGAGTCCGGGAAGCATATTTAATTAGGCGTACATCATTGCAACAGTTCAAGTTTATTGATCCCTTGATTCTCGATATATATAATACAGGGGCAAAATCTCATGATCACATGCTATTAGACAAAAGTCATATTATTTTTTCGCAGGTATTCAGTATTTCCTTTTCTTCTTTTTCCTTTTTTGAGTCCAAACCCTCTCTCACGGTGCTTGAAATTTTAGAATGCCCCTGAAAATCACAATTCTCTGAAATATTTCTGTTTCTTTCTTCTTCTTCCCCCAGGATATTTCTAAAAATTTGTTGCAGAAAAAAGAGATGCTTGGCATTTTTAGTCTCGTTTTATGTCCACTCTGACGTTTATGTTGCTAATCCTATTACTCAGGGATCGCTGATTCAAATGATGAAGATGGATATGCTGAGTGGAAGATGTTCATTTGTCACTTTGAATGATCATAATGCAAGAATTACTTGTATGAGGTGAGCTTGTTTTGCAAGGTTTCCTAGGTCCATTGTTGGCCTCATGTATCGGTGCATTTATGTTGGGGGAAAAAATAAAAATAAATAAGCATTCAGATTTCAGGTTATTATAAATTGCTAAAAAAATGCTTTTAGAGAATGCACCCATAGATTAGCTTCTGGAGTTTTACTGGATTATATGACAACTTACCTCCTGCTCATCTAACTTTTAGCAATACTTTGTAAAAGAAGCACATGTAAATGTGTACTTTTATTTCTTATGGTATTTTTGCTATAATGGTCAAAGCCTAAATTTAGTAATTTTGTTTTTTTCCCTTTTATAACTTATCCTGTCAGATTGTATGAAATTGTCTATTGTTTGTAAAATGGACGCCCTTCCAATAGTATTTTGCATTTTAACATTTTTTACTCCATTGGTCAATCTGCAGGCAGTTTCCCTTGAGTGAAACTACTTTAGTAAGGAGTGGATCCAGATCAAACGAAAATGTTTTAGTAACCTCAAGTTGTGATCATTCTATTCGCTTGTGGTGGAAGGTACTACATGAAATAAGAATGATTCTATAGCTCTCTTCTCGTGCTAATTATTTTTAGTTCTAAAGATCTGCAAAGAACATTGGTTGCAGGAGTCCCATTTTTTAAGATGAGGTCAGGATATGGAATCATTTTCAAATGGGAAACTGTTCTTCCTTCCATAAACTGGTAATATTCTTATATTTTGTTTTCTTTGCAGGGAACGTGCCAACGATGTTTTAGAGGTCACAATGGCCCAGTCTCAGCCTTATCAGATAAATTGTTAGGTGATGGTACCGGAAAAGTGTTGGCAAGTGGAGGGGAAGATGGCACTGTTCGTCTTTGGTCACTCAACTCTAGTGGAAAACGTGGTCAACATGCTTTGAAGGCTACATTACATGGGCATGAGAAACCAATAAAATTGATGTCAGTTGCTGGGTAAGTTGATGCTTTCTGCTTTCAAGCACATTGTGGTCAGGAAAATGTTTGGCATAGAGAGGATTATAAATTTGGATTTAGTGTATTATTTCCATAACTGCACTGAATAGTTCATCATTCCTCCCTCTTTCTGCTGGTATTTCTTCCAGGCATAAAACATCTCTTCTGGCAACTATTTCTAAAGATTCAAAGGTACTTGTGATGATCCTTACCATAAAGCTTTATTATTAATTTTCTCTAAATATTTTGCTTGGATTTTGATGATCTTGAGTTGTTATTAAGGTGAGAATTTGGGATACGACTACTTCAACGGCTGTTCGTTCCTCATGCTGCGTGGGAATGACTTCTCTTTGTGGTGCACCTGTAAACATGAAGTGTCATGAAGCATTGCTTTATGCTGCTGCTGGATCCTCGGTGATTGTGATTGATTTGAGAACCATGCAAAAAGTAATGACTGCAGCAATTTGTCAATCACAATTGCACTCGTTTGAGACTATACCTTCAAAATCCTTGATCTGCACAGGCAGTGATGGCAGGTGGGAGCATTTTTTTCTTTCCATTTCAGTTTTGTCTGTATATAAATGTCTTTCATATTATTCCTGTTGATTTTAGGCTATTGAATTCAATATGGTTGCTTTGTCCCGGCATATTTAACAAATAGATTTGTCGAATACTGCACAGGGCAATGCTTTGGGATATTAGAAGGAACCAGGACATGATGAAACCCAATCCAACTGCAGATTTGGATGGACATACAGGACCAGTGACTTTCTTGCACATGGATGCATATAAAATAGTCACAGCTAGCAATGAAGACATAAACATAAATGTTTGGGAAGTAGACACCGGTGCTCAAACAAATTCAATGGAATATGGTTTTCCTGAGGAACTAATTAGCAGTTGTGGGCATTCCGCCTTGGCTGTTGATGGATATCGAATTGCTGCTGCTTCTTGTGATAGAGAACAAGGGCTTGTACGTCTTTGGGACTTCACAAATGCTTCTTGTCCCTTTAGTAAATGCGAAGATAGTAATGTTTCAAAGTTTTGGAATTCTCAATCTTTCAACGATGCTGAGGATGAGGATCCAATAGTTGAATAGATTTTATAGTAAATACAGTAATTCGAGTTTCAGGGAAAAAAAGAGTTGGGTGTTACATGTCCTCTAGATGAAGGGTTTGGGTTGTCTAATGCTTAGATTATAAAATGTGTATTTTATTACTGTTATTTCATTTTGTATGAAATTACCATTTTATTTTATATGCACGATTGATTTCAAGCATAACAAAATCCTTAAATCATCCTCTTTTTTTCTCTTCCCTATTTTTTGTTTTGTTTTGTTTTTCAGAAACATAGATTTGTACTAATCTGAAGAACACAAGCACACAAAGTAACCAAAACCAGTACATCACATCAAACCTAATACCTAAATAACAGACCCAGTTCCAACACAAATTGCCAAAGGCAACCTTACAAAATCAAGTTCATAATTTAAACCTTTAAATGTTTCTTTAATAAAATATATTATTGGAAAAAATACTAAATAAAATTTAACAGAAAATACACAAGTACTCAAATTTTATTTTCCAACAAGTGCCCAAATTTTTAAATTTAAATTTAGATATTAAATGTGTGTTAAAAGATTAAAATTCAGTGATTATGTATTAAAGATAAAATTAATAATTATATGTTAGTAAAAAAAAATAACATTGTTAAAATTTATATCTATTAAAATAATATCTTATATATTTTTATTATTTAAAAATTATATTATATAATATAATTTTACTTTGAATTCTAGTCAATTAAACTATTATTATTTAAATAATTTAAATGTTAATGATATGTAATATTATTTTTATTATGTTAAGTTTCAAGGTTTCATTTTTATTTTTAAGTTTTTCAAAATTGTTTAGGATTAGAACAAAATGAACAGAAATTGTAATTCAGTCGGATGGGATGTTTGTTCTTGGTACAATGTTTTTCTTCTTCTGGAATTAGCGAATTAGGTTTAGTGCTCAAGGCAATGGGACTGATAGACTGAGACTCAATTTGACTTTAGTACTTACATTTCACACTCCGCTCCTCGAACGTTATTAGATCCAGGGAGCGACTGAACGATCAAGACTTTCACAATATTTCTTGATATTTTCGCAAAAATGGCTTCTACAACATCCATAACCGCCACAATCATCCTCCTCCTCATCTTCATAATCACAGTACGCCTCTGCAACTCAGCCCTAATCTTAGGCCTCGACACTTTCCTGACCCAGCAATTCCGTCTTGACCCACAAGCCTCCAATGACTCGTTTCAATCTCTCTCCTCCTCCATCAAGAAATCTCTCTCTCACTCCACTCCTTTCTCTCACAACACCCATTCTCTCATCGCCTCTCTCCTCTCCGTCTCACTCCCTCTTGCCCTCCATGTTCGCTTCGTTGGCTCTTCTTTTCCATCTGACTCCGAGTCTCTTCTCTCTTCCTTCCTTTCTGCATCCCAACCCTCCAATCACTTCCATGTTATCACCCCTTTCGATTCCCAACACCGTCTTGCTCTCAAACACTCTCTTAATCTCGAAGTCTCTCATTCCTCTTCTTCTTTGGCTTCTCAGCTTTCAAAAACCCTCCACTCTGAGATCTCGAGTACCCCATCAAACCTTCGTTCCCCTCTTGTCTCTGTTCCTTATTCGTCAATTGATCAGATCATCAAGCAGGACTTTGAAAGAGAAAAACCCATTTCCAGGGTATACTTGTATTTCCTAGATTTAGGTACCCAGTCTAAGCCTTATGCTTATAGCTATGGTTATGGGGAGTCTTCCCCTGCTAAAACGAAGTGTTTGGGGAGTATTTGGACTGGGAAAGAGAGGTATATCTGGATTGATTTGAGTGCTGGACCTGTTGATTATGGGCCGGTGATATCTGGTGAAGGCCTTCTTCCCAAAGGTGAGTTTCATCCATTGGCTGCATTGCATGGTCGACCAAAGTCTCAGAAAGCCTTGCTCGCAGACTTAGCATCTTTGGTATGGAGTGCTCACCAGGTTCTCCTTGTTCCATCTTTGAGAATTCCCGTCCCTTTTGAAAATTCATTAATAGTTCAGTTTATACATATTCATGGCCCTGAGACTAGTGATCTATCCAGTGGTTTGGATTGGAAAATGATCGAGAGAACGTTTATGGATGAGGTTACTGATGGTGGGCTGTTGTTGAGTGATCAGTCTTTAAGTTTCAAGACTTACAGAGTGAATTATGAAAAGTGTGCCATTTGCTCGTTTGCCATTTCTCGGTCTACTAATTCCTACACTTCAAGATTCCTCTTTAGTAACTATACTTTGATTGTAAGCGAGTATTTGGATTCAAAGATTTTGCATCGCGTACTGTCGGAGTCTGCCGAGCAGTTCAGGAGGGTTGCAGGTTTCCCAGAGGAGGAATTTGGTAGAGTTATTCCTGTTTATGTCTTTGACCTGGATGAACATCAACCTCTGTTGCTTGATCGGTATCACCAATCTGTTGCTTTCAAGGATATGGTCATTGCAGTTCGGACAAAAAGCACACAGACAATGAGCGATTATAGCTGCAATGGTTGGCCTGTGTTTCCTCAGTTGCGGGAGCTAGAGAGACCACTTGTTGGCTCAATTCTGCAGAGCATGTGGGGTGTGTCACCAACCCATTTGTTATGGAGCTCCAGGCACAATAGCACATTGGTTGATTATACATGGAGTATTGGACAGACTCCATTTGGTCCATTCTCCGAACTTTCATCCTTGTCATTTGTGCAGAAGGATGCAGCTAGGAGAAATTTACTTTTAACATCAATGAACTATAGCATAACAAGTGCTATTGATGTTCTTGAATCTGTTGCTGCACACGGTGGTGAGAGAAATCTACTTAGACGTAATCAACTTATTGAATTTGTGCAAAGATGGAACCTTTTCAAATACAAGCTGGATAAATCAGTCTCTGCATTGTCTCGTTTGGATTTTGAGATGGCTTTATATTACTTGAGATCTTCGGATCATGATTTATATGCTATCCACTCTCTTCTCTATCATGCAACCCAGGAATTAGAGGCTTCCCTTGCTTGTTTCAAGGATCCACCATTTCCATGGGCTTCAATCTCAGTGTCTGCAGTATGTTTCTTTATTCTCTTTTATGCTTTTGTGAGAAGAGACAAACTTTTTAGAAATAAGAGTAAGCAATTTTGAAGCTTTCAATTGAGTTTGTACTGTGTACCATTTGAACACCTTACATCAAATTTATTTCTGTTAAATCCTGTAAAATTAGTTATATATGCCGGAAGCTACTAAGCAGAATGCTTAAAGTATTTGGGGAATTATATCCTCAGACCCCCCTTGAAGTTTACCTATATAACAAACTAATATCAGGCTTTTAAAAAAAAAAAAAAAGAGAGTAAACAAATCACTTGCATTCAAAGCCTTATAAGTGCTTGAAGAGGAGTAGATTTGGTTGGAGCCCATTTGTATCTTTTTGGCCATTTCGAGCAAAAGAACTTCAATATTTCTGATAATATGAAGAACCAATTATCTTATTTACAATAGAGGAAATTTATTTTGTTCACATTAAACGATCTGAACTCCTCAAACTTCTAAAAGGATAAGAATGACTCTCCTGTGAGAGCAAAAATACAACAGGAAAAAAGAGATGTTTCTCTCTGCATAGTTTATAAAATTAAGTGCTTTCTTTCTTACTGTTCTGTGTTTTCCCTCTGTTAGAACAACAAATGAATGATATATTGCTAATTCCATCAAAAAATATTTCCCCAACCTCCTCTTCATTCTCAACCTACGGTTGATCTTGCCTATCGATTTCATCCCCTGAGAGGTTCTAGTTCTTCCCGACATTCCCTAAATATTGAAGATCAAAGCAGGAGGCCAAGGGAAGTAGGAGAGGAAGATTTGGTGACATTGTTAGGTGTGTTTTGATATTGAAAAACTTCTTGGTTTTGAGGGGAGTCAAAATAGGTGATTCCTCTGCTGACGACATGGATGACATTGTTTGAGGATCATTAACCCTTTTGGTTCATGACTTGCAATTGGGTCGGTAGTTACTTCTCGCTTTAACCATCTTATGTAACTACTCAAGTCAAAGTTGGTCACTTCATTAACCCCTCTGCACTCAATTGTTGCTATATCATAAGCTCTAGCTGCTTCTTCTTGGGTGCCTGATTTCACATTAGATTCATCATCACTAATCTATCGCTAAATATTGCTCTATATTGAAGATTGTTTCACTTTTTTATTTTTTATTAACAGACTAAAAAAATCTGGATATTACCGTTTGTACCAAGGTAGAGGTGGGAAGAGTTTTGGAGATAAGTGGAAAAAGATGTCAGGCATGCACGATTGATGTATTCACATTAGCTAGTAACATTAGTTACATAAATCACAGTACTAGAGATTTTGCGAGCAAAATAGTGAGAAATATTTGTACGTCTAATAAACGGTCAAGTCAATGCCCAACTAGACTTGATTGCCTTTACACCTAACTTGTATAACATGCTGTAATGCTGATGACTTGTTAAATACTAGCTATTTTGATTTGTTCAGCTAGACCAGTGTATAAGAGAGTATAGGTAAACTGGCTAGCATGGTATGCCAGGAATGCAGTTGAGCAAACCTGCAAAGCGTGTAAGGTGATTGACAAATGTCCCAGCCACGGCCTGGATCATGTCCAGTTTGCTAAATGGGAACTTCATGGCAGGGTCTCCAGATTGAACAAAAATTGATCCATTCATCATTAGGTCTCCTTCTGACCTCCATTGCCAAGTTCTCCACACTTGCTTAGTTGCATAGTCCTTCTTGGTCATATATATATCAATTTCATTTAATATAATGCTTAGTGATCCGCACTTATATAAGTTAAGTTACAGCTAAGGTACTTTGTTTCATATTTGAATAATACCTCCTTTGCGGCATTGTTTATAGGGGCTATAAACCGATTTCCATGGCTTATAACAGTGGGACCTGAGCTACCACCAATGGCGTACATTAACCAATGGGTATAGTTATTGTTGACAATGTGGACTAAACCCCATCTGATTCTTGGCATCCTCTGCCCTAATCCGCTTCCAAGATGGTTGAAACCAGTGTGATTTGCATGATTTTATCACTCTCATAAGTGTCACTTGCTCCAAAAAGCATCACCTGGCATCACAACCCAAAACACATTTATATGACTATAACCATTGAGACTGTAGTGAGTCTGTTTGATTGACTTACATCGTTATGATGAGTAAAGTGGCAATTGGAAATGGTAATAGCTGTAGACCCTTGAATCACATCAATAAGACCATCCTTGCAATTGGACATGGAAAGATGATCAAGCCAAACGTTTGTTGATGAAAAAATTGAAACCCCATCTCCATCAGCAGCAGTTCTAAACCCACAATGTTCTGCAGAATCTCTATTCATTCCACCTGAACTGGATATAACATCATGAATATGAAGGCCATGAATGGTCACCCTTTGAGTGAATTGAATTGTAATGCCAGCACCATAATCAACGTGAACATTGGCACCACGAGCATCAATGGCCTTGTGATTTGCAACCAAAAGTTCATTGCCTAACTTAAGAACCATGCTACGAGCAAATATGATCCACAATGGTTCATTCTGTACACAAGCATGTAGTAGAGTTCCTGGTTTTGGGTTTTCCATGCTATCATCAGAAGCATCTGTAACTACGTAGATGCGGCCATCAACACCACCTGTTGTCTTGTGTCCAAATCCGAGCACACATTTTGCCAATTGCTTGCGGTTTTGTTTCCAAAGCACCAACATTTGTCGATTGGGTTTGTGGGCTCATAGACACCTTTGCTTCTCATACTCTTCAAGTATCTTCTTGTGCCGTTTATCCCCTCTATAACCCTAACATAAATAAAAAATTATTAGATTAGTTTATTGTAAAGTATAAATCAAAAAACTAACAATGATCTAGCTACAATAAATACATAAATAAAATAGAGCAAAGGATTCATAAATGAGAGTAATTTACTCCCGTACTTGCTGGTTGATGTTTTTTGTCACGTTTCCAAGGTTGGATTCATAAGCTTCAATGGCAGTTTTTTCAGCTTCTTCGGCTCGTTTATGCCAAACCTCATCCAATTGTCCAATACCAGCTTGTAGTTTTGGAAATATTAATGCCAAAGAACATATGAAGAAAGCAAAGCTTGGACTATTCAACACCATCTTCGTTGATATTAAGATTTTTTGTTTGTTTGTTTGTCAAAGTTAAGCCTAAGCTAACATATCGTAGGTTTTGGGAAAAGGATAGTGTTTTTATGTTTGTAAAAGAATTTTAACATTCAATAATGGTCAACGTTGTACGGCATGAGGACCCTGACAGATATATCTGTAAAAGGATGTAACTAGTTAAAATGATAAAGTTAAGTTTCTCACTCAATTTGTGTTTAGTCTTTTAAATATAATGACTTTGGGTGGGCTAACATTATCTTTACAAAATAGCTTGAAAGATTGTTAGGAAGCTGAGAAAATTAAAGATTCAAAGGGCAGTATTAGATAGTTTCTAATTTGGCCTACCTTTTGATAATAATGTTTTCTATTTATGAATGTACTATAAATTAAATGAATTTAAGCGGTTCTTTTACTTTCTTCGAGCTTCAATAAATAAATATTTTATAACAAATGAATTTTTATATAATTAACCTGATTGTTTGTAAGTACAAATATTTAAATTAAACACTTTTATTTGGTAGTAAATTGTAATACTTGATTAGCATATTTGTAAAAAATAATATTATTATTATTAGTATAAGTACATGTATATATTAGTAACATATATGTATGCATATTAATAATTATTATTAGCGGCCGTCATGTGGAATTTTTGTTATATATCTGTAATAATCTTTTTATACAATATGTTAAAACATTTTAAATTTTTTTGTACAGATATTTATAATTTTAATTGAACATTTTTTAATTTAATGAATCAAAATTAAAAATTAAATTAATTGTAGTTTAATTGACAGACAATCTTATTAATTAAACCTAAATTAAATACATATTCAAATCATCCTAAGTTAATTCTATATGACCTCAATTGATAGGATTTTACTGCAAACTAATCAAGTCAAAT
Organism: Hippophae tibetana; assembly: GCA_037013495.1. Lineage (NCBI taxonomy): Eukaryota > Viridiplantae > Streptophyta > Magnoliopsida > Rosales > Elaeagnaceae > Hippophae > Hippophae tibetana. The sequence goes on from CM072812.1 coordinate 1,939,630, forward strand.
TTAACACATCCAATTAACTCTAATTTAACTAAATAGGTATTCAATTAAATAAATTTTATTCCTTCTTGTTCAAATCAAATTAAACATTTGTTCTTATATCATAACTCAATCAAATATATGTTTAGTTTGTAAAATTTCACTCAAATCAATCGAAATTAAATAATATATACGTTTCACTTGTTATAAATAAATTATGAGTTTTTAGTTGGTTGAATTTTATTCCAACTAACAAGATTAAATTGGGAAATTGTTGAATTCATCCGATTGCCAAATTTCACCTCTAACGAAAGGTGAAGTTGACACAAGTTTGCAATAACTAACTTTGTAAAGTTCACTCCATATCAAGCAAATCAATTGTGTTTTGATGATACAATTACAATATTAAATTTTTATAATTGAAATATGAAGTAAATGAAAAACAATCAAATTAATTATCTCTAAATAAATATAAAGCAAAGTAATAAATCACATTCAACACCTAGATACGAAGGTATTGAACAAAGGGCATGTATGAAGTGATGGAATCGAGGAATATCTCTAAAAATTATTATCTAGCCAAAATCTAAGAAATATACTTCATAAATTAGAGATTTTTTATTATTCTCATCAGAGTTTCATATTCCCTTTTAAAATGACAAAGTCAAGATTAACTTCTTCATTATCTTTAATATAAACATAAACATGTTATTTCATCAAATAAATAAAATGCAATCAATTGAAGTCATTGAGTCATGTTGTCCGTAACGAACATGTAACGTAAAATCAGAGTCCATTGATTATGAAAAATATATAGAAATTCAAAATCAAGCTTTCAAACAAATAATTATTGAAAAATATAGATGAAAAAATGATTAAGCAGAGCATATAATAGAACATTCTGATTATAATGGCAAAAATTATTCAAACGACAAGAATTACTATGAGAACTCAATGTCTATAGGCTGAACAGACGAAACAATCGCCAATGATGCCGGAAATTAGGCTTTGTGCACTGCCTTCTCCACCAAAAACCACGAACTTCGTCAGCTATTCTGGACAATGTCGACGATGAAGATGGTCAATAGTAGAGGAGAGAGAGTGAAGAGGAAAAGTTTACGAGAAGTACGGAAAGAAAAATTATTAATAAGGGCAAAACTGGTATTTCAATATAATGTGCAATTAGTGAAGATAACTATATTTCTATTATTATCACCATTAAAATATATAAAATTTTCATTTTATCACTGATTTTAAATATGCTTTTCTTTAAAAACGATATTTTTTATATACCTACTTATACCACTTCGTTAAAGAACTGAACAAATATGGTAGAGGCTCCAGCATATGTTCCTATTAGGTTGTTTCCTAAAACTTTATAATCAACCCATTTGTCAATTGTCAATACCACAAAAAAATTAGAGATATCCGGAGTAAAATTTTAGTTTTTGTTTCACCTCAAAATAATTAAAAGGCAAAAGCTAGTTGCTTTGCTCTCTTAAATTACTTTTTTGAACATTAATTAATAAAGAAAGATAGACAGGTTGCTGATCGAAAAGGGTTTTCAAACTAGGAAGTTGGTTTAGTCAAAACAACAGATAATGTGGCATCTTGTTTAAAAATTAGAATGATTTCCATCCTTTGAGAAAAAAAGAAAGAAAGCATAACAGATATTCGTTTCTTCAGTAAACAAAACAGACTTGTATCTTATTTTTGTTTTTTTAAATTATATGCTCATCAAATTATTCGTTAGATCTCACTTTGTCAAAGCAAAGTCACCGTTCCAAATAACATACAAATTAGAATATAAATTTTATATAATATATAAATTCATCTAATTTTATAAAATTAACTTCAAAATATAAATTTTATATTATTTATAAACAGTATAATACATTACTAATTTTATAAGAAAACTTCATCTCTTATAATGTAAATCTTTTAAATTAACAATTTATACTTTTAATCTATTTTTATTATATTATAACTATATTTTCATCACTTATTTTTCTTTATTTTGCAAATTCTATTAATTTTTTATTAATCTATTTGATACTATAAATTTTTTATATAATATATAAGTAATATGAATAATTAAAAACTAAATGATTAATTAAAAAAAATCTAATATTACTTATAAATATTATAAAATGTATTTTTTTATGTTAGAACAATTTTTTTATATAATAACGAATTTCGGGAATCTCCACAAAGTAAATCGAGTATAAAACAACATTTAGAGGTTACTAGGATAGTATTTCATTATTTACAACTCTAAACAACGTGAAAAATAGCATGACACAACCTTGATATTCGAAAATATATACGAATTTACGTCCAAAAATATTATTTAGTACAAAACGTGATATTGGAGAAACGGAGTATCAATTTGATCAATTTTACGTAGCAGTGAACAACACATTAACTGAAACAGAGATCAAGTTTTTAAATCTACTTTTAACATATTCCCTTAGCTCCCCATGAACAATATTCCACATAATAATACATTTCACGGATGCCCATTGCAAGAAAAAGGAACAACAAAGAAACATAAAGGAAAAAAGCTTGCTGTTAAAAGTTCTAGCTAATACCTCTGTGAAGCACTTGTTACTATGAGTCAATATAAGGAAGATTTGCTTTTAAGCCATGCGCTTCATAGTAATGTCTCTTACCTTAGTCTCCAAACTTCACTGCGTGGTAAAAACAGTGAATGTTGACTGTTAGATGCCACTAAATGACGACTTTGCAATTCATGTATATAAGCGCAGTATGACTTTAGGCAATAATAATAATAATAATAGTAATCTTAATTATTTTCCAAGATTTAGTCTTTTGTCATCCATGTATTTGTAATTTACAAGAAAAATTAAATATCATAAATTTGTAATAAAGTTAAATAGAATACTACAAATAAACCCATAAAACTATATTAAATGAGATTATACTAAAATTGTTGTATTTATGATATTTTTGTAATACATAGTAATGCTTTATTTACAATGTACATATCTAATGGGATGAAACTTAGAAGCCACACAAAGTCGACTACTTAGAAGAAAGACCGAAAGACACGTAGATTTTTGTGTCAAAATTTTCAATGTAAAAAAGAAAATTCCCCACTTTGGACAATATTTTGCAAAAAATCTTGCTTAATACTGTTACAAAACTCAGAACTTCAATTACTTCCCTTGCAATTTTCTTCTTTATTCTTCTTTAGAATTATGGAACTCAAAGGTTAAAATCAAAATTTTGAATTGCCTAAGTAGTATATCTATATTTGTAAGGAATAGAAGCATGCGCAGTTATGAAGGTAAATACCTAAAAGCAATTCTTTTTGGCTTTCTGACAATAGGGGTCTATACAATCCTTCTTTCTCTAAAGGACATAGCCGATTGGAATCTGCTTTGGACTCTTGAGGACAATCATAACCCTACTTAATTAGAGTGGCAATTTTCTAATTTTCTCATGTTAAGTGTGTTTGTGTCGTATTTTCGAGTCATATTAAATTAAAAATTTACATAACTTTACCAACATAAAAAACTAATTAGTCTATAATAATTAATAATTTTTTGTATGTCATAATTGTCACCCTTATCTTTCATAATATTACATTCTATGTTTACCCTTCGTATTTGACCAAAACAGCAGGAGAAAAAAGTATATTAAAATGAACCACTATACATTAACAAGTAAGCAAATGGTCAATAACAGAAATACTTTATAAATAAAGAGGTAATAAATTCATTGTCAAGGTCATTCTAGGGATCAATAAGAATAATTTTTGAAGAAGCCTCTATTAAAACAAGCATTGACACCTTAACTTTAATATCTGATAAAGCGACCAAAAACATAGCTTACAAGAGTTCAAATACCAAAGACTTCGTATGCGGTTGATATCTTAGATCCATAAAGAAAAACAAATAAAAACATGATTTCTCTAGCTGATGTCTACCATGTTATTTCAGCAACTGTTCCTCTGTATGTTGCTATGATATTAGCATACATCTCTGTGAAATGGTTGAAGCTCTTTACACCAGATCAATGTTCTGGCATAAACAAATTTGTTGCAAAATTTTCAATTCCATTGTTGTCATTTCAAGTTATCTCTTCCAATAACCCTTATAAAATGAACCTAAAACTCATTTTTGCAGACTTACTCCAGAAATTGTTTGCTTTTCTAATATTAACAGCTATCACTAAAATCAGGTCTAAAGGAGGCTTGATTTGGATCATAACTGGCCTATCTCTCTCTACTCTTCCCAACACATTAATCCTTGGAATTCCTCTGTTAAAGGCCATGTATGGAGACAGAGCAGCTTTGCTTCTTGCCCAGATAGTTGTCTTACAGAGCATTATTTGGTACAATTTACTATTGTTTCTGTTTGAGCTCAATGTTGTGAAGTCTGCTTCAGTATCTCCATCTTCACAAACCGTAGGTAGGTATTTAGAATTCACATTTCTTTTTTGTTTAATTATTGTTTCTTCTTCTTCTTTTCCTTTCTTTCTTGGATCTATTTACATTTGATGGATATAAACAGAGCGCGTCTTATAATGAATGAAATATATTCATGGCTTTAACAGCACGAAATCCATTTTGTCAGTTTCATTTGAGCTCCCAAACAATTAGTAGTTGAATGAATTAACTCTACTGCCAAACTTCACCAAAAATAATTTCGTATAAGACATAGATCATACATGGTTTCTCTTTTTTATTCAATTTTATTCTTAAATGTTGTTTCATTTGAACTCCCCTTGTATAGCTCCTTAGTGAGCAAATTAGAAAAATCTCACATTGGTTAGAAATGGAGATGAGTGTGGAATTTGGGGCTATAAATAAAGTCTTCATTCATCATTTGTAAACATTTCAAAATTTGTAAATCTTCATCTCTTTTGTAAGGGTAATTAATTAGCTCAATTTTGTCCAATTAGTTATAATTTGGATTTCATCCATTTAGAGATAGTGAAAGTTGTCAACGACGTCCGAGGACTTAGGTAATATTTATACCGAACCTCGTTAAATTTTTGGTGTTATTATTTTTCTGCTTTAATATTTGTGTTTCAATATCTGTTTTAGTTTATTTTAGCATTATATTTCAAATAGCATTATTTTGTCGGGTTAGTTTGAGTTCTACTCATTTAAATCATAAATGAATAGTAACTACTTAGAATAGGAAAAATATACTCGATTTTTTCAACAATTGGTATCAGAGCCGAAAGTTTTTTACCTAGGCATTTGCTTGTATTCCGTTTGTTTGCTATTGGAATATAGTTGCTAGTTGTTGTAATTTGAAGAAATGGCGGAAGAAAAATTTATTTCAAACAAAGGCCAATCATCCACGTCAAGCAGAACTATAGTGATGAATGCAAGGTTCGAGGTGGAGAAATTTAATGAAACCAGTCATTTCGGCATGTGGTAAGGCGAAGTTCTAGATGCTCTATTTCAACAAGGTTTAGACATCGCCATTGAAGAAGAAAAACCAGATGGAGCAGATGAAGTAGAGTGGAAAAATATCAACCGATTGGCATGTGGTACAATCTGTTTGTGTCTCTCAAGAGAACAAAATTACACGTTCATGAAGGAGACATCCGCAAGTAAGTTGTGGAAGGCGTTGGAAAACAAGTTCATGAAGAAGAGTAGACAGAATCGGCTCTATTTGAAGAAGTTATTCCGATTTGAATACCTTCCAGGTACTACAATAAACGACCACATTACTGCTTTTAATCAATTAGTAGCAGATTTGTTAAATATTGTTGAAACTTTTAAAGATGAAGATTTAGCCTTGATGTTGTTAGCCTCCCTTCCTGATGAGTTTGATCATCTTATTACGAACTTACTCATTGGGAAGGATAAAGTGTCTTTTGAGGAAGTTTGTACTACTTTGTATAGTTATGAAATTAGAAAGAAAGATAAAAGAGAGTAGGAATGAAGCAGCAGAGGCATTGTCTGTAAGAGGATGTTCGCAAACACAACAGAAAGGAAGGAGAGGTAGATCTCTATCAAAAGAAAGACTTGGTAAAGATGAATGTGTTTTTTGTCATGAGAAAGGTCATTGGAAGAAAAATTGTCTGAAGTTGCAAAAGAAAGGAAAAACTGTGCAATATGATACATGTGTAGCCGAAAGCAATTCAAATTCAGATTTTGCATTGGTTGGTTCGTCAACAACATCCCATTCTGGTGATTGGATTTTTGATTCAACATGTACTTTCCATATATCTCCTAACAAAGAGTGGTTCTTTAACTTTGAAGAACTAGATGGTGGAGCTGTTTTCATGGGTAATGATTATCCATGCAAATTTTTGGGAATCGGTACAATCCGTTTGAAGAATCAAGATAGTTCAACCAGGGTCTTGACAGATGTTCATTATGTTCCAGATATGAAGAAGAATCTCATTGTCGTGGGAGTCTTAGAATCAAAAGGCTTCACTATGATCATACAAAATGGGGCATTGAAGGTTACTTCTGGAGCACTTGTGGCGATAAAGGTGTTCGGAAGAATAATTTGTACTACTACCTTGGTAGTACGGTTATTGGGACAGCATCAACAACAGTTTCAGAGGAAGAAAGAGATTTAGAAACTATCAAGTTGTGGCATATGCGTTTGGGACATGCTGGTGAAAAAGCTTTACAGATTCTAGTAAAGCAAGGCCTCTTATAAGGTGCGAGAACCAACAAGTTGGAATTCTGTGAGTATTGTGTATTGGGGAAGCAGAAAAGAGTAAGTTTTGGCACTGCTCTCCATAATACAAAGAGCATTTTGGATTACATCCATACTGATGTATGGGGGCCAACAAGAACTCCATCTATGAGTGACAAACATTATTATGTCATTTTTTTTATGACTTCTCCAGAAGAGTTTGGATGTATCTCATGAAGAAGAAGGATGAAGTGCTGGGGATTTTTCTCAAGTGGAAGAAGATGATCGAGATTCAGACTGGTAAAAAGATCAAGCATCTGAGATATGATAATGGCACTGAGTACACAAACGATCCATTTATGAAAGTTTGTGAAGAAGAAGGGATAGTGCGACACTTCACTATTCGAAAAACACCACAACAAAACGGAGTTGCAGAATGTATGAACCGGACTTTGCTGGAGAAGGTTCGGTGTATGTTATCAAATACTGGTTTAGGTAAGCAGTATTGGGCTGAGGCTGTGACATATGCATGTCATCTCGTCAACCGTCTACCATCGTCTGCTCTTGAAGGCAAAACACCTATGGAGGTATGGTCTGGAAAACCTGCTAGAGATTATAATTTCTTACATGTGTTTGGTTCAATTGCATACTACCATGTAATGGAATCAAAGTTGGATCGAAGAGCCAAGAAAGCCGTTTTTTTGGGAATCCCTTCTAGTTTTAAGGGATATCGATTATGGTGCCTTGAAACGAAAAAGATAATCTTTAGCAAAGATGTTACCTTTGATGAATCTGCATTGTTGAGAAAGGTAACTAAGAAGATTGATGGCACTTTAGAGTAGGTGGAACAAACTCCGAAATAAGTGGAGTTTGAAGCAAAATTGTTAATCCAGTTAGTGAAGATAAGACAGAAGCTGATCCTTCATTGATAGAAGATGAATCAGATGAAGAGGTTTTAACCCAAGAACCTCCACAACAACAAGAAGAAACTGCAGTTGATAGGCCACGACGACAAAATGTCAAGGTACCTGCTCGATACAATGATTTTGAAGACCTACCTGCTCAGTTTAAGAATACGGTGGCATGTGCACTTTTAGTTGTGCATGATAATGTTCCTTCCATATATAAAGAAGCAATCAGAAGCCCTGAAGTTGAAAGATGGAAGGAAGCCATGGATGAAGAACTTCTATCCCTTCAGAAGAATAAAACATAGAAATTGACACAACTACCTAAGGGCAAGAAGGCAATTGGCTGCAAATGGGTGTATGCAAAGAAAGATAGATTTCCTAACAAAGATGGTATTCGCTACAAGGCAAGATTAGTGGCTAAGGTCTACGCTCAGAAGGAGGGAATCGATTATAATAAGGTATTTTCTCTAGTTGAAAAACATTCCTCCATTAGAATTTTGTTGGCCTTGGTAGCACATTTCGATTTGAAACTAGTTCAACTTGATGTAAAAACTGCGTTTCTACACGGTGACTTGGAAGAAGAAATCTATATGTCTCAGCCAGAAGGGTTTAATGTTACTGGTAAAGAGAATTGGGTTTGTAAGCTGAACAAATCATTGTATGGATTGAAGCAATCTCCAAGGCAGTGGTACAAACGATTTGATCAGTTTATGTTGCAGCAGAAGTACACCAGAAGCACACATGATCATTGTGTGTATTTTCGCAAGCTACAAAATGAGTCTTTTATCTATCTCCTATTGTACGTCGATGTTATGTTGATTGCATCGAATAGCCAAGCAGAAATTGAAAAGTTGAAGGCTCAACTAAGTCAGGAGTTCGAGATGAAAGATTTGGGAGAAGCCAAGAAGATTCTCGGTATGGAGATAAGTAGAGACAGGAAGAAGGGGAAGCTTAGTTTGACCCAGAGTCAATATTTGAAACGGATACTACAACGTTTTGGTATGAATGAACAGACAAAACCTGTAAGTACTCCGCTAGTTCCTCAATTCAAGTTTAGTGCTCAATTATCTCCTAAGAATGATGCAGAACGAGAATATATGGCAAAGGTACCATATGCAAATGTAGTTGGTAGCTTGATGTATGCAATGATGTATACAAGACCTGACATTTCACATGCGGTTAGTGTTTGTAAGCAAGTACATGCATGATCCTGGTAAAGGACATTGGTTGGCTGTGAAATGGATTCTACGGTATATTATAAATACTGTAGATGTTGGTTTAGTATTTCAACAGGATAATACCATTGGTCAATGTGCAGATATTGTGATTCCGACTATGCAGGAGATTTAGACAAGTGTCAGTCAACTACTGGTTATGTGTTTACTCTTGCTAGAGCACCAGTCAGTTGGAAGTCTACCTTGCAGTCTACAGTTGTTTTGTCTACTACCAAGGCAGAGTATATGACAGTTACAGAGGCTGTAAAGAAAGCTATTTGGTTACGAGGTTTGCTTGAAGACTTAGGAGTTGGTCAAAAACATATTAAGGTGTTTTTTGATAGTCAGAGTGTTATTCATTTAGCAAAGAACCAAGTCTACCATGCACGTATAAAGCATATTGACGTTCGTTAACATTTCGTGCGAGAAATTATTGAAGAAGGTGGAGTACTAGTTCAGAAGATTGGTACGACAGAGAATCCCGCAGATATGATGACCAAGGTGGTAACAACAATCAAGTTCAAACATTGTCTGGACTTGATTAACATCCTGCAAATCTAAATTGGCACTAGCGTCGTTGATCTAGTAATTGAAGAAATCATTTAAAATCACTAAGTCGCTAAGGTGGAGATTTGTTATATAGCTCCTTGTGAGCAAATTAGAAAAGTCCCACATTAGTTAGGAATGAAGATGGGTGTTGGATTTGGGGCTATAAATAAAGCACTCTTTCACCATTTGTAAACATCCCAAAATTTGTAAATCTTCCTTTATTTTGTAAGGGTAATTGATTAGCTCAATTTTGCCCAATTAGTTGTAATTTGGATTTCATCCATTTGGAGATAGTGGAAGTGATCAACGACACCCAAGGACCTAGGTAACATTTATACCGAACCTCGTTAAATTTCTGATATTATTTTTCTACTTTAATATTTCTGTTTCAATATCTGTTTTAATTTATTTTAGCATTATATTTCCAATAGCATTATTTTTTCGGGTTAGTTTGAGTTCTATTTATTTAAATCATAAGTGAATAGTAACTACTCAGAATAGGAAAAATATACCCGATTTTCTCACCACAAACAATTAGTAGTTGAATGATTTAACTCTACTGTCAAATTTCACCGAAAATAATTTCATATAAGACATTGATCATACATGGTTTATCTTTTTTATTCAATTTTCTTCGTCACAATTGAATGTTGTTAACTCTATGCCTGTAAAGTCGATACTTAAAATTTAATAATTTTAGAAAATAGGTGATTGAGCTCCTGTTCTCATCTATTTGATTTAGAGTATATTGATGATCAATATTCCGTTTAAGTTGTTGGGAGATGAGCCAATATATAATATAACAAATAAATTTACATAACATAACCTTATCCAGAAGTATTATCTTTTGGAATTCTATCCTATCATTAAGGGAAGATTTGTTTTGCTGGTTTGTTGAAGTAAATTTAGCACTGATTACAACTTTTTAACTACAAAACTACACTGTTTTCTCTCATGATCTCAGCTGATATGATATGGTTTACTTTAATAAATTCAACTCTAATCGTGACTATTAGTTTTTTTCTGTTCTAAGAGGAGATTGAACCCCCACAAGAAGCCGAATCAAAAGAGGTAGAAGAAAGAAGCAGAATTTCAAGGAAGACCGAAACAATGGTTATCATTTTAACAGTTGGAAAAAAGCTTATGATCAACCCTAATACCCATGCAACTGTGCTAGGTCTTATTTGGGCATGCATACAATTCAGGTAAGCAAGTAGGAGATATCAGTGTGTCTTTCTTTCTAATTCCCCTTTTGGTGAACTATTTATCATTATTAGCAAGAATTGGGTTGAATATCATCTCTTGTAGATGGGGAGTGAAATTGCCAGAAATAGTCCAGCAATCAATCCTGATTCTATCAAAGGGAGGACTTGGCATGGCAATGTTCAGCTTAGGTACTAATACTATTGAACATCCCCAGTTATGAGATTTTTAGATCAAGTTGAGAACCTCTGGTTTTGAAAAATGATCCTATTTTTTAATGACTTAGTAGGTCTTTTCATGGCTTCAAGGGATAGAATAATAGTATGTGGGACCAGGTTAGCAATGTTAGCCATGGGAATGAAGGTCGTTGTGGGGCCTACCCTAATGGCTGTAGCCTCTATTGCCATTGGATTGAAGGGACCTCCTCTCAGGATTGCAGTTGTTCAGGTACACTACAGATCATATACATTATATACATCGATTATCATCAACAAAAAGTCGATGATTATCATTTTGATATAAGGCTAAGTGAAGTATTGTATGGCAGGCAACACTTCCTCAAGGAATTGTCCCTTTTGTTTTTGCCAAAGAGTACAATGTACATCCAGACATCTTAAGCACCGGGTATATATAGCAATTTCTGAGTCTAATTCTAAAACATTTTTTTATTATTAAAAGCGTTTTTACAATGTATGAAAAACACAAGCAAACATAGCCTAAATAGTCTTTTCTGTGTGTGTTATATCTCAATGAGGTTCTGATTTCAAGTTTTGTTTCGATGATAGGGTAATTCTTGGCATGCTCATTGCCTTGCCCGTGGCATTGGTTTACTATTTCTTGTTAGCATTATAGAGTAATGCTATAGATGTAAATACGGTACCAGAACCAGAAATCTAGATAACATAATTTTAGGATCGGGAAGCTCTTAAATATTTGTTGTTGAGCATGGAAGTTCTACTCCATTTAGGACCGGGATGTTCCTGACACTATAAAATGTATATCTACAGCTTACAACAATTAGAACTTATGTAGATCATGCATGTGTAAAGAAATATTTATATGTATTGGAAAATTGCTCCTTAAAAACTTTAGTTGAAGGAGTAAGAACTCACATATTAAAGAGTTATGGCGGTCAAGGTAATGCAATCTACCTGCTTGATAAAATGCCTCGCCGGTATGTTCTTCTACGAAGTGACCAAACCAATTGTCAGTTGTCGCACATGGGATTGCTCCACAACTCTGGAGGGCAACATTGATTTATGGACAATTTTTATCCTCAAAGAATGTAATTAAGCCATCTAGATTATGTCTCGTGTTTAAACTGTTTTTGTGATACTCAACACTCAACAATTTTATTTTATTTTTTGTTGGATTACTATCATCATGTTATTCATTATTCAACTTGAGATCAAAACATTTTAGTATGTATTTGATAATAAAGGTTTAAGCACATGCTTTTTTCCTAAAAGTAAACCCCTTAATGAGGTGGTAGTATATTCAAAATATAATTACCTTTTCATTTCATTTATATTATCACAATTTTTTTGATATTTAGCATTGTTTTTTTCTTTTTTTCCTTTTCTTTTTTATAAAGATGAGTCACGTTAAAATGATCATAAATTGGAGTCTTATGATAGTAAAAAAATTATAATTAGTGTTATACTTCTTTAAAATAATGTGATTTAAATAGTAATTTTAAAAAATGTTATTATTTGAGAAAAACAATTTAATAATTTAATAAGCTTAAATCGGAAAAACTTAGTTTTTACTTATTTTCTTGAGAATCTAGAAATTGAGAGGAAAAAATCGCTAGGATCAAGAAAATAAGGTCCAGCTCAAATCGTTTATTAAGAAAGTGGCCATCAATGATTATTTACAAATAGAAAAAAATTATTTTTGTTAATATTATAATTAAAATATGAAATTGTTAATAAATAAAAAATAATTGATTTTTTAAATAAATTCTTGCATTTTGTCAATCTATTTTACATTTAGTGTCTTACTACAAGATTTTTGTGTTATTAAGTGTCGTTTGTTCGTAGAATAAAATCAAAATCAAAATCAAAATCGAAATAAAATGTAAATAATTTTGTTTAATTTAATGACTGTAATCAAAGAAGTAATCAATATCACATGTTTGATTTATAATTGAAATGATATTAAAAATAATATATATTATCTTAATACTCATATATTTAATAAAGTTTAAATAATATCATTTAATTATTATTTTTTCGTCAGATAAAATATATTATCGAAATCATTATTTTTTTAAATAATTATTACTTAAAAAAAATATTATTTTTCTAAATATGGATTTGAGGTTTGAGATTTGAGATTTAGAGTTTTAAAATTTAGGATTAGAGGTTTAAGGTTTTAAGATTTAAGATTTTAGAATTTGAGATTTAAAGTTAGCGTTTTATTTGAAATATGAGTAAAATTGGAAAAAAAAAATGAGAATGAAATCATGATTACTAAAGTAAAGAGAATTTAAGACTCAATTTCATTACTAACTCATTTTTTAGCTTAATCAAACACACAAATTAAAGGAATTGATTTCTTTTTATTCCATCCGATCAAATAAAATATTAATTTATAATCATTTGGATAATAATTCAATAATTATAATAATTCTTGTATTATTGTTTTTTCTCTAAAAATAGCTGAAAATAATAAAGAATTGCAGTTTTAGTGGCACTGAAAACTTTTTATGAATGTAAATGAAAAATCAACTTTCAGAGTTTTGTAATATCATTAAAAAAATTAAGAAAAAATATTTATTAATAAGCGGTAAGAACGTCAAGATGCACCGCCTCACTGTACATCCAACGGCTGAGGTATTTTTCGGATATAGAGGTAGGAAAACTCCCCAAAAGCTGAAATTAGGTTTTTTTTCCCTTCCCCCCGATATATATTGCCGAAAGTTTATATCCATTTTTGCTCGTGTTAGGCTCTTAGCTCGCAATTCTTCTGTTCTTCTTCTTAGGATTTTCTGGTTTTGCTTTGGAATCTTCTTTTTCCCCGGAAATATGGGCAAAGGTCCTGGGCTTTACACTGAAATCGGCAAGAAAGCCAGAGGTAGTCTCGCTAGAAATGTGTTTGAACATGTCTATATATGTGTAGTTGTGTATGTATTTGCTAGATATTCTTATATATTTAATCTTTGAAGTATACTTTTTTCAATTATGTTTCTTTGGGATGATAGATCTTCTCTACAAGGACTACCAAAGTGACCACAAGTTCAGCATCACTACCTACTCTCCCACTGGAGTGGTGAGCTCTTTAATGTCATTGTGATATTTGTTTTAAATATTATGTTGGAGCTCTTTTATCAATTATTCTTTTTTATTTTTTTTACTAATGGCTCTGTTTTTTAATATCATTAGTGTTCGTTTTTCTTGGTAGTATTCATAGTTATTGGATGAAGTGTCGGTCAAGTCCGTTAATTTTACAACTAGGACAGTATAAGTCCATTACTTTACAAAATAGAGTTATTGGACCTCTTTTTACAAAGGGTGACTTAAATGCACTTTGATTGAAGGTTAGTAGACCTAGGCTACCCTTTTTTCTATACTTATTTATAACAACTCGATGTACAATTAAGCTAGGAAGTATTGCAGTTTTTGAAAAATTTATAGAAAATCTCTATTTTGGAGATTATTAGTGATGGGTATTGAATTTATTTATCTTGGGTTTCAGAAAGCTAATTATCACCTTGCATGAGTTTTCCATTCTAAATTCGTAATTACATCTCACTGGAGAATGTTATTTACGCCATAAGAATGAGTTTTGTGATTTATGCATGCTGAGAACGTTCTTCCATTATTTTTATTTTTGATTGTGAAAGGGAAATTTGTGGTGATTACCTTTATAATTTGAGGGATGCAAGGCGTTTTGTGGTGAAGAAAGAGCTATTTTTCACTTTTGGTCCCATCATTACATCTGTTTGAATCGCTGGACTCTTGATGAAGGTGTTTGTTGTTATATGTTGCGTTCTTACTAAAACAAATATAGAAGTTTCGGCATCCCCTTGCTAATTATTCTTGTGTTTTAATACGAGGATAATATCTTAGTTTGTTTCTTTGCAATGCAATTTATGCACACTAATAGTGGGCTAATTAATTTCTTAAATGTTTTTACAGGCTATCACATCATCAGGAACAAAGAAGGGTGACCTGTTTCTTGCTGATGTTAACACTCAACTGAAGAACAAGAACATCACAACTGACATAAAAGTTGACACAAGCTCTAATGTGAGTTTTCCACGAACTTGTTTTTCCTTACCAGATATTATTTTATGTTTTCACACTATTTCCGATATTCTGGTAGTTTGTGTCTTGTAATTCATGAAAACAAGTTTTTATGACAACTCTCTACAAAAATTTCATCATTCCTTTGAGGTTGGACATTATAGAAATTGAAAAGCATTGCGCATAAATTTTTATGTGTAATTCTATTTCTTCCTCACTTCCCCCCTAAAAATGCTTCTTTTGGTTTTTTAGTAATAATGGAGAACGGTATTCTGCCTAAATAGTAAACACAAGTAATAAATAAGATCTTCTTGAAAAGGTCTAATAATGTATGAATATTGGACATTTTGAGGCAGTTATAGATCTCAGGGGCAATTTTGATTGGGCAATAAAAATATATTTCAATGCTATTTCCTTTTTATTTTTCTTGGTTGAGTAATAACTTAATTCTTCAATAAAATGCTTCTTGTAAAAATATCATTAACCTACCCTTACGAAAAAAATACATTGCAGGAGTTCATGAATTTTGATACGAATTGTATATATGGATATAGGAAAAAAAGGATATAAAGAAAGAATAAAAAAGGCTTTTCTCTATTGTAATTGTATTCTTTTCTATAATATATTTTTCTTTTTTCCATTCCTATTCTTCTTTTAGTTTCTGAGAAAGATAGGATTTATAAAAGAGGGGATTATTTCGATTCTAATAATCATTTAGCTAATTGGATAGGAGTACACTCTAGATCGAAATTGTGGGGAGTACTGACTGATCATTTCTATAAATTTAAAGCCCCAATTAGTACTTTTTCTATAGTGTGTGATTATGCGAAAAATTCCTTTTGGGATAATTTACACAATCTCTATTACTAATCCTTTGTGTACCTTGGTGTTTCCAACCATCCGCCCGTTTTTATTCAATCGCCCATTATGGTAATACATGTATAAATTTACATACAAACAATAACAAAATTTTGGGAATTAGTTGGAATGTGTTCTTATCTATTAATAGGTTTTTGGTTCACGGCGAATGATTGTCAAGAGGCATTTGTTACCAATCGTGTAGGTGATTTTGGTCTATTATTAAGAATATTAGGTTTTTATTGGATAACGGATAGTTTAGAATTTTGAGATTTGTTTGAAATATTTAATAACATGGTTTCTAATAATGAAATTAATTTTTTATTTGCTACTTTGTGTTCCTTTTTATTATTTTCCAGTGTAGTTGCTAAATCTACTCAATTTCCCCTTCATGTATTGTTACCCGCCAATGCAGTTGCTAAATTTGCCCAATTTCCCCTTCATGTATTGTTACCAAATGCTATGGAAGGACCTACTCCTATTTCAGCTCTTATACATGCAGCTATTACGGTCGCAGCGAAATTTTTTCTCATAGCCCGACTACTTTTCGTAATCATACCTTACATAACGAAGATAATATCTTTGATAGGTACAATAACATTACTTTTGAAGGGCCACCTAACTCTTGCTCAAAAAGATATCAAGAGAACTTTAACTTATTCTACAATGTCTCAATTGGGTTATATGATGTTAGCTCTCGGTATGGGATCTTATCGAGCTGCCTTATTTCATTTGATTACTTATGCTTACTCAAAAGCATTGTTATTTTTAGGATTCAGATCCATTATTCATCCAATGGAAATTATTGTTGGATATTCTCCAGATAAAAGTCAGAATATTATTCTTATGGGTGAGTTAAAAAAATATATACCAATTACAAAAATTGTTTTTTTATTAAGGACACTTTCTCTTTTTGGTATTTCACCCTTGTCTGTTTTTGGTCCAGAGATGAAATTCTTAACGATAGTTGGTTCTACTCACCTATTTTTACAATAATAGCTTGTTCCGCTGCAGGATTGACTACATTTTATATGTTTTGAATTTATTTATTTATTTTTGAGGATAATTTAAACGTTCATTTTCAAACTGACACTGACAAAAAAAATAACCCATTATATTCAATATTTTTGTGAGGAAAGGGGTGAAAAATCAAAAACAATTTTCATTTATTACCTTATATTAAAAATCATTAATAATGAAAATCTTTCTTTTTTTCAAAAAAAAAAATATATCCAGTTGATAAGATTGTAAAAACTATGATGCACCCTTTTATTTTTTCTTGGTTTAGTCAATCCATTTCAAATGCATATCCTATTTTTTCACAACAGAGCTATGAAAATCCATGAGAGGCAATTGGTCGTATTGTATGAGTCAATTGCCGTTTAGCTAATAAACCATTAGATATTGAGGTTCCACAAATAGTACTTCCTAATACTTTATTTGAAGCAGTTGTTCGAACTCCTTATGATCTGCAACTTAAACAAGTTATTGCTAATGGTAAAAAAGGAGCTTTGAATGTAGGGGTTCTTATTTTAACTGGTGGTTTTGAATTAGTCCATTCCGATCGTATTTTACTTGAGATTAAAGAAAAGATAGGCAATCGATAGCTATATGTTACGTCCCGCTCGAATTGTCCCACAAAATCCAAAGAAATGGTGATTGTCTAAGGGATCTTGACTTTTTTACATGAGAAAGTTCTAGAGTGGCCTAAAGATGTCTAGAAGAAGCTAGAGTTGGATGGACTCAACTCAAGCCTTGAAGACCCTATAATGCTCCAAAATACACTTGAAGGTACTAGAATGGGCTGAAATATTCTAGAACGTGTCGGATGGTTCATGAAGAATGTGAAAGTCTCTAGAAGTTTACAGAACATCCTAGAACGTGCATGAATGAAGTAGACATTCCTAGAAGACTCTAGAGTTGGCTAGAAGATCCTAGAACCTTATGGCATAATGTAAATAAAACTAGAACACTATTGTACATTCTAGGCTTAGAATAATCTAAAAAGATGTGGCATAGCCTTAAGCTTGGAGCCACACTATAAATAGACTCATTGGTCTTCATTTGTATTCATCTTGGGAGTTCTTAGTATCTTAGGAAATCCTTGAGAAATTGTAATATAATATCTCTCTAGAGCAATACAAAGCATTCTTACAAACTCTCTTTCTAGTCTCTTTGGAGTTTCATTCGGATTCAAAGGCAGACTTAGTGCAACGGACGGTGCTAAGTGTCGCACGATCGCTACTTGAAATTTAAGGTCGTGACATATAGCTCCATTAAAAAAATATTCTTGTGGTAGGCCTTGATCTTAGCCAGAAATATAGTGAATGACCTTTCCTACTGTTTCTCCGGAGCCCGCGGCTAAAAAAGATGTTCACTTCTTAAAAGTATCCCATATATGTGGGTGGAATTTTTATTTTTTTTGCGGGGGTTAGTTAAATTTTTTTTCTAGTGCATGTTAAAGTAATTTTTTACTTTCATTATTGGATATTTACACATGTCCTTCATATGAACAATTATTGATATCTCCAATGGGTGCAAAGGGGCTTGTGATGATATATGGGTCTTTCTTGTGGCTGTTGCAGGTTGCTGCTATGATTTTATTTGGTTACATGTATTATGTTTCAATGTGCGCACACATAAATTGTGTTTCCTTTTTCATTCTTTTGGATTCATAGTTGGAAAGTATAAACTACGACTGTTTTATTGTATTTCAGATTTTGTAGCCAAGACAAAAAGGGTATTTATATTCATATGATTTAATGCAGGGGTAAACGTTCAATTAGGTACCAATGTTATGTCAAAAAATTTCAATTTACTACTAATATTTTTTGTTTCAATTTATTACTTTTATTATTGAAATATCTTTCGATCAACTATTTTGGTCAAAATTAACCAATTTGATCAAAATATCACTTATATGCAACATGTGAATTATAAGAGCATGTCGTGAATAAAATAATGAAGTTATAATTTCTTGTGTTGTGTATATGACTTAAAAATTTTGATCAAATTTGTCAATTTTTGACGAGAATAGTTGATTGAAAGGCATGTCCATAATACAAGTAGTCAATTGAAACAAAAAAATATCAAAACAAATAAATTGAAAATTTTCATATAACATTAGTACTTAAAATGAACGTTTGCCCTTTAATGTATAATGCATAATTTTTTTTGTCAGAATTTATAATACATAATTGCTGTCACATCTTTTACCGAGCAATTTTTTTTTGGCTCAGTTGATCACTACTGTTACTGTTGACGAACCATGCCCTGGGCTGAAAACAATTCTTAGCTTGAGAGTTCCTGATCAAAGGTCTGGCAAGGTAAGCAATGTTGCATAAATTATAGCTCTGTTGTCTTATTGAGTATGTAATTCTGTGTCAATTTCTTCTTTTTGGGGGGGACAAAGGTGAAATGAATGAATCTTCGTTGCTAAATGAAAAGTTTGTTGATAGATTGAATCTGCAATGAAATTGCTAACTGAGAATGATTTGACCAGGTGGAACTCCAATACTTGCATGACTATGCAGGAATCGTGACCAGCGTTGGGCTGACAGCAAATCCTATCGTTAATTTCTCTGGTGTTGTAGGAACTAATCTTGTTGCCCTTGGTACTGATGTCTCATTTGACTCAAAAACTGGGGATTTCACCAAATACAATGCCGGATTGAGCTTCTCCAATGCAGATCTTGTTGCTGCATTGTCCTTGTTAGTCATTTTTTATTTGCTTCATTTGATAGAGTTTAACATCAAATATTTGATATGATCTTACTTTCATCATCTGCTCATGTCGGATTATTGTTCACTTGTTTATTTATTCATGTCTGGTTGTTATGCATATGTTTTTTCAGTGCATGTATTGGAATGGCCTGCTTTCTCCATCCCTACCTCCGCATGTTTGCTTTCCAAACTCCACCACCCCTCTTGTCCAAACCTCCTTCCCCCCCCCCCCCCCTCCCCCCCCCCTCCCCCCCCCCCCCCCCCCCTTTCTTCTCCTTTTTTACCTTTTGTTGCTCCTGATTATCTTTGCTACTGAAGTAGCCAGAATCTATTATCACTTGGATTTCTAGATACTATTGTTTTAAGTTGCTTCTTTTGGTCTTTAGCTGCTACTTTGCGGTTTTTCTAGCCATTTTTGTAAGTTGTCTGATGAAAGCTTTGCTGTTGTTGCAGAAACGATAAAGGTGACTCCCTTAGTGCATCATACTATCATGTTGTCAATCCTGTAACAGCTGTTGGTGCTGAGGTGACCCATAGCTTCTCAACTGGCCAGAATACCATCACTGTTGGCACCCAGCATATTTTGGATATTTTGACCCAGGTGAAAGCACGGGTTAACAACTATGGCAAGGCTAGTGCTCTTATCCAGCATGAGTGGCGACCAAAATCATTTTTCACCATTTCTGGAGAGGTTGATACAAAGGCCATTGAGAAGAGTGCCAAGGTTGGCTTGGCTTTGGCTCTCAAGCCATGAGCTAATTCCCCTTGCAATGGCAGAGAGCATTTTATGTAGGAATGAGGAGCGTAGTGCCGCTTCGTAAGAGCAGACTTTGTAATTTCTCCAAAAATATTAGTTTTTTCCCCTTACGCGTTTGAAAAGGTGAAATTTCTTTTCTATTTTGATGATTGAGTTGTAAAAAATAAATATACTTGGTGTACTTCCTTGGCCTTGTCATTTTATGTGAGGCCTTTGAGCTGCTATTCTTAGTAGTGCTGGTACCCCCCAAAACGTTCATGCAAAAACCGTTTTGCCTAGTTCAGGTTTTATGTTACAGGAGTAGCTCTAAGTTGTTGGCTCTATGTATTGGTACGGGGGTGGTGCGTAGGAGGTCCCATAGTTTTTCTAAAAAGAGTTTTAATCCCGTTGTTTTTATTAGGAGTGTTTTATTTTTATTACTTTGAAAAAATGTGCAGTTTAGTCCAAAAAGTTTAAAATTATAGGATTTATGTGAAACTATTTTTTAGATTAAAGTCTACTTTTTTAAAAAAATTATAGGATTAAATTACTAAGATGGAAGTTATGGGACTAAAGTGTTAAGGCTCATTCTCCCTATTGTATTCTAAGCAATAGAAATGAAAGGCCCATTATCCTTTGGTATTCTAAGCAATAGTTGTAGGACACCTCTGTACCAACTTCATCTCTGCTTTGCTCATTTCTAGAAATAACTTCCACTTGTTTAAGCAAAGATTAAAACATTTAAACATTATACACTAATTTAGTCAGATGAAATATCATTTATGTGTATGCCTTTAAATGTTAAAACAACTAGAAAATCATACTTCTTTAGCTTTGCATATATTCATAACAATAAAAAGAATGCTGTCTTTTTAATAAAAAAAATATAATATACGCTTCCTGTTAACATTGACATGAGCCTTAAATTAATAGCACGAATAATTCTTTAGACCAACTGCGACACGTCTCATTCAATTCAAACTTGTATATTTCCAAATGGAACTACAATTGAAACATTTTAGCTAATTCTTCTTAGAAGACTCAGAACTCAAAACTTTCGTAAATAAGAGAAAGCATTATCTTTATAAGCTGCAAAAAGCTTATCATGACTTTTCATTTTACTTACCAAGCTTTTTAAATTTAACAGAGGGATAAAAACTATGGAAAACAAATACTTTAAAAATTCACAAGATTAGATAAATGAGACACTTAAGTTCGTTACGTTTCAAAAATATGATACTAGAAATTCACGAAGATGTTCTATGTTTAATTTTTTGAACTTAATAGGCTTATGAATTGTTATCCCATTTTTTGAGCCGACCTTTGTATATTTCAAAAAGAAATGTTTCACCGTTCATTACAAACAAAATAGTAACCTTAGCATCTTCTATATAATATACATGGAATTAGCATGATCGTTTCTTAGGGGGAAAAATTGCATGATATTTTGGAAAGGAAAAAAAAGTTCGATGCCAAGGGTCGAAGGGAGTTTTTATTAGTTTATTTTATTTTATTTTGCAAAGGGAGTACTAGTACTAGTTAATAATAATTTCTTCTCTGAATTTAGTCCTAATTTTTATAGTGCCATTTGCGAAGTGCTTTTCTCAGTTAAGACTGTCTTTCATTTTTCCAAGCAAAAAAGAAATGTATGTATCTTCAAAAGGGTAAATGATTTAGAAAAATATTTTTATCAAATTATCTCAACTTTTTTAATAGTCTAACAATATATATTTTTAGTTGTAATTATATATTTTTCTTGATTTTAAAAATTATTTATTAATTTAAATTTCTATATTCATTATCTATATCTTCAAATACTTTTATCTAAATTATGATTTTCTAAATTATTTATCATTGAAATTTACCAGCTAATTTTATATGTGTTCCAACAAAGACATAGAGGATAAATGTTTTATATCACACCAAAAATTTAATATTATTTTAAGTTTTTTTTTTATCAAATTAGTACTTTAGGTATTGAATTTTATATCAATTAAATATTTTAGTTGATATTCATGTTATATTTGAACAAAATAAATTATAATATTATCTAGTGATATCAACCCTTCTTGGTTTGATTCAATAAAAAAAATTAACCTCCTACTTTAATCTTTTAAAGTAACTTATCTCATCAAAATTTAATATTAATATCAATTAAAATTATCTGATTGATATAAAAATACAACATAAAATATTAAATTGATAGAAAAAGATATAAGATAATAAATTAAAAGTAAATTAAAACTTATGGTAATATATAAAACATTTACTTTATATAAAAGAAAGTATTTTTTTGAAATAACATTTTATATCCACGCTACAAAAAAAAACATTATTTGTTTATGCTAAGCTTTTTTTTGCTTCTCTTCTTCATTTTACTCTTTAAATGAAATATAAAGTCAAACATAATGTCGTTCTGTCACTGTGATTGGCTTCTCCCCACCTCAAAACATCAAAGTTAATCTATTGGCTAATGTGAAATGATTTCTTTTTTCCTAGATTAAATGCAGTAAACTATAAAAAAAAAAGTACAAATTAGGCTCTTAAAGGATATGACAACAATTTGGATTTTTTTTGGTTGTATTGGAATCTTAATTTCTTAACATAATCTTTTTTATATATATGAAATTTTATTTTTAACCTTCCACGAAAAAATATATTATTTTTTTACAATGTAAAATAATAAATATTATCTATCATATATTTTTTTATAATATGAACAATATATATATTTTAAAAAAATTAATAAAATTATATAAATAAGTAAATCATTTTGAAAGTCTAAATATCATGAACATTTCAATCTTAAAAATATTAACTATAAAAATCATGAACATTTCGATTCTAATAAAGTTAAATTATTTTATTTTATTTTTTGAGAGGTCTAAATTTTTTCTTTTGAATTAATCGATTGAAACTATAATGACATTTGATAAGTTTATAATAATCATGGATCTTTAGGTTCCAAAATATTTAACCTAATAAGTAGTAACATTTATAAATTTTATAAATTATATCATAGTATTATCTTTAATTAATGTAAGACATTATCTCCAACATTTTTACGTTAAGAATACTCTCTTACGGTAACTTAAGGGTATTATTTCAAAAATAATTTAAATATCATTTTTTCGTTCTCAAAAGACCATAACGCATTAGATGACATGAGAGAAACAGAGAGGGAAGACACAAAAAAGAGACAGTGGTCTAGTATAAATGTGTTATTTTTAGGAAAAATATAAGCCACTAACAAAACATTATGGTATTTTAGGGTGAAAATAAAATACTAATTTGATTTAGAAAATTTTGGATACTAAAAAGATACTTTAGCACAAATAATATCTTAACAAGCTTATAGCTCACCAATATCCAATTGGATAGAATGTGTGAGATTATTGTCTCATTTATAAGTGCGTAAGTAATAGAGTTTTTTTGTTTTTAAGTTTCTTGAGGTTTAAATGTCTATCCTAAACCCATTCATAGGACCACAACATGATTTTATGATTTTGTCACATCAAACTTATGTTCATCGAGCTTGGCGACTCAATTTGCACTGGATCATACATCACATACATCGTGATCAGTTTTCATTTATCTTCTGCGTGCCATTGCAATGAGAGCGAGAGAGGTAGTCTAGCAGGTAGGTCTTACCACCAATCTACATTTTAAACTGCTCTTGGTTTATAACATTTCCAGCAAATGTAGTGATTAGTTTACCAATGACAAAAAATGTTCAAAGTATACTTAAAAATGAGGAAAAAGATCCTGACACAAATGATAACGTATATTAAGTTTCATCCTCTCCTTTCGTTTCTTCCATTTGTTCCTAACCCCTAAATTTGGCTAGTGTAAATCAGATTGCCCTACACAATAATCCCGAGCAGCTATGAGGGGCATTTTGGTTGTCAACTTTCCTTAATTTATCTTCACGTTTCAGTCCACGTCAAGGTTCCTACAATCAAATACTTGCTGGGAAGTTCACCCGCAGATGGCGCAAGATATGTGATTGTTTTCCTGCAACGTTCATAGCTATTTAATCAAACCAAAAAAATATATCTGTGCAGGTGCTTCAATTAAAGCATTAGAGATGAATGTTCAAACCTTTGCATGTCAATGTCTGTGATATAAATAAAACCAGCAACATTACTGTACCCAAAAAAAAAAAAATCACCGAGTCTATCTAATTGAATGGATAAATTGCTAAGAAATGAGCGAAAGTATTTGCTAATTGTTATTCCATATGTGATTAAAATTACCTTGAAATTATTTCTTCAGGTTCTTTAGCAAATGAAACAGCAAGAACTGTACGGAGAAGATCTGGGTTCATATTCACCGGTACCAACCTTCTAGGGTCTGCAGCAGGCTCTGCACCAATTGGCAGTGCTGAGCGTGGTGCCTGTGGCCCACCACCAATTCGGAAAATGGATAAATCATTGAAGTTTGCAATATTTGAGTGTGGGGAGAGATCATTTAAAAGGCCATAAAAATATTCCTGTGGAAACATCAAAATACACACGCCTTGTAACTAGGAAGGAAAATAAGTGTTCCGACCAAAAAAGGGAAGAAAATATGACAAATAGAATAAATGGCATAAACTATTTTGTAACTTGATATAAACAAAACATCGTGTAAAATGAATTGGAGAAAATTCCAAGCATATATTTATGGAATTAAAATATTATATGATTCGACAAAGCAGAAAAAGAATAAAACAACCATCCAATCGCATCAGAAATTATTTACCCTCATTCTATGATTCCTAGTCTTCTGACGAAATTTAGCATTCCTGGATACAACACCACCTGACCTTTGAAGCTTCACTACATCCACATTAGGCTTGCTTTTCAGAACATCTTTGAGCATGCTCCAAAGCTTTTCCTAAAAGAAATTAAAAGAAAATCTGTTATGAAAAGAAGAGCCATATTCTTGAATCCATAAATTATTCAAGCTGAATTTGACATCATAACAAAAGTAGCAGTCATGTAACCTTTCACATGCAAGGGTGCAGCTAAATAATAAAAACTTGAATTGTCAGTAATTCCTACTAGGAAAGACCAATGTATTGAGTTTCAGATTACATCCACCAGAGAAAAATTATAGAGCCTTCGATGTCCTTCCGCTTTGTCCGACTTTGCTTCACAGGGTGAGACCGTGAACAATAAATGTTGGAATGCATAGAAAGAATGGAAGGGCACAACACAGCTGGGATTTTCATTTAAAACATCGGACTTTTGTTAACTTTGTCAGATACCAATAGTTTAAAGTATAGATATGAAGCCCAAACCAATGTGTCACAATTGAATTCAAAAAAAGACACCAGACCTTAGAAAAAAAATATATATGACCAATACATTAGGCCTCAGGAAAATTGAGTGCCTAATTATATATAATAATAAAGTTACTTGAGATTTGAAAAATGACATTTGAACAGGGGAATTTTAGTAATAATTGGCACCTCATTAGTCCCATTGCGTCCTTTATTTCAAATTAAGGGACTTAAAGATCTTTATTCTTAGTTAGGTTCCTTAAATCTATCCTGAGGGATTTGTACGGCTCTTTATAGAAAAATACCCTGGCAGTCCAGTATAAAATAATATATTGACATGAAAGCAGGAGAGAAAAATCGACATGTTCACCTGACCCAGAACCAGGACAACGTTTGCATTGAGTGTATCAATCGCATGAAGAAGCAACTGTGGGAAAGCAAGAAGTGTGAAATCATTAGATAAACAGAAACTGAATAATGATTGAAGCATATCAAACAAAAGAAATTTCACACATAAATACCTCATAGCCTACACTTTCTATCCACCCCATGGTATTGATGACCATGCCAGCAGCTTCAGATTCAGCATTACCAGAAAATTGCCTCTCTAGCATTTGGGCAAGCTCCTTTACAAGCACTTTGTACAGATCTACATTCATACTGCAAATAAATGAAACCCTAATATATCTCATAACAGCTAAGCTGAGCCGGAGGACCATGGAAGAACTACTTGAAATATTAGAATCAGTGATCAATATGGTAAATTATTACAAAGATCATCTAGAACTGGTGATTTAAAATTGACAGAGTGCTAAAAATAAATTCACCTGGGACTTGAATGCCCATAGAAGTAAACGAGGGGAATTTCCAGCGGAATTCCTTCCACTGGATCAATGGGCATTTCGATAGGAGTAGCAGCAATGCATCCTGGAATGGTTATCGATCCTTGGCCAATATCCAAGTCCACAAAAGTAGGCTTCCAACCCTGTTTAGCAGCCCAGCTGACAAGCATTCTCGACAATGTACTCTTCCCGGAATCTGTAGGCCCGACAACAATCACTCTAGGTCCCTGATGAAGTGGTAATGAAGTGTGAAGTTGAAATGAAAAGAACACCAGATATGAGTGCATGAATTATTAAGAAATATACACAGCAAGCATTATAACTCTTGGCTCTTGGGCCATCAGCATCAAGGAGTATAGTTTATAGTTTACCCAAACTATACATATCTCTTAAATGTACTTATGGTAGTTTTGTTACTCCAGACCAAAAACAGAAAGTGAGAGGAAAGTATGAAATACCTGCGAGAAATTGGAGCCATCGCCGGTTGAAGCTTTGGCACGATTTCTTCGACTTTCCAATATGGCATGCACATTCACATAGCTGACCATGGGGGTCTACAAATCAAGTATTGCAGCGGCTATATTTCTCAGAACGCACTCACTTACCCAGTATCAAGTAAATAAGCAAAAACAAATACCTCATCTGCCGTATAGTCAGTTTCGGTAGTGCCATCCAACTCAATTGTAGCTCCATGCCAAGTGAAAACCTTTTTTTCCATTAACCAAAGTCCAAATTTCACATTTTGGGAAAAAGTTATGAGTAAAGAAAAATCACGAAATAGGAATAAGAGGAGTTAATGTAGAAGTATACAGCGAATTTGAGCGTGGGAGGGAAGGTAAGCCAAATCTCAGGAGGGAGTTCAGTGCCGAAGATCTCAGCGGTGCCGTTGAGGACCCGAAGCCGAAGCGGTGTATCGTTGGCGACTTCAATTCGAAGTTCACACTCTTTGTCCAATTTCACCTGCCGGATAGTCGACGTCGATGCCGATGCTGAACCCGCCATTACTGGCGCACCAATGAATACACCGTTTTACTCTATTGGCAAGATTCTTGTTGTCCGTTAATGCGAAATAAGTTGTATGAAGCTTGGAAATGGAGGGGTTTTCATCCCCTTTTCGGGGAAAGGAAATGGAGGGGTTTTTGGTAGTGATATATTGACAGAACAGAAATTGTCATTATAACAAAATAATGTAGGGAATATATATATTTAAAATTTATAAAAATAAAAATAATATATAATAATATTTTATGAGATTTAATTAAATAATATTTAAAATCAAACGAGATTAAGTATCTATAATTTAATTTAAATAATATTTAAATTAAATAATTTTTAATATAAAATGGTATATTATAATATTTTTATATAATATTATAATAGTAACGTACATATAAAAAACGTTATAATCTAATGATTTCATACGATTTGATTAATGGTTTTGAATAATTAATAATACATTTAAAATATTAAGCCTATGTTAATATTTTGAAAATGAAAATGATATTAGTAATGAATAAAATAGTAATATTGTTGAGAATATGTAATTACATTGAAACTAATAATTTAAAGCAATATCATAAACAAACAAACACGATTTGAAAAAAAACTTTATCAAAAACTCAAAAAAAAATTATATCATAAACTCATTTGAGGAAGCATTTTAGAAACTCAAAAAACTTTATCATAAACTCAAAAAAATTATTCCGCATGCGGACAATATCACTGAGCCACTCATTAATTATAATCCTATCACAAAAATTGTTCAGACATTGGATCCTAATTGAGGGGGAAAAACTCCTACCATTAGACCTCATACTTATTTCTTATATGGATGACACGATACAAGGTGACACGATGAGATGTGGTTAGTTGGTGGTGATCCTATGGAGGCGACGTGAGGATGGTTGAATGGTTTACTGATGTTGGAGGTGATGTAGACGGCCAGAGCCCAAACGAAGAGCGACAGAGAAATGAGGAATGGGATGAAGATGAATGAAACTGAATAGGGTTAGGGTTAAGTTAACACGAAAAGAAAATATATATATGGTAGTAAAACGGTATACTGTGTATATAAAAAAATTAATTATTTAATAAAATCGGTTCGATTTGATCTGATCGGTTTATAATTTTTATAACTAGGCTGAATCGATTTTAAATCAATTTTACTTAATATAAATCGGACTCATTTTTTAATTTAAACTGATTCGACTCGATTTTTGAACACCCTTAGATAGAACCCTTGTGTCAACCAATAGTATAAATTAAAATTTTTAAGTTTGATAAGACTGTAAAAAAAAGTTAACTCTTAAATAAAGTTAAAATAATGAGTCTTTATAAAACAAAATAACCCAGAAAAAATTAATATTGTCAATTATTTTACTCGTATTTGTGGATAACCACAAAAAAAAATTGATTTTTTTTTCGTTAGGAGAAATCATATAGAGAAAACAATTACTTGGGATGAAAGTGATCATATCCCCCCTCGTCAAATCCCAAAATCCAAATTTTTAATATTTTATATAATTTCTTATATATTTAATTTAAAAAATACATTTTATTTTTACTTTTTAACAACCATCAAAATATACTTTTTAATTATATCTATTATTTATACATTGCATTCAACACACATTAAACATAATTTTAAATTTATTTTTATTTTTAAATATAAATTTTATTAATTTATAACATTAAATGTATAATTAAACATATATTATTCGCTATTAAGAAATACCTGATCCCACAAATTCTCCTAAGTTTCGGTGGAGAATATACATTTCACCACATAAACAACTAAGGTGAGAATAAGGATGTTATGCTCGATCTTACAACCTATTAGTAACAATAAGAGAATATTAAAAAATATAAATGAATTATTTAACCTACCCATATAAGTTTGAATATCTAGAAGAATTGGTAGCCAATATTTCTAGGGTGTTATTTTTTATTACAAATTTAAAATGTGATTTTTTCATTGTTTTACTAATAATTTTGTTAAAAACAAAATAAATGTTATTATAACTTTATTATGAATATTATTATTGTTAGTTTTGTTTAAATGAAATTGATTTTTTGAGGTTTTTATCTATTAATAAAAATTATTCAAATATAAAATTGTATGTATAAAACATATATTTTTTACCTTTTAAGGAAAAAAAAACCTTAAACTTTAAACATTAAATTCTCAAATAATATGTATAAAACATTAAACTCTTTACATTGCATACTAAACCCTAAAATTTAAACATTAAATTATAAATCATAAACTTTAAACTTAAACACTAAAATCAATAAAAAAAAAGAGTGAGAAAGAGTGGGGAAATAAGATAATGAAAAAAGAATAAAAATAATATAATGATAATGATTAAAACATGTGCATAAGTTTTTTTAAAATTGTTATTGGTATTAATAAGATACATACTCGAACACAAGCCTGTTTACAAAGCGATTCTTGGTTGAAGTCTTAAAATTATTATTATTATTATTGTTATTAATAATAATAATAATAATAATAATAATAATAATAATAATAATAATAAGATGGAAGGCATTTATGCCTAGATTCTGAAGTGTGGATGTGGAACATCCTGAAATCTAAAAACATATTTTAAGTAAGTTGACAAGTTGATGATGTTAAAGTTAGGTTTCATTTTAGTCTTAAGACTGTTGTGAATAATCCATATTGTTTAGGGAATTTGTTTTTCTGTTTTTGATTTTTTCTCTCAACCTTACCACGATGATACAAGTGGTAGACATAGGTAGTTATGTTTTCATTCTTGTAAACCTTTAAAAGCTGATTTAACTTGTCAATTGTTAATTAGTTTTTATCATCTTTTATTACAGATTTCACATTTGGTATCAGAGCTTTCTCACGAGGCCTAACCATTACTTGAAGAAGCCGCAACCTTTTGATTGTGTGAATTTTTTAAATGGTAGCTAAAGGTAGTTTTGTTCAACCATCAATCCTAAGGTTTGACAGACACTACGATCATTGGAGCATGCTCATGGAAATTTTCCTATGTTCAAATAAATTTTAGGGCTTGATTGAAACTAGGGTTCTTGTAGCAGTAGAAGGCGTTAAACCCATTAAAGGACATAATAAGGTAATTGAAGATTTAATATTGAAAGATCTAAAGGCGAAAAATTACATTTTTCGGGCAATTGAACGCTCTATTCTAGAGACGATTCTAAACAAGGACACGACCAAGGATATCTGAGATTCCCTTAAGCAGAAGTATAAACAACATGGGTAAAATGTGTCAAAATTCATTCTCTTCGAAAGGACTTTAAGGTTCTCTATATAAAAGTAGAAGAATCTGTGAACAAGTACTTCACCCATACTCTCACCATAGCAAAAAAAATGTGAATTCATGGAGAAAAAGATGGGAGATATTATTATCATCAAAAAGATCCTACGTTCTATGAACCCTAACTTTGACTATGTTGTCTATTCCATTAAGGAATCACATCATGTCTATTGATGGGCTACAAAGTACCCTATTTATCCATGAACAACGCATGAATGGACATATTGTGGAGGATCAAGCACTGAAGGTTATTCCTGATGATCAATCTGAAGGACAGAGACGAGGTCATGAAGGCTATAGAGGACGAGGAAGAGGATGAAGGAACTGATCAACCTTCGTTAAGTTCTATGTTGAATGTTATCACTGTCATGATGTTGGACATTTTCAGTACGAATGCCCAAAGAAAGAGAAATAGATTAGGGCTAATCATGCAAAAACCAATGAAGATGTCTTACTAATGGCCTATATGGATATATATAAACCAAGCAATGAAGAAACATGGTTTCTTGACTCAAGATGTAGCAATCATATTTGTGGTAAGAAAGAGTTGTTCTCTGATCTTGATGAAAACTTCAAGGAGTTAGTGAAATTGGAAAACAACCATCAAATGGTTGTAAATGGGGAAAGGGAATATATGAATGATGGTAAATGGGTTCACACAAGTAGTGATTGAGGTATTCTATATTCCAAACCTGAAGAACAGTTTGTTGAGCATTGGCCAATTGTAGGAGAAAGGAATACACATTTTCATCAAATGTGAAAAATATAAGTTGTTTCATCTTGAGAAGGGACTTATCATGGACATTCAAATGTCCAAAAACAGAATGTTTGTTATGATAGGACAAACTAGACCTATGAAAATGAAACCTACAGAGCAGACATGCTTCAATTCACTTACAAAATATCCAGCTCGACTCTGGCATTATTGTTATGGACACCTAAGCTACAACGGTTTGAAACTTCTTCAACAAAAAGGAATGGCCATTAGACTACCACATATCAAAGATTTTTCAATTCAATCTATGTGAGCATTGCGTGGTAGGAAAGCATCACAAAGATCAGTTAAAAAAAGCATTTAAAGGGCTTCTCAAATTCTTCAACTTTTACATGCTAACATTTGTGGACCAATCACCCCTACCTTCATAATCAAGAAAAGTTATTTGCTCAAATCTATTGATGATTTCAATCAAAAGACTTGGGTGTTCTTTCTAGGTGAAAAAATAGAAGCTCTTAATTTTTTCGATGCTTACAAGAGTCTTGTTGAAAAAGAAACAGGTATGTGCATTAAATGTCTTCATACAGATAGGGGTGAGGAGTTCACATCACTAAATCTTTCAAAGTTCTACAATGAAAATGGAATTTATAGGTAGTTGATAGCAACATACACACCATAGAAAAATGGTGTTGTAGAAAGGAAAAAACACAACGATTATAAACTTACCTAGAAGTATGTTGTCAGAAAAGAGGATTCCCAAAACCTTCTGACCTAAAGTAGTAAATTGGACTATTCATGCTCTGAATAGAAGTCTAACGTTTTCAGTGAGACACATGACTCCTGAAGAGGCATGGAGTGGATCAAAACCTTTAGTGGATCATTTTAGGGTATTTGAGTGTGTTTCATATACCCATATCCTAAACAACAAGATAACCAAGTTGGAAGACCATAGCCTGCACTATGTTTTACTCGGAGTCAGCAAGGAATCTAAGGCATACAGATTGTATAATCCAATCTAAAAAAGGATCATAATAATTATGGATATGGTATTTAAGGAGGATAAAGCTGGGAATAGGATGAGAAACATAAGGAGAAGATTCTAGTTGATCTAGGTTGGGGAGAAGATGAATCTATTATTACAGAAGCTGACTCAAATGGAAACAAATCAGAAGATATTAATGTTCTCAGTGAAACTTCAGCAGAGGGAATGTAACATGATGTTCCATATGACTCCTCATAAGAAAGCTCAAATGGCTCTAATGAAAGAAAAACTAGAAAGCCTCTAATATGGATGAGGAATTATGTCAGTGGAGAGGGTCTTTCCTCTGAAGAAGATGTAGCTCATTTGGCTATGTTTGTAGATAGTGATCTATTATTGTATAGTAATGTAGTAAAGAGTGATAGATAGAGGAAAGCCATGGAATGAGAAAGAAAAAACTATTGAAAGAAATGATACTTAGGAATTAATAGACCTGCCTAAAGAAGGAAAAATGATTGGAATGAAATGGGTCTACAAAAAAAAGTTAAATGAGAATGGGGAGATTGATAAGTACAAGGCCTAGCTAGTTGCAAAGGGGTACAATCAGCAACATGGTGTGGACTATGCTGAGGTTTTTACGCATGTAGCTCGATTAGACACCATTCGAGTGGTAATCTCTTTTGCTTCCCAGAAGAAGTGGCTTATTTACCAATTGGATGTGAAATCAACTTTCTTACATGGTGAGCTAAGCTAGGATGTGTTTGTGGAGAAACCGCTAGGCTATGTCACTAAGGGAGAAGAACACAAGGTGTACAAGCAGAAGCCTCTTGCGCTTGTCAAGCTGTATGGTCAAGAAGGATCTTAGAGGTGCTTATGCATGCTCAGGAGGGTCCTACGAGAGTGAACTATGACAATAATTTAGCAATTAAGCTTTCTAATAATCTTGTGATGCACAGTCGCAACAAGTACATTGATATGCATTTTCACTTTCTACATGAGCTCACAAAGCAAGGAGTGGTGAAATTGGTTCACTGTCCTAGTCATGAACAAGTTACAGATATCATGACCAAGCCACTAAAGCTTGATACCTTTTCAAGGATTTCAAGGATGCATGAGTTGATGAGGGTGTTTCTAATTACATGTATAAACTAATTGCTTCTACAATATATTTTATGAGAGGATGTTAAAGTTAGGTTTCATTTTAGTTATTGATTTAGTCTTGAGATTGCTATGAATAATCCCTATCGTTTAGGGAATTTGTTTTTATGTTTTTGATTTGTTCTATGAACCTTACCACACGATAGAGTGGTAGAAGTGAGAGCTAGGTTTTTTGTTTTTGTAAACCCTTGTTAAATAATTTTTATCATCTTTTATCATATATTTTATTGATGATTCTATTAAAATTAAAAAAAAATTAAAGATAAAAAAGTAACATAAGGAAGATTAGGGTTTCTATTCATAATAAATAAAGAGGTACTATACTTGTAATACCAATAAATAAAGTTTCTCTAGGACCAGAAGGCATAATCGTTCTTTCACATCCTCTTGTTCAAGGTTATCTAAAATTATCATCTAGTTCTAACAATGGTTGTTACAATTCATCCTCATGAGTGAGCAACGCTTTCAAGTTTTTCAATTTCTTTCTTTGTAATTTCTTCATTATTTACCTTAATTAGTGTTTTTTTACTTGTAATTAAGAGAATCATAATTAATTGACAAAAAATACTGCAACAATATGATGGACACATTCCATGATTCTATTTATAAAAGTCTCAGACGATTCATACACAAATTGTTTTCATCAATTTTCTTTATAAAAAAATTATCGATTTTATTTAATTATTTTCAATTTTGTATCTCAAATTAGACATGGTGAGCAATCTCTTTTGGTCATCGATAACTATATAATCATGTAATTGTAACTATTTTCTAAGGCTCACATCATGAGATTTTTTATTTTACTGTGTTTTTATAAACTATATCAACTTTATTTTATATTCTACGATGATGATTCACTCCTAATTCACATGTCAGACTTCTAAGATTTAATTTTTTAAATCAATGAGATAAAGTGATATTTTTGTCTAGAATGTCTATTTATCAATTATTTTAATTTTTTTGAATATGACGTGATATAATGAAGTCTCATGCTTTACCATTTGGGATCGATCTTTCTACCTCTACCAACTTTGCTTAATCTAAGCTTAAGTATCATAGTTTAAGTTAGTTGTGATGTTAATTAGACCTTTTAAATTTGCAAATGAACCACTCTATAATGCCCAATTATATCTAGTGTCATCTCACCATTTAAATATATTATTGTACTAAATGGTTTATAAAAGTAATGAAATTAAATGCTTTTTCGAAGTTGGAAGAATATTAAGAATAATCAAACTACATATTAAGTTTTCCTGTTCTAGTTGTTTGAAAATTACTGAGTTATGAAATGCATGTTTCATTTTTTTATTAGTTAATGTTAAATTGAAACGAGTATATTATCGTTATAATTTTAATTTGGAATAAATTTGGGATTTTAAAAGGTATCCTAATAATAATTTGGACCCATGATCATTCCATTCTTAATTCAATAGTAAACAATAGTAATTAGAATGAATATAATTCTCTTATTCCCATTTATAACTGTGAATCCTGCCCTAAGATTTTGAGTGTTGATTGAATAAAGATTCTCACTCACATTTTCACGTATAAATTATAAATTTGAAAGAATTAACACTTTCTTAGACGTTTTCAATCAACTAGGTTTCTCTTGTTATGTTTATAAGATCTGCATAATGCTTCTTATTGCTACATTTTCGTATGTAATGGGGACGAATTTTTTTTCCAAATTTATTCAGAATTAACAACAGAAAAGAAATGAAAAGAAGAGAATTTCATTAATCATCTGCAACATATTTTCGAGAATTGGTTTCGTAAGAAAAGAATCAAGTAGAGGTAAAATAACGCAATTGATACAAATGAAGGTGGGCGTGAGGAATTATGAACCTAATTAAGCCGTAGGAGACCTCCCGCATCGTCCAAAAAGAGAGGAGAGAGAACACCTCTGAACAGCCTTGTGATCAGACTGGGGACAATTATGGGTTTTTGACATGGATGAATCTAGAACAATTTTACCTTTTTCTTCATGCATTTTGTTGGTAGGTGAAAGTTCTTGAGATTTAGAGCTCTTAGGCTCTCGTGGCATAAATGGGTCGTTCCAAATTCGCCCAGATGAGCCCTGCCTCCTGAAAGACACCGATGATCTCTGTAATGTTGTCATTGATCAATATCTGCTTATTTTTCTGTCTTTGTTTTTTGTTTTAACGGCTTTTTAAATTTGATGGTTGTTTTGTTCCCCTTGCCTTGGCTTTTGGTTGGTACTCGATTACACTACTATCCTAGTTGCTTGAAAGGAGCGAGCCAGTTTACTTTTATAGTTGCATTTTTTTGGCTAATTCTAATTATGTTCTTTGTCGTCCATATAAGAAATGCTCGTTTTTGGACGGAGGATGTGCAATTATGTTACCGGTCACTTTCACCCAAGTCTCTTTCCTCATCACCTTTATTACATCTCTTATCTTCTTGTGAGCCTACCATTAATACAGAATTAAGTGTATTACCATCTCATTCCTCAGATGCTACTTGTAATATTCATCCTATGATCACTTGATCTAAGGTTGGCATTGTCAAACCCAAACACTTTGCTTATTTTGTCACTTATTTTACTTAAGCCCACCTGTTATGCTGAGGCTACTGGGAGAGAACGATGAAAGTAGAATTTGATGCTTTAGTAAAAAACTATACTTGGATTTTAGTTTCTAAATCAAAGGATTGCAAACCCATCTCCTCCAAATGGCACTACAAAGTAAAATTGAAGAGTGATTGCACTTTGAATAGATATAAATCCAGAGTGGTGGTTAAAAGGCTACAAACAAAAGTATAGGATTGATTATTTTGATATATTTTTTTACCAGTAGTCAAGTCTCAAACTGTTAGGGTGGTGCTTACTCTAGCTTTTTCTTCAGATGGGTTTTGAAACAGCTTAATGTGAATAATATTTTTTTTAATGGAGTCTTGAAAGATAAGATATATATGTATCAACCTTAAGGCTTTGAGGACACTAGTTCCCTAACTTGGTTTGCAAGTTGAATAAAACTACTTATGAACTTAAACAAGTCTCAAAAGCTTGGTTCAATAAACTTTCATCCTCCTTGATGAATCTAGGTTTTCATGATTCCAAGGGTGATATGTTTGTGCAGTTCAATGACACTAGAGTGACAATATATTTATTGTGCAAACTTACCAAGAACATAAAGGAGCATATTACAAACATCAATAGCCTCAAAAGAAACATCTCTCACAGAGTTACAATAAAGGCAAAATGACGACGTTTCTACTACAAAGCTCTTATGTTGTGGTAGTTTTCACTCTTTATAGCATTATACAGTATACAATTAGGCAATGGATGGAGAAAATAATATTGAATTCAACAAACACTGCACCGACGTCAAACATTTTTTCCAATATACACGATGCCTACCAATCAAGCTGTAAATCATACAATTCAATCATGGTGGTTGGTGAAATAGTAATTAATATTTGTCTATATAAACAATGTAAATATCCGATACAAATTAAGAAAATATACGAAAAAACGTTTATTTCTTCTTCTGATTATTTCCTCAAACATTGATTTCTTCATGGTATTAGAGCCAAGTCGTTGCTTTATACAAATTTGAAACTCTTGTTCTCTAAAATAGAGATTTCTTTCTCTGAAAATATTTTTTTTCTCGTGAAAAAAATTCTCATTCAAACACCCGTACAAATATTAATTACAAACATCAATTTTGAAGCAGTATTTCTCCCACCTAATTTTACCAGATTACTCTAAACACAATTCTGAACATTTTGGTAAAAATAGAGTAGAAGAAAAACCTCCCACGCGCCGCCTAAAGTGAAGGGTCCATAGTCCACGCGCCCCACGCGCCATCACGCGCCGTCTGGAGGTTGAAGATGATGACGTGTCATCCGGTTTGACTCGGCTCAGCTGGATCGGCTCGGTCCGGCTCGAGGGCGTAGCCGGTCCGCACCTTGGCTCGGCTCAGGTCACCTCGGTTCGACTCAGGATGGTCCGGCCAGCGGTTCGGTTGAACCCGGTTTTCTTAGTTTTTCACAGTTTTTCTATTTTTGGCCAGTTCGGTCCATTTTAAAGGTATGAACCCAGTTTTTTTCCGGTTCTGGATTTCTAACACCGGTCTGGTTCATTTTTTCAAGTTTTTTAAACCAATTTTGAACCGGTTTTATGGTTTTTATCCGGTTTAGTATAAATATATATTAAAAAAAAAACACACAAAAAAAAATCTTTAGTCCTAAAATTATTACACCATTTTCTAGTTTAGTTACCATAGTATCATGACAGAGGGTATAATTTCATTACCTATGGAACAATCAAATCCAGTTGTTGTACAATCTGTTCAGTCTGAAGGTGTGTTTAATGCTGGAATTGTTCTTAATGAGACTAATTATGATGTTTGGTCTCAAATAATAGAAATGCATATTGTAGAGAGAGAAAAACTCTCTTATTTTCATGACAAAAATTTGCAACCAGAAAAAACATCAAACAATTATAACAAGTGGTATGCAGAAAATCAAAAAGTGTGAGATGGATACTTATGTCAATGAGTCCAGAAATCATGAAGCGATATTTACGCATACCTACTGCTCTTGAAATTTAGGGTGCTTTGGCAAAAGCATTCTATGATGGAAGTGATGAATTACAGGTATTTGTCTTAAACTAAAAAGCCTTTACTTCTAGACAAAATGGAAAATCACTTTTAGAGTATTATGGAGAATTAACTGAAATTTTCCAAGAGCTAGACCATCGTGATAAGGTGGTCATGAAAGACCCTCATGATCTAATATCATATCAAGAGTATGTTGAAAGACTAAGGATACATATTTTCCTTGCTGGATTAGATGATGAGTTTAAGCAGGTTCGTGGAGAAATTCTGCGAAAAGAAACTATCCCAGATTTAGAAGGTTGTCATTCCTTGATTTGATGGGAGGTAGTACGTCGAATCTCATTGAAGGAAAAATCTAGAGATGTTGACGCTTCCGCCATGATATCTAAAACTCGTTCTTTTTCCAATCAGCAAGAACTAAAGGTGACTGATAAATCATCATTTAAATGTACATATTGTCATCAAAAGGGTCATACAAAAGAACGATGTTTTGAACTGGTGGGATATCCTGACTGGTGGGATCACAACCGTGACTCTCGGAAGAAAAATCCACGACAGATGTCTACTGCCACCATTGCTGAAACAACAAAGGATCATGTTGCAACCTCCTCAGCACATGTTGGTAAGATGCTTAAAGTTTTTTCTCATGTTTTTAATAATACATGGATAATTGATTCAGGTGCAACTGATCATATGACATTCGATTCTAGACAAATCTCAAAACCATCCTCACACAAAACTGTTTGCACTGCCAATGGTAACACAACCTCAGTCATTGGGGAAAGATCTTTGTCTCTCACTAGTACTTTGAATTTAGACTCAGTACTAGTTGTTCCCTCTTTAGAGTATAACCTTATATCTATTTCTCAAATAACCACTGCTTTATCTTGTTTTGTTATTTTTTGGCCTGACTTTTGTGTGTTCAAGGACATTCAAACAAAGCAAACGATTGGTCGTGGTGTTAGGCAAGGAAACCTGTATTATTTGTACTTGGATTCAACAAATCATGCATTGGTAGCAACTGGATCTAACAAGGATGAATCAAATATATGGCTATGACATAGGAGATTGGGTTATGCTTCTTTTGGATATTTGAAAAAATTATTTCCAAGTTTATTTTTGAGCTTAGATCTTTCTACTTTAAAGTGTGATGTCTGTGAACTAGCAAAAAGTCATCGTTCCTCATTTCCTGTAACCTTAAATAAAAGTCCATCTCCGTTTATGGTTATACATTCTGATGTATGGGGTCCTTCCAAAGTCTCTACGTTGGGAGGATCACGTTGGTTTGTTACATTTATTGATGATTTTAGTAGAATGATTTGGGTCTGTTTAATGAAATCTAAAAGTGAGGTAAACGTCTTATTTAGAAAATTTCATAAAATGGTTCGTAATCAATATAAAACACAGATCCAAGTTCTAAGAAGTGACAATGGAGGAGAATATAAAAGTTCTGAGCTTCAAGAATATCTTCAATCAGAAGGCATTATTCATCAAACTACTTGTGTTGATATACCTCAACAAAATGGAGTTGCAGAAAGAAAAAATCGACACTTGTTGGAAGTTGTCTATGCCTCATTAATCGAAGGTAATATGTCATTATCTTATTGGGGGGAAGCAATTACTTCTGTTGCATATTTAATCAATCGGGTACCTTCCAGTCCCATTAACTTCCAAACACCACTACAAGTTATCACTCAAGCAATTGTTGCACCAAATGTTCCCAATTTACCTCCTCGTGTCTTTGGTTGTGTGGCATTTGTACACCTACATAAACAACAACGTAGCAAGTTGGATCCATGAGCAATACGTTGTGTTTTTATGGGATATGCCATACAACAAAAAGGGTATCGGTGTTATCATTCTCCTACAAAACAAATGATTACTACTATGGATGTTATTTTTCATGAAGATACAATGTATTTCTCCTCTACACCTGAATTTCAAAGGGAGTACAACCATGCTGAAATTCAGACCCTTACATATAAATTGCTTCCTTATGAAGAAAGACAAATTATATGTGAGGAAAATACAAATAACTTGAATTCAGATGGTAATAACTCTCAATATAGAAAAGACTCAAGGGAAATGGAATCAAGTCCTCATCAACTTCAAGATCATCAAGCAAGTTCCTTACTACCACTAAATGAGTACGCGTTTCCTTCTCCACAAGCTGCTGATATACCTAACCAATCGTTTGCAGAGGATGTTCCAACTATTGAACCAACCAGAAAAATACTTCCATCACGTCCTAACAGAGGTATTCCTAAAGCCATGTATGAACCTGAGATTTCTAGTAAAGCCAAATATCCCATGAGTAACTATATGTGCAGGAAGCTTTAGCTGACCAAAAATGAAAAGATGCTATGAATGAAGAACTAAGATCTTTAGAAATAAATAGAACTTGGGAGCTTGTCGATTGTCCACCAACAAAGAAAATTGTTGGATGTTGATGGATTTTTTCAGTAAAATATCAAGCAGATGGTACGATTGAACGCTATAAAGCAAGATTGGTGGCAAAAGGATACACTCAAACATATGAGATCAACTATACAGAAACATTTGCACCTGTAGCCAAAATTAACACTGTTCGGGTCTTGGTATCTCTAGTTGCAAATTTAGATTGGCCATTATATCAGTTTGATGTAAAAAATGTCTTTCTACATGGAGATTTAATTGAA
Source organism: Hippophae tibetana (assembly GCA_037013495.1). Classification (NCBI taxonomy): domain Eukaryota; kingdom Viridiplantae; phylum Streptophyta; class Magnoliopsida; order Rosales; family Elaeagnaceae; genus Hippophae; species Hippophae tibetana. Next base: position 1,980,207 of record CM072812.1, read on the forward strand.
GAAGTCTACATGGATTTACCAACAGGAATCAAGAAATCCATAATCCATGGAGAAAAGGTGTGCAAATTAAAAAAAATCACTGTATGGATTGAAACAATCCCCAAGAGCATGGTTTGGCAGGTTCACAAGGTCAATGAAGGCATTTGGCTACAAGCAAAGCAATTCAGACCATACTTTATTTCTAAAAAAAGTGTATGATAAGATCACTGCACTTATTGTATATGTTGATGATATGATAGTAACAAAAAATGATCTTGAAGAAAGGAAAGCGCTACAAACTTATTTGTCCAAAGAATTTGAAATGAAAGACCTTGGTTCCTTAAAATATTTTCTTGGGATTGAGGTTTCTCGATCAACAGAAGGAATCTTCTTATCTCAAAGAAAATATGCCTTAAATTTATTAAAAGAAACCGGTATGTCGGCATGTCAACCAGCTAATACACCAGTAGAGGAAGGATTAAAGTTATGTATCAAGGTTGATCAAGTTCCAACAAATAAAGAAAGATACCAAAGGCTTGTTGGAAGGTTGATGTATTTGGCACACACAAGACCAGACCTTGCCTATGCTTTAAGTATTGTGAGCCAATTTATGCATAATCCTGAAGAACAACATATGAATGCAGTTATTCGTATTTTGAGATATTTAAAGTCTGCTCCTGGAAAAAGGAGTATTGTTCACTAAGAACTCAAAGTTTTCTAGAATTGAAGTATATATTGATGCTGATTGGGCTGGATCAATAAATGATAGACAATCTACATCAGGCTACTTCACTTTTGTAGGGGGAAATCTTGTAACATGGAGAAGTAAGAAACAACATGTTGTGGCCCGTTCAAGCGCAGAGGCTGAATACAGAGGAATGACACTTGGGCTTTGTGAGGCCTTGTGGTCACAATCTCTCTTAAAAGATTTGACATATCCTGCTAAAGAATCAATTAAGTTATTTTGTAACAATAAAGCAGCATGTGATATTGCTCATAATCCAGTTCAACACAATCGTACAAAACATGTTGAAGTTGACAGATTTTTTATTAAGGAAAAGTTAGAAGAAAATTCATTGGAATTGCCAAAAATTAAGTCAGAAGATCAATTGGCTGACATCCTCACTAAAGCAGTCTCATATCGGGTATTCACAGAAGTTTCAGTCAAGTTGGCCATGAAAGACATCTATGCACCAACTTGAGGGGGAGTGTTGAATTCAACAAACACTGCAAACACAATTCAACAAACACTGCACCGACGCCAAACATTTTTTCCAATATACACGGGTAAATCATACAATTCAATCATGGTGGTTGGTGAAATAGTAATTAATATTTGTCTATATAAACAATGTAAATATCCGATACAAATTAAGAAAATATACGAAGAAACGTTTATTTCTTCTTCTGATTATTTCTTCAAACATTGATTTCTTCAAATAAGCCAAGACAGATTATATCAGTTACATCAAGAGCCATTAAGGGCATACCTCAAGATGAAATTCTGCAACCATTTGCATATTTATCTAGCTTCTGCAACTCTTCCCCAATTATTACACTGGAACATTTTCCAGATCGCCAAAAATCAGAGGGAACTTGTCATCCTGTTCAAAGAAACTGCAACTCTAGTCATACTCTTCAATGATTAGTAAACATGGTACATAGAACACCTATCCCTTGACCAAGAAAGCATGCAATTAGAAGCAATTTTCAATACATGTAGGATTTCCTCATCATGTCCTTTTCCACATATAGTCTTATCAATGGCATCCTTGTTTCTACTAGAAATAGATAGACGATTTTCCTAATTCACTAACTTCTCTATTTCAATAGCTCTTAGCCCCGTTATCAGCTCCAAAAGCACTACCCCAAAAGCATAAGCATTCCTTTTAAGTGATGGAATCATAGTGCTTGAATACTCTGAAACAACATACCCAAGCTCTTCCAAGTCACCATTAACAAAACTATTGTCATGAGAATCAGAGCTTATAAGCCTTCCCAATCCAAAATTCATTATTCTAGCATCAAAGTCATCATCAATAAGAATCACATTCGAGCATGTGCTTTGGTGAATGATTGGAGGATAACATCCATGATGAAGCCAAGCAAGACCTCTAGCAACTCCCAAACCAATCCTAAACCTACTTGGCCAATCCAATGCGACACCACTTCCATGCAATAAAGAATACAGAGTCCCATTAGACATATGTTTATAAACGAGTAATTTTTCCTCCACCACAATACAAAAACCCAAAAAGGGTGTCAAATTAGGATGCCTCATCTGTCCTAATCGATGCATTTCCAAACGAAACTGCTTCTCATCAATTTTACAAGTACTAAGCCTTTTGACTACAAGAGCCGACCCACATGAAGATCAGCCATTTAACTAGTCCCCATTCTTGTAGAAACAATCATATACTCAGGATTAAAATTGGTTGTAGCAGCCAGCAAATCAACCAATTTAACATTCACAAGTGGTTTCTGAAACAAAGACACTTGAACAAGCTTATGAGCCCTTAATTTCCCAACCCAATCATAATCTCTACTAACACCATAACTTTTTTTCCTTCTCTTATTCAATCTCAAATGATACCCACCAAACCCCAAAAGCCAATAATAAAGAAGCAGCTGCACCAAATACCCCAGCTGAGATTATTATTGCAAGATTCTTTTTGCTCAGTCCACCGCACTTTGATCGAAGAGGTCATCCACATAACCCACTATTTCCAACAAAATCTTCTTCATTAAAATGATAAAAAAAACGAAGGGATTGTACCACTAAGTTGGTTATTGGCTACAGAGAACTTCTTAAGCCGACCCAAATTAGAGAACTCATTACGAATAGTACCCAAAAGTTTGTTATCCGAAAGGATGAGATTATTCATATATGTGCACTTTGACAAATCAGGTGAGATCGAGCCAGTGAAACCATTGTTAGATAAATCAAGCTCTACTAAAAATGTTAACCAACTACATATTTGCGAAGGGATCGTACAAGAGATATTGTTTCCACCTAGATCAATATTCTGAAGATTGTGACAGTACTCCAATGTCTGTGGAATCGTACCTGAAAGCATCATATCACCAAGCTCTAGTTTAAATACACGATTCTCGTTAAAGTTCCAGCACAAAATACCCACGAAATTGCATATGGATCCAACAGAAGCGTTCCTAAAATTCCAAGAACTTAGCTTCCCTTGAGTATCTTTCATCGATTGCTTAATGCCCCGAAGACACTTAATACCATCTTCAATCGACTCAGAAGAACAGAAGCTCGATAACAACATCGCAACATAGAGAATTATAGTTAGGTTAAAGGCTACACCACCTTTCATAATGGAATGAGGAGAAAATAATATGCAAAACAATCCTAAACGAATAGGAAATTATGGGTAGGTTTTGAACCTTTGGATCCTAGTTTCGGAGAATTTTCAAATTTGGAATATCTTTCTTGGAAATGGTCAATGGCAAAACGGGGGGTCATTGACTTTTACGAGGGAAGAAAGAAAAGTCTATCTCACTCAGAAAATACAAGACGAGTCAACGTTTCATTATATCAGAAAATACAAAACGAGTCAACGTTTCATTATATCAGACAAATATGAGTAGTTTTATATGGAGTAGTGTTGTATATAGAGATCCAAACTCGCTTACCATCCTACATGTTGAGTGAGGGTAGCGTAATAAATAGAGAGACTTACAAGATTTAAATATTTAAGAAACATTAGATGTAATTAGGATAAAATATGTTTTTTTCATATGCGATTATTGGGCATCAAAATCAATAAAATCTATAAATTTATTATTATTGATTAGATTTTATTAAAATTTTAATAATAAATATATTTGTGACATGATGTAATAATACTCTAAAATATTTTCTTAAAAATATTAAAAATATAACTAATTTAATATAATGTTATTTAATATAGTTTGTATTTTCAATTTTATTCCAACACTGCCACATTATTTAAATTTGTATTCAAGATTATGCAAATATCTCAGTTAAGACATTAATATCTTAAATATTTTATATTATTAAAATATTTAACTCAATTCAAGTATTGATATCATTTATATCTTTTTATAATAGTATAAATTTTTTATTCAAAATATTATTTTAGCATTTTAACAAAAGATTTTTAGCTGACAATTGATTAAAGTTAAAAAAATGAAAAATTTGTTAATTTTCATACTTTTTTTTACAGAAATAATAAAAAATACTTTTCAGTTATTATTTATGAGAAATATTTTCATCTTTATCTTTGATAGTTAGTCATAAAAATATTTTAATTATGATCTAATGAAATTGTTAAAATGTTATAATTTTTAGTACTTATTTATATTATTATTTTCAAAGGTAGAAATTTAATAATTTTAATTTTTTGTAACTTCTAATAGTAAGTATTTAACCCGATCTTTAGCAAAAGAAAAAAAAATATTTTTCAACTCAAGTTAATTTTTCATATAGAAAAAATAAAATTCTTTTGTTGGAAAATCAAAAGGGTATTTTTGTTAAAAAAATTGATTAATGTTCAAAAATATATCAATACTTAAATTATGATACTAAAACATAACATTTTAATAATATAATATATTATAAATACCAATGTATTAATTAAAGTACCTTTAATGTATCATTCTTTTTTAAATCTATCACGAGTTTATGATACTTTTAATTTTTTCTTCATTTAAAGGTGTTTTGTGTGTGTGTTATAGCGTAAGTAATGATGTTATTTTCTTTAAAATACGAGTTTTTTATTAGCAAAGCTCTTAAGAAATAAATATTTTAAGGACGAACATTTTCCTAATGTCAAATTAAGTTTTAATATTTTTTGATATATAATATGTTGCATCTATATGTATATTTACATGTAATATGTTATAATTATCATAATTTGATGACTCATAAAATATAACATATTATATTCATATATATATATAACGTATTATATTTATTAGAGTTTTGATAAATTCATCCATATTAATTGTCGAAATATTGATATGATCATCAGTGGTGGTTGTTGTAGATTTGATAAAGTGACTTTGATTTTATTTTATAGAAGTTATGAAATGATTATTTTTTTTATTTTTTTAATTATATAATATAATTTGATTTAAAATTATAATTTTTGAAATGAGTTATTGTTAATTAGAAAAACATAATTAATATTTTTTTTTAGAAAAAAAGTAAACTATTTAGGTTAAAAGCACGACGACCCCTGCTAATATTATTTTAAACAAAACATGAAAGAATCAAGTAAAAAAAAAGGCTGGGCTTCTCACAGGGTCGAATCTAGCCCAATAAGATTGTTCGTACATATATTTTAGAGTCCGGTACTCCATTATTACATCTAACGACATCGTCTTACTTGGTTACTTGACCAATTTGTTTTTCAAAATTTAAACAAATTTGCGTAACCGCGCGTTGCAAAAGCAGGCCATAATTGTCACATCCATGAACCAAAAGCTTTTTTACATGATGGAATTTTTGCGGCAATGGGCCCGCTTCTGTTCCTGCGCGCCTTTAAGAATGGAAACTTAAACAAACGACATCGTATGCGCGCATGTCTTCAACCGAATGCACGATGTCGTTTAAGAATCGCTTCTCGCTCGCTGACCTCGAGAAAATTTTCTTTCTACCCAAAGTAACCCACTAACGAATAAAACATTCGTAAATAAAACCTAAAACGAGGAGCAATTTAGTAAAATGTAAAAAGGAACAAACTTTTTGGTTCCGAAGTAACAGAAACAGCTAACAAATGAAGTAGCCTAAAACAAAATAACCAAATAACTCCCTCTTTCCTCTGTTGACTAACCACTACTCTCTACAAGTCTCTTATCTCTATGGTCTGAATCCCCAAATACTATAGCCAAGTCCCAAATTTGGTGACCATGGACGACGAAGCTCAGGTAAAAAAATATGTAACCGACTTTACCTAACCCTAACTGCCAAACACAATCACACCTCAACTACTATTATGACACTACCACCGCCACCATTATCGCCGACTTAATCATCGCTTATCTTTTCAAATTTTGGTTTTTTGACTTTTCCAATATATTTTCTTGAATGAAATTCTTGGGTTTGTTTGTGATGTAGAAAATGGTGGCGTTAAAGAAAGCTTATGCGGAGATCATCTTAAACACAGGAAAAGAGGCAGCGGCTCGGATTATGGTGTCAGAGAGTAAAACTCTTCGCTTTCAACGCGATCTAGTTGCTACCAAAGATGAAGCGCTTCGCATGCTTGTTCGCTTAAAGCAAATGCTTGATTCAAAGGTTCATTCTTTTGTGTATTTTTTGATTTTTTGGTTACTGACGGAAAGCATTGATTTTTATTAATTTTATTTTGTGTTTGGTACTTGGTTCTTAGTTTGAATTGTTTCTTTACAGTGATCGAATATTGATTACGTTATTGGTTTTCTGGTGATGAATGGGTTTCGTTCAACTGTTGGGATTTGATTTTGTTAAACCAAAAGTACGATTGAAAAGTTCAATTCTTTTATTAACATTGTGGGACTGTTTTGTTTGATCCAAGGGATGGGAGTTGTGCTTCCTGAAAAGTTGATATTTGGTTCCAGTCTTTAAATCGTGTTCAGACTGGCAATGGTTAATACAATTTTTGCTTTGTCAAAAGGGACGTACTAATCTGTGGATGCTGGCTCAATTCTAGTGCAACTTTTATCATTGGTTATGTACTTCTGTCGTTTCTGTTTGAATGTTTTGCGAACTATGTTGTTCTGCTTCTTCTTCTGGGCTTTGGCATTTACCTTGGTGGCAATTGGCAAAGGACAACTAATGTTTGCTATAGGGTGCAATTTATTATCTGATATCCGTGATTTCATGGAACATCCCCTACATTTTAAATCTTCAGATTCGGACCATGTAATTGCTGCAGCATTCTGGCAATCAAATTTGTCCCGACACTTTGAGTGAGAGAACCAGAATAAGACTAGTTTCTCAAGATAAATTCCGCTTCTTTCCTCCTTGATTCTTGCTCTTCTTGAAAATTCCTTTTGTTAGTTTCTTAGGCATCCATCTGTTAGTATATTGGAATGATGGTAATTAGAGTTTTTTCTGTAACATTGTCGGTTCAAGATTCATTTATTAGGAACCATAGCACTTTGGAGATTCTGTCAATTGGAGTTGCACTAAGGATCTTTGTTACACATTTACTTGCCAAGAGTGCCACAGCCTCAGGCATGAAGTGTTTGATGCAATGACCTATTAATTGTAACAGAGTTCTTGGCTGATAGCTCTATGCATATCAATATGTACTTGATTTATTGCTCTTTTGACCAACTAGTTACTTGCTACAGGCTGCTGAAGCAGAGTCGACATCCTTGAACCAGCAGAGAAAGATTGATGAGCTTGAAGCACAGTTGCAAGAGGCTGAGGATGTCATAACGGATCTTAGAGCTGAGTTGAGAACGGTTGAAAGGGAATTAGATAAGGTTAAGAGCAATAAAGTACAGCCATTGAATGGACTAATTGTAGGCGAACATGGATCTTTTTGTGTAAATTCAACATCTGTAATGCCTTCGCTTTCAAGTTCGGAGCTTATAACATTGACAGTTTCTGATGTGGATAACATGCCAAGTAATGAAGCTTTGGATAACAAATGTTGTACTGCAAGACAAGCTGAACAATCTAGCGTTTCTAATTTGGTCTTGTTTCCACATAATTCTGATATTGCCTCCATAATCATGAAAAGAAAGGAACCAAAGTTGTACAGGAATGGATGCACACAAAGAATTCGTGCATTAGAGAGGAACTTGTTTAATGGAAAGTTGTCACCTGCTGGAAGTGTAGACAATGACAATTCTCTTGGGAATAATGAGTCTACAGTGAAAGTAAGTAACAACAACTCTCTTAAGAACAAGAAGACAGAAATGTTTAAAAATGGATTTAGGGAAGAAGTCAAGAAACCTACTAAAGTCCGAACATTGAGGAAGAAGACACGATTTGGAAAAGTGAAATCTTCAGCTAGAAGTCATCATAGCCAGCTCACCAAAACTAGGCCTGTTATTTCACATTTCAAAAGGAACTCAGTCAATGGTAATTATAGGTTGGGTGACGGAGAACATATCATGCCTTCTGTCAAGGATGCTAATATGGACAGGACTGAAACTTTGAAAGGGGAAGAAAATTTGCCGCACAAAAAGGACCACCATAAGGATGAAGTTGTGGTAACTCAAAAAGGGAAGAGACAAAGGAAGATGAGAAATGGGGAAAACACTGATTACTTATTTACATGTCCTCCTTGTCAGCCTGCAAAACCCTCTCAGCCATCTTCTGTTCTTTCACGTTGCAGGACTTTTGAATATTTAGTCAATGGTGGCATTAAATCTGACCAGGATGGAGCAAATCCAATTGAAAATGAGACCAAGTTTAAGTCATTTTCCCGTTTGGATCCTGGCGTGACAGTAATCAAAAGTGATATGGATCCTATATCAGGTTCTAGTAGTGTGACTCTGAGTGTCAAAGCAATTAATAAATTAGAACAGATCAATGATGCTGCAGATTTGATGATTGAGCCCGAGTCTGTCAAACAGGAAACTGATGTCACAGAGAACTTAACATCTCCATCTTCTACTTTGAACCTTGATATGACTAAACCGCCATCCATGAACTCTGAACTAAAATCTGAGCAGTTGATTCAATCTCCCAGCCATCCAGACAGCAATAGGCTTCTCAAGTATACTTTTCAGAGGAAACGTAAGAAGGAAGCTGCAAACAACTCTGATGAAATTGCTTCTCCTGATAAGAACTCCACAAAGAAGAAGACAACAGATGTAGCACAAGTTCCACAGAAATCTAGTTTCATAGATGAATCATCTAGGGACAACCGGAGACTAGTTCAGGTTGCTCGTCAGGTTTGTATTGCCAAACATATTACTCTATCCAGCGTGTCTGAAACTAAAAATATCTATCTATGCTTTGTATTGCGAATCATGAATGACTTGTCATGTTTTACTTGTACTAAACTCGTCTAATAAGAATAAAATTTGAATACTACCTATACCTGCATGCTAGAGTTAATGTCACTGGATGTATCAATGAGACCTTAATAGTGCGCACCTGGGCCATCATTAGAGATTGATTTAAGCAGATGGTTAGTTTATGACACTAATTTTTATAGCAGTCCTGTCTATATCAAGAACATCTATAGCAATATATCCCTGAAGAAGGCCATTTCTCAGAAGATGCTTTTTCAATTTGAATGCAGGCATGTAGCAATAGGTTGATCTTATAAGCTTATGGAGAGTGGTTTTACCAATTTCTCTTTATCTTTTTTGTGCAGCTTATATCATTGTCCGGGAAGCGATGGCGGTAAGGAAGTTAAATCTATTCCTTAAGCGGCAAATCCGCCTTGAGATGGTTCTTCAGAAGATATTTTTCCACAGGCAGGCTTTATATTATAGTACAGAGCCATTTTCCAATTCCATTATGCGGTTATACAGTTAACTTATCAGTATTTAAGTTTCAATTTTGGTTTATAATATAATCCCAACAGCTCCACATGTTATCAAAGTTTCTCTTATTTTAAATTTAGGTCATTTAGACAGATATATATTGATTTCAAATGAGCAGTTTAAAAGGTCTCACCTCACAAGCTCATTTAACAAAATATCTTTGTTAATTATGATAATTTCATAATGGTAATAATATCATTTAGAATATCACAATTAAAATATATTACTTTTATTTTTTTCCCTTCCGTACATGAATGATTTAATTGTTTAATTGGTTTTATTTTTTTACGACATTAAAAAATATATGTTTATTTACTGTATAAGAAAAAATGAATATATATATATATTTTTCTTTTTTAAAGTGTTTTAAAAATGAAATTTTATGTATAAATGGAATTATGTTATGTAATTAAATTTATTTTTTTATAATAGTGTAATAAAAATGTAATATTTGTATTAATATTTTTGTTTATAAATAAAATTATAAATATATATATTTTTTAATTTTTTTTGTTTTATATTTTTAGAAGAGTAAATAAGTTATTTATGAACTCTTTAGTCAAATTTATTCAAAAGTGAGTTATGTTGAAATTAATTAACATAAATTTAAATGAGTTAAAGTTGAATAGTATTTAAGCTGAGTTAGGTAGATTCAACTTATTTGACACCTTTAAAAATAACTAATTATTAACTGTTCTGCAATTACTGGTGTGGTTTGCTTAAAAAACTACCAGATTTGCAAACGAAGAAAGAAAATCTGGATTCTAGCTCAAGATTAAAGATAATATTAAAGATTTGTGCTTCACTCCTTTTGTAGGATGGTAACTCGATCATGAAACAATACAAGCTACATAAATAATTATTTTTTGGTTAGAAATGTTTACAAAGTATTCGCAAATTGATATTTTTCCTTTGAAAATGAGTAATTTAACTTAATATCTCTATCAGCGGCGTAATGCACTGCGAATGTTTTTATTCTTCTCTTCTGTCCAATGAAGGAAATTTTTTTAAATACGAAAAGAGTAGGCTCATAACTTCAAACCTACTTGTGTATTGTGGATCATACCCCTTCATACTCTTATAAGTATTTTCTTTTTCTTTCTTCATATATCTTCCTTAGAGAATGCATACTCTCGGGATACTAAAAGAAATTATCACAATGAAGGTGGCGATTTACTTCACATATCCACTCAACAACTTCTTTTTTCCTCCACTTTAGGACTCAGCCACTTAGGTGTTTTAACCACTTTTTGAATTTTAATATACTTGTTTTGAAAAAGTGTTCACAATCCACTAGTTAATATTTATTTTTTAAATTACGTTTGCCAAATACAGTTTTGGTTGAACAAATAAAATTGAAAAAAGCCATAAAAATTTAAATTAAAAAAAAATTATAAATAATAATAATAGCTTGTCATGGTGTTACTTTTTCAAAAACAGAAAAAAAAATCATTTATCTCTTTTTCTCCCTCTTTTTTTTTTGTTTTTAGAAAATTATTTCTCTCTTTAGAATAAGAAGGGCATGCGCTTTGATGGGTAGAAGACCGCTTTTAGTTTTATGTTCAGATGGATATTTTAAAATGTTATGGTTTTTTTTTTCAAAAATAACCGATAAAGTATAAACGTTTATATTAAATATATATTTTAAATAATTAGATTGAATTTTATTTATTTTTATTTTATTTAATAAATGTTAAATAATTTTAAAAATAAAAATTAATATCAATATTTTATATAATATAATAGAAAAAATTATGTCATCATTTAATTTTTTAAAATAAATATCATAAACTAAAAAAGATTATTAAACCATTAAAAAATCACTATAAATTTATAATTGGATATTCTTAAAACTATCCGTCCGTCCCACGCACAAATTGCATCACCAACAAATTTTTAACTTCGTTACTTGCCTCCAACTACCCTACATATATTATAATATATAGCAGTCTTTTTAATTATTTCATTTCTTTTGTACTTGGGTTTTTCTTAATAAATATTTGTTTAGTATATTTAAAATATAATGAGTAAATTCACAAATACATTATCGAATTTGGTGCATTAAGTATAAAATGTACTATAATAATTAATATTAACTTTATAATATTCATAAAAAATTTGATAATAAATTTATAATATTTATGATAATTGGGTCATGGATTTTCTATAACTCAAAATTAAATAATAATGTGTACAAATATCTTAAATTTAATCATATATTTATTATTATACTCCTTTTAAAATGCCAAAGTACACTTATTTTTTCACATGTAATTTAACCAATATTAATTTTTTTTATTCCAATGCATAGTGTTCACCAAATTTAATATGAGAAAGTGTTTTTCGTCTTTAAATTTTTAATTTTTGTATACATGATTAAATTATAAGATTTAAAAATTTAAAAATTTATATGTAAAATTTTTAAAATTTAAAAACTAAATCATATATTTTAAAATTTTAAGATTTATATATAAGTTTAATTAAAATTTAAAGATAAATAATAAGATTTAATTTTTATTTTAAATGTGAGATATTAAAACTTTAATTTAAACTTTAACCTTTTAGTAAATAACAGCATACTTTTAGCAACGGATGTAATAAATATATTTTAATTTAGAGAATTTTGTACCATAAAAGTAATACACTCCTATTACAGAAACTGACCTCATTCTGGTCTGGTTGTTTCGTTAATTTTTAATTTTTTATAATATTTTATTATTCATATAAATTAATTTTTAATTTTCATATAAAAATTATATGCATAGAAAAAGGTAAGCTGCACAATTGCAAGTAACAAGATAATGATTAGGTTATAAAAATATTATTATTATATTTATTTATATATGTAATTAAAATAATAATAAATATTAAAATAAAATTAAAAATAAGATTTTTATTTTATTTTTAAAATGATATAAAATAAAATAATAATAAATAATTATACAAATTAAAAAAACATTTCGTACTATTATTAAAATAATTTAAATTTCATTTTCTACTATTATATTTTGAAAAATAAAAAAATATAAATGTAAATTCATTTGGTTTCTCTTGGTTATTAGTCTCATTTTCTTGGAATGTAACATCTCTTGAAATGTAATGTTTTTTGTTAACCGAATCATAACATTTATAACATTTTTTTTAGATGAATACCCCAAGAAAATAACTTTGATTGATGTATAATCTAACTTGTGTTGTTTATTTTTGTGCACATAATATGTACATCTAAATACTCTTAAATGATAAATATTGAGTTTTTCTTTTTAGAGGATTTCTAGTGGGCTTTTGAAATTCAAATTGGCACTTGACAATCTATTAATTAAATATGTTGCGGTAAGAACAACATCTGACCAAAAAATTATTAGAACATTATTTTGAAACAAAGTACTCTTGTTACTTCAAGTACATGTCGATTTTTTTCTTTCTGATACACCATTTTGTTGGGGTGTGTAAATACAAGTTGTTTGATGTAAAATTCTTTTTTGCTTGAAAAAATTTGTAAAATTTTGATTTACAAATTCCGTTTCATTATCACTTCTAAAAGTTTTAATCTTTGCGTCGTATTGATTTTCTACAAAATTATAAAATTCTTGAAATTGAGAAAATACTTCACTTTTATTTTTTAACAAGTGTAACCATGTGGTTCTTAAAATATCATCTATAAATATAATAAAGTATTTATAACAATCAAATGATTTAATTGGAGCCGGGCCTCAAACATCAGAATGTATTAACTCAAAAGGTTTTTTGCTTTTACAATTGGATAAACTAAATGGTAACCTTGTGTGCTTTCTTAATTTGTAAATTTTACAACTACTACAATCTAGTTGTTTGAAATCAAAATTACATTTCAAAATCTTATCGGAAGGATGCCAAATTCTCTTATGCCAAAGAGTGCCTAATTCTTCTTTTTTTTAATATTAAAGTTGCATTTTTCTTCACTCATAATATAAAGCCCATTTTCTAGAAAACCTTCACCAATGATATTTTTCGTTATCAATTCCTAAAAAATCACATTTTTGGATATAAATGTAATTTTACAATTTAAGTCTCGTGTGATTTTACTAATGGATAACAAGTTAGATGTACAATTATTCACATGAAAAACATTTGAATTTTTTCTTAAAAGGAGACTAATTGAACCATTTCCTAAAATTTTCATTTTTTCACCATTTGCAACGATTACAAATTGTTTAGTCTTATTTTTTTGTAATTATTGAGTAAGTTTTTATTTTCAGTTATATGATCAGTTGAACCTGAATCAAGAATCCATTTAGAATTTAAAGAATTTTGAGTAAGGTTTGTAATCATACGAGAGGTTTTTTGAGATTTTCCTTGAAACATCGCGAATAATTGTGTATACAGTTGTCTCATTTGATCCATATCCAACTCACTTTTTATTTCTTTTTTAGCCTCGTTTTTCCTTTTATGTAGAGTAACCCATTTTCTCTTTACTCTCTACCCGATTTTGTCGCCGATCTCCCCTTTGACGAAGCCTCCACCCCGCCTTCCCTTTTATTGGAGATGAGGGTTGAGACACCAGCATTCCTCGCGCTTGTGTCCTTCCTTCTTACAGTAATCGCAGCGAGTGAGTGTTTGGTTTCCCTGACTTTCTGGCCTAGGGTTAGATTTGGTGACGAAAGCCTTGACTTCGGGGTTGTCAGGTTGTTGAGTACCCATCACCATTCTTCTTGTCTCTTCTCTTTCAAGCATCTCTACAACCTCATCAACAGATGGCAGTTCACCCATGAGAAGAATTTGTGAGGGTACCCCCTCATAGCTTGAATCGAGCTTGACGAGGAAGGTGAAAATTCCATCCTGCTCCTCTCTTCTTTTGATTTCATCAAGATCGGCTGTGAGAGGTCAATACATTCTAATCTCATCCTTCTTTTTTTTGGATTTGGTTGAATAGGTCGGTGACAGATTGATTTTGTTGTTATAACTATTGAAGTTCTTGCTGGAGTTGATAAATAAGGGAGTACATTTTTTTTCTGAACATCGTCGCAACTTTAACCCACATATCTCGAGCTGTATCTAGATATGTCATGAGATCATAGATGTGGGGTTCCATGGTTGCTAGTAACCAACTCATGAATAGATTGTAACTCTTTCTCCATTCTGAAATTTCCTTTTTTTCTTCAACTGTTGGTTGCGTTGAATCTTCGGCTTTTGATTTTGATTTCTCACAAGTGACATGCTCAAATTTGTCTCTGCCGATTAGACCAAAAGTCACTTGACGTGCCCAAAGATGGTGAACACGTAAATAACATATATAAATAAAAAAAATAATACTACTTAGTTTTTAGTTATTATTTGATTTTTATTAATATATATATATATATATATAATTTAAATTATTGAGTTTATAAATATATATTTATAATTTTTTTAAGAGTCAATAGATAGCATGTATAACTCTTATACCAATATAATTTCTTACAAATTTAAAAAAACATATTATTTTTCCTTTATTCACTACTTAATAAAATATAATTATTTATATATAAATAAATTTATCCACGCATAGTAAACCCACAACATTTCAGATATTATTTCCACATAAAATAAGTCAAACATAATAACAAGCAAAATAAAAAACATGCTTAAATCAAAAATTTATACAAAAAATAAAACAAACTGAATAATAAGCTGTAAAATTCTACTCAATAAAATATAATTATTTATAATATATAAATAAATTTATCCACGCACAATAAATATATATAATCCATCAAACACACAACATTTTCAGATATTATTTCCACATAAAATAAGTCAAATATAATAACAAGCAAATTAAATAAAAAACATATCTAAATCAAAAATTTATACAAAAAATGGGTATAAAGTTTTTTAGTATTTTGCTAAAAAAAAATAGTAGATCTGAAAGATAATGAGAAGATGAATATAACTCACAAAACGATGTTGCAAATGGTGGTCGGAGGTGGTCGAAAATTTAGAAAGAAAGTGGCGGTGTAGCTCAGTTTTGGGAGGAAATGAAGAAGAGAAATAAAGAAATTAGGATTCTGCATAAAAAATAAGCCGAATTTGGATATATTGTGGATAGCGTCGGTTGACGTGAAGAACTGACACTATTCATGTAATTAAATTTTTTTTTTGTCAATTATTATTTTATTTAGATTATGCATATAAGTACTATAGAAATAGAAAAAATAATTACTTTAGAATAATATTTAATTAAAATATATACATAAAATTAAATAAAGATAAATTGTAGGTACATATATAAATTTAAATATCCAAACAAATAAACAAAATTATATAATTTTTAAAACTAATTGTCTACAAAAAAGGAAAAAATATACTATTTTTATCCAACTTAAATTTTAAAGATTTAAATAAAAAAATAATTAATTTTAATTGTACTTAATTCATCTATTTTTTAATTTAAAAAATAGTATGTAGCGTCGGTTGACGTGGAGAACCAACGTTACCTACATGGATAGCGTCGATTCGTCACATGAACCGACGCTACCCACGTGAGTAACGTCGATTTTTCACGTCAACAAACGCTACGTCCAATATGAATAGCGTCGGTTTTACACCGAATCGACTTTAAATTCATTATAAGTCGAATTTTGGAGAATTTATTAGATATTTCGATTCAAAAAAAGGTATAGGACCAACTGGGGCATTTGTCACGGTCCCAAATATATCTGTGTAAAATTAATAAATTAATTAAATCAGCTATTAAATTAAAGAGAAGCATCAAAAACAACCATTTTTGCATAAGGTTAAAATCATACGTACTTCATTTCCCCAATCAGAGCTTCTTCCTCTGTTTTCGCAGATCTGGTAGCCAAATTTTAATGAAAAACTCCAACATAAACCAGATACTAGATGTTTAATATGATTAGGAGGCAATTTGAAGAAAATATTCGAGTTGGAAGTTGAGTTGGGAACCCTGAGTTGTAATAATCTATAATCGGGAAGATTAAGAGTGGATTTGGATCTGGTTAGGCCTTAGGGTTGGTGTTTATAGTGGGTGATGGCTGTCAAAAATCATGAAAAAAATTTATCCTCTTTTTTTTTTTTCCTATAACCCTTATGTAATGTTTATGCCTTGCATTTTTCATAGGGTGTCAAATCATTGGTTAAGTTAGATCCATATAAATTATTATAATTTAAATTTGTAGCTCTTTAAATTAAATTGTTTAAACTAAGATAAATTAATTTAAAATTTTATTTTTATGTAATAATTGATATTTTTTAATTTATTTAATTATTTAAAATATAATAAATTTTAAATAAATTAATAAAAATTTTAAATCAAATTTAACGTATTTAAATAACTTAAAATATATAAATAACAATTTTGTTACAATATTTTACAATATTATAAAGTAAAAAGTTTTAAATCATAAATATATTATAAAATAATTCAAATAATCAATACTTAAAATTAAAATAAATAAATATTTTAAATTTAAATTATATGTAATTATAATTAATAATAAAATAATATATTTATAAAAATATTTTTAAAAAATAAAATTATGATGGGTTTTAACATACACCAGCAAATTAACTCGTAATAAATATTTTATATAAAATTATTTATGGATTAAAAAAACGATAATAAATTTTATTTTTAAATAAAAATCATAAATATTTATATAATTAATCACTTTGTAAATATTGTATAATTATTATTGATAGTTAATGATTAATGTATAAAAATTAAAAAAAATTAAAATTAAAATATTAAGAAATATTTTTTTATGATTTAGTAGATTTATTATATAAAAAAATAGTAATAATAATATAAAAAAATAATTAAAATAATTTCTTATTTTTGTACTTACATATTAGTCCTAATTTAATCTCTATTTAATTTTAATTCTTTCATGTTATTTAAATTGATTTAAATTTAATCTACTTTGTATTTTTTTAATTTATCTTTTATTTATATAATTAAATTTTAATATAAATTACCACATCTACTTTTCATACATAAAACTTAGAATATAAATATTATTATTATTTTATTTTAATTATAAATAAAATAATATATATATTTTAATTTTTTTATAATCATAATAGACTAAAAATTTAATGTAGTTCATTTTTAAAAGATTACTATTTTTTTAAAAATAAATTATATATTTTTCAAATGTATGTGAATTGTATTTAATTTAATAGTAAAATTCGTGTTTCAAAAGTAACGCTCTGTTGGAATTTTCTCTGGTCGAAATTGAATATGTAGAACCATACGTTGATTTTGCATTAATTCCAACTTGCAATGCTCAAATAAATTAAGATTTGACCATCCATGTAAGTTGTGTAGGTTTAAATTTTTCTCAATTAATTCACTTTAAATTATTTAAATTTTAACAAGTAACGGTGAAACTAAATTCAAATCAAAGCAAACTAATTGATATAAATTAATTCAAATTATTAATTATATATATATTTAGTTAATTAATTTTTTTTATAAAACAAAAAATATATTTAAGGATTAAAATTCATTAATTTCAAACATTAAAAATAATATTATAATAACTAATCTTTTAAATAAATAATAAATTAATAACTCAATTATGATAAAGAAAATATAAGTGTATTTTTTAATATAGAGCACAAAAAATCATAGTTACGATATAAATATAAATAAAATTAACAACACTAACGATTAAAATGAAATAGAACTGAATGATTTAAATTTAAGTTTGACAAAACTTAAATTATGTTTTACAATATCTGTAAATTTACACAAAAATGACTATATATATAAAACTCTCATAATATATTTAAGTAAACCATATATTAATCATATAAAAAAATCATCTTTTTAAAATAACACAGATTTTTTTTGTTGACATAATTCAATAAACGTTGTTATTGAAAAATGATGAAATTAGAGAAGTGATTACTACTCGGTGTTGTAAAAAGAAAGAGTCAAGGAAAAAAGATGTTGGCTTGAAATTTTAAAAAATACATAATACTTGTATCTTTAATTTTTAATTTTTAATTTAGTATGTAAGTTATAATGTTTATGTATTTTAACTTTAAAAAAAAATTATTTCGGGATAAGAGGCCGACTCAAACACAACTTAACCCAATTTAAATTTATTTAAACTGAAACTAACAAAGGTATAATCGAATAAAAAAGGAGTAAAGATAATTAAAGATATAATTAAGTTAAAAAAAGATGTGTTAAGCAAATATAATATTTAATTTCTTTAAAGTATTATTACATTTTGTTAAGTTTCCTTCGATCGCACATCGCCTAGGAGTTCGTTAGTAGTACTGCTTATAAGCTTAATCGACACTTAACTTAATGAGATCTTATTAAGTTGAGTTAGACTTGAGTTTCTAACATGTTATCAAAGTTGAGCTTGATTTGATCGGTGACTTGAGTTTTGTCTTTAACAATCTCATAATAGCTATGTGAAACCACCTTGGGGACTGTTTGTTTCAGTATCACATTAACTAGAAATTCGACAATAATATTACTTATAAGTTTGGAGAACCTTTAACTTAATAAAATCTTATTAAGTTTAGTTAAATTTGAGTTTCTAATATATTTAAATATTTTATTATCTTAATTACTTATATATATTATAATTAATATAATAATTATTTATTAAATATAATTAAGTAGATTTTATTGTATTATCAATAACATTATATCATAATTATTATGATTTATTTACTATAAATACACTTTTACTATACACATGGCTTTTTCCCACCCACCAGAAGAATTATAACATCATGTCCTATGGTCCGTTCCAAATATCTCTTTCACTTTTAGTAAAATTCGTTACCATTATTAACATTCAAAGATAGTCATATTTAAGAGGTATTTTTTTATTTGTAAATTTAGTCTAAAATATTTGTTTGTCTGATACAAATCATCAAATTGATAAATGGGATTGTGTCGTGGAACGTGTGTAATATTTTTTAAATGAGTTTGAGTTAGCATCGGTGGACTAAATAAATAATTAAAACAATTTTTTGAATAAATTATTTATAATATTAAAATAATTAAATTTTATATTTATAAAATAGTTAATAATAAATTATAATTTAACGTGTTATATTTATATGTATTAGTATTTTTATCTTAGAGAATAAAATGAAAAAAAATTATTTTTATATTTTCAATTAAAAAAGTAATAATAAATTCAATAATATTTATTAAATCAGGTATCATTAAATTTGAGTAATAGGCAGCCACCTAAATTGTCTAAATATCAGGCCAGCCTGGCACGATCGTTACTTTCAAAGAAGGTCAGTCAAATTATTTCTCCACCGTTAGATGGTTAAAACAAATTACTAAGTAGATCGATCAGTTGTCATAATCCTCGGTTGTTTTCGTTGGAAGAAGATGTAATACGTTTTATTAATTTCCAAAAATATATTAATAATTTATATAAAAATAGTTCTTTAATGTGTAAACAAATGTAAAAAATTTATTTGAAATTTTATCTCTCTCTGTCAGTTGTGTTTGAACCCGGGGCATTGGGTTGCTTGAATAACATATTCTGGGCCATAAAGTCTTGTTCGATATAATCGGCCCAAAATAAGAAAAAATATATAAAAATTATTTATTATAAATCAATTCATTATTGATTCAAGACTTCTACATTTATTATGAATTTATTTTTTTAAAATAATAAACTGTAAATAATTTATTAGTTAAGAATCAAATTTACAATCCAAAATAACAAGTAAATTATTAAATATGTTAGGTATCTAGATATGAAATCAAAATTATTATCAATATAAAATTACAAAATTTTAAAATAAAATTCATTATAATTCACATGAATCTATAAAACAAATACTAAATTTCTTTAACTAAACAAAATCACCCTCCTAAATTTAAACAAAATTAATTTTAAATCGCAATTTTACTTTATCTACTTTTCCAACCTCTATTGATTATAGTGGTAACATGTAACATAACATACAATATTAAGTGATATAGAGAAAAAAATTTCGTTAAAATCAATTAATAATTTTTATATAATAAATAACAATTAATATATAAATATAATATAATTAATACTTAACCATATCACAAGTTGCATATATTTTACAAATTATATGAATTGGGTTTCATTTAATATTTGGGTTTAATATTTGTTATTGTCCCACACTTCCATATGTATGCGACGCACAAGTTTTCATTCATTTTTACTTAAATTTTATGTTATATTATATTATTAATATAAATAAATAATTTATTTTAATATTTTAAAAATAATTATAAAAATAGGCGCAAATTAATAGGAGAAAAATTGTGGGACTAGTTGTGTTATTATATTTAAAATATATTTTAATTTTTAATTTATTAGCTGTATGTTTATAATTTTATTATTTATGAAAGTTATATATTTAAATTTAATAATTAATCTTTAAACAAAAAAATATAATTTTTTTAAATAATTATAAATTTAATATATTTATTTTTTAATAATTATATAATTAAATATACTTATTATTATAACAAGAATTATAACACCAGACCTAAAAATTAAATAACTACTACTTTTTTTTTTCCAGAATAAACCATTTGTCCCCCTCGGCCCTCACCCGACTTTAAAAATTATAAACATTTCTCTACACATCATATTTATTTTTCATTCATGATAAAAAAAATTCTTCCTCGCCTTCTTCCCTCCTTCCCTGTTTTCCTCTCAAACTTCTCCTTTTTAACGCTAAAAGATTCAAACTAATTCCTCTTCCTTTTCATTCCCTTTTCTCCACCATTTTTTGGTGGTTCATTCCTCCTTTTTCTGTGGGCGATCAAGCCCTTTTACTAGTTTTGTTTACCTTCCACGAGATCTACTCATTCTTCTTGCTCATTATATCTAGAAAATCCTGAAGGAAGAAAGTGAGTGAGTTTTTCTGGTACGTTTACGTTAGTCAATTTCGGTATATATTTCCATTCTTAGTTTTTTGTTAATTACTTTCTTCCTTAAACTCTTTTACAGAATGAAGAGAATAAAAGATGAGGTATGCCAAGTTGGCTGTCAATTTAAAAGGCCATTTATGTCTTCCTGCGGAAACTTGTAAGTTTATATTTTTTTTCGTCTCATTTGTGTATTATTTTCTTTATAAAATCGTCAGTTGCATTTTCCTCTTTCTTGTATAAATTTAATTTTATGTGAGTTGTGATGTAGGTTTTGTTTTTTCTGACGTCATCTAATTGTGAAATTGATTTCTCTCGTTGGATATGTTATATTATTCCAGTTAATTATACTAATAATTTTGGTTTATCATGTGTAGAGATGCATTGAGAGTTTGTGTATACGATCTTTTCATTGGGATATATATTGTGTTTCTGGATAATTTATGTGCCTCCACTTTTTTCTGCTATTTGGATGCTAATAGAAATGATATCATTAGGTAGAGTTTAAATTGACATGAGATATTAATGAAACTTATGATATAATCCATTAATATTCACAAAGTATCACATCTTGTCTACCTTAATTTTCCATGTAACCAGATTGTACTAGTTGAGATATTTTATTTGTTCCTAATATGCTTAAATGGAACAAATAAAGATACAAAAATATAAATAAATTATGATATAAAATTATTTATAATGTAAAAGTTTAATAAAAAAAATGATAGAATATTATTAAAGTTACAATTTAAATGAGATGAGATAATATTTAAATAAGATGAGACACTATTGTATCTTGAGTGACTCTAAATGAAACATAAAATAAAATGAGATAGCTTATTTTACATCTCTATCATTAAGCATTAGCATGTAATTAGAAGAGATGAAATATTGCATTTTTAATATTATTTTATTTTTTTCCCTTTCCTTTTCTTTATTCGAAAACATCTTCAATGATGATCCTCTTTAGTTTACGTAGATGTAGGAGTGCAACACAACTTAACAGTAGTGGTAATTCTCGTTGGAAGGATTTATTCTATCCATGTTTTGTTTCTTAACATATAAATATTTAATAAGTTTGGAAGTTCAAGTTACGGATCTAATTTAGTTAGAGAAAATAAATAGGTGATTTTTTTGAATTAAACCTAAGTAAAAATTACCAAGTAATTAGACACGTAATCATGTCTAAATAATATAAAGCGAAAATAATGATAACTTTGACCTACAATATTTTAGGTGGAAACAACTTAGGTCACAACAATGACCTAATAAGAGGAAAATTATTGATTCATTGGACCAACTAACCGTCCATTATGAAAATCAATTTGATTACAAAGTTAGGTCTTAAACTATCATTCATAGATAAAGTGTCCAAAATAATCCACTTATGATCCTTTGCTTTTTTACGGTCTCTACAAGGTAGATGTATGGATCCGAATCGACATTTAGATCTTTCGAGTCACGCGAGCAATTGAACCTGTTTAACAAACACTTAAAAATTACACAAGTACAAAGTGCGTGTTAGAGCAAAATCAATAATGAAAAATCCTAGTTAGAAGATTTAAGATTTAAATAAGTTAAATTGAATCATTTGACAAAGCCTAAAACAAAGACTTAAAAGCACAATATCATAAAAACAAGTAGACTTATTAATCAATCAAATATAACTATACAATGTTTGATAGATTAAATTAAGAATGAGCCTAAGGAAATATAATATAGTTTTCAGAGAACATTTTGGTAGAGAAAGTACAAATAATACAAGATGAATATAATAGGTGTAGTTGTTTAAAATAAAAGGTATTAAGTTATTTAAATAGGAATATTCAAACCCTAATACAAGGTTATTGTGCAGTGACTATTTTATCAACAAAACATTTCATAAGGTAATAGTAAATAAGGTCAATATGTTTATCTACTAGTTTTGGCTCGAGTAAACAAAAAAGTTGTAAGTTGAAAACTTACGTGCTCGATCGATGATCAATTGATCAATCCAAATCTTTTTCGATCGTTTTAGCAACGATTAATAAAAAACTCGAGAGTAGGTAAATCAATCACGATCGATCCTTGATTGATTTAGGCTTTTGATCGATTGAACCCAACTTCGATCAATCCACTTGAATTAGAATTTTAACTCGACAGCAACTAGATCATACACGATCGATCTAACCCTTTGATTAATCGAACTAATACTCGATCGATTGACCAACATATATATATTCCATATTTTCCTACGTGTATAAACTCAATTTTAGCGTGTTAAGTAAAGATTTTATACAAGAAATACATTAAATTGAAACTTGGAAGTTTCTTCGGCTTGAATAGCGGACTTGAAAAAAGAGCCTAAAAACTAGTTTGTACTTAAACGTTTTGTTCACGAATACCGCCAATACTCATAAACCTTACAAAATTAACTTTGAATTTGTTTCATATGAAGTAATGGGAATTCCTCCATCCCCGGAGGAGGAGGAGGAGGAAGTGGTGGTGGTGGAGTGGGAGTGGGAGCAGGAACAAGTGCTTCACATAAGCTAACCACTAATGATGCATTGACTTATCTCAAAGAGGTGAAGGACATGTTTGTAGAGCAAAAGGATAAATATGAATTGTTTCTTGAGGTCATGAAGGATTTCAAGGCTCAGCGGTAAATTTTTTGTACCTAGCAATTTATTCAATCTAGTAAATGGTCTGATGTATATTGCGGCTAATTTGCTTCTGCCATTGTGTTGTTGCTTTCAGAACTGACACTACAGGCGTCATTGCAAGAGTTAAGGAATTATTTAAAGGGCATAACAATCTGATTCTGGGATTTAATACCTTCTTGCCCAAAGGTTATGAGATTACTAGTGAGGAAGATGAGACTCCCCCAAAAAGGACTGTTGAATTCGACGAAGCTATTAATTTTGTGAACAAGATAAAGGTTAGTTTTATGCATTATATGGATTATTATCTGTAGAGAAGAGTACCTTGATATTATGAGTTCCATTTTGACTCATTTGGTCTTAACTATATGGATTATTATCCTACAGAGAAGATTCCAGAATGACAATAATGTGTACAAATCATTCCTTGACGTACTGAATATGTACAGAAAAGAGCTCAAGGACATAAATGAGGTCTACAGTGAGGTAACCACATAATACTTGGTTGTTTATTTTTGCAACAAGATATCTTGTTTTGATAAACAATATTTTCTTTTTCCCATGAGAAAATGGTGTTCTCCTATTTCTTCTCCTATCTGTCACAATAAGTGATTACATGTTCTCAAATTTTAGGTTTCATCTCTATTCAATGATCATCCGGATTTGCTTGACGAGTTCACAAGATTTTTACCAGATGCTTCTGTAAATGGCCAAAGTTCCTTTCCACGAATCAATGAGCGGAGCTCTTCTGCCCCTAACTTGCGTCAAATGCAAGGAGACAAGGTAATTACACTATCATTTTCATATTAGGTACTTTTTTTTTTGCTTGCGCTTATAGTTTGAGTGTGATGGTCAAATTAATCTCATCCTTAACAGCAATGTCGGCGAGATAAGGTTAATGTTGACCATGATCTTAGTGTTGATTGTCCTAAGCTGGAAGATGATAAATCCATGAAAGTAAACAGAGAGCATAGGAAGCATGCTGAAAAGGAGAATAAAGATTGGAGAAACAGAGATCATGATGATAGTGAAGCTGACTATGATAACCATAGGGACTTCATCATGCAACGTTATGCCGAAAAGAGCAAAAATACTAGAAAGGGAGAAGGATTTGGAGCAAATGCGAATTTTCCTTCTTACGACGACAAAGGAACCTTAAAGGGTGAGTTTGTTATCTTTTCTTGTGATTTCTGGCATTTTAAGCACTTCTACTCTTTATTGGTTTTATTTTGTAGTATATTATGTTATTCTTTCTCTCAAAGTTTTTATCCATCATCATACCGCAAAAAACAATACAGGACAACAGATTAACAGTCATCTTAGGGCCGTTTAACTTTATTCCTCTCTGGGTAGAAAAGATTCTATATCATCAGTTAGGTTTAACTACTAGCTGCAATTTGATCACTCTTAAAATGTAAAAGACACATCAATAAATTCCTGACTACGTTACTTAATGCTGAAACAATGGACATCATATGATATCTGCCAATTTTTATCCCCTGCTATATTGTTAGTTTTTCAAATAAAAGATTTCTTGTAATTTGCATGTTCCTTCAAGAAGACAATTTGTGTGTAAACTACCCTGATATTAAGTTACAATCCTGGAAATCTTTCTGAGTATGGTATTTTTGTTTTGTTAACATGTGTCATTTTCTTACCCACTACATCATGACAGGCATGTACGGCCAGGGATTTGTTTTCTGCGAGAAAGTTAAGGACAGGTTGTGTAGTACAGATGACTACCAGGCTTTTTTGAAGTGCCTTAATATCTATAGCAATGGCATTATTAAAAGGAGTGATTTGCAAAAATTGGTACGTGTTATTGTATTTACCATCTCTTGCCATTATTTCTCTCTGAGTGCTATGCACTAGCTGTTTTAAGCTCTTCACTACTGTTATTAATTGAAACAAAGAAAGTTTGCATCCCAAAGGTGTAACTCTTGCACGATGAAAGGATGAAAGTAAAGGATATAAAATGTAGAATGCATCGATGCTTTTTCTGCTTTGGATCCTGAGTTTTGCTCTCAGGTGACTGATTTACTAGGAAGGTATCAAGATCTCATGGACGAATTCAACAATTTCTTGGAGAATTGTGAAAATATAGGTAACTATGAAATTCCATTAGTTTTGGTTGTGTTGCTTCGCATTGTCCCTTTATTATTTCTCATTGTGTTTATACTTGCAGATGGGTTCCTTGCTGGTCTTATGAGCAGAAGTATGTATCTGTATATCTGTATCTTTAGTTTTTTTGGGTTAAATTGTCGTATTCATCTAATAACGTATTTATATGCATAGATGGAGAATCAATTTATTCTTAGGAATCTTAGCAAATTTCAGCGTCACAAACTTCATAAGATATTTGAGGTTTTTCCTATAACTTATGAACTCTGATAGATTCACTGGCAATTACAGAATCAGTAGTTGGTGAGACTCACTTGTCTCGATCGCTGAAGGTAGATGATAAAGAGTTCAGGCAGGAAGTGGAGAGGGGTAAAGAAAAGGAAAAAGGCAGGGAGAAATATACAGCAAAATCCATCCAAGAACTTGACCTCTCTAATTGTCAGCGCTGCACTCCAAGCTATCGGCTTCTGCCAGATGATGTAAGTATTTTTTTTTCTTTTCTACATATGCTTTGGTCTACAGAAGTATGCAATAACTTTGTACTGAAGCGCAACTTTGATGCTTTTTTCTAGTATCCTAAACCATCAGCAAGCCAGAGACCAGAGATTGGTGATCAAGTCTTGAATGACCACTGGGTTTCTGTAACTTCAGGCAGTGAGGATTACTCTTTCAAACATATGCGCAGAAATCAGTATGAAGAAAGTCTATTCAGATGCGAAGATGATAGGTAAATTATCATGTCATTTCATCTCATGATGTGTTTCTAATTTGAATCTCCCGGTGACTAGTAAATTTTTTGTTTTTGAGTATGCTTCTCTGGCAAGTATAACTAAAGGGAAGCCATATTGATTATGTGATCGCAAATGTTTTTTTATACCAAATTTGCAACAAACGTGATAAATAACATCACAGATACTTTTCCCCCATTTTTTCTATGTACAATGCATTTAATACTTTGGATCGTAATTTTATTTTATTTCCGTACCTTGGACCCACTCAGCTATACAACTCATTAAAGTTTGTGGTTGTGATTTTGTCACTTCGGCATTTTGTGATGGACTTGCTGTTTTGTGGTTAGGTTTGAATTGGATATGTTGTTGGAATCTGTGAGCTCGACTGCCAAGCGAGCAGAGGAATTGTTGAACAGCATAGATGGAAATAAGCTGGAAACTCTGATTCATATTGAAGAGCACTTCACTGGTTTGTTTCTTTCAGCTGACTCTGATGCATTAATAATTTCAGACATTAAATCTGCTATCTTGAGTACATAATCTTTTTGCCTCTCACTTTTATTTTGCAGCTCTTAATTTAAGGTGCATTGAGCGACTGTATGGTGACCATGGTCTTGATGTGATGGATATATTACGTAAAAATCCAACTTTGGCATTGCCAGTCATATTAACACGCTTGAAGCAGAAGGAAGAAGAGTGGACTAGGTGTCAATCAGATTTTAGCAACGTTTGGGCTGAGATATATGCTAAAAACCATCACAAGTCACTCGATCATCGCAGCTTCTATTTCAAGCAACAAGATTCCAAGAACTTGGGCTGCAAGTGTAAGTTGCAAATGCATGTCCCTTTCATTTCCTTTTCCTTTTTTATTTTTCACATTGTCAATTGAGTTAGAACACATTAATTTTTATCTTTTTCTTCTTTTAGCTTCTTTTTTTTTCTTCCTGAAGTGTCTTTACTCCTTTAGGTGTACTGAGAAATATCTACTATATTTTGTGTTTGTAATGTGGTTAGCTCTTCATTTCCGAGATACAATGGCATCACTTGGCTTGACAACTAGTCTACGTTTCACACAATTTTCCGAATGGTTATAGTTTTAAGATCCTATTAAGTGGAATACTTGATAGTTAAGACGTTAACTAACTATTGCATCTATTGTCTTATTGTATTTGTCCTTTTCTTTATTTACAGCTTTGGTGGCTGAGATAAAGGAACAGAAAGAGAAAAAACAAAAAGATGATTTTCTTCTGACCATAGCTGCCGGAAACAGACAGCCTATAGTCCCACATCTGGGATTTGAATATTCTGACATTTGCATTCATGAAGACCTATACAAACTTGTTCAATATTCATGTAAAGAAATATGCTCAACTAAAGAACAGTTAAATAAAGTCATGAAACTCTATACAACTTTTTTGGAGCCTATGCTGGGTGTTTCCTCTCAGCTTCATGGTTTAGAGGGCACTGAAGATGCTGAAGAAGTTAGGAATCCTGCTATAAATGGTAGTGCATCAGGCATTGCAGAATGTGATGGTAGTCGTGATGGTGATGCTAATGTGAAAAGTTTAATGCAATTGAAATCTGTGCATGGTGAAGAGGACAACCTTTTATCAAAAGTGAGTTCTTGCAGGGCTATTTTTGGAAATGAAGATAAATTTGTGAAAGAAGATAACTCTCTTGATGTTGGTTGCACATGTAGAGACAATCCCATCTATAATGCTCAACTAGAGAAAGATCAGACAAAAAGAGATGTGACTGATAGAATGCCTGGATTTAATAAACATGCCTCCTCCGTTCAAGTTGCCAACGTGAATGTATGTTTTGCAATTGGAGAAGAAAATTGTCATGGCAAAACCAACTCGGAAATGTTGTCAGGTCTGTCTCTGGGTCAGTAGCTTAAAGATTTTCATCTCCTAAACTAGTTTAATATATTTTTATTTTTCAATTTTAATATTACTGCAATACTGAGGTTACTTTCTTGCAAGGTTGTGGTGCTGTTGTCTCCAAACCTGCCGATGACATTAGCAAAGTTGAACTTCTACGCAAGGATAAGGTATGGATTGAAAATTTTGTAATATTGAGATTCAGGATCCTTAGTTGAAGCATATATGATCACTCAAAAGGAATTACATACAGCATTATTCCTCTCTTGAGTTTCTTCTTGGAAGATTTTTTTCTTCATTACCCTACCTTTTTTTGGTTCTTCAGGGGGGTGATGTTAAGTCTGCATTATTGGAAAATAAAGGTTTTTCAGATAGAGTTAGCAAATCTGAAAAAGAATCTTTTGAGGCCTTGAAATTTGAAAAAGAAGAAGGTGAGTTGTCCCCTAATGGTGATTTTGAGGAGGACAACTATGTTGTCTCTGCTGATTTTGGGGGGTACTCAATGCCTAAGGCAAACCATGATGCTGAAGGTGGAGAATATCATTCTGGAAACAGGGAAAAACTTCCTAGTCTGAAGACACGGGTAGAAAATGTAGATGCTGATGATGAAAACAGTGAAAATGCATTTGAGGCTGGTGATGAGGTCTTTGCCAGTGAGTCACCAGGTGATGAGTGCTCCAGGGAAGAACATGCAAAGGATGACGAAGTTGATGATAAGGTTGAGAGTGAAGGCGAGGTTGAAGAAATGGCTGATGGACACCTGCCTGGAGGAGATGGCATGTCCTTACCATTATCAGAAAGATTTCTATTTTCTGTAAAGCCTCTTGCAAAGCATGTGCATGCTGCTTTACCTGAGGAGAGAAAACACTCTCGGATCTTTTATGGGAATGATGATTTTTATGTGCTTTTTAGGCTTCATCAAGTATGAAACACAAATGTTTTCCTTTGTTTTTATTAGTTATGGATCACTTTTTGACTGTGCTGAAGGCATCTTTTCCTTGACTTTTCCAGACTCTTTATGAAAGGATTCTGTATGCAAAAATGAACTCAGCAGGTATAGAAATGAAGTGGAAAACTTCAAAGGATGGCACTTCTCCGGATCTATATGACAGGTAATTGAACCATCTATAGAAGTTAGGACTTAGGAGTGGCTAATGCATTTTGATTTTCAGCAAATTATGTTTTGGACAGATTTATGAGCGCATTATACAATTTGCTTGATGGATCTTCTGATAATACAAAGTTTGAGGATGAGTGCCGAGCCATCATTGGAAACCAGTCGTATGTGCTCTTCACAATGGACAAATTGATATATAGATTGATCAAGCAGGTATGTTGTGTTATTCTGTCACTTCTTTTGTCCCAGTTTATATATTGAAATATATTTCTTCCTCCAGCTTCAAACAGTGGCAATTGATGAGATGGATGACAAGCTTTTTCAATTACACGACTATGAAAAGTCCCGGAAAGATGGAAAGATAGTAGATTCTATTTATTACGAGAATGCATGTGTCCTCCTTCACGAGGAGAATATTTATAGATTGGAATGTGTAAGTTCTTTGCACTTCATTTTTTTTTTTGGTTTTCCCTCTAGTTTTCATCTAAATTGGAATGTGTAACTTAACCCCTTTTTAATATTCTTATTCTATTGTGACCCCCACATGTATAAAAAAATACAAGTGGGGTGTCCATATTAGAATAAAATTAGTGAGATGGGTTTATGTTAGCTTATTTCCCTAAATTTGTTTTTACTATTGACCCTATTCTTATACTTCTTTTGTTTTCCCTAAATTTGATTTTATGTTAGCTTATTTCTCTTTTGTAGTCCCCTACTCTATCGTGTCTGACCATCCAGCTGATGGATAACTTGAGTGAAAAACCTGAGGTGTTTGCAGTTTCAATAGATCCCAACTTTGCCGCCTATCTGCACGATGAATTTCTGTCCATCTTTCCTGGAAGAAATGAGCTTCCTGGCATTATTCTGGATAGGTAATAATTTTAACCTTCAGTAACATCTTCATTTATAAGTCACGTGAAAGGCACCCTTGGTTAGATAAGTAGACCCCTTTTCCCCCTCCTACCAAAAAGGTAGCCTTATGACTTGCAGCCATACTATTCGACATTCACGGGGAAACTGGTTTTGTTGGTTGTCAACAGGGAGCGTAAACTAATGAAAAGAAGAGAAAAACCAGAAAGGCTCTCTTGCTCAACCTCAGCAAATAACTATTAGAACTACAAGGACAAAATATTAAACCCAATTAAGCGAGAAAAAGAACATGAAATTACAGTTTACTGTGGGGTGTACAACGAACAGAATTTTGAAATGATATTAACTTTTGGCTTAATTTTGAAGTTGGGTTACTCTTCCTCCGGGGTAACTCTTCTCTTTTCAAGCATCTACAAACCTTTTTTTTTGTATTTCAATGAATTCCCTTTGCAAAAGGAATCATGGTTTAAATTAATGTGCATTAACGTCTTCTATTATCAGTATAAATTGTGAATTTGTAATTTTTTATGGTAAAATATTTATTTAAACAAAACTCATTGACATGTATATCTATCATTTGTATAAAAAAGGCATATAAGTTTTTAAGTTTTGCTTTATATATATTATAATAGGTAAAAGCCTCATTTGTGCATACATATAGACTAAGGTTTCTGAAACTTACAATTAGGTTGCATTGAAATATTTCCTGTAATTTTATTTGTAGAAATAAGCGCAAGTATGCATCCTTAGATGAGCTTTCAGCAGCATCGCTGGCCATGGAAGGTGCTGAAGTAGTCAATGGTCTGGAATGTAAGATATCATGTGCCTCATCAAAGGTATGTTGCTAAAACATTTATTTGTCTATTAAAAAAAACTCATTCATCACGAATGACACAAATGAGGTGGAAATTTATAACTGTATATAATTCTGTGAACCCTTCTATACCTGAAAGTGACAGTGCAGCTTCATTTATCACAATTTTGTGATAGATTGACTTTCCATTTATCCTTTTCCTTCTCATTTTTTGAACCTTTTGCTTTATTATCAAATTGGTTAGTTACATAAGATTTATCGTGATCAACTGCTATTGTTTTGAATCTTCATGGTTCAACATGTCTCCTTGGAACAAAAAACTCACTGCTGCTTTCATGTATTGGTCCTTTTTTTTGTTTTTTTGTTCTTATGTTTCTGATGTAATCACATTATAAGTTTTTTTTACCATGCCTGTAGATAGTAAGGGACGTATGATGGCAACATTGTCTCTTACACTTTAGTACTTTACAACTGTGACAGTACTAGTATTGGAAGCACATGCATTTATTAATTACCAAAAAAGGAAAAAAAATGATCTGTTACTTGTTAAACATGTTTTAGATAGAATTTTGATACAAACTAACAGTAATAAAAAAAATTTCGCAAGTACTAAGAGAAGGGAAATTTCTTAGGACAGTGTTTTGCGGTAAAAATAAGAAGAGGAATGTATAGGATTTTTTTCTGCTGGAAACTTTGTTATTGAACGTTGTCATGTGCAATGTAGAATGTTGATATGATTGCAGGACCACTTATCAACAATGGGTCAATTGAATTTGTATGTGTGGATTGATTCATGACACAACTTATGATGAAATTCATTTTTTGAATTGAAAATATGACTCATTTCTGCTGTTATTCTCATTTTGATTTTCCAATTAAAAATATATTCAACATATCATGCATAGAAAACTTTTGCAGCAATGCTTATTCGTCAAATGTTATGTTGCAGACTTCATATGTACTAGACACAGAAGATTTCTTCATCCGTTCGAGAAGAAAGAGGAGCCCACCAGGAAACAGATGTTCAGCTTTTGATTTTAAAAGAGTACATCGGTTCCAGAAGTTCTTAAACATGTCATCGCGATGATGTGGCCTCCATAGACGTAACATTTAAGATCTTAGAGAGGTCTTTATGGTTCTATTTGCCTTCAAGTTCTGCAGTTACGAAGTGGAGGATGCATAGTGCGCGCTTGATCTATAAATGCATAAGGGAAAATTACTTCATAACCCCTTTGAAGTTCTTTTAAACTATAAAAATACCTTTCAAGTTTGAAAATAGGCAATTACACCCCTTATGCTATCGTTTATTATAATATCTTTCATTGAATTTCATAAGTTTTATTGATTATATTACAAATATCTTTCTTAAAAAGTTAAAAAATAGTGATAAGATGCGGGTGTATAAGTTCTTATTTTTCAAACTTACGGGGATTTTTGTTGTTTCAAAAAATCTGGAGGGATATGTCATTAACTAAATGCAGAAACTATTTGTTGCTACAAAAAACTAAACGGTTGTTCATAGTGAAATTTTATTTATTTCCCGGCGAAGTGGAGAAAGGAAATGGCCTGAAACTAAAATGTGAGGAATGGCCAATGAGCCATTCTTGTGTATATTGAGTGTATAATATATTTGTCTTCTCCGACCTGTAAAAATTCAGGTTTTTTCAGTTGCTAGCAAGCTCCTCATATGTAAGAAGTTGGAAAAAGGAACATCTCGACAACAGCCTAGTTCACTTTGAACAAAAATCAAAATGATGTCTATAATGTAGGTTCTGTATTTATTTATTTGGTAATAGTTTATTTCTAGTATTAAAAAGTGATTGGGAAAAGATAAAGGTTATTTTTTTTTAATTATTTCAGATAAAAAAATGTTTTAATTTGAATAAATTATGATAATAAAAATTATCATTTGTTATTGTGCACTTATTTTTTTAATAATAATAACATTAATTTTTTTTAAAAAATAAATATAAAATTTAAATGTTATTTTAAAAATAATTATAAGATGTTTTACATTGATTAAAAAATATATTAATGTAATGTTTAGAAAAAGTATAATATTTATCTTCCTTTAAAGTTAAATTTTTAAAATTGAATGTCTAATGTTATTTGTACATTATATAAAATTTAATAATATTAGAGCTCTGCTCAATCAATTAGAAGGAAAAAATTTAACTTATCTCTTAAAAAGTATAAAATTAATATTAAAATATTAAAATATAATTAATATTAAAAATAAAATAAATATTTTATGTATTTTTATTATGATACAAAATTTATAAGTCATGAAACTGATAGTTGATCCATTACTCAAAGTAAAAAACAATTAATATTAAAAATAAAATAAATATTTTATGTATTTTTATTATGATACAAAATTTATAAGTCATGAAACTGTTAGTTGATCCATTACTCAACTCAGAGTAAAAAACAGTTTATCAAACTCTATTATATTTTATTTTTACTTCAATTCACGCACACTATAAATTATAATATTTTATTTATTCATTTATTATTTATATTCCTGCCCCGATAATTTTAACCAACTTAAATATTTGCTTGAGATATGCATGCAATATATTAACGTCTCAACTTGATACCTGTGCTAATTAAGAAATTTTTAATTCAATAGATAGACTAAAATTGGATAAATGATTAGATTTAATATAAAAAATAAATATATTTTTCTTAAAAAAATAAACATTTAATATTTAATATAAAATATATATAATATAATTAATAAATAATATATTATAAAAATAATACATGATATTTAAAAAAAAATGAGATATTATTTATAATTCCTCTTATTATTTAAATAATAAGATTATCACGATTATTTTTGTTATTATCACAATAAAGATATATCAAATAATTATTTTATTAGTAATATTGATTATATCTTAATATTATTATTTTTAAATAAATTTATAATTAATAAATTATTTATATTATAATAATAATTACCATCGTAATAATATCACTATAATCTAATTTTATCCAACAATAATTTTTGAAAACAATTGGTTGATAATAAATCCTATTATCATATCGTATTAAGTCTAATGGATTATTATACATTATATTTAATATCTTTTAAATATAAATAATTTTATTATTATTAAAATTATTTTAACACGTGATAAACTTTTAACATTCCGCCAACACTTTAAGCAGCCTTGGCCACGTCCTGGTTTCCTGCTATATGTGCCGATACTCAATTTTCCATAAAATTATTAATTTATAAAAAAAAAACTAACACAACTTGATGAATACAATAATTCACTAGTATTCTTATAATAACTTTATTATTCAAAATTTATAATTTTATAATAAATTAATTATTAATACACCTTTTAATATATGCATCTTCATATTCATACGAACACCACCAATGAAAAAAGAAATTGAGCGTCTTCAACTACGTCACTACTTGTACCAAAAAGCTAAAAACAGTATATTATTAATTTAAAGAATTCCATAATTATAGAATAATATATCATTAATGAGATAACAAAATGGTTGAACTGCCTGACTCGGCGCCACGAAACCGTTCAACATTCCTAATCTTCTTCCTTAAATTGTCCAAACACACAGATTAATTATTAATTACTAGCTAGCCAAACCCTTATTTTTACACCTATAAAATCCAACAAACAACGCTTCACAAAAATATTCATACACTTCCTACAAAAACACAAAACACATCTTATCGATCGATCGATCTTTTTCCATGTCCACTGACCTTTCCGTTATCCTTCCTCGCGTTCTCATCGTCTCTAGACGTACCGTTCGCAAGAACAAGTTCGTTGATTTCGTCGGTACGTCGTCGTTTTTCATTATTTTAATCTTTTTATTTGATTCTCCTGTATTTAATTAGTGTTGGATCTAACATTTTAATTTAATTGAACACTGTATAAACAGTAAAATATTATTATTTGTATGTAATTTAAGAGGAGGCTCAAACAGATTCGTCTCCGTATGTATACGTTTTCATTTTTATTCAATATAAGCCATATATTCAAATTATAAGAAGCATATTTATTTAATTTTCCAAAAACAAAAATTGTATTTTATTTTTGTTATGAATATTTGTTATATTATTTTTTCAGGTGAATATCACCTTGATCTAATAGTAGGATATGGAGCAGTACCAGTTATTGTTCCAAGAGTTTCAGGGGTACATATGTTATTAGATAGTTTCGAACCAATCCATGGAGTTCTTCTTTGTGAAGGAGAAGATATCGATCCGTCTTTATACGAACCGGATACCGATATTTCGGGTCTATCACCTGCAGAATTAGAAGAAGTAAGGAGGCTACATGCGAGTGATACATCAATTGATAAAGAAAAAGACACAATTGAATTGCGACTTGCAAAACTTTGCCTAGAAAGAAACATTCCTTATTTGGGTATTTGTAGGGGATCTCAAGTTTTGAACGTTGCTTGTGGAGGAACTCTTTATATGGATATAGAAAAAGAGATATCAAAAAATTGCTCTGAAGAACATAATAATTATAAAAAAGTAGTTCATATTGATTATGATAATTATGATGGACATAGACATGCTGTTAAGGTTGTTAAGAATACACCTTTACATGATTGGTTTAAGGATTCATTGGAAGAAGATGATGAGAAAATGGAGATATGGGTCAATAGTTATCATCATCAAGGTGTTAAGAGATTGGCACAGAGGTTTGTTCCAATGTCTTATGCACCTGATGGATTGATTGAAGGCTTTTATGATCCAGATGCTTATAATCCTCAACAAGGTAAGTTTATCATGGGGCTGCAATTTCATCCTGAGAGAATGAGACGTCCTGATTCTGATGATTTTGATTATCCTGGTTGCCCAGCTGCTTATCAGGTTTTTCTTTTAATTAATTACTAGAGATATTTGTGTAATTATAATATATATACACTTTTTAAGGGAAAAATGCATTTGAGTTATTTTATTTTTACAAATTAAATATATTGATTAATTTACTTTAAAAATATGCACTTTATTAATCTCAATGTTATAATATTTATAAACGCTTTATTCATTTTA
This sequence comes from Hippophae tibetana, assembly GCA_037013495.1. Lineage (NCBI taxonomy): Eukaryota > Viridiplantae > Streptophyta > Magnoliopsida > Rosales > Elaeagnaceae > Hippophae > Hippophae tibetana. Next base: position 2,016,772 of record CM072812.1, read on the forward strand.
AGTTAATTTTGATGATTTTAATAACTTAATTTTTATTTTTTAAGATATATTTTTTTCTTCAAATATTTAACAGTTTGTTGCTAATAAAAGTTTTTCCCTAAATAAAAATCCAAAATTAACAAAAAAATAATTAAAATATTAAAAAATATAATAATAAAGTAACTAATGTGTCCAATTTAAATGGTTAAATGAATAAATGTCATTTTACATTTTTTTTCTTTTGTAATATATAGTTTGTTTTTCTAGCTAATTAAGTCAATGTTTGAATTAATTTTGTATAAACGTACAGCAATTTGTAAAGGCAGTAATTGCTTATCAGAAAAGGCTGAATACCAGTACATCAGTTCCAAAGACTATAAAGCTAAATGAGGAAATGGAAAATAGGAGAAAAGTAATAGTCAGAAGTTTCTCACTTGCAAAAGATCTTTATATAGCTGCTGGGAGAGAATTACATTCTATTAAAGAATCTGAACTTCAAGCTGGAGCTGAATTCCTTGAGGTAGTTAATTACCTATTTTTTTAGAGGATGATTGTTGATATATATTACGTAAAGTATGTATTATATATATTTTTATGCAAATTAAATTGAAGGTGTATAAATTGTAATTAATTGCAGTCAAATACAGCATTGAGTGTACAACAAGAGAAGAGGTTGAAGCAAATGGGTGCAACAGTGAGGAATGGAGGATCCTACATACAAAAATTGGAGTTCAATGAGGAGAGAGAGAGATTGGCAACAAGTGTTATGGGAAAAATGTCAGTGGAGCAATTATCTGATCTAATGGGGTTTTACCACATGATGGCCCAAATCTGTTCAGATGTTTTGGAAGTTAAGTTAAAAGGGATAGCCAATAATCTTGATTGTTACGATAATAAAAAAAATAATGGTCAACTTAAATAAGATTTAATTCAATAATATTTAATATTAAATAAATTTATATTTGTATTTAAAAGTAAATATAAAATAGCTATGATTAGAAGTTTTAAAAATGTATTTTTATTATTTTTTCAGATTAGAAAGGCATCCCCGGTCTCAAATTGCCTTCTTCCTTTCTAAATCGCTACAGTGTAAAGTTTTTCGTTTGATAATGAAATAAAAAAAGGAAAATGTTTTTTTTTATATATCAATTGTAGGCGTATATTTTTTAAAATCGAATAATAATTAAATTTACCCTCACATCTTCATTCATAACAATTATGTTGTCCTACTTCACTTTCTCAAAAAATGAATCTTTATCATTTTTAAAGTTATATGGACACTTAATATATTATAATTAATTTTACATATTTAACGTTCTTTGATGCTCGTTAATAAGCATGTACCTCAACAATATATAATAACCATATAAAAATTACGAGATTGAGTCTTAATTATAATTACGTGAGACGTAATAATTATTAAAAAAAATAAATTCAGCATTGCCCAAATACGTTTTCGCTTCGTTTTGGTTCTAAACGGGAGGCTGCAGCCTGTTGGATTTGGCCAAGTGTTTGTAGTTTCCACGTAGAAGAGGAGTTTTTCTTTGTCAGTTTTTGCATATATATATATATATCTGTTAGGTGGAATTGGGAAATGGCAACTGAGGTGTCTCGAAGTTTTGTTTTGTTTTTGTATATATATATATATATTTCTTCGTTGGGGGTTTTGATTTAGAAGTTCAATAATTATTTTCATATGATGTCATTAAAAAGAAAAAGAAAAACACAAGAAGTGTTATAGCATTGATGGACTTCTAAAATGCATGATTTTATTATAAGAAAATCCAAAACTTTGTGTCCAGTGTAGTGTAGGTTATGTTGATGAAAAATTGGAATTCCCACCACCCTATGTACGGGAAACAAAATAGTAAATAAAGTAAAGCAACATAAATTTTTACTTGGATATATTAGCTAAAAACATATTGGTATACTACGTAAGTACCAACAGAGCAACATATATGAAAATGTTATTTAATTGTAGCTTCAAAACTTGGGTTTAATAAAAAGGTATTATATATATATATATATGGTAAACTTTAGCTAGCTTCAATACTATATTGTAATCAATATTACCCTATACGTACTTTTAGTTGATTCCTAGGTTTGGGTATATGTATTAAGTTCCCTTTTGCCTTATATATAGTCGTTGGTTGGTGTAGAGAAAACTTCTTCAGCCGACTTTATTGTCACCTATTTGTAAGAGAAGCCAAAGAGAAAACAAAAGAGGCTTCTTGATTAATATAAACCACCATCTAAATATTCATTATCATTGAATACACTAATACCCTTTTAGATAACGAACTGTTGATACCCATTTTGAAGGCCTCGAACAGCAGACAATTTGGATTGGTTTACTTATTTCGGTAATTATATTTAGCAAGATTTGTCTCATATTTATTCTTGCTTGTTTATCGTACTGTTTGAGGTGGATATATATAATTCGTGTGCTTTGAAAATATGGTATTTTGAATGAGTTATTGAATTTTTTTTAGTATGTCGTTGTCCTCGTTATAATAGAGTTTTTATATCGAAGAATTGAACCAATGAAATCTATGTGTATAATTTATTTATTATTACTTATTATTTTATTCTTATCTATTATTATTTATTTATACAATTAAGTTTGATGTAAGTTTTGATTTTATTAATACTAATGTATAATAGAAAAGATAATATAATAATGTTTATCATAAAACACTCACAAATATTATATCTAGAAAATAAATCTCTAGGAAAAATATTTCTCTGTAAAAAAATTTCCTAACATTTCATCGCGTGATTTTTCATAACTGTGTTCTGCATGATATATATACAAAATGAATTTACAAGAACTTGCTTACGCTGAGAAAGCTTTCAGCAGTTTTTTTCGTTTTCATCGGTCAGTGCCCACTACATGCAATGCAATAAGATCTATTAATTATAAGTTATATTATGATAATGTGGTATTAATAAAAAGCGTTATTCCTTGTATTATATGATGGGAAATCATGTAAATTTTTTTAATTAATAAGGAATACTTAAGTTATTTATTTATATTTAAATATTATATTGTTTTACTTATAAAAATATTAATTCAAGGAATAAAACAAGAAACTTAATTCAAGAAATAAAACAAGAGCGTAATTCAAGGAATAAAACAATGACCATAATTTAATGAGTAAAATAAAGAATCATTAATTCAAGAAGTAAATTAAAGAATTATTAATTTAAAAAGTAATTGAAGGAGTAAAATTTCTTTATATATAGTTATACAATTGTAATAAAAATATGAAAAAAATAATACAAAATAGAGAGTTTTTTTGGGTAAAGTTATTCTTTGTGTAGAATTATTTCTTGTTTTTCAACATGGTATCACAACAAGAAAATTAACTTGCTTTTACTTTATTATTATCTTAGCATCTTCAATCTTCGAAATAACTGAAGACAAGCCGTTAGGATCAGAAAATGAAAGTTTATCGGTACTTCCTTCATAAATATGCATGAGGTGGATGTCAACCCAAATAAAAGATTAAGCTCAGTTTTGTTAAATGAGCTTATTTACTTGCCTTGGTCAAGAGCAGTGTCTCTAACTTTAGGTGGAAGATCCAAGTTAGGGTTCATAAATGGAAGCATCGAAGTACCTGATGTTTCCTCACCAACCTATGAATCCTGGCTTAGCAAGGATCAACTGGTTATGTCATGGCTCCTAAATTCAATGAAACGTAAATTAGTTGAAATATTCAGTTACTCTGAATCCACATACCAATTATGAGAGACAGTCAAGGAAATGTATGACAATAAAAACAATGTTGCACGAGTTTTTCAATTAAAGAAGGACATCTCATATCTGCAATAAGATGACAAGCCTTTTATACAACTCTTAGAAAGCATAAAAATCATGTAGAATGAGTTGGAAATATATCGTCCTCATACAACTGATGTAGCTCTACTACGAAAGAGAGTGGAAGAAGATAAGATATTTCAACTTATATCCAGTCTCGATTCAACATATGAAGATATACGATGCCACATACACATGAATACTGAACTTCCTTCCTTCACCAGTGTAAGTGCCACAATTCAACGTGAAGAAGTAAGGAGGAAAGTCATGAACAAGGGTACAATTGTTAGTGCACCTGAGACAAGAGCCTATCTAACCAACGAGAGGACGTACAAAGGGAAGCATCCAAACTTGAAGTGTTAACACTGCAACTATACGGGCCATGTTAAGGACACATGCTGGATTCTACATCTAGAATTAAAGCCTGATTTTATAAAGGACAAGGGTTTATAGAAAGTGAATCATATTGCACACCGTGCAAATCATGTTTTTGCCTCTACCTCTAATGGGTCTGATCCATTCAATAACTTCACAACGAATCCAACCGAACTCATGAATGAGTTTATGTTGTATCTTCAAAGCAAGACAGAAGGAGCTAGAATTGACTATGTGGATAGCATAGAAGAAGGAAACTCGACAACATTGCTAGGCAAGTTTGCGGGTTTCTTGGCAGATACAAAACTCATACCACAAGAGGACATGCAAGGTATCATAAAAACCTTTAAAACTGCTCTTAAAATAAATATGTTGCATGCTTTTTGGATTGTAGATTCATGTGCCACAGATCATATGACCAACCATATGTCAAAGTCTCATTAGTTTAAAAAATTAGCAAATCCTTCTCAAGTTTCAATTACAAATGGTGAGAATGTAAAGATTTTAGGAAAGGAAAAAATAAAATTAATGTGAGATGAAATTGAGTCGACAGTTTTATATGTACCTTCCTTTCCTTTTCAACTTCTATCTGTAGAAAAAATCACAAATATCTTGAATTACTTAGCCATTTTTTCTCCTCACAATGTCATTTTTCAGGATTGTACCACCAAAAAGACGATTAGTGAAAGGTTTTACTTAGATGGTCTCTATTACATATCCAATAGTAATCCCAGAGGATTTCAAGCCAAGTTTAATCCCATCCAAGATAATCAATTATGACATCAATGTTTAACTCACCTTTCTCCACCAATTTTGTCAACTTTATTTCCAAACTTAGGAAATGATGCAATTGCATGTGAAACTTGTCACTTGTCTAAGGCCACTAGATTGCCTTTTAATTCTTCCTTGTCCAGGGCTAGTAAGTGTTTTGAACTAGTTCATTCAGATGTATGGGGACCAACTAATGAATCTTTTGATAGTTATAAGTATTTTGTGATTTTTGTTGATGATTTCTCTCGAATCACATGATTGTATTTTTTAAAGTCTAGGAATGAAGTTATGGAAGCATTTAAGGACTTTCATAACCTTGTTAAAAATCACTTCTCCTCTAAAATTCAAACTTTAAGGTCTGACAATGACAAGGAATACATGTCCCATTTCATGAAACAATATTTGAGCATTCATGACATTATGCATCAAAAAAGTTGTGTTGGCACACCTCAACAAAATGGTGTAGTTGAACGCAAAAACTGAGACTTACTTGAAAAAACTAAAGCATTAATGCTACAAATGAATGTACCAAAGAGATTCTGGTTCCAAGGGGTTATGGCATCTGCTTACATCATTAATAGATTACTCGGCCAAGTCTTGGATTTCCAGTCTCCCCTAGAGGTCATGAAAGGAAGGAAAATTAACCTTTCACACCTTAGAGTCTTTGGTTGCATCTGTTTTGTACATATTTAATCTCATTATCGAGATAAATTGGATTCTAGAGCTGTTAAATATATTTTTCTTGGTTATTCATATACACAAAAGGGATATAAGTGTTATGATCCCCAACTTAGAAGATTAATTGTGTCTAAAGATGTTTGATTTTATGAAACTAACCTTTTTTTCAGCAAATCACGTGAAATCAGAAGTCAAGGGATGGCATATTGAATGTGTTTCCATTACCAAGAATCAAACTTGAGGCTCCACAACAACAAGATCATAGCCATGTCAACATTGATACATCTCTCACTAAAAGTAACAATAAAAGGGTCTCGTCTTGATGGTACACTGTATGAAGATGGCGACAATCAAGACGATCCTCACAATATGGTACAAGATGTGAAAAAGTGTGAGATAACTCTTCCTGCTCCACGACGTAATCCAATGCGTGTTAGGCAACCTTCCACAAGACTTCAAGACTTTGTCACCTACAAACCCACACATCCCATCTCAAATTATGTGTCATATAAGATAGTGACACCAACCCATGCCGCATTCCTCAGCACTATATCGAGTTATAGTGAGCCTCAAAACTTTCATGAGGCAAATATCCAATAGGTGTGGAAAGAAGCCATGCAAGAAGAATTTAAAGCCCTAGATCAACACAACAGATGAAGCATTACCAAACTTCCAAAAGGCAAGAAATTTGTGGGTTGCAAATGGATCTATAAGCTTAAATTCAAGTAAGATGGATCAATTGAGATGTAGAAAGCAAGATTGTTGGCTCGGGGATTCACTGAAACATTCGAGGTGGATTACAAAGAAACATTTACACCTAGCCTGTTGCAAAAATGAACACAATAAGAGTGCTATTGTCTGTGGCTGTAAACAAGGGGTGGTCCATGTACCAAATAGATGTGAAGAATGCATTCTTGCATGGTGATCTTAAAGAAGAAGTCTATATGAAATTGCCACCCGGGCATCCTCAAAGCAATGAACTGGATTTAGTGTGTAAACTACACAAATCCATTTATGGTCTAAAACAGTCCCCACGAGCTTGGTATGCCAAGCTAAGCTCAGTTCTTACTAGTGTTGGTTTCAAAAGCAACAATGTCGATTCCCCCTAGTGTTGGTGCTGCGCTGCTGGTGGTATTGCTGGCGCTGAGCTGGTGTTGCTGATGGCGCTATGCTGGTGCTGTTGGTGCGCTGGTGTTACTGATGGCACTGTGCTGGTGCACTGCGCTGGTGCACTGGCGCTGCTGGTGTTGGTAATTAATACTAAGTTTTTTTTCATGTTTGTAATTAATACTAAAAAGTTAGTTTGTAATATTAAGTTTTTTTTGTGTATAATAAACTCTAAAATGTAATTATACTTTTAATTTTAATATAATATGATTTTTAATATTGTAATTACTAATTATGTTTTTTTAAATTTATGTATACCCTATGACCTCGGTTATATGCTAACCGAGACCATAGATACACCATATGACCTCGGTTATATGCTAACTGAGATCATAGGTCATTATCTATGATCTCTCTAACTTAGGTCAAGGTTCTTATAACCGTAACCATAAACCTATGACCACGATTAAAAACTAAGACTGTATGTATATTTTGTAGTAGTGATTTAAGGAGTAAATCAAAGAATAATTAATTTAAAAAGTAATTGAAAGAGTAAGATTTCTTTATATATAGCTATACAATTGTAATGAAATTTTTTTAAAAAATAATATAAATTAGAGAACTCTTTTGCGTATAGTTATTTTTTAAGTAAAATTATTTCTTATTTTTTGACAATTGTTTATCTTATTCGTAAGAGACTAGAGTAATAGTGCAAAACTTAATATTAATTTGTCTACACGGACTCTTCTTCGAAACAACGACCTATAAAGTACTATTTTAGAGCGCGTTTATAATTCGCCAAAATTCCCGGTACGTTCGCGTTTTGTAAGCGCTAATTTGCTATTATGCCCATTAATTAATAATTTTTAATCATTTATTCCATATTTTTTCAACGCTTGATCTTGCATGATATTCTTCCATCTATTCTCAACCATGCAAACTAGATATTCAGTTCTTGTGCCGGCAAGGAATCGATGGCCCCTTTTTATATTTGTTTTTTTTTTCAGATCTACAATGATATATATATGATTTTACACAAATTTTATATTGTTTCTAAACTATTGGATTTTTAATGTATATTTTCAATTTATGTAGGTTTTACATAATTTTACACAAATTATGTATTATTTATATTAGATAAACATGCATAAATTTTCTGTACAACTTATAAATTATTGTGCATATTTTTTACATATTTCTATACACTATATATTTTCAATTTATGTATTTTGTACATAATTTTGTACAAATTATAACTGTTTATATTAGAAAAATATTTATGAGGTTTATGTACAATTTACAAATTATTTTACATATTTTTTACATTTTAAAAGTGAATTTAATATGAAATTCTCAAATTAAAATTATTATTTATTATAAACATTTTAATGTTCTAGGTTATTTTGTAAGATATATATATAAATTGTATAAATCTATAAGTTCTATGAAAATTTTACATAATTTTATAAGATATAAATAAAATTTATACTAATTTACATGAAAAATCTTCAAAATATCACATTAAATAATTATATAAATTTTACAGAAATAAATTTTGAGAAATATGAGTTTTGAATTACAAATATATATTACTCGAGAGTAACATTTTAATGTTCTAGAATTATACAGTAAGTTCTTACGTAATTTTGTATGCATTATATAAATATTACAAAAATCAATTGTTATTTTGTACGCCGTACGGAGAAAAGATTAGTATGCTTTACGGATTCTTTAGTAGTGATCGCCAATAGTGGTCCCCAGCAGTGATTGCTGGAATTTTGATAGTGATGATAGGATTATTTTAATCTTTGAAATATATAATGTATTGTTTTATTTTGTTTATAATATGCTTTTCAATATTAAATATGTTATTTTTGTTTTTTTACTATTAAATGTAAATACCCACCATAATACTTCTGAACTCACTCTTCTTCGACAAGAAAATTTGAAGCCCATAGTTAGAGCTCGATGGACCAGGTTTGTTTGGATTTTAAGTTTCAAATTATATATTAACTTTTAGATAGAGTGTATGTATTTATTTCATATACATTATATTAATTAATATTCCTTATATATAAACTAATATATTATTTAAAAAATAATAATTATGTACAAATTATATATACTATTTATTGATAGTCTTGTACATTATTTACGAAGAACGTGGGTTGATTGGACATGACCATCAGACACATTATATTTTATTGAAATTATCAAATTCCACCGCATACATGTAATTAGCTCATTTCTATTTTATTTTTCTTAAGAGTACGTAGAAACCTTAAAAAAATCGCGTGTTATATATAATTGGTTGCGATCACTTATTTTTTAAAATAATTACATTATTTGAACAATTTAACTGAGATTGAAACCCTGAATCATATACATAACTAACCACAAGCTTATTGCCCTGTGTCCACTTATTGAACTGTTTATATTTGTATAAAATTATCCATTATATATTATAAATAAATAAAAATGTAGCCTAAGTCTCGTCCGAAACTATATTTTAACCCTCTACTTATTAATGAGATAATACAAATATGTTACATTTATAAAAAAAATCACAAAAATTTATTTTGTAAAGATAATTAACACTTTCACAAAAAACGTAGTACAACATAAGTCTATATCTTTGCAAAATATAATTCTCTAATCCTTTTATAAATGTAATGTAATTGTTATGTCTCATCTAATATATATTAATCTAAAATATATTTTCTTTAAAGTTATGATAAAAAATATTACTATAAAAGTAATAAACCAAAATATGTTATTCAAGGAAAAAAAGATTAAATTTATAAATTGCGTTTAATATTTGAATCAAAATGTTGAATAATATTAATAAAATATTATCTTGGTGTAAAATAAACTCATGCTACATAATAGAATATAAATGTATCCACCTAGTAATATAACTCACAACTCACAACTCACAACTCACATTCAATAAGCACAGAGTTAACAAGTTAATATAACTATTTGATAAAGATCCTTATTGATAAATATGCCCTTATTATACTCAATAAGCAATGATGAAAATATAACTTCAATCTTAAATTAAAGTTTAAGTGATCTCAGATATATCTTTTCTCTTATATATATTTACGTTGCACACTTCACACAAGAAATTTGTAAGTTCATAACTACACATATACATAATTAAATTTATAAATATTTATCTCTTCACTTCTTGTTCCTAAATTATAGGGTGAAATTTCGATCTCTTTTATTATCGTCATTATCTGAACTGACTTAAATATCGAAAAATTAAAATTTACTACATCGTCTTAACTATTGTTTTATGTTTGCATGAGTGCAATATAATAAAGAGAAATTCACCTCCCTTCTGATGCAAAAAATAGCATCAACATATTATTTGTGGTTAATTTTATTTTTAAAATAATTTACTATTAAATATATTTATCTAATTTTAATAATCATAAAATTTATCAATTTAATTATTATTTAAATATTTTAATTAAAGGTAAGTAAATATTCTATTCGATTTGTTTATAAAATGAAATTTGATGATTTAAATAGAATTGATTTTATACGTTAAACATTTCACCTTTGGTTACAAAATTTTCAAACAGGCACTAATTTAATTCTAACCTTCCTAGTAATTTGTAATAGCTAGTCAGAAGGCCGACTTGATCCTACGCTTAAATGATTAATTAATCAGTACTAGACTTACCAATATTAGGGTTCGCTTTGACAAAGTCTAATGTTATATACCGACCGACTTTTGACCCCAACAGGCAACAAGGGAGTGATTGACTCAATCCACCTAATAACCACTGTAGTTAACATGCTGTGAAGGACTTAAGTTTGGATTTTTAATAGCTGTAAGTATTTTATTAATATATATATTTTTTTCATACTTATTTTTATTCAAAGATAAAGTTACATTAATCTTTTAAATTTTATTCACTTAAGTATCACATCATCGATTTAAAATATTATGTAATTATATATTTTAAAAATAATAAATAAGGTATCCTTCCATGTATGTTTTGGCGTTGGAGTTTGCAGTAACGATAATGGTAAGGAAATACGTGAGGAAAAAAAATTAGAAAGAAAATAAAGCTAATACATTTTATTGGTTTTGTGAAGTAAATGTAAATTTTTACTGTGTTTGGTTTTGTTAAGTAATGTAAGAAAAATAAAAAATAAAAACTCTTCTTATGATTTTCGGTTTTTAAAATAATGTATCAGATATCAATAAAAAAAAATTGAATATAAAGGTATAGTGAGAAATAGAGTTTGTAAAAATAAAAGTAGGGTAAGAAAAAGAGTTATTTATTGTTGTTGTAGTATATCTTTATAATTTAAATTATTATATGTTTCTATAATAAATTATTATATGTTTGTGTTTTTTAAAACAATTATATATATATATATATATAAGCCAGGAGTGGGAAGGTTATGAAAACACGGCAATTCACGCCAAAAGTTGCCGTGAATTCTAAGTTTTTTATCAGATATTATTTTTCCTGACTCGTTTTCACAAGGCACAAACGCTTAAAAACTGATTTTTAAAATTAAAGTTCATTCAACTAAGTAATAATTGTTTTGCCGATACAAAATCTTCCCTAACGATTTTAAGACGATTTTAGATACAAATATATTAAAATTCATCCCAACCTATGAGTACCATCCCTGATATATGGTATCCTGACACATACATATTAGGTTGGTTTTACTTAGGTAATTTTGAAATTATTTTTTTAACAAAGTTATCCATCTCACGATTTAAACAAAAAATATTCTTAAATATTTTTTATAATATTAAAAATAAAAGTAATATTTAATATATTTTGATTGTGATAGTATTATTAGTTATTTTAATTTGATATCATATGAAAGATCTCTAATTTTTTCCTTATTTCCTTATTTTTAAATAATTAAATACTTAATGATAGGATTTGAACTTAGGCTCTTTTATTAAAATACTAATTTAATATTTCAATTATTGTGTATTATACTATATCTATTTATCAAACTGGTTAAATAGGTTTAATTTGCAACAAAAATGATCCAATATTACTATCATAATAAATTAAAATTTATAACTAATTATCAATATATATACAATGTTAAAGAGTATATTTCATCATATGTTATAAAAAAAATATATCATTATATGCTATATTAATTTGTATCACTTTTATAACTTATTAATTTTAAATATTATTTAATTTTTTTAATTTTTTTTAATTCATCTATAAATACTTAAAAGTATGATATAAAGTTATTTAAGAAAAATTGTATAATGTAATATTTTAAATAGAAATATTTCATACTAAAATAATTTTAAATAGAAATATGTTCTTATGTTTTTTGTTCTTTAGAATAATTTTTTAAAATGATGGCCAAACACCTCGTTAATTTTTAAAATTATAAAAATTAATTTTTAATAACTGTTTTCAAATTAAACAATCAAACAAGTCATCAGTCTCCATATCGTTTTTTTTCCTTTTCAATACATAACCTAAAAATACTCAAATTATGTAAAAGATACATATTTGATAATAAAAAATATTTATACACAAAAATTTAATAATATTTTAATAATTTAAAATTTTAATATTAATTTCATGGTTTAAGTTTAGATTTAAGTTTTAGAATTTAGAATTTAGGATTTAAGATTTATATCTAATATTTAGTATTTATGATTTAAAGTTTAGATTTTAATGTTTGAGTTTAAGGTTTGTTTAAAGTTTGGGTTTTATTTAAGGTTTATAGTTTAGTGGGAAAAAAATGAGAAATAATTTTATACAAATAAATAGAGGTGTGAGAAAGAAGAATAGAATAAAAATAAGAGAAAAAAATAAAAAAATGACTAAATTGTCATTTTTTTTATGCACAAAAATCCTTTTTGAGAATATAACTACTTTTAAGGTAATAAAAAATACTAATGTTAAAACAATTAAATATTAAAAAAGTGATTATAAATGTCTTATATATATTTATTGTAAAAGTGATATTTAAATCTTGTACTTATATTTTGTAATAATTTAGTCTCATTGTTACGAAAAATTAACTATACAAAAACAAATAATTATTTTTTATGTTTTTATTTAATTATTTTAGTTATGTTCTATTTAAGTTATAATAAACTCAATCCAATATAATTAAAAATTAAAAAAAATATTTATCTTTAAACGATCACTTTTTCAAATAATTGGACTAAAATGATATAAAAAAATAAGTGTATTACTTAAGTGTCACTTTTAAAATAAGTCTATGATTCTAAAGATATTTTTCTCTTAAATATTTTATCTCATAATTTAATATTTGTTTATTTTAAAAATAAAAATAATGCTATGATATTAACTGTTAGAAATGATTGTATTTTATTCTGTGTTTAAATGAATATACATGGTGTATTTATATAGGAGTTACAAGTAAACTATATATGTCTAAAGTAACTAGATATAAATTTGACTAAAATAAATAGATATACATTAGTAGATATATATACATTAATCTGTTACTAGATATACATTAAAAAAACCCCTCAAACTCAAGGTGGATGTGAGACCAGTTTGAGGTTGTCAACCAAATTACGAGTGCATCATTTGGGAAGTATCTTAGTGAAGATATATGCAAGTTGATCATTGGAGGAAATAGGGAAAAGCTTGAGAGCACCATTGACAAGATGAGAGCGAATAAAGTGACAATCAATCTCGATGTGTTTAGTTCATTCATGGAAGACATCGTTGTGAGCAATATGAATAACACTATGATTATCACAATAAATGGGAGTAGTAGAGGATATGGATACACCAAAATCCTTAAGAAGCCATTGTGGTATTAGCAAGAGCACGATATTCTGCTTCAGTACTGGAGCGGGCCACAAAGGTTTATTTCTTACTTCACCAAGAAATCAAAGAAGAACCAAGGAGAAAACAATAACCTGTAGTGGACCTGCGATCAGTGGGATCTCCTGCCCAATCAGCATCAGAGAATGCACGAAGTATTAGAAGAGACTGAGTTGAGTAGAAAAGGCCATGAAAGATAGTATCTTTCAAGTATCGTAGAATATGCAGAACAATAACATAGTGAGTCGATCGTGGAGCAGACAAATACTGGCTCACTTGATGAACAACATAAGAAATGTCTGGACTGGTAACTGTAAGATAAACCAGAGTGCCAACCAATCGTCTGTAAATAGAGGGATTAGACAATGATTCCCCCTTCGAGGGTATCAGATGCGCATTAAGTTCAACTAGAGTGTCAACAGTCTTGCTATCAGTGAGTCCAACTTGAGTTAAGAGGTCAGATGCATACTTAGTTTGAGTAATATAAAGACCATCTATGGAACAAGTGATTTCAAGACCCAACAAATAGTTGAGGTGTCCAAGGTCTTTCATCTCAAACTACTGACTAAGAAAATCCTTGAGTTCTTGAATGCCACTGAGGTCATCACTAGTTATGATCATATCATCCATATATAGGAGAAGCAAAATAGTGCATTTATCATTGCGATGAAGAAATAAGGCAGAATCATAAGAACTGGTAGTGTAACCTAAGCGAAGGATGGTGGAGTTAAACTTGGCAAACCATGCTCGTGGAGCTTGTTTAAGGCCATAAAGTGCACGTCGAAGGCGAAAAACCTTATTTGTTTAAATAGAAAGACCAAGATGAGGTTGCATATAGACTTCTTCATGCAATTCCCCATTAAGGAATGCATTTTTAACATTCATCTGAAAAAGGTCTCATTTACTAGTAGCGGCAACAACTAAGAAGGTATGGACAGAGGAAATACGGGCAACTTGAGCAAAAGTCTCTTCATAATCAATCTCATACTCTTATGTAAAACCTTTTGCTACAAGACGAGCCTTGTAGCGCTCGATGAACCCATTAGAGTGAGTCTTGATCTTATAGATCCACTTACGACCAACCACAGACTGACGAGGAGGGAGAGTAACCAGATCCCAAGTATGATTTTTGGTTAATGCATCAATTTCTTCTTTCATTGCAATATGCCAAAAAGGGTTAGTAGATGCCTCATGATAGATGTGAGGCTTATGGAGTGTAGCAAGGGTAGTGTAACAATGATAGTCAAGTAAATGTGTAGGAATGGATCTTACCCGGGTAGAGTGGTGAGGTGGAATATCTTGTGGAGGATCTTTAGGCGGAGCAGGAGTAGGGAACCTATGTTCAAGGTGGGGTAGCTCGTTATCAACCTGTTCTTCTACAACCTGTCTAGGAGAATCATCAAAAATATATGGAGCTTGAATAGAGAAGTCCAAAGGTGGATTATGAGTATCTGTATAAGGAACAAGAGACTCATTTGGAAAGATTTCTAAAATATTTGAATTAGTTAGGGAAGAACGAAAGTGAGAAAGTTCAACAGATAAGCGGTGTTCCCAAAAGACAACATTACAAGAAATATGAAGACGATGTGAGACAGGATCATAACATTGATACCCTTTTTAAGTTTCATCATAACCAAGAAAACAACAAAGTCTAGATCGAGGCTCAAGTTTTTTGTGATCATGAGGCTGAAGAAGAACGAAATAGACAGATCTGAATGAGCGAAGGTAATGATAGTTAGTATATGACCCAAAAAGGCGCTCATACGAAGTTTGATTATGAATGACAGCTCTTGGAATGCGATTAATGGCATGAACAACATGAAGAGAGGCTTCACCCCAAAATGGGGCATGAACTTTGGTAGAAAGAAGAAGAGCACGAACAATGTCAAGAATATGATAAAGTTTTCTTTCGGCTCGACCATTTTGTTGAGAGGTTCCTGGACAGGTTAGATGATGTACAGTGCCATAGAAGTGTAACAAAGCTTGAAAAGCATTTTGAGTATATTCAAGAGCATTATGAGATTGAAAAGTTTTGATATATTTAGAGAATTATGTTTCAACTATTTTTGCAAAGTTAATGTATATTGGTAAGATTTTAGAACAAGATTTCATTGGAAAGATCTAACTATAACGAGAATAATCATAAATAAAAACAACAAAAAATTGAGATGCACCAATACTAGTAACAGGAGAAGGTCCCCAAATATCAGAATGAATTAACTCAAAAATATTATTAGAGATAGATTTACTATTATTGAAAGGTAAAGCTAGATGTTTTCCTAATTGGCATGAAGTACAATCAAAATTGTATTTGGACATAGAACCTAATAGACCTTTAGAAGTTAACTATTGTACCCGAATGGATAGGGCATGACCAAGAGGAGAATTCCAAAGTGTGAGAGAAGGTAAGGAAGAAACTACAGCAGCTGCAGTAGCAATAGAGGTAGGAGCAATAGGTGGAAGATGAAGATTGTTCACAGGAAACATATGCCCTACCCTAGGATCGGTCCCAAGCTCTTGCCCAGTTCTCAAATCCTGCACAATACACCCATAATAGTCAAAAATAAGGCAATATCCTAGTTCAGCTAATTGTCCCACAAAGTATAAATTATAGGATAGGTCAAGTTCATAGAAAACCCCAGGAATAGAGAGGGTAGAAACAAAACCTAGACTATTCCCATGAATGGCGGAACTATCAGCTATATGAATATTAAGAGGATGTGGTGCAGGGTCAAGTTTGGAGAATAAAGATGAGTGAAGTTTCATGTGATTACAACATGTAGAGTCAAAAAGCCAAGTTTGAGACTTACTAGGAAGAATTGAGAGAGTAGTGGAAGGAGATACATTACCAGCCATTTGAACAACTTGAGTTATGATCTTCTGTAGTTCAGTGGGGGAGAGATTGATAGTAGATCCAGAAGATTGCGACTCTACTGAACTAGAAGGTATCAACGGAGTAGGCTCAGTATTAGCAACAACAGTAGTAGATTTGTTGCGACGGTAACAAGTCTCAATGGTGTGGCCATGACGCTTGCAATAATTACAGAACCTTTTATTGCTTTGCCTACGACGATTGTTAAAACTAGAGGAATCACTTAATTGTTGAGGTTGCTTAATGGCATAAGTAGGAGAAGTAATAGCCAAAACATTGAACTTATTCTAGGCTTGAAGGGTTACAAGCTAAGCTTCTTCTCTAACCAACTCATTTACAGCAATATCAAGAGAGGGAAGATGACTGCGATTAATAAGCTGACCTCGGATGGGCTCAAAGTCCTTGTGGAGTGACATCAAGAACTTATAGAGACAAAATGCTTCCCTAGCCGTAGCATATTGCTGAGCATCTATTGAGCATGCCCAAATTGGATCACAAAGGTCAATTTGGTCCCAAAGGAAGCGAAGTTGATCAAAACAGTCATTGATGGATTTCCCTGGTTCCTGTTGAAGTTGATGCAATTCAACTATTAGCTGATATTTCATGGATCTGTGAGTAGTGGAGTACCTTTTGGCCAACATATCCCATGTTGATTTGGCATCATCAAAACTGCCTAACAAATTGAAGATTGATTGAATAGAAGTATTCTGAATCTATATAAGGATCATGTGGTTGTGACTATCCCATTCAGTCATACGACCAAGGAAGGTGGCATCTTCTTCACTTTCCCATTTAATAAGAATGATAATTGCACCACTACAATAATGCCAGAGCATACGACCCTTAAGAAAATTGTGCATAACTGGAGACTATGATAAGTAATTCTTGGTCTCCTCCAATATATATTGATAGGGAAAGGAAGAAAAACATCATTTTTATCCATTTGAAACACAATATACAAAAACGGACTGCAAAATGAGGTATATGCGAAAAACTGGGTAGGGAGGACCTAAATTGCAAAGTCAACGGTCAAAATCAACGATCGACACGGTCAACCAATAAGTCGACATGTCAAAGTCAACGTCAGCTCTAGGGATGTGTCACTAATGACGTCACGGGACCAAAGTGCAACGCGTGTGGTGCGTGAATCTGACACGTGGTATCTATTGGCAGTACGTGGGGGCGCGTGCGGAGTCCGATGATTGTGATAGGTCCACAGTTGTGTAGATTTGGTCGAGGCGATCACAGTGGTATCTAGAGAAAGGTTGTCGAAGTAAGATGTACAACAACGTTTAGTTTCAGTGGTGGCGCGTGAAAATATTTGTAGTTCCTTTGAGCAATGCGTGAGGAAATGTGCAGAGTCCGGTGGTTGCGATACTTCCACGCTTGTGTAGATCTGGTTGATCCGATCACAGTGGTATCTGCAGAAAGATTATCAAAGCAAGATGCACGACGATGATAGTGATTGTAGTGATCTGTATGGTGCATAGGAGTGGCACGTGGACGGGCGGGGACGGTTTTTGATATAACCGTCCCTGAACCGAAATTAAAAACCTATACCCGAAACCGCCCGAATACCGTTACGGTTCGGGGACGGTTTTTTACCTGCGGGTAACGGTTCGGGACGGTTATGAAAAAATCCCCGAAAAAAACCCGAAATATATATATAATTTAATTTATTAAATATATATAATTATTTTTTTATTTATAATTTAATTAATTAAATATAATTAATTTCGGGTACGGGCGGGTACGGTTTTTGTATAACCGTAACCGAACCGTAACCGTTGTTTCATATTCGGTTTTGACCCGAAACCGTCCCTATCCCCGAAATTTACCGGTTAAAAACTGAACCGCCGGTTCGGATAACCGCGGATAACCGAACCCGTAGTTTTTTTGCCCATCCCTAATGGTGCATAACTCCTTAACAATGTCGACTGTAGGCCCGAAACCTAAGGACAACGACTGAAAGACGTTAGAGGTTCAACAGTGAGTGGTTGCAACGACTGTTGTGACAATGAAAGTTATAAGGGTTGAGTAATACGAGAAAAGACAAGACTGTTAGAAAGATAAAAATAATGGATTTGATAACATGTTAAAAATACTTAATGATTGTATTTTATGTATTTAAATAAATATATATGGTGTATTTATATATGAGTTACAAGTAAACTAAATATAGATATACATTAAAAGATATATATACATTAATATGTTACTAGATAAAAATTAACATTAACAAAATTTGATTTATATATATCATAACTATATTATAATCATAATTAATATTATAATTTTTTATGGAATATATATGAATAAAATTAACAATAATATTACATTATATCAATTATGATTTATTATAAATATATTTTTTTCTTTTAGAAACATGATTTATTATAAATATAATGTTTTCTTTTAGAAACAAGGTGGATCCACCTGCCAGCACATGTACTATCTTAATAAATAAAATAGAAATATTTTTTACTTAAATTTTAATATTCAAGTTTTTAATGTATCAAAAAACCTTAAATATTTGAACATATTTTTATTAAAATTAAATATAAATAATGTTTTTTAATTAAAAATAAATAATAATTAAAAAATAATAAATATTAGATAAAGCAATTCAAATACTTATATACATGTCTACACGTTCTTTATATGAAAACTCTTTCCATCACGAATAACGTGACTGTTTGAGATTTATGAATATACTCTAAATTGACATATTATCTATGATTATTAAAAATTTACCATATATAATAATATAATATTTAATAAATCTACGGTGTAATTGGGATTTGATACTGGTAGGATCTATCCAATAAAAAATACAAATATGAATCAATATATTAATAGTTAATATATTTAATTTTAAGTATAATAATAATAATTCAAAATTAAGATTTAGTTATAAGTTTCAATCACATATATAGACGAAAAATTCAAGATAAATTTATCTTTAAAGTTATTTTGTGTTAGTGAATGAAACTTAGGTTTTTAACCCGTTATTACAGCTAGTATTAAAATTAATGTAAATTTTATTAGATGTTGATTTGAAAATATGGATTTAAATATGTGTAAATTTTGTTGAATATAGTTATTATTAAAATATAAAATCTTATTTATTGATATATCATAATATTCTTTTATAATTGAATTTATTTTATGTGATATATTTAAGTAATTTTTATATAATTTTTATATAATTTTAAAAGATAATAAAAAAATTAAGTTATATAAGAATGAGTATAAGACTTTTCTTTGAACATACACAAAAAAAAAATAAAATCCCGAGTTTATAATCTGTAATCAGTCACTAACTCGATGGAAAGTATATTAATATAGCAAACCTGTAAGTGTGAACATCCGAGGTTGTCTCATATGCAGAGTCATAAATTCAGCGTTGAAAATTCAAATTGAAGATAAATAAGTGCCCTCAACATCCATCAATCAACCCATTAATTTCTACATCTTTGAAATGAAGTGGCTTTGTTTCCACCTGACTTGAGTCCAGTCCAATGAGTCTCGTTCAATGAACCAAGTCTAGTTTTTTATTGACAAAAAATAACCGAGTCTAGTTGTTATCATCTTAAATCTTCATTCCTCCACGCAAACGGCAAACCTTATAGCAAAAGATAAATGATACCTTATTTTATATTTATATCCACGTTAATTATAATATAATATATATTTAAATATTTTTTAAAAATAAATAATTTATTTAATCAGCATCATATAATTAATATTAATATATAATATTTTTAATATTTAACTCCATCATAAATATGAAACGTCACACACTCCATACGAAGACTTCACTTATCGTCGATACGAATTTAGCTCCCCAAATTAACAGTCAACGCTTAAGTTGGTTGGAGTTTAATAATTATTAATTTCATGTGTAAGTTTTAGTTTTAATCTTATTTTTATTTCGTAAAATAATATATATTTTTTATAAATTTTTAAAATTTAGTAATTTTAATTTCACGACATATTTTTTTAGTAAGTTTTATTTTTAATCGTATTTTCATACAGTAAAATAGTATATATTTTCCATAAATTTTTGTTTTTATGTAAAGTTATACGTGTTTTTTTTAAATTAAAAATAAAATTACGTTAGTTAATTTATCATATAAAAAAAGTATAATAATGGGACGCTTGTATATAAATAAGCCATACACAATACTAAATTCACTAATTAAATCAAACATGCATTAAAAATATACAGTTGGGTCGCTCCTTACTGAATTTTTTAACATCAGTCAAAACTCATACCTCAAATATTCAACTTTGAAACAATTTTCCACAATTTATTACTTTTAAAGTCTTCATAATCCCTCAAAAGGCCAATCTCAATTAATATTCACCAAACAGTTCATTTCACAAACACCTTGTGTGTCTGCAATGGATAGCAATAATTTCTCATCCTCTCCTTTCCTGGTTCTTCTTTCTTCAGCGTTACTGATTTCAATTCAATTTCCGTTATCTTCAAGCTTCGATTGGTTCGATAGCTGTAGTAACAATCTTGGCTGTGGGAATATCACCGGCGTGGGTTTTCCTTTTTGGGGAGATGGTAGGCCTGGTGATTGTGGGTATCCTCAAACAGAGCTCATTTGTAAAGCTGATCAGACTAAGATTAACATTACTGGTGTTGTATACAATGTGTTAAAAATAGATCAAGTAAAACAAATTCTCAGAGTAGTAAGAACTGATTTCTTGAGTGGATTTTGTTCCCCAAGTATGGTCAAAACAAGCTTTGATTCCCAGATATTTGGGTACGATTCTGACTCTGGAGATCTCTCATTGTTCTATGATTGCTCTGCATTTCCTGAAAGCCTACCCTTAACGCCACAGCTACCTGGATATTTCACTTGCCCAAAAGGGTCTACTTACAAAAATGGGTATTTATCAATAGCGACTGATTTTCCATTAGGGTCGTGTAAAAGAAGCTTGTCTGTTGGGGTTCCTAAAAGTTACTACGGGGATATTGGGAATTTAAAAAAAATGGAAGAGGCACTCAGAGAAGGATTTAACGTGGAATATAAGGTGGATATTGGAGCCTGTAAGGTGTGTACTTCATCTATGGGAGTTTGTGGTTATAACTGGATTCATAATCATACAGTTTGCTATTGCCAAGGTCATTCTTATGATGAAAAGATTTGTATTGGTGGACGAGTATCTGCAAGCCCACAGGAAAACACTAATGAATCAGGTATGATCCCAAAAGTTCTTTCAACTTTTAAGTGATTTTATGTTTCTGTCACTAATTTCTTATTAGTTTTAGACTAAATTATGCTTGTGATGACTTGCTATATATGTTATATTTCTCTTAGGTTAAACATATTTTTCTACCTTTTGATTTTGTCAAGTGTTACAAAACCACTACTAACATTTCTTAGTGTTGCACTAGTACCACTTTGTACATGGTCCGTCAGCTCACTCTTGATGATCCTAATAGAGAAAGTTATTTGCTTCTCATGTGAAATAGTAGGAGTCATTTCCCCAAAATTTTCACCATTTTGTCAGTCACACTAGTTCTAACCGTGAAAAAGAGATTAGGCTGATGCTTATTTGCTTTCAAATTCTTTGTCATAATTCATTTGATTGACGCAAAATGGTGCAAAATTTAGAGACAAACGACTCTAACCACTGAAAGTGATGCGGCTTTCTCTATTAGGATTCTTGAGTTCTCAGAAGATGGACATTGTGCTGCTGGTGCAACTCCTAAGTAACATTAGTGACAGTTTTGTAATACTTAAAAACTTAATAATACTTTTGCAACAACTATGAAATTTCAGTAAATCTGCTTACCCTTGTTATTACTCTAAATAATTAATGAATTATGGAACAAAAGAAAATACTAACATTAATGACTTACAAGTTACAAGTATATATGCTCTGTATTTACTGGAAATGCTTTCTATGTGGAACCGATAACTGTTGTAGATAAATCTTACTTTTGATGGTGTCCAAAGTCGATCATTCATAATCAGAGGGATAAAATGAAATCACTGGACTCTAAGATATCAGAACTTAGAACCATGTTCTTTTTGCTGACAGATAAACAAGAGTTATATCGTATGTTATAGCACCAAAAAAAAAACCAAAGTTATCCCAAGCATTATCTGTTAAGTCCCACGTCGACCAGTGATGCCAGCAGAGTGTTGATTATAAGGTTATGACAACCCTTCCTCTTTAAGAACTCTTTTGGAGGGAGTTAGGTCATAACTTTCTACATGGTATCAGAGCAAGTATCTGGGGTCAATTGATGAGTCCCCTCTCGGTCCCAGAGCAGGTCCCTAGGGTCAATTGATGAGTCCCCTCTCGCCCACTTGTCCCTCAATCGGTCTTGCGGTGTCCCCGTCCGATATGAGGTAGGGTATTGAGTCCCACATTGACCAGGGATGCCAGCAGAGTGTTGGTTATTAGTCTGGGTGGCCTTTTTCTTGATAAACGCGTTGTGAGAGAAAGCTTTGGTTGCCCAGCTTTCAACTTGGTATCAAAGTAGGTTCCTAGGCTCAACTGATGAGTCCCCTCTCGGTCCCGTCACGGTCAATCGATCTTTGCGGTGTCCCCATCCGATGTGAGGGGGGGTGTTGAGTCCCACATCGACCAGGGATGCCAGCATAGAGCTGGTTATTAGTCTGGGTGACCCCTTTCTCGATAAGCGTGTTTTGAGGAAAAACTTTGGTTGTCCAGCTTTTAACTTGGTATCAAAGCAGGTCCCTCGGGTCAACTGATGAATCCCTCCTCGATTCCTCACGGTCAATCGATCTTTGCGATGTCCCTGTCCGATGTGAGGGGGGGTGTTGAGTCCCACATCGATGAGGGAAGCCAGCATAGAGTTGGTTATTAGTCTGGGTGGCCCCTTTCAGGGAAAACTTTGGTTGCCCAGCTTTCAACTTGATATCAGAGCAAGTCCTTGTGGTAAACTGATGAGTCCCCTCTCGGTCAATCGGTTTTTGCGGTGTTCCCATCCAATGTGAAGGGGGTGTTGAGTCTCACATCGACCAGGGATGCCAGCATAGAGCTGGTTATTAGTCTAGGTGACCCTTTTCCTGATAAACGTATTTTGAGGAAAAGCTTTGGTTGCCCAGCTTTCAACTTTATCTTTTAGGAGTTTTAGCAGTAGATTCGGCTAACAATAAGTCAATAACATGTTGGAGAAAATACTTTTACCTTCACAAGGGAACTGTATGTCATGTAGTAAATTATTAATTGCATGGTATAACTTGTTTAATGGAGTTTTAATTTTTACCCTATTCATGTGAGGTGCATATGTTTTTTTTTGGCTTAACATAGAAAACATGTTTTTCTTGGAAATAGCATGAATTTAAATAAAAATGATGAGAAAAATGTATAATTTTACTTTCTCGAAAGGTTTGTTCTACATTTCTTTTATGTATCTCTCTAGAGGTGTTTATATAGAAAATAATATACAATTGAGATTGGGCCTTAAGGGTACTCATTTTTGTGAAAATAGAGGGAATCTAGGAAATTATGAGTCCACTCGCGTGCGTCGTCGCAGTCGTCCAAATGATTGGCCGAGCCGAGCTGAGCGCGAGTGAGTGTGGTGTGAGGTGGAACTTTATTTTTTGAATTATTTTTATTATTGAATTATTTTTCCCAACAGTCAAAAATTCTGCTCTTATCCAAACTAGGTCACACATATTGTGACCGTTATTTTTTTTACTGTTCCGTTCCGTTTTCATCCATCTAGATCGAGTCTTACAGAACACTATAATTGTGTGAACGTTTTATTTATGAATGTTGCACACATATTCATCTTTTTTAGTTATAAAGAGGGTCATGACTCTCAGTTTAAGAGAACTTTGAAATTGCTCTTTTAAGTAAACCCATAAAAATATATACAAAATTGTTTTTTCAATTTTTCGAGCAACATAAATAATTTAGATGTGTAGCATTCTGGACTTTATTAGTACAGTAAAGTTTCGAGACAAAAAAATATTTTGACTGTTTTATCCCGGGAAAGACGAGGTTGTGCTTTCTTGTATAATTTTGGACATAGCTACAAAACATCTTAAAGAAAGTGACTTAGTCCGTGACTTAATCCAAATAATATTTTTTAATATATCGATAATATTATTCGTATATATTTTTTACATACATGTATCAACAATTTTAAGACGTATTTTTTTATCTACCATATCTATTGAGATGTTAATTGTTGATCTCAACAAATTATTTCGTTTTAATGGACTACTAATCAGTGTAAAACTGTAAGGTGATATTTGGTTGGAGTGAATGGAAAGAAATCAGAATTGATTCCTTCCATTTTGTGTGTTGGTTGGACGGAATGGGGAGACGAAATAGAATCGATTACTAAAGGAGAAGGAATCACAATTTCTTCTTCCCCACTTAGGAATCATGATTCCATTCCCATCTAAACTTTTTTTCTTCCAATTTTACCTTCACCCAAGATATAACCCTAAATTTAAATCCCAAACCCAAAACCCTAAATCCCAAAACCCAAAACCCTAAATCCAAATCCTAAAACCCAAAACCCAAAACCTAAAATCCCAAAACCCAAAACTCTAAATCCCTAAACCCTAAACCCTAAACCTAAATCTCAAATCCTTAATACCTAAACCCTAAACCCTAAATCCCCAAACCGTAAACCCCAAACCCTAAAACCTAAAACCTAAAACCTAAATCCCAAAACCCAAAACCTTAAAACCTAAATCCCAAAACCCAAAACTCTAAACTCTAAACTCTAAACTCTAAACCCTAAACCCAAAATCCCTAAACCTTAAACCCCTAAACCTCAAATCACTAAACCTTAAACCCTAAACCCTAAATTACAAATCCTAAAACCCTAAACCTAAATCCAAAATCCAAAATTCTAAAACCATAAACCTTTTTTAGAAAAATAATAATTTTAACCCTAAACCTTAACCCACAAATATAACCCTAAACCCCAAATCTTAAATCCCTAAACCCTAAATCACAAATCCCAAACCTCAAAACCCTAAACCCTATCTATAAAAATAATTATTATTTAGAAAAAAATGATTTCAATAATTTATTTTGTTTAACGAAAAAATAGTAATTAAATGACATTATTTAACTTTATTAAATGTAAGGGTATTAAGGTAATTTACAGCTTTTTTTATTCTATTTCAGTGACAAACCAAATTTGATTCCGAGTTTGATTCCAGTGGTCAAACCAAACAACATTGTTTCCTTTCGATTCCGATTCCGAATTTATTCCACGAACCAAACGCCACCTAAATGCACAATATTGTAGATTTATAATAAAGTAATAAGAAGAGTATCATCCTTAGTTATTGATAACTTATTTTTGACAAATATCAAAATTAAACTAATCTCAATTTTATCTAGAAAAATCACTAAGATTGTTGTAATTGGAATTTAAAATAAAATTAATTTAAAAAAAATACGTAAAAGAAAATAAAGATATTATTTAAAGATCAAATTAATTGAATTTAATACTCTCTGTTTGTTAGTAATATAAAAAAAATATCCAAAAACTTCTTTGGATAGTCTATTAGAAATATTCTTGTCAATTAATTTACATAAAGTACGTAATTCAATAAAGCAAGAAAGTATTAAAATCAAAGATTTTAATACTACATAGGTTTATATAAATCTTTTGTTCTATATATTTACATATGTCGAAATATTCTAGATTTATCCTCTAATTAATGACGAGTTAATTAGAAGTATTAAACTCAGAATAAATGAGACAAACACGAAGAGAAATAATTCAAATTAACATAAAAATTTAGCATAGTTTGAAATTAAATTACATTTTTTCCCTAAAATAAAGATAAATTAATTCATGACAAAAATTAAATTAAACATAAATGAATTTATCATAATTTTAGTATAAGAATCTACTTTTGGTCTTCTCTCAAGTTTTTTTGTTTCTCCTCGTATGCGCAGCTTCTTTTTTTGTTTCTACGTTTTTGCTCCACTTTTTATCTCTCTTTACTCTCGCCTGCCGGCCGTCTCTGCTTTTCTTTTATTTTGCTTTCCCTTTCCTCCGTTTATTTTCTGATATATATATATAAACCTATATCTCTAAATCCTGTTCTCTGCTTTTCTTTTATTTTGTGTTCCCTTTCCTCCGTTTTTTCCTAGCGGCCCACCTCCTCTTTATTTGTGTATATATATATATATAATCTATTCTCGGGCAATCTCTTTGTATATATATATTTATAGAAATCTTAATTTAAATTAGAAGATTAATTAGACAATATGTTTTTAAAATTTTGAATTTTTATTTTTTTCAAATCTTCAATAAAATATAAATAATAATAATGAAGTTTAAAATCAATAAAAAATAAATTAAATTAAACTAAAGTTAAAATTGAGAAGTGATAAATTATGCTAAATTATAAGTCATCAACTATACTTTAAAAGATGTAGACAAAAAATGTTATCTTTCTTAATCATGAAAAATGTTGTTTATGTTCTTATTGCTAAAAAGCCAACATTATCTAAGTTAGAACTAAAGACTTACACACTTATATGAAAAATGATTTCTTATGTAAAAAAATTATTCCTAACTTCGGACTTAGACACTTATATGAAAAATGATTTCTTATGTAAAAAAATTTATGGTTTAACTGATGATTTGTATTATTATTATTATTTTGATAAGTTAGTTAAGGAAATTTGGGATGCAATTCAAATGAATTATGACATTGAGGAAGTTGGAACAAAGAAATATATTGTCAGCAGATACATGAAGTACTAAATGATTGATGACAAATATGTGAAAGTTTAATCACATGAAATAACTTCTGAAAGTATGATTTTAAATGAACAATTTTAAGTTGTTGTTATTATAGATAAATTACCCTTTACATGAAAAGATTTTAAGAATGTATTTAGATATAAAACTAAGGAATTTTCCTTAGAATGTCTCATAATCCGTCTACGAATAAAAGAAGAAGTCTGAAAACAAGATAAAAAAGATGAAGTACTCATTGTCTCAAACAACAATGCTAAAAAGAAATCCTTCTCTGTAATTCTGAAACCTAAAGGAAGAAACATGAAAACTCAGAATCGCAATAATAAATAGAATCGTAACAACAAAAATAGAAATAGAAACCTCCACGGAATGGATCTTAACCCCTCCCAAGAAATACCACATTCATGTGTTATAGTTGTAACAAGCCTGGCTACTTGGTTAGGAACTGCCGGAACAGGAATCGTCCTGCCTCACGGGAGAACCTTATCGAATATCAACTTATTGCTATTATTTATGAAATCAATTTTGTTTGTGGATATGAAGGGTGGTGGGTGGACACTAGTGCTTCTCGTCATGTTTGCTATGATTGTGACATGTTCAAGTCCTATTTTGTGTTTGAAGATAAGAAAGTGCTACTAGAAAACTCCCACTCCATTAAAGTTGTTCGTACTAGTGAGGTAGAATCGAAGTTTACCTTTAAAAAAACTGTCATCTTGAAAGATTCCTGCATACTCCAGAGATGAGAAAGAATTTAGTTTCGTGCTATCTTCTCAATTAAGCTAGTTTTATTTAAACTATAGGGACTAATTTGTATACAATAACTAAGAATAATGTTTTTGTTGGGAAATAATATGAATTTAAATAAAAAAATGATGAAATAAGGTAGTATCACATTACTTTTTTACATCTTTTTGGGGGTGTTTATATAAAAAATGATATACAATTGGAATTTGGCTCCAATAGTACCCACTTTTGTGGAAGGAGAGTGAACCTAGGTAGTTGTGGGTTCACACACACGTGCCGTAATTGTCGTCCGACCGACTGACCAAACCGAGTTGAGTGTGAGTGAGTGTGCTGCGAGATGACACTTTATCTTTTGGAAAGTTTTTCATTGTTAAAATTGTTTTTTTTAACGGTTAGAAATTTCATTCTTCTCTAAACTAAGTCACGTATATAACCGTTATTTGTTTTACCATTTTGTTCTATTTTCATCCACCCAGAACGGATTTTATGAAACGTTATATTATAAAACGTTATTATTAAGTGAACGTTTTCTTTGTAAAAAATATAAGTAGGTTCATCTTTTTCTGGTTATAAAAATTGAGACATAGATCTCTATTAATTAACCTTCTACCAAATTCAGGGGACGTATCTTCTGGTCAAAGAATTGTTTTTTTTTAAATTTTAGTTTAGTCCTCCTGTTTTGGATGGCCACTCACTTTTACGTCTAAACCAGTACGTTATTTTTAATAAAAAATCAATTTTATTATTAAAAAATATCATTTTAATTTTTGTTTAAAATTGAATTAGATTTATTATATCTAAAAATTACAAGAGTGAAACTATAAAAACGGGAACTAAAGTGCCCTTATTTGAGATCATGATTATTATGACCCAAATCTCAAACTAAGATGTATTGTGCAAAGATTTTGAAATCGATGATTGTCTTCTAAAAACAGTCATACATAGACGTTCTCAATCTGCCTTTCATGATCAGCTTTTCTTTCGGAGCTTCTGTGCCAGTTTTCATATAACAACTCCCTAGAATCCTCATTATTTTATTATTATTATTTGTACTTATAATACTCCTCATGATTCATGAAACCCAGCTAGACTTACTAATGAATTTCTTTATTAGTCCCTCCAGGTGTTTTCTGTTAGGTATTAGCCTATTAAATTGAAAAAGAAAAACTGCAACCGACTAAGATATCGTTTTCTTAACATAGTTTCGTACATATAGTATAAAACAGAGAGCCAAACATATGGGATTTCGTGAAGGAAACGCTTGACCAATATACTATACACAGTTATAGGAATACCTGTTTTTTTTATTCATAAAATAGATTGGAATAACTAATCAACCATTAGGAAATTGTAGTTTGAGTCATAGTCAAGTTCTTTAAAAAAACTGGAATAACTAGACTTGGTCACGTAAAATTTGCTTCTTACCACCACTAGCTATTTCCAATAGAAGTTTCTATATTGGAACTAACTTCATCATCGCTTCATTTGTTAAAGTCGTTAGTCCTTTTGACATTAATGCATAGTAATATTTGTTGAAAAAATATATATACTATTACATTCTCATCTTGTTCTTTTCCACCATATTTGACTCTCACAACTTCAAAATTTATCTTTTAAGATACCTCTCAAAATGATCTCCCCAACATTGGCTTTCTTTTATTTGGTCTTAACACTGATTCTAATCCAAATACACCATTATGTTTGTGCGAATGATTATCGTTATGCCAATTGTAGCTATACTTTTGATTGTTCTGGTCATGTCAATTTGACTTATCCTTTCTGGGGATCAAACCGGCCAAGCTATTGTGGCCACCCAGAATTTGAGTTGAATTGCACAAAAAACAACCCTTTGATAACCATAGAGTCCGTGGATTATCGAGTCCTTGAGCTGAATCATAAACAAAACACTCTGGTGGTTGCGAGGGACGATTACTGGCAAAATCCTTGTCCTACAGAATTCCATAACACAACCTTAGACCTCTCAGTTTTCAGTTTTGCTTCTGATACACAAAGTCTCACGTTGCTTTATGAATGTCCTCCACCCCCATCGACACTTCTTTCAATTCCGAGCCTATTCAGTTGCGATGATTGGTTCAATTACTTTGTCACAGAAGCCGTTAGAGCAACAATTCCTAGTGGTGTTAATGCCCAGACTTGCGACGAAACGATCATTCTTCGTATTTCTAATTCATTAGTTGCAAGGATAACGACCAACACAAGTCTGGTTCCAGCGTTGAGAACTGGTTTTGGGTTGACCTGGAAATTGAAATCAAGTTCTTATTGTGATGAATGTTTTGCGTCTGGAGGATACTGTGGGTCAGATCAAAATTCGAGTAAATTCACCTGCTATTGTGTAGATGGGCCTCAAACATCCAAATGTAGTAATATTACTTTAAATTCAGGTACGTCTTCATTATTTTTTTGTTTGTTAAATTTCAGTTTTCATATATATGGCCTTAAGGCCTTACGTTAAAAGTAATTGGGCAAGCAATTGTTGGCTTAATTATAAGTTTTACAATTTCACGATTGAGATTGTTGAGATTTGAACACATAACCTTAAACTCCGACATTATGTTAGAAGTTTGGTAGGTGTGGGCTGGGCTTTGGTAGCTGTAGCCTTGTAGGTTCCAAATCTCAAACTCAAACAGATCATCAACTCCCTTGACTGCGAACCTACTTGATCTTTAAAAATCGTCCACTTTTGCGTTATATAATATATAACATCAATCAATTGTTTCCTAAAGATATTGTGATTGTTTATTTAGGTATCTCACTGGATATAATCAATTGATTTTACTGTTGTTTATTAACGATTTTTCGGATGGTAGGCTAGTTCAAGCATTAAATATTGTGATTGCTTATTTAGGTATCTCAGTAGGTAAAATCAATTGGTTTTAATGTTGCTTATTGACGATTTTTGGTTAGTTCGAGCTTTAGAATCTTTCTCTCCCGCTTGGACAAAGGTGCAATCCAACGTTCATAAAATAAAATAAAATGGAATAAAATCATCTGCTTGTTAAATGATGCAAATACTTTTGTTTATACGAAAGTTTACTTTCATCTTTTCTGGGTGGAGTTTATAAAAGCAGTGCTTATATCAAAAGATTAAAAATGTGTTGCATGCATATTTGTACGTGAGTACGTTTTTTCTCATTTATGGGTAAAATTTTATTTTTAATTCTATTATAGGAAAAAAAATGTTTATTTTTCCTACATAATATCGTAAGAAAATAAACTCTTTTTTTCAAAAATTGAATAAATTTATCATTTATATACTTTGTAGATTATTTTGATAAATTGACTCTATGATCTGCCTAATTTTCTCTCATCATATATGCTAATTAAAACTATAAAAACTTTATTTATAATAAATTGGTGTAATGTTACAACTGATATGAAATTTATTTTTTAATTAAAAAAAATTAATTATCTTAACTAGTAAATACCTTTACTTATGATATTCAAACAAATCATTATAAATAAAAATACTAAAAAAATTATTTTATTTTCAGTCGCCACCGTTTACGTATGCTTTGTATCTTTAATTTGATAATCTAGAAACAGAAAAGGCCTTCCCTAGGTCGGCCCTTAGTTTCAAAGAACATCCATTTCTTGAATTAATAGCCTTCGCTGACTAGCCAGTTGAATGTAGCCATATATCATGTCTATTTGATAAGTATGAATTTATGTATATTTTTAATTATTAATTTTTTTATATTTATATTTATTTTATTATTTTTATGTTATAAATTATGTATTTTATATTTTATGAAAATAATTTGAATTTTGTTTTTTTCTTTCCTTTTAAGTTTCACTTGTCCAAAAAGTCAATTTAATCTAAGTTGGTGGTCTTTTAACTTTTTATTTATTTTATTTTGGCATGGAATGGAAGTGGAGTCATTTAAAAATGCGATCCTTCTCTGCCCCCACTCTCTTTGCTTCAAAATCACATGTTATTCGTTATTAATTAAAAAAAATCAGACTAATTGTAAGTAAACCTCACTTAATAATTTATATAAATCCAACTATAACCCATGTTTTATTAATAACAATGACTAAAAAAAATAGTTAAAAGTTATAAACATAAAAATAAATATTTTTTTTGTTAAGTTTTTATATTTTTATTATTTAAAAAATTACACAATTTATCAATTTATATTCAATTTTTATTGGTATGTTATTAAGTTAATCTTTTAAATAATTTTAATTTTACATTTTATTTAATATTATTAAAATTATTTTTATTATTATAAATTTTAAAATATCACCGTTTACAACTTAATAAATGTAATAATTCATATAACATTAACGTTAATAAATAATCACGTAATTAATTTTTAATTTTATATTCTAATGTATGTTTATTATGATTAAATAAAGTCAAAAGTAAAAAATATTAATTTAATTTAATAGTTATTTTGTCGGTTACTATCAGTATCACCGAATGTAAATTTCAAGTATCAACTCCAAGTCGATCCAATCTTTTATTATTTTATTTTACTAT
Organism: Hippophae tibetana; assembly: GCA_037013495.1. Taxonomy (NCBI): domain Eukaryota; kingdom Viridiplantae; phylum Streptophyta; class Magnoliopsida; order Rosales; family Elaeagnaceae; genus Hippophae; species Hippophae tibetana. The sequence goes on from CM072812.1 coordinate 2,049,193, forward strand.
TCTTCTTATAATAATTGAAAAAGAGAACAGTGCCTCCAAAAGTTCAAAATGTGCCCCGCTCACAGGTGGGTGGGGGTCTAAGTCAAACCAAGCCAGCGACTAAACCGTCGAACCCCTCTCCCGCCCCCAACCCGCCTTATTATGAGGCCATTTCTATATACTATTTGGTTCAGTCTTTCTCTCTGCGGCCCTTCTAAATCTCTTCAATACTCTCAAGTGCTCTCTCTCCGATCACCTTCCTTGTCATCATCTTCTTATTCTCCGTCCATGAAACGGCGTCGTTGTCATCCAATAGAATCCTCTTAGGCTGTAACAACACCTTCAACTGTGGTCCTCTCGTAAACGTCTTCTACCCCTTCACCGGAGGTTACCGTCCGTCATACTGTGGCTAGCCAGAGTTTCGGTTCTCCTGCGTTAACAATTCGCCTGAGTTGACTATCGGTTCCATTGCTTATCGTGTCCTCCGACTCGACCCATATCGTCAAATTTTGACAGTTGCTCGCTTAGACCTCTGGAACCAGAGATGTCCTCATGAATTCGTTAATTTAACTCTGGGATCCTCTGTTTTCAACTTCGGTGCGGGCAACGTAGAATTAACTATCGCCTACCATTGTAATTCTTCTATTATGAGTACGAGGCCTACTAATCTTTTCCAGTGTAATACAAGTGGGTCTTTTAGAGATTCCTACTTCTTGGTTGGTCCGATCCCAAGCGACCCAATTCTCAGTATAATCAGATGCAATGTGAGCATTCGAGTCCCCATTCTTGATAGCATAGCAGCAAGTCTAACGCGCGATCGGTCACTGCTCGCTGAGGCTTTGATGGAGGGTTTCAACGTGAATTATACAATTCTGAAATGATAAACACTGCTCAAAGTGCCTTGAATCGGGTGGGCAGTGTGGCTATGACTCCGATTCCGATATACCCACTTGTATTTGTGGCGATTGGCTTTGTCCCAAGTCAGGTATTTGGGTCTTTACTCTTTGGGACGTTATCATTAGGTTTATGTATGCAGAATCTAGTGGTCTCTTCATAGTAAAGTATATGCGATTTAGAAATGCTCGAAATGAGGATTTAACAAATATTAAGGTGGAAGGCAACTTGGTTGCTAACCATGTCTGAAATATTCGAGTTTTCAATAGCCATAAATCTACTCTCTTTCCTTTTGAACTTATTTCGATGTATTATGTTTCTCATTCTCTACATGAAACTTCCCTTTTGCACTTTTGTTAAATATAACATTGACTAATGTACATTGTTTGAACCTTTTGGCGTAGAGCACCATAGCCATTCCCCAGACTGGGGAGCCGTGGGCACTTGAGCTATTTGTTAACTTCTCTTTGTCGAGGGAATTGATTTATTCACATGTTAAGAATTGTGTGTACTACAGTCTTAACCATACATATATACTAAACTACCAAGTCTTTGTCACTGCAAAGTTTTGGCATCGTGATAATTTCTTTTTGAAAGTTTATAAATGATGGATATAATTAACCTAGAGTGGTGAATAGGTTATTTATAATTTTTATCAATTTATAATTTAATAACCTAAACAAATCAGCCAGATATGCAATCGTGTGTAAAAATAAGTGCGGAAATAAAATAATAACACGATATTTTTAGGTGGAAATAACCTAGCCACAAACATGACCTAAGAGGAAAAACCACCGGTCCACCGAATCACCTAACTTTCCACTATGAAAATCAAATGTTCAAGTACAAACTCGGTCTTATGTTACCCTTCCTAGGATACTGTCCCAATGTACTTTACTTACGAGTACTTGCTCTGTTTTCACAGTTTTTAATATTAGCGTGAGCGGTTTCTAGACCAACGTTCCAATAAACTTCCCGCCAATCAGATACGTTCTCGAAATAACTACAAAAAAGGTTAGCACAAAACACAAGTGTCCGTGTGTGTTCTAGAACAGATTTAATAATGAATAATCTTAACTAGATGATTCAAAACATATGTCATTTAAATTAAATCAACTAGCAAATCCTAGACTAAAAAGATCAAATGTAAGTTCAATAAAAATAGCTTCTTTAAAGATTAATAATCAAATCAAATAATTATTTGATCTAACAATTTAAGAACAAAAATAAAGAAGAAACCATAAGAACATAATATCAAAATATCATAAAATAATTAGGTTTATTAATGAATCAAATATAACCACTAATATTTGATAGATTAATTAAATAAAGAAGCCTAAAGAATTATAATCTTATATTTGTAAAACAAGATAGAGAAATTAAGAATATTAGAATAATGCTCTTGTATGGTTCATTGAAACAATGAGTAATGAGTTTTATTTATAGGAAAAATTAAAACCCTTAATCTTATGTAATTATAGATATCTTTTCTATTACAAATAAGATTAATAATACTCATTAATTAAGATAACTATATGATTGATAAATATCTTTTATATTACAAATAAAATTAATATTACTCATTAATTAAGATAACTCATATATGATTAATAAATATCTTTTCTATTAAAAATAGGATTAGTATTACTCATTAATTAAGATAACTCTTATATAAAATAGATTTCTTTTAAAATATATTTTATGCTATCTTTTATGATAAGGATTTCAAATATAATTTAAAGTATATCTTATCTAATATCTTTTAGCATATCATATTTCATATTTTAGCACTAAAAATAATGTCAGATTTATAAGCATGTATTATTAAATGCATAAATGTAATCCTATGTGTCGTAGTTATCGAAGATATACCTGAAGTACAATTATCTGTAACTCGAGCATTTGTTTGGATTTTCTTAATAGACTTGATAGCAGACCTAAAAACAAATTTACAGATAAATATTTTGTCCACGAAAATAACCAACACTCATAGTTCTTACACTTTTAAGAGAGATAATGTCCGATAATGAATTCTTCGCATTGTGCTCTTGTGATTGTAACCTTCTTTTGACATTATATTTCTCAAAATTTAAAGAATCCTTACAGTGCTTATTTGTAAACTAATATACTATGATTAATTAATTTTGTTATCATGGTGACTATATCTTACTCTTTGGATTTTCATTTTTGACTTTTCTCCTCACAATGTTGTAGGTGGGGGAAAAACAAATGCATCTAAAATCGGTAGGTAATATTTTACTTTAGTAGTAATATTGTTATTTTCAATGAGATAATGATATATGACAGAAAGTTTGAGGTTTTGTTTCATTTTTCAGGTCTTTCTATAGCAGGTGCATGCATCCTAGTTATAGTCATAGGATGTTTTGTGTACTTTCTCACACAAAGAAGGAAGAAACATGCCATGTTGACCAAAGACAAAAATCTCATAACACCTCCTTCAAGCAACAATGATCCTACTAGCTCAACTAATCTCTCTCAAAGCATTCCCTCCTATTTTACCTCTAAGTCTGACATTGAAAAAGGAAGCACTTACTTCGGAGTTCAGGTCTTCAGTTATACTGAGTTGGAGCAAGCAACCGACCATTTTGACCCTTCTAAAGAACTTGGAGATGGAGGATTTGGCACTGTTTACTATGGTCTGAATGAATTATTTTTCACCTATAACAGTTAATGGCATAAGTATTGATGATTTATTGTGATTACTTAAAATATTCTTTAAATTTTCTGATCAGGCAAGCTTGAAGATGGTCGTGTTGTTGCAGTGAAGCGCTTATATGAAAACAATTTTAAACGGGTTGAGCAATTCATGAATGAAGTTGAGATCCTAACTCGTCTAGCGCACCGGAATCTTGTCAAACTTTATGGATGCACTTCAAGACGTAGCAGAGAGTTGCTCTTAGTTTACGAATACATTCCAAATGGAACAGTGGCCGACCATCTTCATGGAAAACAAGCAAAGTCTGGTTTACTCACTTGGCAGGTTAGGCTAAGCATTGCCATAGAGACAGCTGAAGCTCTGGCTTACCTCCATCATTCGGATATAATACATCGAGATGTGAAAACCAACAACATTCTTCTAGACAATGACTTCCGTGTAAAAGTGGCTGATTTTGGTCTGTCAAGGTTGTTTCCTAATGACGTTACCCATGTATCAACAGCTCCACAAGGAACACCTGGCTATGTTGATCCTGAGTATTATCAGTGCTACCAACTTACAGACAAGAGTGATGTCTATAGCTTTGGGGTTGTATTAATTGAGCTTATATCATCGTTGCAAGCTGTGGATACCAACAGGCATCGTCATGATATAAACTTGGCTAGCATGGCCATCAACAAAATTCAAAATCATGCATTAAATGAGTTGGTTGATCCTTCCCTTGGGTTCGAAAAGGACAATGCTGTCAACAAAATGGCCACTGCTGTGGCAGAATTGGCATTTCGCTGTCTACAGCAGGAGAAAGATATGAGGCCTACCATGGAGGAAGTATTGGTGGTTCTGAAAGCAATCAAGAAAGAAGACTTTTGCACAGAGAAAGCAGAAGTTGTGGATATTAGATCAGATGTTATAGGACTGTTGAAGGGTATGCCACCCCCACTTTCACCAGATTCTGATGCCACTGATAAATTGGTTAGCAGCTCTAGACCCAGTTCCTTTTAGCACTTGAGATTTCCTTCTGCTATCTTGTGCCTTTTTCTCTTCTTTCGTTGCTGCCATGCTATAGTTGATCTTAAAATTGTTGTATTACTCATGATCACGTCATTTTCAGATTGTTAAAGCTGAATAGTTTTTCCATGACATTGTTTTTATGTTGTTCATTTTTTTATGCAAATTTAGGTAATGTACATAGTAGGGTAGTTGTTAGCTCATAAAATTTGGGATGTATTTATGCACGAGCCCTTGGCTGAGAATATGCATACATGACGAGATTTGGCATCTTATGAGTGCATTGTCTTGTGAAATGTGAAACTTTGTTCATCTAAATAGTTGACCATGTTCATCTAACGGAAGCTAATGTGGCCTTTGTTACTTTGTCTATAACAGATGATGATGGGGAACATAACACTGTTAAGTCAACGGACGGTGGTAAGTTAATAGATTTTTAATCAGGATGGTAAAGTCAGAGGTGTGTATATATAAAGAGCATAGAAAGCTTTATGTGCCCCCATTGATCCCAGTAAAGTCTTGTTTTATACTCGAGATAAGTCACTACCATCACGAAGGCACGGCGAGTTTGCCTCCCTCTTGTAAATTTGAGAGCCATACATTATTTAATGCTCCATATTCTTTAGTTGTTTTTTATATATATATACAGTAGGCAAGGGTTTCAATTCTTGTATATTTAGTGTAAAAGTCGATAAGAATAATGAATTTTTAAATTCTAAAACTCAATTCAAAAAGGTTTATTTTAACTTATAAATCTTGTATTAGTATCAATGTTAGCATTAACTCTAATATTTAATCACCAAAGTATCTTTTTTTCCAAATATGTTTCCGTTAAACTACTTGTGAAAACGCATAGGGTCTTCTTATGTTTGCCTTTTAACTCAATTTTATTAAAAATTATTGCATTATGAAAATCTAAATATTTGGGAATTATCCGCCCGAATCTTTCCTTCTACTCTACATAATCATAAAGTACATAGAAAGTATATCCATTCTAACTTTGTACCTAAAAAGTAGAAATTGTGTTAAGATTATGTTTATAGTATCTCATATATAATATATGAAATGTCCCAATTCTAAATTATCTATACTATCATTAAGGATTATAAGAAGAATCTCTCAAAAGATCTTTTAACATTCGCCATATCTAAGATTGAAGATTCAGAATTGAATGATGGATATAACCTGAGCTGAGCTATGTTTATTGCCTCTTTGCTCAAAACTTCAATCATAAGCAAATTCAAGAGTTGTCAATTATTTCTTTTTTTTCTTCACTTTTTTTTAACATTCACATATCTGTAATTTCAAGGACACGGTCTTACACCAATCCTAAGCGCGTGAGATTTAAAAAAGTGCTGACAAAATATTTCTCATTTTCTGCGCACCAACAAGCATGTCATGTGATTATTAAAACAAAAAACAAACATGTCATGTGCGAAAGGTTTAATGCAGTTTTATAAAAAATATAAAAAAAATTATAAAATTTTATAACACATCAAAATAATTAATTATTATATTTTAAACTAATTTTTATTTAGTATATATATTTTTAAATATTTATATTAATCTGATTAATTAAAATATATATTATTTTTTATAATATAGTGTAGAATAAGTAGTTAAAATATTTATAATAATTAAATAAACTATCTAATTGTATTAAATGTTATAAATAGATAAATCTTAAAATTATGAAAATAAATTTTATTAATTATTTATTTTTAAAAATACTTATAATTAAGGAGATATAATGAGTCTAATTATTTAATACAATATATATGTTATAACATTAATATAAAATAATAGAAAATAAAAAATGTATGCAAGACTACAATAATTATTAAATATTTTTAATATTTTGTAAATTTTTGTAGATATTTTAACGATAATATTCACAACATCTAGAATATTTTAGCAAAAAAAAAGATATTTGAATAATAATTTAATGATAACGATAATTAAATAACAATTTGTTGACATTTTCTTCAATTTTATGATAATTTAATTAAAATATATGATATCATGTTTAGATATTAAGATATATAAAATATCAATATTATTACGATAATATTAACAATATCATCCACATTTTCATCGTTATCAAATAGGGGTGTGTAATTTCTAATATCATAAAAAATTTAATTAGAATAATAATAAATTTTTCGTATTAAATTTTTGATATTTTTTATTATTATAAATATATAATATAAAAAAATTTAATATATTTTTTTATATGCCAACTACCATATAAATACTACATTCTTAATACTGAAACACAACGTTAACATAACTAACACAAGATTGGCACCGATATAGGATAACATAATAGTCATCGTAGATGAAAATCTTAAATGTAGGATATTATATTACATTTTTATGGTTAATATTAATTATTAATATCGTTTTTTTTCTTCCTTACAATTGTTTTTTTATATATAATAAAAATAAAAGGTAAATCCGTTCCACAAGTCCATGCCCGTTAATTATGAGTCTTCTCCCCAGTCTCCAGCGTTTAAAGTGATTCCTCTGCAGAATTGCCAAGTGCCTAGTTTGGCACGGAACTACTTATTTTACCGTTATCACGATTCCGTTACCACTATTTTCATTCCTCGCGCCACCCCTTTCTCCCTCCATCACTACCTTTGAAGCATCGCTCTCTTGTTTATCCTTCACTCTACTTACCTTCTTCTGTATCTTTCCTTTCCACCTCTATCCTTTTTTTTCTATCTTTTTTCTTGAATTCCAAACAAAAATAAGGAGAAGCTATTCGAACTGGAGGATTGGGTTTGGGATTTATGAAAAGGGATCTTGTGATGAGAAAAGAGGAAGATGGGGGGAGTAACATCGTCAATCGCCGCCAAATTCGCATTTTTTCCGCCGAATCCACCTTCATACACAGTGATCACTGACGAGTCTTGCGGTGGAAGACTTCACATTCCCGAGGTGCCGAAGAGAGATGACGTGGAATTTATTAAGCTCAGGACTCGCCGTGGGAATGAAATCGTTGCCGTCCACGTCAAGCACCCCAAAGCTTTCGCGACTATGCTTTATTCCCATGGAAATGCAGCTGATTTAGGGCAGATTTTCGAGCTCTTTGTCGAATTGAGTGCTCGCCTACGTGTTAATCTCATGGGGTAAATTGCTTGTCCTCTTCTCCTTGTTTTTTTTTTTTGTTGACTAGGTTAATTTGTGTGTGCTTTGGCGAGAGATTTAAGCTTCAAGAGTAAACGTAGTGGTGATTAGTTTAAGATATCTTAATGGAATTTAGTGGTGATTCTTCTGCTGCTATCTCAAAGCTAATTGCTTCTTGGTAAGCTTTAATAGCCTCTGGTTGAGCACTTACTTGCACACTATAAAAGGAATTTAACAAAACTTATATTGAATCGCATAACCTAATATAGTTTGGGTTTTAACTCCAGCCTGACCTTCTGATCCTTAAGTTTTAGATACTTTTCCTGACCATATGCTAACTTATCCAGTGATATCTGGGTAAAACTAGAAAGAATGCATTAATTTAAATGTCTGATTTACTAGCAGCACTAATAAAGAGTCCTAAAATTGTTAACTTAGAGCCGTCTAGTGCCATTTAAATATGTCATATTCTGAAACAGGACTCAGTGGTAATTTACTATTATTAGTCACGAGAAAGTTTTATATGAGATAGGTGCAACAATAACCTATAGAACTATCATTCATAATAACATTTAGACTATTGTGCATTTATGGACCAATTTTTGAAACTGATATACTTTATTTGGATTGTCCTAATTCTCTATCTCTCTCTCTCCCTTTCTCACACACACACACACACTATATATATATATATATATATATATATATATATATATATATATTTCGTGTAATATTTTGTGGTTCTTGTTTACATGGTCTTTGTAGGTATGACTACTCTGGCTATGGACAATCTTCTGGAAAGGTTAGATCCTAGCTCCATTCATGCTAACAATCAGAGGCTTGTATTACATTTGAGAAGTTATATATCTCTTCAGCATGTATCTTATCTAAAGATGCTTTAGATATTCCGTTAAACACTTGGAACCAATTTTGATGTTTATAGTTGTCATCATGCATTGTAGAAGCTATAAAATAGTTGCTATCATTATGCCCTTCATTTCAGTGTTACAAGTGCATATAGTTTGAGAATGTTGATTGCATCAAATTCACCAAAATGTTGAGCGTTCAACTATAATGTCAACAATGGAAGCATGCTGCTCATTGATAGATAGGACATAAGAAGCATGGAATGTTAACAATACCTACTCAATAATCATTACGATGACATCATTCGACAGAGTGTTGTAAAACTTGTTTTTAGTTCAACTTAAGGATAAGTGTTTATTTCTTTATGGACTTATAATATTTTGACATTCTCATCATGTGTAATCAAACTTTCCTTTTGAAGCAGCCTACAGAATGTAATACATATGCCGACATAGATGCAGCTTATAAGTGCCTCAAGGAGCAGTACGGTGTTAAAGATGAGAAATTAATATTATATGGTCAGTCTGTTGGTAGTGGTCCCACAGTCGATCTTGCATCTCGTTTACCCAACTTAAGAGGCATGGTTTTACATAGTCCACTATTGTCTGGGCTGAGGGTTCTGTACCCTGTCAAGAGGTCATACTGGTTTGATATATATAAGGTATTATTGTTTTTAATGACACTATCCAACATGTTTTTTATCCCCTTGCGAACAACTCGCTTCATATGAACGTGGAACTTATCTTCTATTCATCTTTTCAGAGTATTGACAAAATCGGTTCAGTAAAATGTTCAGTTCTGATTATACATGTAAGTAAGACGATCTCTTTCTAAATGAGCCCTTTTTCCCTTTTTCTGCCACACCTGAACAAGAAAAATATGAATGGAGGACTACATAAGAGCTTTTGAAGTACAATAAAAAATGAATTAATTTCATTCCTTTCACCGGTTGTAAACTTCGCTAGGAGTATCTTTTATATGAAGTGCATTTAATATTAGATAGAAACTTAAGCATTGAAAACCTCGTAATTGATAATAATCAAAACGTTTCATATAATATATATGATCATCATTTAGGAAAACCCATCCTGTTTGTGTAAGTAATGAATATCATATCACATTCTAAATGGATTAACTTACTACCCTACTAGGTTAATGTTGACTTCTCCTGGCTCGCACCTGAGTGGGTCCGAATGCTCTTAAAATCTGACAAATTGATACTTTTGTGAGGAAACTTTGTGAGATAAACGTCAGTGTGACTTAATCATAAGTGACTAACACGTGTATTATATCTAGATACAATAGCATTCTTGCTAAAATTTGACCTAGTGCAATCTATACTTGTTGTCAGGATCAGCTTACAAATATCCCATTTTCAACCACTTGGACTTTGTAAATTTCAGATAGTATGTTGGTAATTTTATTGATGTAAGAGACAGTAATTAATGGCTTTGTTTCCATATCCAGGGGACAGCAGATGAAGTTGTTGATTGGTCCCATGGGAAGCAGCTTTGGGAGCTTTGCAATGAAAAGTACGAACCTCTATGGCTTAGAGGAGGTGGGCATTGCAATTTAGAGCTCTACCCAGAATTCATAAAACACCTGAAGAAATTTTTACAGAGTCTGGGCAAATCAAAATCAGGCACAAATGGTTCTGAAAAAGGTAAAATAGAATCCAATGACCAAAACAAACCATCTGAAATTGGAACTGTAGATACGTTTGAGTTGGGTTCTAATCTTCCAGAAGTTTCTAGGAACAGTTTAGATAGTCGACTGGACAAGTCTAAAAAGTCGAGCAAGCCCGAAAAGTCTCGGATGAGTACTGACCGTGTTGATAGATTTAGGAGAAAAAGGGGTTTAGTTTGGTGATTTGTCATTATATAAAGAGTGTCAAATAAAAATGTGCACTTAATACTTCCACGTTAGATGGTAGACTACTTTTGTCTCTTGGTTAATTATTATCCGTTTTCAAGGGGAATAGATCAACTTGAGTGTGTTTCTTTTGCATGAGCTTTGTCTTCTTTGTTGTGTAGTGAAATCATGCACGTATATTCTTGAGAAAAATGAGAATAATTGAAACAAGGTATCAGTTGAATTTCAGAGATCATGTTTTCTTTAAAGTTGTTACCAGAGTTTTGCAGTATTATGCTAGTAGAAACACTGTATTGGATATTCTTCCCCAAACATGACCAGCACAAGATTTGATTCCTAGATATTTAAATACGATTTGATCTCTGGAAATCTCACATTGTTCTATGACTACACTCTCTGTTCCTCCTGATGAAATGACCGTCTTGCTACATCTACCTTGGTATTTTACTATGGTCTTTGGAAATCTCAAAATTGTGAGTTTCTTGAAACGGAGTGAAAAACGTTTCAAAATCAGCACATTTTAAATGTCTTGGGTTCTTTTATCTGAGTGAAAGTACTATTTATTCTTCTAATTTTTAGAAAGTGTTTACTAGTTATTTTCTTCATTAAATATTTTATTAATAAATTATTTTTAAAAAAATGTAAATAATGAAAAGGACTGAGGGTATTATAGTCATTTCACTCATTTAATTTTCGAACAGAAATCCCTGACATTGAACGAACCCGAATGAATGAAGAGAAAATTGCCAAATGGGAATCTCTGTTGCCTGGAACATTACCAATAGTTAACTTTCCTAGTTATGAGCTGCCGCCAAAAATGATGATATGTAACTATGTATTATGTGTCTAATTTAGTCTGGGGTAAAGTGAAGAGCCACCCTTGGTGATCTGGGCAAATATTTGATTTTATAGATGCTTCTGAAAAGCGATGAAATATTAGAAAAATTATTGCTTTTTGGTAGCCTATTTTGGTGATCGAACATTTGCTTGGAATGAAACTTCTAGTTTAAAGCCTTCCGAACTTATTTCTCTCAAATGGAGAAACAATGCAATTCAGAAAAGGGTTCAGAATGCTATCAATTGTTCCTTGGAAGACGTTTCAAGACGAGTACAATTAGGACTCTCATGCCCTTGCGTACCACAAGATGTGCATACCGAGATTAAAGTCCAGTCTGTTAAAAATGCTGGAATTAGTCATGAATTCAGTGGAAGAGATAGATCAGAAGAATGTGTTTATATAAATTCATTAGAACAGTGAAATGATGACAGAAATTGTTGGTCCTTTTTTTTTTTAATAAATTCAAAATTACAAAAAGTTTCTTTTTGACAACTTTTTTAAACAAAAATAATTAAATAATACATTTTCTAATTTAGAAGATTAAATGACACTTTTGTAGAGATAAAAATGGTTTTTCACCCAATAAAGAATACATGAGTTATTACTGGTTGTACCGATAATGTTGGACATTTTCGGCCAACTTTCAAACTTGTACAATTTAGGGCTGAAACTGTACTTTACTTGCCCAAATGGTGCTTCTCATTATCGTCTCTATTTGAATGAGGATTTTGTACATGCTCGTGAACAAAATGTAGAAAAATAAAGGAGGGCTGTTTCTAGGAATCCTTCCATCTAAAACTACCATTTTAACTTCACTATTAAAATAAAATAAATGAGTAATGAGATCCATGGTTGAGGCGTTGAGTCTCTAAATTGACTTGGAACTAGTCTTTTTCCAAGAATTTTCCTAAAGCTAATTTGAAAAAAGTGTCACCTTTTAGTCACGCGTTTTTTTGGAAAATACTAGTTCTCACTAGCTTGGTCTTTCTTCAAAGTCCCAAGTCCTTTGGACAATAATGCATAATAATATTTCTTGACTATTTGATTCTAATCTTCTTCATTTACACCATATTCTAAGTTTCTAACAACTTCTAAGATCATCTCTCAAAATGGGTCCCAATCCGATCTCTCAAACATTGGCTTTCTTTTATTTGGTCTTAACCCTGATTCTAATCCACCACATACACAATTATGTTTGTGCTAATGATTATCATTATGCCAATTGTAGCCATACTTTTGATTGTTCTGGTCATGTCAATCTGACTTATCCTTTCTGGGGATCAAACCGGCCAAGCTATTGTGGCCACCCAGAATTTGAGTTGAATTGCACAAAAATCATCCCTTTGATAACAATAGAGTCCGTGGATTTTCAAATCCTTGAGCTGAATCAGAAAAATAACACTCTGGTGGTTGCAAGGGACGATTACTGGGAATTAAGTACTTGTCCCAAAGAATTCCGTAATACAACCTTGGGTTCCTCTGTTTTCAATTTTTCTTCCGACTCTCAAAGCCTTACTGTCTACTATCATTGTCCCCAACCTAAAATGGCTAATACTGTATATTATAAAAATGATACAGTCAACGGAACGGTTACTAGTTCAGTTTTAGATACAGTAGTAGTCAACGGAACGGCTACTCCTAACGCTACTCCAACTGTAGTAGTAGCCAACGGAACTGCTACTACTCCTACCGCTACTCCAACTGTAGTAGTAGCCAACGGAACGGCTACTCCTACCGCTACTCCAACTGTAGTAGTAGCCAACGGAACTGCTACTCCTACCGCTACTCCAACTGTAGTAGCCAACGGAGCGGCTAACGCTTCAGTTGAACAGAACAATCTATTCAAATGCTACAAAAATGGAGAAGAATGGAGTAATTACTTCTTTACAGAAGCAACCAAAGGAAACCTTACTGGTGGTATCAATGCCCAGACCTGTGACGAAACGATGATTCTGCGTATATCGAATTCAGTAGACGGAGGTATAACAAGAAACATAAGCACAAGTCTGGTTTCTGCATTGAGAACTGGTTTTGGGTTGAATTGGAAATTGAACGTAAGCTCCTCCTGCGATGAATGTAAAGCGTCTGGGGGATACTGCGGGTCGGATCAAAATGAGGGTCAATTCGTTTGCTATTGCGTAAATGGTCCTGAACCATTCAAGTGTAGACATGGTAATAGACTTTCTTGATTTTCTTCTCCTCCTTTTATTTAAGAACGATATTTATACCGTGCAAATTATTATTGTTACAAACGAGAGAGATTACATATTTTTTTTTTTTTTATTGATAATTTTAATTCATAATAATGCTCTCAATATATATTTTATACAATTTTACTAAGAAAATAATAAAGTTATTATAATAATATTATTACTTTTTAAATTATTTATTTACTAAATTATAATATTATTATTATTATTATTATATTAGTTGAAAAATCAACTGAATTTATTTTCATATAATTTAATTTTACTTAATATTCTTGATTTATGCCTATTTATTTATTATTTAATAATTTTACTTATTTGACCTCTTTCCAGTAATTAGTTTTTACCAAAAAAAAATAACTATTAAAAATATAATACTTTTAAAATTTATAATAATAAAAATAATACTTCAATAATATTAAATAAGATCTAATTATATTAAATATTAAATAAATAATAATTTAATTAGAATAATATTTAAAATTAAATAATATAAAAAATATATGAGATAAATATAAGGATGTTATTTTTATGATTATAAATTTCGAAGTTGTTATTTTTTATTTTTTTTCATAATGTTTTATATTGATTTTAAATTAAATGCATATTAAAAAATAGTCAAATTTTTCCTTAGTAATAGTTATTCTCTATTACATATTTATTTATTATTTAATATTTATACTAAAATATGGAATAATGTGTTTATATTAGATACAAAGTTAAAGAAAAAAATTTGGAAAAAATATATCACAAACCGGGCTAAGGTGGCAATTAATATGTTTTTTTAAGTTCGATCGGATATTTGTAATTTTCTCAAACGGCTTGTAAAATGGACTATAACAAGACGAAACTGTCCCCCTACCATATAAAGCCAAAATTTTCGGTCCCAAATTTTTTTTTTTTAATTTAACGATATTAACAATTTTAAACAGTAAAATATTAACTCAACACTCATACACCTAATTTAAAAAGCAAATGATTTGGAAAGTCATAACATTCATGGAATTTGAGTTCTAATTTTTATCTTTATTGCAGGATTACATGTGGATCTTAACCTACTTATTGGTAAGACAATTGCAACCATGTTTATTTTGGGTTATATTATAAAAGTTTCTTATAGGATACCCCTATTTTAATTTAGTTACCCATTTTCATCTGGTGGTATGATTATATATTTTTTAATTATTTTAGTACAAATATTGAAATTGAAATTGAAAATTTTACATACACGTGGTATTTTACTAAGGGATCTTAACATGTGTAGGTAAGAAAATTGCAACCGTATGTATCTTGGGTTCATAGAGTATTTTTATTTTAATTTAGTTATCTATTTCTACTCATAACTAGACTTTGTGGTTATCCTACTACTACTACTACTACTACTATTATTATTATTATTATTATTTACTAATTTAATATAAAATTTAAATTTAAATTGAGAACTTTTACATGCTCATGTGCATGTTATGTGATATTTTATTAAGGGAAAACAAATATTTCAGAGACTAAATAACTTTTTAATAAAATATCACATGTAAAAATTTCAATTTCAATTTTAATTTTACATTGGAGTTTATTTTTAAATTAAAGTGTGTGACTGGTGTAATTATTTTAAAAATATATTATAAATTAATATTTTTTTTAAATGTAAATACTATTAAATTACCACTACAAAAACAAACATAAAAATGGATAACTAAACTAAAATTATGATAATATTAGAATAGCTTAGTTCTTACACAATGTTTTTCTCTCAAAATGTCTTTCTATTTCACCCTTCATAATTTATTCCAATGGATTAATCCACGGCTTAAAACAAGTTTCTAATTACAGGTTTGTCAGTCGGAAGTTTTATTATAATCTCAATTGTGATTATATATATCATTTGGAGAAAGAAAAAAGAAACAAGTACCTCTGATGTGGAGAAACTCGTAAAAAACTTTGGTTCTTTTGCCCCAAAAAGATATAGTTATTTCAATGTGAAAAAAATAACGAATTCATTTACAGAAAGAATAGGCAAAGGAGGATTTGGAACAGTATACAAAGGAAAACTACCTGATGGTCGTCCTGTGGCTGTAAAATTGCTAAGTGGCTCTAAGCATAATAGACAAGACTTTATCAATGAAGTGGCCAGTATTAGTAGATGTTCTCATGTTAATATTGTAAATTTTCTTGGGTTTTGTTACGAGGGGAATAAAAGAGCTTTGATTTATGAATATATGCCCAATGGGTCTCTTGATAATTTCATATTTGGTGATAAAGGATGTTTGATTACAAATAGGCATTTACAATGGACAACATTATATGAAATCACAATTGGCATAGCCAGAGGAATAGAATACTTGCACAGTGGATGTAACATTGGGATTTTGCACTTTGATATAAAGCCTGAAAACATTCTTTTGGATGAGACACTTTGTCCTAAAATCTCTGATTTTGGACTTGCCAAATTATGGCCAAGGAAAGAGAGTATTGTGTCTATGATCGGAACTAGGGGTACAATGGGATATATTGCACCGGAAATATATAATCGCAATTTTGGTGCAGTATCCCACAAATCAGATGTTTATAGCTATGGAATGGTAGTTCTTGAAATTGTTGGAGGAAGAAAGAATGTTGATGTTGGAGTATCTCATGTAAGCCAAATATACTATCCATATTGGATTTATGAGGATATAGAACTCGGCAACGATTTGAGAATTGAGGGAATCATAAGTGAAGAAGATAAGGAAATAGCAAAGAAGATGATATTGGTGAGTTTCTGGTGCATACAAACGAGACCATCAGATAGGCCATCAATGAGTAAAGTGGTTGATATGTTGGAAGGAAGTCTTGAGTCACTGATGATTCCACCAAAGCCTGTTTTGTGTTCTCCGGAGAGGCCTAATCAAGAACCCACATCATTGGCATTAAAGTAAGTATTGTGCAGCCTAATTGAGTAATGCCACAAACTTTAGTATTTATCTTTATCCTAAATTTAGTTGTATCAAACATCTCTTATCTTATTTAATGTGTAGAGATGTAAATTGTGTTGTATCAAATATTTTATCTCGTTTAGTATTTTTAACGAAGAACGAAAAAATTTAGAGTGAGACTAAATTTGGTTCATAGTGCAGTATAATGTTTTACATTTTTACATATTTTATCAGGCAAGATTAATTAATTAATTAACAGTAAACAACCGTAAGAAATCCAACCAAAAAAATAGTAATTTTACTAGACACGAGACCATTTAAGGAGATAAATAAGCTAAGTACACACCAGGAGCATCCTGCAGGGAGACTGAGAATGGCCTAAGGTGAAACATTGATGTCTACAGAGTCCCAGTCATTTGGAACCCAACTTGATTCAGCATCAACCCAAGTTCTGCCAACCTCTCAATTACCAAATACTTGAAGAGGCTCTCAAAGTTGAAACATCCATCCAATGATTGATCCGCAGATGCTGTGCTATGCTCTCCAACTGTCTGCCAAGGAGATCACACTCCTGCAGCTTCTTGTAATTAGCCTTGAGGGCTTCTCTCACCATCCTCAGTTTGCGTTCTGTTTCCATCCCATCAGTCACCAATACTTTTGTTGCTAATACTCTGGGGATATCACATGTTGCTGAATACAGGAGAATGACAAAGCTGGATTTGATTTCTATCAATGTGGTCTCATTTTTCATTTCAAACAATCTAGCCTATAAATAAAGGACGTGATGGCAGTTTTAATGCAGAGAGGGACTGATTACACTTTATGTTCCCCGAACTATTGCAGCAGAAGTTACTTGCTCCCGAATCTAAAATAGGACAACAAATGACAAAATGGAAGAAGAATGCGGGTGTACAGGTCATAATACTTTTTTTTTTAACAACCTAAAGTTTTATTCAACTATTTGAACCATATACATCCATATCAACATAGCTCATTATCTCCTCAGGAAAATAAGAAAATTAAAACAAGCACTGCTTACAATTAAGAGCATGTTTTGCCAACCTATGAACAACTCTATTACATTCCCTTTGGGCATTTACAAACTTAGTATAAACTCTTATCAAAATTCCTAATTTTATCAACCAAAACACCCTCATAAACAAAACAAGGCTCAGAGTTATCAATCATTTGTACAGCTTTGACAGTCACTTTCAATAATGACTAGACCAATACCCTGCTCCTCCACCCATCTACAAGCTAGCAAAATTACTTAAACCACCTAAATTAACATCAATAGAGAGCACTAATAATATGCAGAATGCAGCAGCTTAATAATTTGTAATGATAAGCCCAAAAAAACAAAAAATCTGATGCCAAAGCCGTTACTTACAAAGTTATCTGCTGACCGATAGATGAAAAATCGATAAAACCCAACCCTTACTAATGGGCAAAACAACTCCAAGAAAATAACTGAGGTATTTCCATCAAATAAATAATTGAAATTTCACGTTTCTCTTAATCAACTTCACTAGAAATCTGCAGATATGCCTGTAAGAAAAAATGGTTTCATGGCCAGTTAGATAATGCGAAAAACCATTATGAAAAAATCAATACTTCACTAGAATCCTGCAGATATGCCTGTAAGAAAAAAAAGTTTCATGGCCAGTTAGACAATGCAAAAATCCAATATGACAAAATCAATGCTCAAATTTCTGGTATATCAGTTCAAGGTGGGGTCAATGATAAATCCTCAAATGATATTAAGGATTTCACCAATGCCAAGATTTCTAGATACGACTGCAGAAGATGTAAAAGCAAATCTAAGGCATATCACAAAAGTTCTAAATCTTACCAGTTTGAGTTTTAAATCTGCAATTGCCGACTTTCTCTGGGTTGCAAAAAACTTGAGCGACTGTTACAAAAGACAAAGTATTAGGTTTTAAAGGCAACTGTCAAAATGAAATGCAAATTATAAAGTGTGCGGAAGCACATAAGCTGTATTATATACCAGTGACCAGTCAACTAATATTTCTACCATCCTATTAATTCAGAAAAAGTGGTAAACTAACATCCCTTGACATGGTACTGCATAAGATATCATGTATTCAAATTTGCACACTTCTAGAACCCAAGATGTCATAAATTTTATGGCCTTGGCCTTCCCAGTGGTGCTCCACCAACACATAAAGAAGAGTCAAGAGTGGCATAATATAATATAGCGTATCAACTAATATCAGCTCGTATCAGCGAACTTAAAGGTTCAAGAAGGTAAACCAACACTCACGTATTAAAAAATACAGCCTAAATTTACCACATATACTAGGGGAAAAAAGTGAAGGTTTATGATAAAAGGTCTTCACTTACTCCAAGTCTCTGCATCTCAAGAGATCTAAGCAATGCTTTTCTTTTCGTTAGAAGGTTTCCACGAGCCACCTTGAGAGGCCGTCGATAATTTTTGCCACGGTATATAATAATAGCATGACCCTCTTTTAGCTTCTCCACAGAGACTAAAATCCCTCCACTTTCAGCTTCAATCAAATTTGCAGTATGAGTTACCTGTCGAGACTGTCTCTGCATTGTGATTATCTTAGCCACTTCTTTATGCTTCCAATGTTGATGTAAGCTTTCTATTACACCATCAAAAACTCCACGCCTACCTGAAACCAATAAAATCTGAAATAATTAGCATGATGCATGACTTATAAGTGGGCAGCATAGAACGTGAATGCAGAGTAATTTTCAGATCAAAGAAGTTACTTGCTACTATCAATCATTCGATTGTAATCATTAAATATTTTTATCATCTCATAACAACATTAAAATAAAAAGAATATATGAAAGAAAAAGGATTGGGTAAATTCTGTAAGACTATATTTCTGGGAAAAAAGAGTAAATCTAATCAAATCACAAGTCATCATGCAAGCTAGTAAATTTGAGGAAAACTTCCCGATGAACAAAGGAAAGTGGGCACAGATAATGCATCCCACGATCCTCATTTTCAGCTATTGCAATGTCAAAGATGTCTCAGAGGAGCAAAAACCCCATGAAAGAAGTCTTTGATAGCACAAAAATTACGATTTTCACCAATTCTAGATTATGAGTTCAAGATTTAACTTCTATGATTTGAGTTCAAGTCTATTTCTTCTTCATAGAAGTATCCTAATTCTTGCACAGAAGACATACTCAATAAGAAGGGGAGTTAATGCCCCACATTCAACCAAACTTACTAGCTGGTGGCCACCATCAAAAGCAGAAAATTCTTAGGTTCATTCATGTGATGGTATTCTGGTCAACTGAACCCTCTTTTACTTGAATTATTTAAATGAATAAGAGCCACTTGTTCAATGAATTTAAGTCACTTACATGTGCACTCAGCTCACAACCTAGGAGGGAAATTTTCCACAAATAAAATGCTTCAAAAACATTTATTAACCTGAAAATAATGCTAGCTATAAAAGTATATTTTGTTCAGTTGTGATATTGGACTTTATAGAAATTCAAAATTTATGCATCAAACTTTAATTCTGCAGAGAACAAAGACGATACAATTTAAGAGATGCAGTTAATAATGTAACATCTTCCTCACCAAGCACTAGGAAACCATGCATCTTCAATCCTATTTTCTTAAAGCATTCCCTCTCTTCATCAGTTAGAATTTCCTTGTCAGCATCTGGCTCAGCAGGTGCCCATGCAGCATCCAACTTTGATAACTCCATTGTTGACTTCTCTATCTTACTATTGAGCTTCATTCGATAATAAAACATATCAAATAACAAATGATATCAGGAAAATGGAACAGTAACTATGAATCTCCGCAGAGTTTGAAACTTACAATGAAAAGCCTGCGTTCTTGCTTTCTTAGTTCTTTCTCTAGTCTTTCCTTTTCAGATTCAGATTGAAGGTTGACCTTTCTACTCCCATTTACCATATTTGAATAATGGATCTGAATGTCCTGAAATTCTGATAAAGTTCCAATAGAGCCAAAGTTGGCCAGTGGTTCATCAACTGTATAAAATCTTGCAGTTGCTTCCATTCGTGCATATTCTTCATAAAGTTGACATTTCTCAAGTTCTGTTTCTCTTTCTGATATTGAATCTGAAACTCCACAAGGAAGGAAGTCTTTGCCTCTATGAAGTATTATAACAAATTTATTCCTTAGCAAAAGAGTCCCTCCCGTTAGATACTGCATAAGTAAGATATCAGTGTTGAATGCGATATGTAATTTTACTTGTATAATATTGTACGTGTATGAAGCATCACCCAAGATTTGACACTCCCCAAAATGAAACTTCTAATCCAATCAGAACCACTGCAACAAATGCAATAGCAAAGCGATTGAAGGAAGACACAAGATGCAAGAGTTCATCCGAGAGGATAGAGTTAGGGAAAAGTGGTCAGAGTAAACCCCTGAGAAATTTCCCAACTAGTTAAGATTGCCTATGGGTCTGTTTAGTTAATTAGGTTTGAGTCGTGTTGAGTTTTTGATAGCTGCTTTAAGGTCAGCAAAGTGACAGACACCCACTCATCCAATGTGATAAGCAATGGCAGGCTTGTAAATGTATATTATGCTTGGATGAGTTCATACAATAAAAGCTTGAATATCATGAACAATGTTTAGATGGGGCCCACATGCACATTTTCTGTAAAACTTACCTTAAGCTCATATGCCATTTGCTCATTGTTTGTATTTGGAACTCCCATTTTCAAAGCTATCTTCACTATTATGCTTTTATTCCAAAGTTTTAAGATGGCAGCAGCAAGGCCTTGAAGCTTTCTGTTCCTGCCTTCAGATATTGGAAGTACATTCAAACCAAAAATTAAATTAAGTAAAATGAAGATATGCTGGAACACAACAAAAATAGAAAGAAAGTGTGAAGTAAACCATACAGAAGCACGTGTAGCTTGACTAATGGAAAATCTACACAGACATACATATAAATATATTTTGCTTGTGCGTTCAATAATTAATATCTGAAAACCTGCTATATCATTTTGAGTTGTTTGATTCTTTCATACATTGTTTTCCTTGAATTCCTTTAAGGTGTGATTTCTCAAATTTTCTTGCTTAAATTAGTTCATGCATGACCAGCCACCCACTCTCTAGTAGAGTGGTAAAAAGAATTTCCTAATATGGTTAGCCTGCCCCAAATTTCGTTTGGTAGAAAAACAAAAAAGAGTGCATGCAAGAAAATATAAGAAGTTGACAGTTTAGGAAAATAGATACTTTTTCAGCAAAGACTGAGAAGTAGGCAAGGTATTACCAAGCACAAAATGAAATGGCAATGAGTGAGCAACCTTCCTCAAGTATGTTAGTTCACTATCTGTTAGCTTTAATGTCATATGTGGTGGACAACGTCTAAGTGGAGGTCTAAATCCAGGAACCACTTCAGAAAGCAAATCTGCATCTACTGGCAATGGCTTGCGCATCCACCAGTCAGTGAAGCGAGGCCCTAAGCCATCCAACAATCTGTCACCTTCCCTCTCATAGAGTGAACTATTTGTTAGTTGACAATTCACCTTATTCTCCAAATGAATTTCACTCATCATACTGATTTTTCCTGCATTCGTATCATTATTATTGTCATTCATCTTTTCATCTACCAACTCTTCATATGATCTAACATGAGAAACACCATTGCCCTTCTCCAAATCCAGTGTAATGTAATCTGAAGATGGTCTATTTAAAGAGCCAGCAAAAGTAGAAGGTACCCTTGGAAATGATTTTAAGGTTGACTTATAGTTGCATCCCCTAGAAATAACAAGAACATCTTTCCTTCTCCAAACAATTAAGCCTCCAGTCTTGATCTGTGTATTGACAAACAATTACGCAAGCAACCATTTGAAACAGAAACATAGGCAAATAACATATAAGGGTGGAACCAGCAAGGTAAATAATGCAAGAACTGAACACACAATTTATTTAGCATAATTGAGCAGTATTATAATTCAAGGAGAAGAAAGTTCGACAACAGTTAAAGTGAAAAATAACCTGATGTATGGTCTAAACATTCCTTTGAAATAAGGCTATGGAAATAAACCTTAACTTCATTGTCATCAAAGAAAAAAGGTCTAAAATTCTGAAAATAAAGCATATTTAATTTGCTCAAGTCTAAGATGAATAGGATTTATCCATGTATGAAATAACATTTTATTCCAGGTAATTCCTATAAAACGTCTCTACATTCTTCTTCATTAAAAAAGAATGTACGACGATCACCGTCGAATAAGTAAATTACTCGGGTATAGTTGCATGCAGGTTTGCGTGAAAGGAAAAAAAAATTAGAAATAATGAACAAACCAACCTCAAGAATTTCTTCAGCTCTATCCATATTCCGGCACAAAGGGATATCAAATTTGACCATGGCAAGCTCGTTAGTCTTCCAAATGGACCTAATAACATCCACAACAGCTGGAGTCACACCAGCTTTCTTAACCTTCACCCATTGCCTCATCTTTCCAGCCTCCCCCCTTAACCTATCAAGCAACTCCTTATCGAAGCTCAACTCCGCAATAGTCACTTTCTTCTCCTTCTTCACTCTCCTAAAGACAACTATCTCATCTCTCTCCCATGGCATTTTCCTGCCAATTCTAGAATCCCCAGCTTTTCCAAGTCCTTCGAAGCAATCCCCAATTCCCAGTTCCTCAGAATCTTTCTGGGTATCGTCCAACTTAGTATGTTGTCCAAGTTTTTCAATGCTTTGGACGATCTTTTTTATTGCTCTCTCCCCTCTACGGCCAACTAGCTTATCGGTAAGCACACTGTCAATTTTTTCATCGTTCTCACTTTCAAAGGGCTTCTTGCTTTTGGGTTTCGATGGCTCAAGGACTTCTTCTTGGGGTTGAAGAACATGGGGACCCTTCATCCATGGAGCAGCAGGCATCTTAACTACGACATCAGAGCGCGAAATGTGATTCACTGGGACTTTAGAATCAGAGTTGATTGTGGTGGAAGTGAGTGATACGGAATTGGAAGGATAATTTGTTGTTTTGGGGCAGTTTGAAGGCTTTTGGCTTAAGGAGGAACAGATAGATGTGTAAGAATGAGAAGATGAGTTGAAAGTGGACGAAATACATGTGACGGGGTTGGGTAAAGGAGGAGAAGGGGAAAGGACGATAGTGGCAGCCATCGGTGGCTATCTGAAGTAGGTCTCTTCACAGTTCCTCTGTTTCTTATCTCTGTTCTTCCGTACGTGACTGATGAATGGCTGTAGGTTGCAGTGATTCTGAATTAATTTTTTCTTATCACCTGATTTTTTCACTGAGATTTGACTGATTGATTTTTTTTTTAAGGTTAAAATATACTGTTAATTTTAAATTTTATTAAATATACATGTGACGGGGTTTCTAATATCTTTCTAAATTTTACAATTTTAATATAAAATTAAAAATAATTGAGTAAATACATTTAAAAATTAAATAATGTAAAAAATATTTTTTTAACATATTAATACTATTATAATTTAGTTAATTTAATTTTTAAGTTTAAATTGAGTAAAAAATTTAAAAATAGCGTGTATAATATTAAAAATTTATAAAATTAAGTAATTAAAGTATATAATCTTAAGGAGAAACTATAAGTATAATTTAGCCATTTCTTTATTATTTAACAAAGAATCAAAGCTTTTTCATCACTTAAAAATAATGACAAACGCCATATTTATAAATAAATAAATAAAACATGACTAACAAAATCCACGGATATTATCATCAATAAAAATATATTTTAAAATTAATGTTAGTTCATCTTCTTTTAGTTAAAAAGGGAAATTTATCTAAGCTGGAACGTGAAATGATTATTTTAAGAAAGAAACAATAAATAATGTAATAATTTATTATTGTTTAAGATAATATATGATAAAGGACTGGATACGATCCTATATTGGTGCGATTTTTCAAAAATTAATAAAAATCGAACCTTGTTTAATGTTATAAAATTTGACCAAACAGAATTGATAAAACCAAAAAATTCCAAATTAATTACAGTTATACTATTTAATATATATATAAACTATAAATATATTAACTGTTAAAATATTGCTTTCAGTTAAAATGTAATCTGGTGACTTCGTTAATTAGAACATTTGGGTTCTGAGTGCAATTCCACTGAGCGATGGCTTGGAATCAAATTGGTGATCAACATCATTTTCCAATGAGCTAATGTCTTAGGCAAAAATGTTGATTATAAATATATAATCAATAAAATGATTCGATTCAGCTTAAACAATTTAAAAAACATATAGGTTAAATTGGATCAAAATAAATAAAAATTGTCCAATAAATATTCATAACAATTTGATGTACAAAGATTTTTTTGTTATTTAAAATATAAAGATATCAGTTCTTACACATCAACTCACGACCAGAAAAAGGAAAGGAAAAAATCCATCTCCTAAGGGAAAAGGTTAGAATAGACCAAGTAAGAACTGCGCTTCACTGTCACCAGGCTGCTAGAGTGCTAATTTTGAAAACCATTAGAACCACCTGCTTCAACTGCCCATATCTCAATGTTTAAAAAACTGCGCCAAAATATACAAGCAAACAGGACATGCTCAAAAGAGCATCCTATTAACATCTGAAGGTACATATTATGCTGGACAAGGATCTACACGCAGCAAGTGCATCACATCACCTTCTTGGATTCATCATCGTCAACAGGGTCACGAAGTGTTCCGAACATCCAATCCATCCATATAGTGTAGTGACCATAGTTATGCCGATATGTAGTGTGGTGAATAGTGTGATAACCAGCACCCATTACTGGCCATAACTTCCCATGAATGCAGTCATGAATATTTGCTGTCCATATGGCCTCAGCGAATAAGAGAGCTATATGTGTAGTAAAATGCATTGGTACGAGAAATAGCGCAATGACATGAGGTACTGCTTGTAGTATCCCATCCAATGGGTGAAAAGCCAAACCTGTGTAATTAATAAATAAAACACAACCGCTCTTCTTGCTTGTATTAAACTGCTGATACTTCATTTAAGAATCATATAAGAATGATGGGCATGTCAGCAGGCACATACGAAGATGCACAAGGGCTAATCTTTTCTCAAAAATAACAACGCAATGTTTGGAGATGTAACCCTAGTTGCGTAATGCCCTCACATGACAATCAAAATGAATCTTGTAAAGATTCTTCATCTAACTATATTATATGAATATATTATGTGGTTCCTTATGGGGAAGAAACCCTCATCATATAGGATGAATTAACAACTACACGAGTACTAGTATAGGGTAAATATAGACTAATAAAGCCTCAAATAGAATGAGTAGCAAGCCATGTCAAATCAGGCACAAGTAAGCTAACCAAGCTTCAGCCGATGAGCTAGGCATAGCTTGTTTAAGCTGCAAGCCATGTTAAAATTCACTACAATGTTCATGGTCATACATATGTCATATCGATATGATCATATAACGAGCAAAAGATCATGATGTTAAAAAAAATTGCTATTGGCACAACATTCTTTCCAGAGGCCTGACAAGATTGATGACTATTTTCCCGTTCTTGCAAAACAATGCAAGGCAAAAAAACCTAGGGTAAGTGTTGCTATTCTATGCATCTAACAAGCAATTCAAAAAGGAGAATGATAAGCAAAGCACACATGACAAGAATTTTTCATCAGAAACAATCACATTACAAGATTTTCAATTAGGAATAATTACAGAAGAGGTCACACCATAAACCTGCTTTTTTTCTTTTTCACAAACTGAGATACCAATTTATCATTACTTGTATATTTAAACATGAAAGTTGAAGATTTTTCACACATTATGCCCACTCCTAAAGAAATTCTTTAGAACTGCAACTAATAAGAGGGCCAGACAAAAAGAAAATTTAGCACAAATGCATCTAAAAACAAGTGAAAAAAAGTTGCATTAAAAAATAAGTAATGCTATACGTATCAAGATTTTGTATGCATAAAGTGAAATATCAGTATTAGTTTGGATGTGAAATTGGGATGTGGCACGTTGAAGTAATTGTGGACACTTAATAATAGATGGTCAATTATATTGTGAGATGTGGTTGTTGTATATATCAAATTGTGATAAAAAAACATTTTTCTTAAGAAATAAAGATCTTACCAGCAAATGGAGAGAGAGTATTTTGCTTGTTGTAGATGTGATGAGTAGCATGCAGATATTTGTAGAGAGGTTTTATGTCATGCAATTCTCTATGCATCCAATAAATTCCAAACTCGCCAATTATGAGATAAATTGCTATATAGGTGAGGTAGCTGAGCATGCCAACATCACTTATTCTTGGAAAACACTTTGTCCAGCCATTTTCAACCATGTACTCAGAAAGAGTTGGAAGAGCACAATACCATGGCATGGCCTTCATGGCAACGTATATTTGCAAGAGCATGGCGTTATTGGAGGGAATGGCATCTGCAATGAGAGTTAAATAGGTTTACCAAAATATCAACATCTGCTATGATGAGACAACATTGCTTTATGTTGGATATTGTCTAACATCCTCCCTCAAGTGTAGGGTTTGAATATAATATCATCCCTACTCTTAATCGTATGTTGTTGGAAAATATACCAATATGTTTTTACATTGTAAATTGCCTAACACCATATGCAACAAACCAAGAAGCCACAGAGTGGAAACAAAAGCGTGTGAGATCCATTCTTAAAAGATTTTTGCTTGTATTTAGTAATAAGAGGGAGTGAGGGCCAACCACTGTGCCAGTGAAACAAAACGTATACCATTAGGCATTACTCTTTGAGCAGTTAAGCCAAAATGCCAAACGCATGTGTCATATAGGACAAAACTGAATGGTAAATACAATGCTTCTCACCCTCAGAAACTAACAGCTAACAGAACCGAATTCGTGTCGAAAGAATGAAGAGAAATCCCAAAACATTTTGACCTAAATGACCTAATTTAAACACATAACAACCTTAATAAGGGAAGAGACTCGAAATTTTACCTTCAATTAACAGCAATTGGAAAATACACATCCGTGATTGACAATAACAAGCAGAAATACAGTAAAACCCAATAATGATCATCTTCATTGAGATGTAGAAAAAAAATTACTAATAAAAAGCATAAGATTTGGTCGGTGGTCAGTAATGGATTCATAAGCCTTCAAAGGAAACGAATGAAAGAAACCGAAATCAAGACCAAGCAAGAAACTGATCCGATAACAGACCAATAACCCACCACAATAGATTGGATACGAAATTCGGATATTGGTCGAATCCAAAACAACTAAAATAGTAGAAGATCTTACCTTCGGGTACATAAACACTGTGTTTCAAGTAATAGATGTACAAACACCACAAAAATCCAGAAACAACGTAGAGCAAAGTGCCGCCAATGTAGTTGCGCAACCATGTCTGTAAAAAGTGAGGGAGTGGTTCCCATAATCTAGAAGGCAGTACAATGCCCAGTACAATGTGATTGTAAAAGGTCGTCTCTTGCACGAATAGTCGTAGATACTGCTCGGACTCCATTGGTTCGCAATCTATCGGTCGTCAACGTCCGGCGACGGCAGGCTCGCAAAGAGATTTAGGATCCGCAGAAAATACTGAGAGAGATGGCTGAATGCTGGTGTTCCGCTCGTGCGGGGTTTTTATTATGGAAGGAGAAGTACTCTCCTCGTAACTTGTGCTCAATCAAAAGTTTGAGAAAACTACTTAAATAATCACCGGTGTAAGACTTAATGTGAGGTGTTAGATAGTTTGTTATCACATCTGATGAGTTGGCTAGTTTGTTATCACATGTAAAGCCTTTTGGCTTAGAGTAATATTATTTTGGTATTATATATAGCTCTATGAATAAATAGTGAATACACACTTTTTGTATGATTCATTTTTCAATATCTTCAGCTTATGTTAACTTTTTTTTATCATTTTCACTTATATTAAAGTATTATTATTGAAAGAAACACCACTAATCTCAATGATTTTAACTTTACAATTAGGTTATATTGAAGTAATTATCTTCTATGAGGAGAACAATTGAAACATGTTATTCGATTTTATAATCTGCAAGATTTCATCAATGAAATCTCAAAAATTCTAGGAATCAATTTGTTCACAAATTAGATAATGATTCAACATTGGTTTTTAATACAAATTTTGATCTTTCAAATCAACATGATATAGTTTTGAAAAATTGGATCTATAGATTGTTGGTCAATCATATCTAAAATATTTGATGAATAAGAAAACTGCTAATGATTACTAGCTAAGTTTATAGAAAGTGTTTTCATATTTTTGACAAACAAACTTGTTACAACATAGATGGTAATTACATGCAATGCATAAAGGTATAGTCAATGGAGGAATATATCAATTGTTTTAAGGATTTAATGAATGCAATAATAACAACATGAGACGAGTTTTCCCTTAGGGATACAAATATGACTTGCTAAAACTTGGAGCTTTAAACTTTGAGTACATATCATTAATCACGAATAGTATTCTTTTTAAACAAGTACCACATATAGAAGAAGTGTTCACAGTTATGATAGCTCAAGAAAAGCATACTTAAAGAATGAATTTCTCAACCTTTAACAATGCATTTATGTAAGGTAATTTCACTAAACCTAGATCTTCTTTCCAAAAAGGATATGGTTCATAAACTGTATCTTCTTTTCCTTCACCTAACTTACAAGATTTCAGGTCTAGAGGTAATGCTCCATCATAAG
This sequence comes from Hippophae tibetana, assembly GCA_037013495.1. Lineage (NCBI taxonomy): Eukaryota > Viridiplantae > Streptophyta > Magnoliopsida > Rosales > Elaeagnaceae > Hippophae > Hippophae tibetana. The sequence goes on from CM072812.1 coordinate 2,078,254, forward strand.
ACTTCAATCCAAAAAGAGGTAAAAGTGGAGGTTATGAAGGAAAATTCCATATCTACAAGAAACAATGTCACAGTGCTTCTCGCTATTGGTTGAGGTTTAATCCAAGAAACTCCAATAATGTGACTCTTCAAGAACATTATCATCAAGTTTTCTAGGGAGATCAATCTTTGTCTAATGTGCCTTCATCTATAACACCTTCTATACTTGGAACTCTACCATATGTGAATTGCTCTCATCATAATTTTAGTAGTTCATCAACAAACTATCTTACAACCTTGTTCTTAGACATATGAATACTTATCACTTTACTAGGGATAAATCAATACTTCAAGCACATATGGCTTATACTGGAAATGAATCAGTGATGTTAGATATTGGACAATTTAGTCCTATATCAAATACTATATAGAGATGGAGGAAGAAGACACCATTAAACCCGAGTCACCTAGATCGAGTAATGACTACTTGTTGGCAAGAGATTAGAGTTGAAACGTGACAAGAGCTCTTTAGAGATTGAATCTTATAGCCTATGCAATGAACATGGAGTCAAAGATCTCAAAACTTGAGCCAAGGTCTATGAAGAAGCCATGAGTAGAAATGATGTCAATTGATGGTGGAAAGCCATAGATGATGAAATGAATTATCTATACAAAAACAAGACATAAACATTATTTCCTTGACCTAAGGGTTGAAAAGTTATGGACAACAAATAGGTCTATAAGATGAAGGAAGATGTGTCATATGTCAAACTAGTCCATTGCAAGACGAGTGTTATTGCAAAGGGGTTTACCTAAAGAGAAGGTATTGGATTTATTAAATTTGTTTATTCTATTTTAAAACATAGTTCTCTTAGATTATTATTGTCTGTTGTTATGCATAATTATATGAAATTTGACCAAATAGTTATGAAAACTGCTTTTTTGCACAGATACCTTGAAGAAGAGATTTTCATAAAACAACGTAAGGTTTTTTTTTAAAATGATATGTATGTCTCTTGAAAAGGTATTTGTATAGCTTAAAGCAATCTCTAAGATATTGATACAAGAGATTCAATGATTTTTTGTTAAAGATCAGGTTCAAACAAAGCAAGCATGACAATTATGTATATTTGAGAGGTAGAACTAGCTTTAATATTGTGTATTTATGGCTATATGTTGATGACATGTTGATAGCTAGTTGTGACCGGTCTTAAATTACAAATTTGAAGAGTCAACTTAATTCTAAGTTTGAGATGACGGATTTTGGGTGTGACAAGAAGATTTTGGGGATGGAAATTAGAAGAGACAGAGAGAAAGGAAAATTATTTGTTACCCATTAAGGGTACTATAAGAAATTTTTGAAACAGTTTAATATGGTTAATGCTAAACCGAGTACAACTCTAATAGGATCACATTTCAAGTTGTAAGCCTCAAACTCTCCTTTGATGGATTAGGAGAAGAAAGAAATGGAGAAAGCACCATATACAAGTATAATGGGTAGTTTAATGTATTTGATGATTTATACAATATCAGATATTGCATTTGGTGTAAGTTTAGTAAGCTGCTACATCGAGAATCCAGGAAAAAATCATTAGGTAGCTATGAAATGGGTGATGAGATATCTACGTGATACAGCTAGAGTTAGTCTTCTCTATGACCACTCTGAAGAGTTGAATGTTATTGTATTGGGTTATATGGAATCTGACTTTACTAGTGATTGTAATGAAATGTGGTCTATCACGGGTTACTTGTTTGGATATGAATGAAACTTGGTAAGTTGGAAGGCCAACTTATAATCAATAGTGACCTTTTCTTCTATAGAGAGAGAGTTTGTCGTAGGAACAAAAGTAGTAAAATAAGTTATTTGGTTGAAGGGTTTGTTAGTGAACTAAGGTTTGAGCAAAAGAAAATGATGGTTCATTGTGACAATCAAGGTACAATTTACTTTATCAAGAATCATCAATTTCATAATCGTATGAAAGTATGTAGATATGAAGCTACACTTTATATGAGAGATGATGGAACAAGGTGATAACTCGATTGACATGGAAATAAAACCGATTCCCTTGGCAAAGTTTGTGAAGGGTCAAACTTTAGTTAAGGTGATCACCCATCTCAATAAATGTGGAAAATGTGGGTCTTCACCCAAAGAGAATGAGTTCCAAGGATTGTCATCATGGTGTAGAATATTGATATTGTGACGCAAATATATGAGAGATGCTTGATTACTTATGTGAGTAATCAAGCATTAAATATTGGACTAAGAGCATTGCATAGAATTGAATGTAGAATGGTTTCTGGAGTTTTTCGATCAATTGAAAATGTGGTCGATCAATCAAGGATCTAGTGTACATCGATCGAGGAGTTTATGCTCAAATTTTGGTTCCTAATTTTAATGGCTCGATCAATCAAGCAAGTATAGAAAAATAGAGTAAATGACTAAACGGGACATGATTTTTGGGACAAGAAGCTAGGATTTGATGGGCATTATTGTAATAGCTCATTTTGGGTGTGTATATGCACTAATTTTTTGCCAACGAATGAGAAGAGAAAAGAGAAGAATCTAGGGTTTCTATCATTGTTGAGTATGAAGCTTGTGTTATAAGGTATCTTTGAATGTTATTTCTCTAGAGTAAGTGTACTGCTCTTCAAAGATATCTCCTTGTATTTGTATTCTCCATAAAGAAACTAATGAAATTCATATTTATTTGAAGTAAACTTACTATATTGATTATGTTGAACTATTATAAACTTGGTGTGTTTTTTCTTTATTTTTTCCTTAGTTTATTTTCATTATGTTTGATATTCCATTCTAGAGTTTGTTGCTTCTGTTTTCTGTTGGATAATCTTCATTGGGTATTATTGCTTTCATATTTTTTATTCTTACTTTGATTAGTAGACATTAACAATATTCTAGAGTTCACATTTTTTTATAACAATTTGTAATATATATAAGTGCTCTAACATAAAAAATAGCTTTTGACTCACATACACTCCTTTTGAAATAGACAATTAAAGGTTTACATTCAGATTCATTACCTTACTTATACTACGATTCAATTTTTGGTATCTTTTTATCCTTATTATTTAGATGATATCTTAGTGTTACTCCCATTTAAAAATAAGTATTAATTTAATATATTTTTTATATTAAATTCAGAATTTATTACACTATAAGTACCAAATTGGTTCAAGTATCAATTTGGTACAATTTTTACATTAAATTAAAAAACAATTACACCAAATTAGTACCTATTTTTAAACAACAGTATCACTAAGATGCTACTCGAATAATAGAAGTAAAAAAATACCAAAAATTAAATTATGATACAACATAGGAAACTTTTTACCTTGGGTACCTAATTTTAGAGATTAATTAGACTAAATCAATCTTGAATAATAACTTGAACAACCTAGTACACAATTTATTCTTCATGTTAACCTAATTTCTTCAATTTGAATAATTTAAAACCTTAAAAATATAATAAATGCTAAAATAGGATGTATGAGTACCAAACTGGGCAACTTGAAAAAGTAATCAAATTGAAAAAAAATAGTAAACTAGTTTAAAATTGGGTAATTTTAGAATTATTTACAAGAAAATGGTTCGCATATCTTATAATTATATGAAAATGAGTATTTTAATCATATTATTTTTAGTTTATGCAGTTTTAGCTCATAATTATAAAAAATGATAATTTTTGGTACTTTAAATATAAAAAAGTAGCATTTTAATCATTAATTTATTATAAAGAAACACTTTAATAGTCAATTTTCAAAAATAAAAGGAACACATTTTTACATTATAGTGCTCATGTTGCATAAATATAAAGCTATTGATAATTATAAAAGTAGAGTCATTAGTGTATTTTTTTACTTAATATTTACTTGTTTTATTTAATAAATAGTATTTATGGGTTAAAAATATTAAAATATGAACCTTCTAGTGAAAAGAGATGAAAATATAATTTTTACATTTTTTATACATTTTTAAAGTAAGATCAATCAGAAGATGTCACGTAAGCACATGAGTTGACTAGGTAAGCCATCTGAATACCACGCAAGCAGATAAACCCAATTGCAAATCATTGAATATGTAGTGTGACGTACCACCATGCCACATGTTAGTATGTCGTTCATTCCGACATCGTCCTATTTGGTCAATGCATTTGCCACGCGTCTTTACCTTATTTGTCTAGTCATTCCACACGTGTGTTATGCCATCCGTAATCACGAATCACATTGTGCCATGTGTCGATGACTCAACTTCCTTTGGTTGAGACTAGTCTCCCTTATCATGTGTCACTCCCAGATTTTCCCAATTAATAATGTATGTCACGTGTCATGCTCATATTGGTTGACGTTGTAATTTTTCTCTTTTTCACCTCACCTTTTGATCTGAAGCTGATCTGACAGTTCAGATTCCACCTAAGTTATATTTAACCCCCTAATTACCCCATAAATCCTAATGAGTCAAAATTAACATATTTTTTATAAAATTTTGGAGATAAGAAGAGAGAAAATTATAGAAAAAATTAAAAGGATATACAATTTTGGTGGAGATTCAAAAGAAGATTGGTATTACAATTCAAGAAATTGGTTATATTTTTTCTTTTTCTCCTATCTTTATCAATTTTTATGTCTTTTTTTTTATAAAAAATATGTGTTTTACGAACAAATTTATTAATCCAGAGATCTTATGAACCAAATTTTTACCATGTGATGATATAATATTTTATTCTAATTATGATTTTAATTTAATTATATTATTTAATTTGATTTTTATACTATTAATTGTTTGACCAATAATTGATCTATATAGTCAATTAAATATATTTGAGATAATTATTTAATTGTTTGTCTTAATTAAATAACATGCATAGTTTTTAAACATAGATGTATGATTCTTATGTATGTGATCAATAATTAATAAACTTGATGAGTAGTATGCAATTCAATTGACATGATAGTGTGATTAAGTTAATTACTATATAATATGTAGTTTACTCGAAAGAGTAATACATGTTAGGTTAGATTCAATTGATCATGTAATTAATTGATAATTATATTAGATGATTTTTTAGTGATTCACACGTTTAAAAAATTAAGAGATTAAGTATTCTTAGATATTTTTCCATATATCTTCTTAGCTGCTAAATTTAATCTAATTAATTATTGTTATTTATTTTTAGTTCTTTTAATTTTGTTTTCTTAAAAATACATAAAATTTTATTTTTTATTATTTTTTGTTTTTAAAATTAATTTATAATAACATAATCTCCATGAAAACGATTTTTTATCATTATATTAATTATTGCGATACATATACTTATATATTCATTATACAAAATCCATATACTTATATATTCATTATACAAAATTCATATGCATGTCAACTACCTACCATGTCCAAGCTGAAAACAAAATTACTAAACTGATTATTAAAAGAAAATAGACATATGCCTAGCTAAAGAGAAGTTGACATGATTGGGAATTCTTATTCCATAAAAGACAAAACTTTTTAGAGAAGGTATCATTAAAAGAATGGTGTGCATGAACCTAAATGGAGTAAAGGCCTTCATGTCCTTTGAAGAATTTCTCCCACGATAGAGCCAATGGTATACGCACTTTTTTGTCAAAAACAAGAAAACCACTTTATAAAGGACTCGTTTGTAAAGGAATTCATGAATTTGAGGAACCATTGATGCCTTCCAAAACAATTGTTCATCGTTTATAGGTTTTAGAATAATATTTGTACTTCATTCATTGGAACACTTTAATTGTTTGGAATTGGCCTTGAAAGTACTTCTTGTGTAATTGGGTTTGCATTTATGAGATTTTGTTTTTGAGATCTTAATTTTTTTGCGCAATTGGACAAGAATTTAGAGAGGTTGGTATTGGTAAGGTACTGAAGGAAAAGCTTTAAGTATAAAGTGAATATGATACCAAGAGACAAGCCAATAGCAAAACACAAGAAATAAAAGACATCATAACTTATTTGTAAATGACTTCTCATGGACTTGGTGATCGATTGAAATCGATGTATCTCAATTTTCATTGCATTCCAAAGCGTGAGGAAGTTTTACCTTATATTCTTACAAAAACCACAACTAAAGGAAGTAAAATCGTAAAAGTATTTAAATTATATTAGTTATATCATTTGATTGTTTGAATTATAAATATTATGATTTATTTTTTAAAATTTTAAAAAAGTAATCAATTAATAACAATTTTATAATTTTAATAATTTTTATTTAAAATATTATTTTAAAATAATATATGTATACACATTATACTCACACATGTGTATATATTGCTTTGTAATTAAGAGAACATATATAGTTTTCTTAGGATAAATATAGTTAAATATTACTTTAAGTTGCTTGTATTTTCTTCTTAAATAGGTAACTTTTTTTGATCATGTGATATAGTTTGAAAGCATTAGCTTTTAAAATGACTACTTTGGGAGAAATCAATTAGAATTAATTACTTCAAATTAATTTATCAATCGTCGAGATAAATTTAGAATCTTATACGAGGGAGACTTTTTAATCGTATACACTTAAATAGATTTAAATTTAAGAAAATTATATATGATTTTATTAATTTTATTTCTTAAATTTAAATTAAATATTTCATTAATTATGAATGAACTCAAGGGAGATATATCTATAAACGTTTTTATAACTCAATTGATAAGAATATATTATACTTTGTCAAAAATAAAGATTTAAATCTCAATAAGCATATAGTATATTCCACACTTACAATATAGGTATCGTTTGAAAAAAAAAAATTGTATTCAAACAAATGATAATTTGAATAAATCACAAGCTTTGTTGGTTTGATATTTTATGAAGGATGATACGTACTAAATGTAACCAAATGCTATCTTTGGTCATAACAATAATTGCATTGTAATTAATCAAGGGAATTTTGAATTATTTCGAAACTTTTTAATAAAGGCTCGTCTAATTAACTCATCGAACTTCTCCGTCAGAGCAACATGTGCAAACACGTATAAGTTTCAATCACAAGGTAGGTTTTGTTTAAAAAAAACATAAAAAAAAACAATTTTACAAGACAGGTTCTAGGTTATAATCAGATTGTCAAGCAACTTATATGTACACTAATACACGCACGCGCACCGAAAGCATAGGTAACAAAAGGTTGGTTAAATAAAAGACATTCACAGGGCAAGTAATTAATATGTTTTTATCGATAATAATAATAATTTACATGTGATGATTTGAAGATCATTTGTTATTTTTTGAAATTAATCATTATTTTTTAGAATATATGTAGTACTTTAGACAAATAAAATTTAATATTAATAATTTTAAAAAGAAAATAAATATTCAATAGAAAAACACAATCTAATTAATAAGTATTATATTTTAAAAATAATAAATAATATCTCTTATAATTATAATTAATATACAGTAAAAAAGTGACTAAATTTGTGATATATATAATGACACATAAAAAATAATAACATAATAAATTAACTGAAGATAACCGTTATATTTTTAAATGTCAATGGTTTATAATATCTTTAACATAATTTAAAGGATCACAAAAAGATTCCTTTGATTGATTGGAGTTGATAAAAATGGATTAAATTTATATTTTATTTGTATTGATATGTGTGAAAATAAACACAATTGGATTTATTATCTTTGTAATAAAAATTAAAAACGGATGAATGAATTGTCAAGGGGTTGAATTTTAGGTATATTTATTCAAAGTAGATCAAATTATTTTGAATTTTTTAATAAATGCCTTAAAAAAGAGAGTTAATTTTGAGAAACTAAATTAAAAAGCAGATTTTTTTCCCTCTATTTCCACGTGAACGTGATAGATGCCCGGGATGTGGTAGATGACTAGATGGTGCTAAGTAAATTTAATTATATTATCTGTAAATAATTTATTATTGAGTTTGGAGGTTGACTTTGTAATAAATTATATATATTTATTTTAAAAATAATATTTAAATTTTATAATGATTTTATTTTATTATTATTAAAAAATATTTGTATAAAAATAAATAAATTTATTTTATTTTATTCTTTAATTCTTTTAATTATACATATTCAAGTTAAAATAATATACTAAAATATTATATAATTAAAGAAATAAAATAAAATTTTACTTTTTCTAATACCTTTGAACAGTATTAATATATATAACTTAAATTTTACAAAAGATGGACCCGACGTATTTTTCTCTTTTTGAATTAGCCAACATGGCTTTTTTGCTGACCACCGTAAGGAGAATATAAAGAGACTTAAATTCTTATTTTATTATTATGAATTTAAGTTAGAATTTTAATATATAATTTTTTTAATGTTTTTTCAAAATGTATATTAACAACAAAAAAAAAAAACCAATTAGGTTTAGCCACGCATGTATTCTCGATAATACGTATGACTTCCCTTTTCTCTGTTCCTATTTTTCTGTTCCACTCTGTTAAGTCTACCTTGGAGGCTGTTTTTTATTTTTTCAATACTACTCTTGGTCGTACCTTCTTTCTCAAATAGTTACTTTTTTTTATTTTATCTTTAATTTAATAAAATTAATTATAATTATAATATTTTTTATCTAGATTTTAGATATATAATATAATTTAAATATATTTTTATTTCTAATTTGACTTTTGTTCTTGTTGATCTAATTATATTTACATATTATTCATTAAATATGATAAGATGATAATGACATAATATATATAATTAATAAAATTGATTAAAATAAATATTATCAGTGTTAAGATGATGATTTATGGTAGTATATTTATCTATTAAATTTAATTTCTTATATATTTTAATTTTGATAAATTAATAAAAAAAATATTTTTAAAAAATATATATAGTTTTTTAAAAAATTAATATATTTAGATAGTCATCATTTGTATAGAAGTAAACTTTCACTTCATGTCATGTAAGGATGTAAATTTAAGAGCGAAGCTGGCAATTCAAATCTGAAAATTTAGGTTTTTTTTTTTGGACGGTTTGGGGTTTGTAAGTACGTTGTTCCATTTTTTAAATTTATGTATTTATTATTTTATATAAAAATTTAAATAATGTTAAAATTATTTACATATTTTTAATGCTTTAATTATTATATAATTTATTTAAAATTATTATTTTTTATTAATTAAATAATTATTTAAAATATTAGTTGAGTTCTTAATTTTTAAGATAATAATAACAATATTATATTTTATATTACAATAAATTTAATATTAATTATTTTTAATATTTTAATAAATATAATATTAATTATTTTTAATATTTACTACTAGTTTAATAAAAAACCTACAATTTTGCTCTAAAAAAATATAGTTTATGAGCAAACTTAATCAAGTTAGAAATTGATTTTTTTTATTCCTTTTCTTTTGTTTATACCAATATAATATTCAAATTAAAATTTAGTATATTAAAGTACATTCAATTTTAATAAATAATTTTAATTACTTGTATGATTTAAATTATATTTTTAAATAATAAAACTGTAAAATGTTAAAGAGATGTAATAAGATATAGGTATTCATGTTTAGAAATTATTACAATTTTTCATATATGTTTTTTAATTTTTTAATCTAATATCATGTTTATTAAATAGTTATAAAATTAATAATTTTAAAGAATATATGAATTTATTTTAGACAATTTAACTATTGCAGCACACATAATTTAAAAAAGATAAAAAAAATTGTCTTTTATTTGAGGCGGAAATCATATAACATAATATGTACAAATTGATTTTTCAAAATAAACTCATATATTATTTAAAATTATTAATTTTATAAATATTTAATAAATATGAGACTAAATTAAAATTCTTCAAAATATCAATTTTTACACGTAAGTATCTCTATCTACCAAAACCGCTCCACCACCCAGTCCAGTAATAATGGATGTACAACCCTTATAAGCCCAATACTAGGATAAACAGGCCGACATTTGGGTGCTGCAAATGAGGCTCGGCCCATTTTTAAACTTGGCTCACTTCAGGAAAAAAGACAACAAAGAAAGGGCACAAAGTCTCATTCATCGTGAGAAGAAGAAACTGGGCATGATGGACGGAGTAGCTGGTGAAGACGTGAGGAGGGAAGCAGCCATATCATCAACACCAGTTTTGCGTCCTAATTTCAAGTCTAAAGGCATCACTCAAAACCAGCTTTCCAAATTCCAGGTACTTAAATTACCGCCTCTGTCTCATCAATCTGATGTTTACATGCTATCTGTCGTATGAATATTGATGCATCCTTTTGGTGATTTCCAGTAATTTTGATGCACAATTTATATTTATATAAATTTGAGTATCTACTATTATAAATTTAAGAACTTGTTGAAAATTTTGCGAGTTTTCGAATCTATGCTTGTTTATTGATTGATTCTTTATTTTATGACGTTAAACTCGTCCTTGTGTTGTATTTGGATAATCGTATATTGGCTTCAAATATCTTGAATTCTTGTTACAAGATTGTTACTATGGATAAGCCTAAAGGAAGTCATCGTTTTGTTACTTTTTAGGCTGGATTAGGCATTAGCATCAGGTGGGTTTTCTTTTAAGGAATGGTGAATTTTAAGCAATGGAGTTGGAGAAACTGTGTACGTATACTTCAGTTGTGATTACTCAAATAAAAATTTGGACTCATACCAGGGGATATGACGCAGAAAGAAGCAAGCTCACGGGAATTCTATGAAATTAGTGAGGAAAAGAAATGAGCTCGTTGGCCCAATTCATTAACAAAGGGAAAATCAGCTTCAAAAGAAGCAATACAAACATCAGAATTCAACAGCCAACGTCCATGCCTCACGCCATTGACTATAAGCTGGTGTTAGTTGCTCAAAACGCTAACAAACATGCGTTTTGAGTAACAGCTTTGGTGGAAGAAAAGAAAATAAATAATAAAAATAGAAATAAAGTAATTGTCAAATAAAAACAGAAATAAAGAAATTGTCACAAACGACATTTCCTAGCCTCAAACGAAAATTACCATTTAACTCAAAACAAACAAAATAACAGTTCATGTAAAGCGGCAAAATGGAAGCCAATCACTCAGCTCCTGCATTAGTTCAATCAGTTCCTGCATCAGTCCCTCGTTCTTTAAGAGAATTCGTCCTAGAATTCGTCAAGTAGGTGTTGACTCCATCAGGTGGATGATATACTGAGAGGTCTGCAACATTGAAAGTGCTGAAAATCAGTCACTCCTTTGGCAGATCAACAATATAACAGTTGTCTATTTATTCTTTGAAATATAGTAAAAGGCCCATATTTCTTGTTTTGTAATTTAGTACAGCCATGTGGCAATCTTTGTTTGTGTGAATGAACCATCATTAGTTCTCCAATTTCAAAAACTTGTAATCTCTTCTTTTTGTCTACATGCACTTTATACTTTTCGTTTATCTTTTGAATGTGATTTCTCACCTCTCTATGGAACTCCTCGTAATCCTGGACCTTTTCACATTTGGTAGGTGAAATAAATCAACAATTTAATTGGGTTGTTTGGTGTAAACAACAATGAAAGGGTCACCATATGCTATTATTAATAACACTATTAGTGGAAAACTCAATTTGTGGTAAGGCCTGATCCCATTTCTTAGAATGATTACTAACGAGACATCGAAGCATGTTGCCAACAGTCCTGTTCATGGCTTCAATCTACCCATCGGTTAAGGGATGATAGGTACTACTGAAATTGAGGGTTGTACCAAGCCTTTTTCATATTTCTCTCCAAAAGTGACCAATAAGCTTCACATTCCTATTTGAAGTTATAAACTTTGGTATGCCATGGAGTTTCACATTTTCTTTTAAAAAAAGAAAAGCAATATGGATAGTGTCATTGATCCTTTTGCATGCAAGTAAATGTACCATTTTCGAGAATCGATCAACAACAACTAGAATAAAATCATAGTTACTAGTCCCATTATAAAATCCATGCTTAGGTCTTCCCAAATTGAGTTAGGAATGGGCAGTGGGGTATACAACCCACTGTTGTTGGATTCATCTTTGACAGTTTGACAAACATAGCATCTGTGTACATATTTTGTCACTTCTCTCTTAAGATGAGGCTAATAGTACTTATCTTTTAGCAAGGAGATTGTTTGATCTCGATCTGCATGGGCTGCTACTCCTTCGTGAATCTCTTGAATGAATTGCTGTCTGAGTGAGGTATTGGGAATACATAACTGGTTGCCTTTGAAGAGGTATCCTTCTTGTATAGAATTCACCAATATTCTCATAATTGTGGCACTTCTGCCAGATTTCCTTGAAGTCATCATCTTCATCGTATTGTTCAGGGAGGCATTCAAAACTGATCAATTTGGTTTGTAAAACAATTAAGAGGCGGTGCCTCATGCTGAGTGCATTTGCACTTTGTTGTATTGGTCAACTCTATGCTTAAATACATAGGTGAATTTTTGTAAGAAGATGACCCATCGAGTACACATACTGGATACATTTCTCTGCGAGCTAAGATATTTTAAAGCATGATGGTCACTATGCAAGACAAATTCCCTTTGAATGAGGTAGTGTTCCCATTTTTTAAACACCCTTACAATGGCATATAGTTCTTGCTTATAAAATGTCCATCTCTGCCTAGCCTCGTTCAAATTTTCACTGAAATACTCCACTGGTCTTCAATCTTGTGATAGTACAACTCCAATTCCTACTTTAGAAGCATCAGTTTCTACTTCAAAGACTTTATTGAAGTTTGGCAGGGCTAGAAGTGGAGCAGAGCTCAATCTATCTTTAATTAATTGAAAGCTTTCATCATGTTCTTTTCACCATTTGAACTTCCCATGTCTGAGATAGCTGGTGATGGGTGTTGCGATGAAGCTAAATCCTTTGATGAATCTCCTGTAAAAGTTAGCTAAGCTATGGAAGCCCCTTACCTCAGTAACATTACTAGGACTAGGCCAATTTTTAATTGACTCAACCTTGCCTCCATCAGTTGTTATCCCTTCCACAGAAATTACAAAGCCTAGAAAAAGCAGTTTTGTAGTGGCAAATTCACACTTCTTGAGGTTAAGATATAGCTTGTTGGCCCTTAGAGTTTGTAAGATTTCCCTAATGTGCTGCATATGATCTTTAATACTCTTGTTGTGTATAAGAATGTCATTAAAATAGACAACAACAAAACTATTGATGAAGGGTTTGAGAATTTGATTCATGAGCCTCATGAAGGTACTTGGGGTATTACAAAGTCCAAAATGCATTACCAGTCACTCATACACGCCTTCTTTGGTTTTGAAGGCTGTTTTCCATTCATCCTCTGGTCTTACACGTATATGGTGGTATCCACCTTTAAGGACATGTTTTCAATTTGAGGTATGAGAAATCTGTATTTAACAATTATTTTGTTCACAACCCTACTATTCACACACATTCTCATAGATCCATCTTTTTTTGGCTCTAATAATACTGGTATAGCGCAGGGACTTAAGCTTTCTTGCACCAGATTTTTTTTAGCAAATCATCTACAATCTTCTGTAGGATTTCGTGTTCTTGGGGACTAAGCCTATAATGGGAAAGGTTAGGCAGGTTGGTTCCAGGCATCAAATCAATTTGGTGTTGCATGTCTCTCAAAGAAGACAAGTCAGATGGCAGTTCTTCGAGAGATAGGTCACTAAATTCTTTCAGCAAATTCTGAATGGAAAGAGGAGGAGTGATTACCCCTAGTGTTTATTCTCGGATCACAAGAGCATAAATCAGTTGGTCTTTTGGATTGTTTTCCATCAAGTGCTTCATAGTTGAACTTAGTAACACCTTTGGCTTGACTAAGAGAGTTGTATGTTTCTTTGGATCATGTGGGTAGGAACAAGAGCAATTTTCCTTCCCTTCCAATCAAACAGGTAGATATTTGGTCTACCTTTATGAATGGCGTTAACATCAAACTGCCATGCTCGTCCTGGCAACATGTGGCAAGCATTCATTTTCACCACATCACATGTAACTTCATCTTAATAATGGCTGCCTATTGAAAATGGAATTATGCATAACTCTGTGTCTTGGACAGTTCCTTACTAATTCACCCAATCTTATATGGGGGGGTGTTTGTTGGTACTAAAACCCAAGGTTGCAACTAATTTCTTAGACACAATGTTTTCGGTGGAACCACCGTCAATAATAACTTCACAATTTTGCCATTGATAGTGCAACGTGTCCTAAACAGTGAATGTCTTTGTGTAGCTTCTGTCTGCTTTGGTGTGAGAAGTAGTTTTTGAGTGATAAAGGAATAGGTTAGCTCCCTATCATCACCCATAGTAGCATCTGCTCCTTTAGATCTCCTCTACCTCTTCATTTTTCTCCAAGTCATCTTCACAATTTTCTATTAGATTTGCAACTTGCCTCTGGGGACATTAATTGGACCTATATCCTGGTTGTTGGCATCTGAAGCATTTGTGAGGAATGGCTTGGCATAAGGATTGGGTGTAGGTCTATTTGTGGTTGGAGCTATGGGAACTGGTTTGGAAGTTGTTTTAGCACTTTGAAAATGTTTTTTCTGGGGCTTAGTAGGCATTGTGTTGGTCTTGGTTCTTTCATTATAGGAGTCATAGGTTGGTTTTCTATGGGCAAATGCTTTCTTGTATTTGGAGATCTGCATTTTAACTTTAAGGGATTTGCTCCTAGCTTCGTGCACAGTCCAGCAAGTCTGTCCCATCTCTAGCCTTTCCCTTATGGGTGAATTGAGACCCTGCAAGTATCTAGCTACCTTTTGGGGCTCCTTTTTGTCATGTTGGCTCTTATGCCTAGCCTGAAAAATTCTTCATTGTAATCAACAACAGATTTGATTCCCTGATGGCATTGGTGGTATTTCTGGTGGAGTAGTTCATAGTCAGTAAGAAGAAATTACTTGATGAGTTTTTGTTTCATTCGGTCCCAAGAGGTAATTGGTGGTTGGTTGATGAGTCTTCTCTCATGTTGCAACTGATTCTACTATGTTGAAGCACCTCCTGATAGTTTATAGGCTACTAATTTCATCTTCTTTGCATCAGCTATTTCAGCATAATCAAAAAAATTCTCAATAGAATTGAGTCTATCCAAAATATTTTCTACTTGCATATGGCCAAAGAATATTGGTAACTCAACATTGAGCTTATAATCGACTCAATCATTAAGTCTATAGAGCTATTGAGGTCTGTCATACCTATGTTCCTGTGATGTTAGTGGGTTGTTACCCAAGCCCCGATGATTAGCCTCAATTTCTTCTTCGCTGTCATCTCCACGTGGTCGTTGAATTCGCACGGGTTCGCATTTGAATGGAGAGGTAGGGGTTGCGATTTATTGGTTCACAATGGTTCATTCGTTCTTCACGACAAAATTCCTATTGCATTGTCATCCTTTGGCGATTGATCAACTCAAGTGATTGTTGCACTGTTTTGAATCGAGAGTCGATTCTAGCTTCCAAATCACGCATCTATCCCTGGGTAACCAAACCAGATTCGTGACCTTCGTCTTCAACATGTCGCTTTCCATCATCATTCCTCGACTTCATGTTCAAGGAAACCAGGACTTTGATACCAAATCGGACGCAAAAAGAAACAAGCTCACTGAGATTCTATGAAATTAGTGAGGAAAAGAAATGAGCTCGTCAGCCCAATTCATTAACAAAGGAAAAATCAGCTTCAAAAGAAGCAACACAAACATTAGAATTCAACAGCCTACGTCCATGCCTCACGCCCTCACGCCACTGACTATAAGCTGGTGTTAGTTATTCAAAACGCTAACAAACATGTGTTTTGAGTAACAACTTCGGTGGAAGAAAATAAAAAAAATAAAAACAGAAATAAAGGAATTGTCACAAACGACATTTCCTAGCCTCAAACAACAACTATCCTTTATCTCAAAACAAACAAAATAACAATTCATGTAAAGCGGCAAAATAGAAGCCAATCACTCAGCTCCTGCATTAGGATAGAAAGTTTACAAAATAGAATACTTAACATAGTGCAAATTCAACTGAATGCTTCGGTATGCAGTATCAATTATCCAATGCTGAAAAGCTCTGTCCATAGTAGTGAAAAAGCAAACATAAGAATATGTCGAATGGCTGGCCGCGAATTGTTGAGCCCTTATGCAGTGTTTTGTGAAAACAATAAATCCAGGTTTTTCTCTTTTATCATTTTATGGTAACATCAGTGACCCGCTTAGAGATTTACTTTTGTGGACGAAAGAATTTCTTGCAGGAGGATCTCCTTGTCTTATATACGTCATCAAACTTATTTGTCACTTTTTTGTTTGTCGTATACTTATTCCTGGAAATGGCTTTTCTGGACTAGGCTTCCTAAATCAGATTGAACTGTTAAACTTAAAAACCTTAACCGAATGGAGTGCACTGATAATCAGAGGTGCTACAGGTAAATTGCAAAACTTTTAATAATAGTTACTAGTTAGATTTTTCATTGAGATCTGACTCAGAATACTATCTACAGTTAGTTTCTGAGTAAGGAAACCATAATTCGTGCTTCTAAGGTCAACAATTCTGTTATGTGAGATCTCCATTCTTGGGAACCAGCTTCTAGGGACCTGAGAGCATATTTTTTGAAACGTGATTCGTATTTATACTCTTTTTTTGTTGTTGGTTGTTTCATCAGTCACACTTTCTGTTATTTTCTGTTTTCATTTTTTATTTTTGTGCATTATAGGAGCTGCATAGGAAGCGTTTACAGATAAAATCAAAATCAAACTTTAAAAAGAAGCCAAATGGTTCGTTCTCTGACTTCAAGTTTAAGCACACACTCATTATTATGTGTGCTTTTAGTTCATGTAAAGCTTCGTATTATCTTTCACTAATCTTCACTGAAATTACAGATGGGACTGGCAGATTTCCAAGAAAAAGTCTGAGTCCCATTGATTCTGCCTATGAAGATTCAAGTTTACCTACTTCTGAGAGCACCAGCGATGGACATAATTCCTTGGTTCAGCCAGAGAGTAAAACACCTTATATTCAATCAAAGCTGCCCATGAAATTACATTGGGGGTATGGCTACTTTGTAGTTATTTTTTAGTAACTCAATAGTAGACACATGCATTGTTGGGCGATGCAATATTTGAGGGCTGTGATTTCACATTCCAGTTGCTAGTTAAATGTAAATTTCAGATATGAACACATTAGTATGAATAAACAGATATTAAATAATATATATAGAATAATCTTGTGGAGGGAAAATAAAGTAGAACACTTTTATATATCAGAACTACACTTTTTATTTTTTGAGGATAGTCATAATTAACATGACATTTTCTCATTAAATATAGTCATGTGAACCCGATTTTACTTGCAAATGATTTATGTAAAAGTTTGTAATTGAATGGAGATAGAAGTTGATGTGACATTTCAGTCAAAGCAGCTATACTAAATTTTGTTAACCACCTTGGCCTTGCAAGATTCTTTCACTTTTTTTCCTTTCTTATTTACACTGGAAACATATAATTTTTTTGAAAACATTCCATTTCTTCTTCATGACAACAGTATAAGCAGTTTATATTATATGTTGCAGCTCATAGATTATGTTTCTGATCCTTTTTTCTTATTTTTTAAATTGTGTTGCTAGGCTCGATGTAAAGGAAAGGTGGGAAAGAAAATCAAACATGTAGATATCGCTGCACCGGTGGAGAATACATTTACTGAGTTGCTTAAATCACTCTGAAGGTAGTCTCATGGTCTGGAAGATTTAGCTAAAAGATGCTTAAAATTTAGTGATTACTTGGTTAGGCTTGAGTCTTCCCTCAGCATAGACTTCCAAATATTGATTTTGTTTATTTATTTTCTCCCTATGTTCACGAGGGTTGATCTTAACGCTGCTTCGAATTTTCTTGTGGCATATTATTCAAGCAACTCACCAGTAGGTTATTTACGATCATGCACTTCATGTATCTTTGATGTAAAGTGTATCCTGTAACTGATGTATATGGTTTTTTTATTGATCTAAATATTTGTATTCCTGCATACTACAAAATTTTCACCCTGGAAAGCATGATTTTTTTTTTTTTTAAAAAAAGGCTAACTATTATAGTAGAGGGGTAAATACTAGATATAGAACATTCAACTCCTATTGTTCCTAATTTATGTTTAATAAAATAAAATAAAACCACTTGGCACACAGAATTTCCTTGCATGTAGCCTAAGCGGTTTAATCATTTTAACAAGAAAAAAAATGCAAAATGCATATATTTACCTATATTTACATTCATATTAATTATATTATCAAAATTGGATTTTCTTAAAAATTGAATTATCTCTATATTTTCAAAATTATTATGTCCTGTATATGATTGTAAATTTGTATTTCATTAACATTCATCTTAACATTAACAAGTGGATGCTAGGACCAATCATACAATTCCAATGATGGACATTTCTATAGTAAGAGAAATACTAAATGTATGTGAATAAATTTACATTTATATGAATAGTATGTTATGTTTCAAAAATTTCTTAAAAAATAAATAAATTCAAATGAAAATGAAAATTTATATTTATATTTATCGGTATTTAATAAATTAAAGACTATCAAAATTGTGTCATATTTATTGTTTGGTATATACTTAGATTCGATCATAATTTTATATGTAAGTAGTGATATGCATGTCATTATTCATTTTAATAGTGATACCTAACCTTACTCTTTTCAAAAATATTTTACTGCCTAAGTGTAAATATATTTATTTTTATCTTAAATTTTTTATCACGTATGTAAAAATAATAATAATAATAAACCAAGATACGTAAGAAGAGTTAAACAAAAAGAAACTATTTAGTTCAAACATGTAATGCAAATTTTAGTACTCACTATTGGTGGGACTTCTTTGGCTTCCTTGATTAACTTTCTTGGGTTTTTACTTGCAAACCCTCCATAATTTCTCCCTAAAATTAGGCAAAGCACGTGAAAGTCGTCTTTAAAGTTACACCAAAAGCATGCTTAGTTGTTAGATCAGTGGAGACTTGCAAGAAATACACGAAACTAGTCATTTTCATCGCGTATATATATATATGGGTATTGAGTGAGTCCTATGTGCTGTGCACATATATGTTATTATGTTAATAATTATAATCAAATACATTTTGTTAATAACAATTTATTATAAATTAATAATAGTTTCTTCATTATTTAATTACGTTTTTTACCTTTTAATATTTATTTGAAAATATATTAGTTTAAAAAAATTAAATATTAATTTAATTCTTATTTTATTTTATTATTTAAAATATTAACATAAATTTTTATTTTTTAACTAGTTACCACATGTTTTTAAATAAAATAAAAATATAAAGTAATAATAAATAAAATTTAATCTATTTATACAAAAGTTTTGCATGTTTTATTATTAAAATTATATTTTTTTACGTAATTATATATATATATATATATAACAATAATATTAATATATATTCGATTTTAATTAATTATAATTTTAGTATTATAATAAATATTCATTTTCTATAAGCCTTATGTTATTTAAAAAAACTAATAAATTTTTACAGATAATCATAATTTTAATTATTCACGATTAAAATGTACATTCTAGGTGTGCATAAATGGATTGTTTTAGATTTAGGTTAAAATCGAAACTAATGATAACCAATCTAATTCAATAAATTTAAAAAATCAATCACACGAATCAATTTTATTGGTTTGGTTTGGGTTAGGTGAAAGAATTTTTTTTCCCTTTTTTGTTAATAAATTTTGTTTATTAATTTATTTTAACTCTTATATTATAATTAATATTTTTAATGTCAATTTTATTATAATGGTTAAATTTAAATATTTAAATTTCAATTAATTACATAATATTATTATTCATATAATTGTAAAAAATATTTAAAATAAATTAAATAGGCAATAGTAAATAGTAAATTATTGAAATTTATACATTTAAACAAATAATTATGCACAGCTCTTACACTCTAAACATATTTTCTTTTAGTATAAAAAATTGCAAGGCACTTTTGAACCAATATGGTAAGTGG
Organism: Hippophae tibetana; assembly: GCA_037013495.1. Taxonomy (NCBI): domain Eukaryota; kingdom Viridiplantae; phylum Streptophyta; class Magnoliopsida; order Rosales; family Elaeagnaceae; genus Hippophae; species Hippophae tibetana. Next base: position 2,098,213 of record CM072812.1, read on the forward strand.
GTAACGTAGTGACCTAGTAGCTAGGAATACTGGATGTGATATATATAACCTATATAAGCAAAAAAAATGCCTAAAAGATCAGAAGTACTTGGTGCAATATATCTGAAGTTAGCTAGATTAAGTACTGTTTATTCATGGGACAAAGTCAAACATTTTGAACCAAAAAAGATGGTAGTAAGTTATAATAATAATGGAAAAGATCTTCTTTTCAAAGTTAATTAATTAGAAAGTACCCCCATATCAATCACGCAATCATGCTTCAATTTGTCTGCCACAAGATGTAGTAAGTAATGTTGAAAAGTTTTTACCAAATGGAAAACAACATTTAACACTATTAAATAAGTTGTGTGTATGCTAACCCATTTCATTATTAAGCACAATTTATACCCTACATCAAAATATTAAATTTAATATAAAATTTCTATAATTTAATACTAAATTTTGTATTATAAAAAATATTATATTATTTATCATATCAACACTGTTCACATATTAATTTCTTTAAAGAAAAAAATCTAATTTTTTATTACATATAATAAATTAAAATTAAATATATGATATAAAATTAATAAAAAAAATTACTAAATATAATTTTTAGTAGCTGTAAACATATTTTTCTCTCAGGTAGCATAGTTTCACACCAATTAAGCTGTAAACATTCTAGAACACGTGATCCTATAAATTTCACAAGTTAGGTTCGCTATTTCTGAACCAACTCATATATTATATGATTAATTTAATTAGAGTTAGGTAGGCGGACTCGTCTTTGTCATAACCCTAGGATTCTTGTGTAATAATGCAAGAGACAAATGATGCTATACTTGTGAGATGTATATAGTCATCATCATTAACCTGACTATACTTTCATGGAAAGTGTCATAATATATATTCCATACAACTTTTGCATTTTAGCTAGTTTTCCGACAAATTTAGTACCTCGTAACGCAAAAAATATTTGTATGAGTTACTATATATCTTCACAAATTTAAGAATATATTATTGATATTTTCATAAAATAAAGTTTTTTTTTATACCAAACACATATAAAATCTCTCAATTCAAATGTTCTATTTTAATATTAATTATCCATTTTATTTTTTAAAACAATTATTAAGGATTATTACATATGCATATATAAATCTGGTTCATAAAAAATAAATAAATATATTCATATAAAATAATAAATAAAAATGTTCTCAACTTCATGTATTAACTTTACTCATAAAAATCTCTCCAAATGAGGTTGTAAATTCTAGTGCACCCTTATAATTAATGATTTTTTTTTGGATTAGTTCAGCTAATAATGCATGTAAATTATTATACAAATTTAAATATAGTATTAAAATTTTAATTATTAAGTAAAAAAGAATGTTCCACGCGTAAGACCTATAATAAGTGCAAATACCATTTAAAAGTTATTAGGAAGAAAAAAAGTATGATTCTGTAGCAAATAATTTCACATAAATATAAAAACTTAATTTCTACGTATACTTGAAAATTTTAACATAGATCAACATCATCCTTCCCCTTTAAGTTTCTTGCTCTAGGTTCTTTATGCTAATATACTTTCTCCTTAGACTTTTTTTCACAAACTTCACTTTTTCTTTCTTCTCACTCTAGCTATCAACATTCTTAATTTATAAATAGAGCTCTTGTGAGCTTGAAGCCTCTACTAATTCACTCATTTTCTTTACTAAACTTCCCCAAAAAACAAAAAACAAAAAAAATCCATGGCCAACTATCTTTAAATCGTTTCTCATATCTTTCTCTCACAATAATAGTACAATTAATGGATGGTGCAAATTATGATATGACAAATGATCTCAACTACAACATGATGATCAGCAATGATACCAACAATTCATATTCATCCCCGAGGCCTCTAAAGCTATTCGGATTTAACATTAATTCAGAGGATCACAATGATCAACCAAACATTAACTTAATTCATGATGATCATCACAAATACGAGTGTCAATATTGCAACCGAGAATTCACGAATTCTCAAGCTTTAGGAGGCCATCAAAACGCTCACAAGAAAGAGAGACAACTACTAAAGAGAGCACAAATATTACAATCCAAATATAGTAGTAATAACATGATGATGATGCTCCCAAGCTTTACAACTTCTACTACTTCACAGTACGTACACCACAAATCAAATCCGGCATCTGCTTTCATTTCACCTAATAATAATTATCATCATCATCATCATCCAGTGATGCCGACACATTCATCACCGTGGTTCTATGCCGCCTCTCGTGCGCCTTTGCAAGTAGCATATGGCGGTAGAGGAGTTGGCGAATCCACTTTGAGGGCTTTTTCGTCTCAAGCTAAAGTTTTTCAAGGTTTCGGTGGCCGCTTCCCAGTACTGACTAGTGAAATTAATGATTCTGCTCAGCATAGTCAACCTGAGAAGGGTTTGGGTTTGGATCTGCATTTAGGTCTCGGTCCTACTCAAAACTAGTGATATATGTACATAATCAGATATGCATGAGACCTGTATTTGTTGCTCAATTATGCGTTTTTTTTTTTTAAGTTAATGAAATGCAATTCTGATACTCTTGTCTTGAAAAATCTTACGTTCAACGTGTTAATTGTATGTTCTTTGTTAATTTTAATCGTTGAATCGGTCTTTAATTTTTATAAAAATAAATTATTAGCTAGTTTCAATCCGTTCCATCACAAATATGATAAAGTTAATGAAAGGGAATCCTGAGACCTTTGTCTCAGGTTGGAAATCATTATAGACTTAATTTGTTCAAGAAATTAATTATTTTTCAAAGTTCATGAAATTTAAATTGAGTTATTTTATTTAAAAATTACACACTCGAAACAACAAAACCACTTACGCTACCATGGAACAACTTTGATGAACTTTTATTTAAGTTAGCTAAACTCTGCTTGGAACAGTTTTGACAGCCGTGTGTGAATTTATTAGACTACAAAATTCAATATATGTGCCACAGTTCTAGAGGCATTTTTTTTCTTTCTATTTTGCCCCAAGACGATAATTACTAGACTTTTATTGAAATTTAGAGGTATTATTATGACACTCTAAATAATTTATTAATATTACATTCAAATCGTGTGGAGTTATTATCACTATATTTTTTTGTTGGTCTCCTATTATATTTAATATAAATTATAAAAATCGATAAAAATATCATTATTTTAATACATATATTGTATGTTAATTAAATTACTTTTAAAAATGTTTTTACAAATTTTTAGAATTTACATTAAACATAAAATATGATACAACAATAATCACACCCTTTAAAATACTACAAAACACATTATATTTGGTTAGAAACCTAAGTTTAACTTAACTTAATAAGATCTCATTAATTTAAGATTTATCCAGATTTATAAGCAGTATTGTTACATTACTCCTAGTCGATATAAGACAAGGATGATGATCTCATTAATTTAAGAGTTATCCAGATTTATAAGCAGTATTGTTACATTACTCCTAGTCGATATAAGACAAGGATGATACTATGTTAGAAACTCAGACATAACTTAATTCAATAAAATCTCATTAAGTTAAGGGTTACCCAGGTTTATAAACATCATTAATGCCTTGCTCCTGGTCGATGTGAGACAAAAATACTTAACATATTTTTAAGTTACATAGTTACATAGTTACATTATTTTTCTTATATAAATAGTTTAATCATTGAAAATTCTATTATTATTATGAACTTTGACATAGTATCAAAACATAACGTCTTATGTTCTAACTTACTCTACTCAAAATTTTCACTAATATTAAATAAATAGGTCTTTTTCCTTAATTTCAACTTCACATTACTAAAATACATACATATAGGGTTTTGGCCTTGATCTCATAGACATACTTTATAACCTTGGTTATTTCAAAACCGAGATCATAGACATATTTTATCAATTTTCTCTCTTTAATTTACACGAGACATAAAAAAAATTTCCTCTTTTTTTCGTCTCAATTTTCTCTCTTTTATACTAAACACTAATTTTTTTTCTTTTTTTTCATATATATATATATATATATATCTCATATTTCCCTCTTGCTAGCGTGAAACCCTAGCACCGTGTATATTCTCTTCTCTGTTTGAAACTCTCGCACCGTGTATATTATCATCTCTGCTCGAAACCATCGCACCGCGTTCCAACATCTATTCCACACTCGTACCACGTTCCAACCTCTGTTCCAACAATTGGATTGAAAATTGAATTTATGCTACCAAATATAAAGTTTGAACTAAATCTCAATACTTAAATTGAATTTACATTTTAGTTATATCAGTGCTAACTAAGTTTATGGTGATAGATTGATATATAAGTCCTCTGTGATGAAGGAAGCTAAACTTCAAACTACTAATCTTTTATCATTTGTTTATCAAACCCAAGCTTATGCTAGTTTGTTACTTACTCCTTGGTTCATGTCCTGTAAGTTGATGCTCCAAAGAAAAAAGTTAAGAGAAAGCAGCAAGTTTCATCCTCATGTCATATTTTAAGATTATGTTTTATTCATTTATGGTAATTTTTGCTTGAAATCCGTTGTTTGACTATTTCAATAGTTACATTACAGATTACTTTTGCTACATTTCTTTGTTCTTTTCATCTAATCTTTTATATGTAGTATACATTTTAATTTGGAGATAGAAATCCCAATTTTGGGATAGGTGAATGATAAATAGGGAAGACATGCTTTTCTGGTAAGTATCTATGTTTTGAGCCTCAAAATATATAAAAATATATACTATGCTTAAGTTATTTCTATTGTATACTATGTTTCTGGTTCATTCTTATTAATTGCTTGCATAACTTGCTTGCTATGCTATGTTAGACTGTGTTTTGAGTCTATTATAAATAGTTTTTATGGTTTATTCTTATTTTATCTACTGTTATTTCTATTGTACATTGTGTTTATAGTTCATTCTTATTTTATCTGATGTTACCATTGCACCAATGTAGCAGACACACTATGCACTAAGCGTACCAGCACACTAGCGCATCAGAGAATAGACGCATTGTGTTTTGAGTTTCAAAATAGATAAAAATAAATATTATAATCAAGTTATTTCTATTGTACATTGTGTTTATTAATTTTTAGTGTATAATAAACTCTCGAATGTAATTATACTTTTAAATTTTAATATAATATGATTTTTAATAAATTTATTATAATTTATATTGATTTTTAATATTATAATTAATAATTTTATTTTTTTAAATTTATGTATATCATATGGCCTAAGTTTTTCTAATAAATGAGGTCATAGGTCGTTACATATGGTCTCTCTCACTTAGGTCTCAGTTCTTATAACTGTGGTCATAGATCTACGATCACATTTAAAAACCGAAACCATATGTACTTTTTGTAGTAGTGTCACTTAAAGTTTGTTTCAATTTAATGGATCATTTAAAAAATTTATGCTATGTACTCATTCAATGAGATTCTATTTAGATCCATTTGATGTAAATTTAAAACTACTTACTCAACCTACAAATAATATTTCATCATACTTGTATATTTAATGCACAAGTAAAAAGCACATTAATTCAAGGATATTGTTAAAAAAAAAACTTATTATGTGAAGGATGATAACATATAAGAGAATAATTGAGTCTCCTCCTAATAACTTAAAATTTTAAGTAAAATAGGTAAAACTCTCCTCTACAATTATAATTCTCTAGTAATTTTTTCAAATTTACTTATTATTATTATTTTACAAATATTTCCCCTGAAAATTCACGGTGGCAAGAAATAAAAAATTGTATTGTTTTTATTTTTCAAACCTTTGATATATATATATATATATATATATATATATATTGTTTTAAGAAACCTATAGAGGTATTTATAATTGGAAAAAAGAGATTTTGTTTTTTAAACAAATAAATTTGATTAATTTAAATTAAAAATACCTCAATAATATCTTAATCAAAATATCAAAAAATATATCAAATTATGATAAAGATATCTAACAACATATCATTATTTCAAAGCTTGGCTAGACAATATAATAAATCTTTCTCATCTTCCTCTAAACTTGGTTTGATAATATAATAAATCTTTAATAAAATTTAATTTTTGAAGACTTAAGTTTTTAAATTTTTAACTTTGATGAAAATTTAAATAATAATAGTAGATCTAGATTTAAAAATTGAAAAAGTTTGACAAAACATACCAAAAGATGCTTAATGTTACTATAAATAAGATTTATGTGAAGAAATTATAATACTATATTTATATGGATGAAAAATATCATAAAATAATTCTTGTAATATTTATTTAAAATAAATAATAAATAATACGATTAGTTTACATGAGTAATTTTTTTTATGCAAAGGCAACTTCCTTTCCGATAGAAAATAATAAATAAGAAAAATAACTGATATTATTTTTCAAAATAATAAAAGAGAGAGAAAAGAGGTTTTCTAAGCTCGCAAAAAAAAGTGTTGTAAATATTATTATATGTCCTTTGCTTGAATGGATACTGTTGTTTAAAGGAGCTTAAATTCGAATATTTGTGTAATGCTCAAAACTAAACTCAAATGAGAGTTTGGTATGATATAGATATTAAGTATAGTAAAATTTGATATTGTTATAGGTATTAATAGTAAAAAGTAAAAAAAAAAATTTGAGGGGGAGGGAGAATGATATATTTGTGTAAATTATTCTAGAATATTTTTGTGTAATTCTTGAAACAAAATTCGAATGAGAGTTTTAGATTAGTATAAATATTATTTATATTAAAAATAAGGGATTTTCAATTAGAATATATATTTTAAATAAGAAAAAAATATTGACTTATTAATAATATACATTTATTATTCGTAAGAGTTTTTACTATGATAAAAATTAAATTAATAATTATTTTAATATTTTTAATATATATATATATATATAATATTTTATAATTATTATTTTTATTATTAAATGTAAATACTTATTCTAGAATTTTAGCCCATAGCTAAGTTGTCGTAGAAATATAGAACTAACTTAATACTTCAAATTGCTGTCCTCATGGCCCATTAAGGCTTATTAAAGCCCAATAATAGAGTACTAATTTTCAGAAATTCAGAATATCTACCCGTCTCTCTCTAGTTCTTTAACACAATATCCATTAATTGTTCCATTCCTGTCGTATCTGCAACTGCAAGCGTGAGGAGAGGAATCTTCACTGTTGAAATCCCCGAAAACGAACTTCATTCACTATTCTTTCTGTTTCTTTGTAACTCCATCAAATATACAACAATCTCATTTCTTTTTATCTTTACATTCTCGAACAGGTATTTTTTTCCTTCTCTTTTTTGACATTTTTTGTCTTTTGATGATTTAATATTCTCTAATTACCGGTGGGCTTTGTTTTAGTTCGTGGTTTGCTCAGAAAACCTTATAAGGAATTTATTTTTATGTTTTTATGATTCAAGTCTTTTTGAAGCTTCATTTTTGTTGCTCCTAAGTTGCCACGATTGAGTTTTAATTTTACAGAATTATAAGATTAACTGAGAATTCTTTACTTTTTCATGGTTTCGTGGTTACGTTTTTAGGTCAATGTGTTCTGTAGTTTCCATCCCAAGCTCAAACGTCTTCTACCTAAGAAGCCCTCATTCATTTCGAAAGCGAAATTCAGTTTCGACTAGTTTTCGCATACGTGCTTCTTTGCCAGACAATAACAATGGGGATAAAGTGGAATACACCCCTTGGTTGATTGCTGGCTTGGGTAATCCTGGGAATAAGTACCACGGTACTCGACACAATGTAATGACTTGATTACATTATGAAATTTGCTTGCTCGAATTAATTACTATTTTCCATTGTTGATTTTGTTGTCTGCTTTTTTCTTTTTTTTTTGGTGAACCAGATTGGCTTTGAAATGATTGATCTTATCTCTAGATCACAAGGCATTGTCATGAACACCATACAGTCCAAGGCTTTAATTGGAATTGGTAAATAAATCTTTGTCAATATTTCATTTTATTTTACCATTGGTTAAAATTCATTGTATTTTGTTGGGTTGACGTTCATTCAGCTTTCTTTATGTGATCAGTACAGGTTCCATAGGGGAGGTACCAGTTTTGTTGGTAAAGCCTCAAACATACATGAATTTCAGTGGGGAATCGGTTTGTTCTGTTCTCACAAATTTTCATATTCTCATGGCAACAGGTTGCATAATTGCTCTCATACGTTGCTGTATCTACCAATAATGTGGCTACAAAAATGACATCTCTCCTCATAGACATAGGATAGTCCTCAAGTTTGGCGCTTCGACCCCTTAATTCTCGTCACTATTTCTAATGATAATAACGTAACACAAATTGATTACAGAATTAAATTATTAGCTAAACTTCACTGCATACTAAATGTTAGAATCCATTATCCATATTAAAGATAGGCAATTATACTTGTTTCAACTGCATTGTTGAAGTTTTAGTTGATGAAAACTGCATGCCAGTATTCAATTTTATCAAAATGGTAGATAGGTGGAGACACATATTATTTTAAGTTAATTGGAAGGAGTTCAGTTTCTGACTCTATTTCTACTTGTGTTGTTCTTAAGGTTGGGCCACTTGCTGCTTACTATAGAGTACCTTTACGCCATATTTTATTGGTAGGTATTAGTATTTTATAAATGTATAATATTGAAGTAATCATATGCCTTTCTAGAGTGACTTATCAAAATCTGTCTAACCTACATGTTTCTGAGTCCTGCACTTTAGGCTTATGATGAAATGAGCTTACCGAATGGCGTTATGAGGCTTCAGCCAAAAGGAGGACATGGTCATCACAATGGGTATGTCTCATCATCCCTTCTAGCATAATCTGTATAAGTATTAGTTTTCTTTTGCTATGTAAGGATTGTATTTTTGTTTTGATGACTCTGATCTTGTTAGTGTTGGAACACAAACTTACAATTTTTTAGCTTATCTTGATTTTAAGGCAAATTTGCTTGTTGTATGAGGAAAATCTAATTGGATTGGGTGATAATCTCTGGAACAATATGTGTTATTTTACATTTTGATTTACACCTGCCATTCATGTTCCCAAAGAAACCAATATTTTTGTGATTATTGCCCAGCTTTTCGAGATGTGTAATTTTAAAGTCATAGTTTGAGAGTTATGAAAATATTCCCCCTCAATAAAAATCATAGTTTGACCATAGTGAAAACTACACATCGCTGAATAAAGGATTTTGTAATTCCTCTTGATGTGGGAATCATATATCTTATGATATTTTAAAAAAAAAAAAGTTTATGAATGAGGTCATGATGGAAGAAGTTCATGATGCCCTATCTCGAAGTTATTCCATTAATTCCTTATTGGGGTGAAAATCATGAGACCATTCACTACCCTTTACACTTCTCCCAGTTGGCATGTTTCATTTCTCTGTTTTCAAAATGTCATCTGATTATAGTGTCTCTGATTCACAGTCTGCTTGTTACAGGGTAAAGAGTGTAACTGGTCATTTGGATGGTTGCCGGGATTTTCCTCGGTTATGTATAGGTATGTTTGTTGAATGGAATGGAAACACTAAATGTTTAAAGAAGAAGAGCTGGATGCTGTGGTTTTATTTTGCTTTCCTAACCTGATAAAAAACATATTTATTTACATTTTACAGGTATTGGGAACCCACCTGGTAATATGGACATGAAAGCCTTTCTCTTGCAAAAGTTCAGCACCACAGAAAGACAACAGGTATGTTAACATTTCACTAGACTGAATCCAATAAAAAAAATGTGGTGGTATTAAATTTCAAGTCTTGTACTGAGGTTATAATCATTCGCTCATGCTGCATGCTATTTTTTCTAAAATCTAATTAGTGAAGTCCATTGTGTATCTGGTATTCAAAATTTCTGGCTTTAATTGTAGCATTGCTCCTAGTAAATGATATATTATGCAGTCTTCGTGTGTTTGCTTGCTTTTTCTTACTCCCCTTTTTATTTTGGGGGTGAATTTTTAACTTTGAACAAATATGTTGCTATTGCTATCTGAACCAGATCGATGCAGCCATGGAACAAGGGGTTGAAGCTGTGAATGCTCTGGTTGTAAATGGATTTGACCGGAGTATCACTAGATTTAATCTAGGACAGAAATACAAGTATCACAAAGTCTAATTTGGACAGTAATTTAGGAAAATATGCATGTAATCGTCGTGCCCATCAGTTTGTTCCTATCTTAGTTGAACTTTAGTATTATTTTAATAATTTGTTTTCCCCCGTTTGCAATTCTTACATCTGTTCCATTAATTAGTCTTTTAAGAATATATTGTTTTGGCTCCAATAATGACGATGTTTGTTTTCTATAACGAAAATGATACGAGAATAGTAACGATAATAGAAATTAAATTAAATTTGAATAATTTAATCAAAATAAGGTTAAAATTAAAAAGAAAATTTATAAATGAAAAAAAATTGCAAATAAACTTTTTTTACTTCTTTTGAATAATGAGAAAAAAATTAATAGTAATATAAATGTACTAAAAAATAGAATATTTCAATGTATTTTTAAGGGTTATGAGAGGAATAGGTGGAATAAGCTTCCTTATTACTAATGAATTTTTTTTTATTTTGATTTAGATTAACTATTAAATCAAATATAATAATATCTAAAAAAATTAATTATTATTCTTAATATTGTTATCATTTTATGTTAGTATGAAATTTAATTTAAAATAAAATGGAAAGCACTATACTAATAATTTGAAAACTCATTCCTCCCATGTTCATCAAAAATATCTGTAGGTGAGAATAATTTATTTTTTTCGCATATTTGTATTATCAATTATAGAAATTAAAAAAGTTTTTTTTTATAATTTTATTTCGTTTATAATTTATAAATTTTATTATCAATTATATCTTCATTTTGTTTCTATTATTTGAACCAACTTAATAATGTAGGAGATTTTAGGGATGAAAGCAAAGAAATGAAGAACGAACAAAGAAAGAAAAACAATAGGGATTTGAAGGATAATTTAGAGAAAAATGTTCTCATTTTAAAACATTATATATCAAATATTCATCAAGAATTTCTCCTAAAATAAAATAAAAGATATTTATTTATAATCAAATATTTATCCTAATGGACTCCTTATAATTAGACTTTATATAACAAATAATAATTACAATTCTTACGTCAGATTCCTTTATTTAAAAAAACTCGATTGCGATGAATTGTTTAGAACAATAGGTGAAAGAGTAGGAACTCCTTCATTCTTCTTGTAAAAAATGAATGAGAAATAGCATACAATAAGAACCTCCAACCCAAACCCGTAGTGTACCAAAAATAGAAAATGGTCTTAAAAAAATCTTGTTAGATATTATTCCATCCCATTAAAAATATATGCTTAGTTATATGTATAGAATTTTTTTATAAATATGCAATAATATTATTGAGATAAATTTTAAATTTTGAAATTAAAAATCAATGGTTATTAAAAACAAGACTCTCTCTAATTCTAATAAAAAAACAAGAAACATGAGTGAATCTTTAGATAGCCTTTTTATTATAATTACAAAAGGTTAAATATAAGATGATTTTGATTCCAATAAAACACAAGGGTTAAGTTTAGGTATAATAAGTGGAAAAGTGACTTTTAATTTTTTTACTGGAAGATCGCTTAAAATTAATAGAGGTAGAATGGTTGGCTTAGGAGGTAGTTCAAATATGTTTTTTCTCAACTAGGGTCCTATAATAACTTTAGAAAAAAAGATGAGACATTGGTTATTTTGAGTCGAATAAATGGCATTTTATTTTCTTGAAACTTTAAAATTTGGTTTCTCTTTCAAAAATATACGAGCTATCTTTCTATTCATCTAAGTGAATAAACAATGTTTTGTTTTACTTTATCGAGAACAATACGACAAGCATGTGAGACACGTATATCTATCATTTCAAATTTAATCTCATTTTAATATGATCTCTTTAATTGAAAATGAAAACATACAAAATTTATTATAATAAAAATCTTTTTTGATTTGCAAACATAAGATTTTCATAAGGAATTTAGAAATCAAATTATCGTTATTTTCAACATTAATAATCACATCACACACGTTTTTATTAAATATACATCTTATTTTAAGAAGAGGAGATGTTTGAGATTGTTTTTTATTATTGGTTATGGTGTCTTTTAACAATTGGGTGTATTTTTGAAATTTAATGTAAGTGTTTGGATAAATTTCTGTTTACAAACATAAAAAAAACATCAAAAAATTTGATAAATGATTCATCATTGTAAATATAAGTGGATTAAAAAAAAAATTATAATATACAATGATTGTTTGGGCTTAGTTAGTTACATGGTAAAATTGCACTGAATAATAAACTTTCTTTTTAAATCAATATCTAGTTAGTTCTTTACCAAAATATAACCTAGTCTATTGAATTTCGGTTTGACTTTAGAAGGAAAATAATTGGAAAAAATATAAAAGAACATTTTGAAATGGATAGACAACTAATACAAATTTTCTAAAGCTAACTCCTACAATATAACTAACAAATACAAATCAAATAGGAATGTCTAGAAATATAGCACAAGCAAAGTATCCTTCAAATTGGCCGAATACCCCAAATGAATAACACTAAAACATTCCAATATAGAGCGACATGTGATCAAAAGTTTAAAAGATCAATAGGAAATTCTGAACAGCTTCAAAATTGTCGCGAAGTGGGTATTCAGAGTAGTGAAAGTTGAAAATTAAACTGGATATATAAAATGTGTTTTAGCTTCTTTTTTGTTGTTGTTGAACAACTGAATTAAAAAGAGGATGAGAGAACTAAAAGGAATTTAGATGAGAAAACAAATTAGAAAAAAATAAATCAAATAGAAGTTGGAAATAAAACGGGTTCAGTGGGTTTTAAACAGTGGTCTGGGCTTTGTTGTGAGGTACAAAAATGGTTGCTTGATGGTTGTCACGAAGATGGTGTTTCGGTGGTGGGTTGTTGCTTAGATGGATATGGGTATCGCGAGTGTCGCTATGGGTCTTGGCCATGGAGTGACGAATTACATTAAACAAATCAAACCATGCTCTGATATTAATATGATGTGAGAGATTTTAAGGATGGAAGTTAAAAAAAATGACGAACAAGAAAGAAAGAAGACGAATAGGGTTTTGGAAGATAATTCGGAGAACAATATTCTCGTTTCAAAATATTACATATAAAATATTTATCAATTTTTTTTTAAAATACAGTAAAATTTATTTATTTATAATTAAATTTATATCCTGATGTACATCTTATGATTGGCTTTTTTTTATAATAGTTATAATTCCTACTTCACATAATAATAATAATAATCATATAGTTTTCATTGAATTTATGATATTATTTGTATTCATGTGATTTTATTTTTAATTATTTTTTTAAGATATTAAAGTTTTACTATGAAACACGAGCAAAATTCTGATCCGAGGAGCAAAAACAGCAAGTGAAAATTTTCTTTTATTCTTTTAGCTAGGACCGTAATGACTGATTCTTGAGCAACTCCAGCTCCACACACAATCGAAGTCATATTGAACTGTCTGTTTAAAATAATCGTTTTGAATCTTTACCAAGTCCTTGTTCGGTCACATGTATGAATTTCTAGCCAAATGGAAAGAAGAAAAAAAAGTGTAAGACCATCCAATGGTCGGCTTCCTTTCTGTCAAAATCACAGTAAAAAGATGTCCTTTTATATGCAGACATATGTTGCATGCACTCTTGGGTAATCCATGCTTTTAATCAAAGAAACCCTCTTGCACTTTTCGAGTAACAAACAAGATCCTGTAGAAGTCAAATTTCTGATGATCACCCCATCAAAATCTCTTCAAATCGAACGGTCTATAAGGAATCCAAAGTTATTTAAAAAAAATTAGGCTTATAAATGGGACCCATCTCAAATTGGAACGTTGGGCTTGGGATGGGATAACAAAAAGGGAATGAAAAAGCTAAAGGGGTTTTTCTCCTCTCCCTTCTTCGTTTTCATATCTTTAGACCGTTGCAATCAGATATCTATTATTTTTATAATCATAAAGTACTTTGAATATCTCAACAAAAGATTACACAGCCTTTAGTATTAATCCGCCATCATCAACAGAGAGAGAAAAAAAGGGCAATAGCAAGAAAAAGATCCGGACCTCGAATTTATTAACAATGGCAGAGTCTAACGGCACTCTGCTTCAAACCCATCATCCCAATCCTGCTCTTAAATCTCTCTTTCATGCCCTCGATCCCATATCTCTGGTTCTCTCCCTGAACTCAAATTCAGAGCAGTCTCTTCCTCTGAAACTTACTACGGAAAGCTACATCATGGAGAGAGGACCAAGATACAGAGCATATGCTGAGCTGAGAGAATCAAAGCTTAGAATGAAGAATATATCCCAACAAGAACCTGTAGAACCCGAAATCAAAGTGACCCCAACGAAGAAACAGGTCAAATTTCGGAGTAATTCGTTCAATGGGCGTAAAGGGACTTCAATTCTTACTCAATCAGTTCCAGATTTCTCTGCCGTACTGAGAAAAGAGAACCGAAAGCCTTCAACTGCTCTGCCTTCTATATTAGAGATGACTCCACCATCTAAGAGTGGGTCAAAGATTAATGGGATTTTATCAAGTTCCAGAGGTAGTAAATCTGCAAATTCTGGAGATAAGAGGACTTATGGAGGAGGGAGTTTGATGGCTAGGAAGAGCTATGCAAGTGTTGAGGAATTGAAAGGTCTGTCTTTGGCTGCTGGCAGTGCAATTAATGGTGAAAACAGGGGAGGAAGGAGTAGTAAAACTAAGGGTACTACAGTTTTGGGAAACAGACAGAGTTGAAATCTTCAAGTTTTTCGTTTCAGATTATTTTCTTCATTTTTTACTTATTTGTTTTCTAAGTTGATTGATTGATTGATAATTTCATGGTGCTGCTCATCTGAATACCCTTGTAAAGCATTATATGTTACCACTATTTGAGTTTGAATGTTGTAAGATACTGAAGATAAATTAGTTTCATTGTTCTTATATGAATTAATAAAGTTTTGGATTTGCACTAGTTTGCAGGCTCGATTCAGATTCCCGTAGTTTTTTTTTAATTATTATTTATTTATTGGCCTTTGATTTTATTATTTTATTATAACTAATGAAAGAAAGATTTTGAACTCTGGGTAATTTGCACATTTATATTCCAATATATCTTGAACTGCTTTATTGACAAGAAGATGAATGACCTAGATATAGATTTAGCATTCCAAAGATATTCTATAAAAACTTGTATCCCACTCTAACACACCAGTCCATTAACTAGAACAGTATAATAACTACCAAAGCTCGAGCCACCTGCAAAACATATCAGGAAGTAAGAAAATCAAAAGCAATCCCACCTCCATTCCAATAAGTCCAATACAATTTCATGAACCAAAACTTGAAGAATGTCACCATCAATTCCTGCCCCGGTCTCAAATGCTTCGACATCAAAGTCTGTCCACGTGACCCGAGACTGACTCATCTCCCATTCTATAATCTCATCTATGGTCATACCAACCAGATATGTCCACTTGTTGATATCCTCTGCAATCACTCCCATCATTGTCTCTCTAGTCATGCATAGATGCATTCTTCTCCAAACATTGAACCCAATGTTACAGTATTGACCATACTGCAAATCTAAACACTCTACCATTGAGTCAAAAATGAATTCCACAAAACGATTCTCCATTCTGATGGCCTCCAGACAGTTAAAAACGTTGATGGTTTGCCATACTGCATTGGCAATGGTTTCGAGTCCATGAAAAATAGGACTGATAACAAGAATTGTCCCGTCTATGTTCTGTGGTGTCATACTTCTGAACAACAATTCAGCATTCAAGATAACATCCATAGTGTGAACAAGTGTCCCTTCTGTCAATCTTCCGACAGCAAATTTGATGCTATGTAAGATCTTTGAAATATTGCTGAGAAGAGCAATCACCATCTCATTACCAGTTCCCACTTTGTCCAATGAAGTAGCAGAATCAGAAAGATCACTATCACGTTCTAATAATTGCAATTGATCACCGGTGTATTCTATTGATCTAGGGCACATCCTATGTCCTGTGATTATAAGCAATACAATTAATTTTATACAAATTAACAGAACTCACTACTGTGATGGAATATTTGTTTTATTGCCATTTTGAATACTATGAATTTAAGGAGTCTACCCGAGCTATCATCCAGACTACTTCTTGAAGAGAATGAAGCCTCAAGAACTGATCCAGGGCTTAGATGATCCCTGTGAGAAACTTTGGTCAAGTTTACATTCCTTTTCTCCACCTTAGAACAGAAAGGAAATATTTAGAAAATAATCTAAGGTGTACTTCCACAAGAAATGAAACGCAGCTTAAAAGATAAATATTATAATAATATCTATGCGCATCACAAGCCAAGCACATGACTCAAATAAATTTATACTATGCAACTGTGTCCAAATGAAAGTGATTGAACCTTACAAAATTTACCATGCTCATTATGCCATGTCATCTGTTGGACACAGCAGGGACATGATTGTGGGTATTACATCTAGTCATAAGAGAGTCCATGTAATATGTCTAAAACACCTACTCAAAACCCTGAGTTTTCTTCAAGTCTATTTGAACTAGTTAAAGCACAGAACCTCCAATCAGTAAATTTGGTCTAGTAGCTCAACTTCAAGAGTTCCCAGATAGTGATCAACCATGTGCGTCATTTGGAACATAATATACATTAAACAACATTCATAAGTATGATATGAGTAGGCTAAAATGAAGAAATGTGATTATTGAAGCCAGAGTTGAAAGAGAGATGTCAATAAAATATCACTTACCATGAATGGGGATACCGTATCTAGCTGCTCTGCAGTTAAGGCAGATATTAGCTCCTGGAGAATCATAGCAGTTGATCTCTTAGGTGCTATGTCAGCAGTCAACACATCATCCTCTAGTTCTTTCAACTTTTGCACCAATAGGGCACCTATAGAATCTGCTTCCAAAGAAAAAGGTTTTTGAAAATACTTCTTCAATCCATTGTCAATGATTTTCTTATCCATTTCCATGGGGCCTCCGCTCTTGTGTCTCAAAGGGGCATTAAATGGAAAAGATACAACATCAGAGTCATTGCTTTCAGAAGCTGGATTACCATCTTGATGACCAACTAATCTACGTCTAATACATGTGTGGTTCAAAGAATGAGCATTTAATCCCAAACCTTTCCCAGTAAGTGTATCAGAACAAACATTCCTTTCTTTCACTGAAGTGGAATTAACACCCTTCCTACTTTCAACTTGACTTCTAACATTAACAGTCGTCCCCTTTGGTGCTGAACTTCTTAAATGTGGCAGAGACTCATGTTGTTCATTAGTAACCTTCCTCGCATGAGAATTCTCCATTTTGGTAGGAGCCCTTGATCTAGTGCGAGTACTCAAGCTTCGGTTCAGAGCGACAAAATCTTTGGATTCCCTCACAACGTTAGCAGCTGAAGAGACTCTTCTACTTTGAAAGCTATTTACAGTAGATGCAGGCAGAATTCTTGTTCTTAATGGCATCTGATCCAGCATTATGCTCCTATGCTTCAAGGAAACTGAAGATGGTTCCTCATTATGAGGTCTACAAGGTTGGCATGGTAATTGCAGAGAACCATGACCTTCAGAAGGCATAGATTTCCATTCAGTACTGGGTTTACGCATAGATTCTGGCATACTTTTTTTTTCCTTCCTTTGAACAGTAAAAGATCTTTGTTGACCCCGAGTTCTTAGACAAGCTACATCCATCTCTTGCCCATTAGAGGACATTGGTTTCCAGGCCTTACTTCTTCTTGTATCCTCAGAGCAGAAGCCATCAACAAAATTTGAAGTATACGGTTGAAAAACAGGTGAATCTTCCACAGCATTTGCAATGAATTTCACATCTAGTACATTGCCACAATTTTGGCAAGAAGTGTGCCCCCTCAACTCAGCTGCATTTGAACTAAAACCATTTTGTTTAGATGGTTCCTCATTTGCCACCGTTCCATCAGCTATAACCTCATTGCTAGAAGGATGTCGAGTATACCTGGAATCTGTAAGAACACTTCTAGTTTTGTTTGTAGATTGCGACCCAGGCTCTAAAATTTTAGTAGCTACATCAATCAGCTGAGAAGTCCTAGAAACATTCTTTGCAGAGTGAATCCTGGGACTCCTTATAGGTGAGGCTAGTTTTATTTGGTGATAATGCTTTCTTGACCGTGACAAAACACTCTTAATCTGAAATGCTTCAGCTCGAAACTTAGTCACTCCCTTTCTCTCATATTGTTCTGTTTTCTTAAGCTTCTGAGGCCTATAATCAAGCTTTGTGCTTCCCCTTTCCATATTCACAGCCTCTGTTTCTAACCTACTGCAATTATCACTAATGTTTCTAACTTCATAAGCATCACAATTAGAAGCTTTGTTGGCATTCTCCTGCGCAACAGGCAAGGCTTCAAGACCCATAAGCCTAGCGACTAAATCAGGAGCACGCATTTCATGCTTTTGCTTGAAATCCATGTTGTTGGAATTTATCCTACTTTGGGAATCCCCACTTTTTTCATCAGTAAGCTACGCAAGTAAATCAACAATTAGAAAAAAAATAAGGCATACGGAATCTTAGAGAGGTGGGATATTAAAGATCTGTTTGATTGTATTTATGTTAAAAGTAGTTTCAGTCAAAAAGTGTTTTCAGGCATAAGCACTATTATTGTGCTTACACATAAACGTTATGTGTTTTCATAACCTGGAAGCACTTTTGATCATAATACAGCCAAGAACAATAAGGAAATATAATTATAATGCTATGAATACCAAATGAAGCTTGGAAGCTGGCATCTTCTCATCCCCTTTTAACGTGTTCGATGCTTGTTTAGTACCAGCTGTTACACAGAAGCAATATCAAATCAAACGATTATGTTTCTTAAACCATGAAATTTTGATGCATCAATGCTTAATAGAGTTATATATATATATATATATAACACAGAGAGAAAACATAAAAGGCATAAATATTAATTGGGTTAATGGAAAAAGAAAGACTGACCAGAAGGAAGTAATTTTCTGGAGAAAAACTTCTTCTTGGCGAACCTGCGGTTCCAATCAAAGAACTGCAAGAAAATACCAACACAACCACCAGGCTTATGACTATGAGTCCGCTTCTCTGCAACAGCTAAAGACGAAGTCGTCGTTTTCCCCGCACTATCATTCATTTCTCCAATTTTGTCCAAACCCACCCAGAAAATGAGCAAGCCAGAAAAACTTATCAGAATCAACCTCTAAATACAACCTAAAATCTCGATGAATACCACCAACATAAGCTATGAACCTTTCAAAACCAACCAAAGATTATAAATGAAAAGGTCAGTCACGTGACTCACATCTCGTCCAACACATCTTTAGACACCTGTTCAACATACATTACCAAAAATACATCCCAAATCAAAAGCCCACAAGGAAAAAAAATTACAAATTGAACCAAAACCAAGAAGAGAAAACTCTCTACAATATTTGCAGATTGGAGAAACAGAGCAGAAAACAGACACAGAACAACCCTCTGTAAAGCAAATGCAAACCCGCTAAAGCCTGAAACAATAGAAAAAACCTCTCACTAGAAAACCCCGCAAAACGACGACAGTCCACAGTAAGACATTTGCTTCCGCAAAAAAGACTTAACGTGCATAGTGAAAACCCAGAGGCTGATA
Source organism: Hippophae tibetana (assembly GCA_037013495.1). NCBI lineage: Eukaryota > Viridiplantae > Streptophyta > Magnoliopsida > Rosales > Elaeagnaceae > Hippophae > Hippophae tibetana. Next base: position 2,117,885 of record CM072812.1, read on the forward strand.
GAATTGAAAGCTCGAGCAAGAGGCTTCTGCCATTCCCAACCTCAAAACCTTCTTAAGAGTCATTCTTTTCGGTGTAAGCACCTAGTCAGTGAGTGACAGCATTGGAGAAGGTGTATAGGATAAGTAGAAAAAACAGTTAAAGGTTCCCACGCGCACTGTAGCACTGGTAACGCCGCAGAAATTCAGACAAAACAATATTTTATTTTGAAAAATATATTTATATATATATATATATATCTTTATTTTAAAAAATATTAAAGTATTAAATTTCTAGACAAAACATTGTATTACTTCATTTTTATGTACTAAAAATAACAACTCTTTTATAACGAGAGATTTATGATATTGGTATAATATAAATTATTTATGATATTATTGATATTTTTTATTTAAAAATAATAATATTAATATATAATTAATAATATAAATAAAATCAATATTTTATATATTTTTATTATAATAATAAAAAATTAGTATAATCATATAATTTTAAAGTTTTTTTGAAGGAGGGCTTGTAAATAAGTGGAGAAGTGTTAATATTTAATTAATTTAAAAAAAATGAAAAATAAGTTAATTTTTAATATAATATTGATATATAAATTTTTTTAAGTATTTTATATACCACGATTATTTTATAACCATAACTCATATATTAATTTTTATTAAATATATTTATTAATAATACGATAAGATATCACTTTTCATATCATAAACTTCTTATAAAAAACTTTCCTACAAAGTTAAAAACAAAGTAAAATCAGAGAATTGCGTCTGTGATGATTCGTTGGGTCTACATTTGTCTGCTAACGCTGTTAGTCTAGGTTAGAGTCTTAGGACTGGAAAAGTGCTTCAAGATTTTTATCATATATTTTGATAATATATATAATTTAATTACAAAATTATTAATAATTAATAATAATTATATAACATAAAATTCAATATTAAAAATATTTTTATAACAACTTAAACGTTAATTTTACAGTTAAGCCACTTATATTATAACATTTAAAGTGTTAATTTTAAAAAAATTAAAAAAATTATAATAATATTTAAAAGCAGTTGGACTTAACTATTCTTTTTTATGATTTTTATTTGTTTTATATTTATATTTAATATACCATGTGTACTTCTAATAGGGTTATTTGAGGTGATCGTGGAAAAAGTGGAATTACCAACAATAATAGCTTGGAGATATAATGGGATTTAATTTTGATCTTATTTTATTAAATTTAAGAAAGGAAATTCTTTTAGTATTTCAGTGTTAACTTGTTATAAAAATGAGTTTTAAGATTAGCTATTATCAATAATAAAAAATTAATCAATTTATTAAAAATAAATATATTTAAAAAAAGAAATTGCTTTAGAGACACGTACTTCACCTTTATTAAAGTAATGTATATATGGCCCAAAAGCCTGTATACTACCAGGTTGGGGGAGCATAGTCCAGATATAGAACCGTAAGAAGACGAATAAATGATCTAATGTAGACAATTATAACAAGTTTACATTTAGTATAATTTTATCATGCAACCTTAAACATCCACTTATTTGATGGAGTTTGATTACCATCTAAACTAAAATCACTTATTAATTAACTAGAAAACTTTACATATAATATATTATATTCTATTATTAATATTAATATTAATTATTTATCTTGTTATTATTTTTTATAAAAATAAAATATTAAGATAATTTTATTTATTCATATATTTTTACCTTCGTTATCTACAAAATTCTCTTACTAGTAAGATATGATTATCTTTACTATCCATTAGAGTTTTTTAGATTGATTCATATTATCAGTGAAATTTATTAAAAACATAATGGGTAACAACATATTATTACAAAAATAATTTATTAAGAAAATTTTATTCAATAATATATATATATATATATATATATATATATATATATATTATGATGTAATTAATGTTAATAATATAATGAATATTATATACATTTTAATTATAACACAAAAAAAATAATTTATTGCCAACATATTATTAAAGATAAGATATTTTATCTTACCATCTAACATGTATATATTTTTCTAAAAACACACAAATAAACTGAAACCTCGTTTATATTCATCGAAAATTAAGGGATATTCGACATATGAATCATGAAGACTGATTTGGGCTATGGTTGAGGAGACATTGATAGATGATGGAAGGAATACTTTTTCGGATAAAAAAAAATTAAAGAAAAGATAATAAGTATGAAAATAAATAAAACACTCTATTTATACCATGTAATCTTAATTTATATGATAGGTGATTATTGATTGAAAAAAATAATATTTTTTTAATTTATAATTAATTATGATAATATTATTATTATTTATGATAAATAAATTTGTTTAATAAAGAATAAGACGAAAACATGTGAATTCATATAACTTAAAATATAGAGATAAATATTTTGGGGGTTTATTATTTTGAAATAAAAATATTATTTAATCTTTTAAATTAAGAAAATTATTTATTAGTTTTTAACTTATAAAAATATATTCAATAATTTTTTTATTTATAAAAAAAAAGCATAGAAGGATTTTTAGTATTAATGATAAATATTTTAAAAAAATAACTTGATAATTTTGTATAATAAACGGTGAAAATAATAAGAATATCCTTAATAATTTTTTTATAAAATAATTTTAAAATTATTAAATATCTTCCTTTTTTTGATAATTTTTTAAAATAAAAAGGATTAAATGTCAATCTTTTTAATTTAAAAAATTAAATAACATATTTTATATAAATAGATATGTAAAATTAATCTTTTCTCTTGAAATATAATACCTGATCGTGTTATAGATGATAATTCTAACTAAAATTTATAATATATAACGCTATTACCAATTAAGTTTTAATAAAATAATTTAAACTGGAAATACAACTGGACTATTTTTGCTAATATGGGAAAATGTAACCAGACCTCATTTTAAAGGCTTTATTTTATTGCTGTAAAAAAGTATTATCTATTATTCACTGTAGCTAATACATACTCACTTATTTAAATATTGTATAAAAAAATAAAATTACAAGATTGTGTGTTGTAATCAAGGGAAAAATAATTTAAAACGAAAAAAATGGATACTTTAAGTTTATTAAATTTTAGATAATATATTATAAATGTATTGTTTATAAAATATGATACTAAAAAAACGTAAATATTTTTAATATTTTATTTTTTAAACATAATAAATTCATGTTGCTATATTTTTCAAACAAAATAAATCTTTGATTTATTACTTATGGTACGATAACTAGTAATTTAAAAAAAAAAATGATGTCCTAGGTATATCACAATTTTTAGTATTATACTTTGTAAACTTAATGTGATTTTAATATTGTAGTTAAAAATTAATGAATTAAAATATAAAACTTGATAGCGAACCAAATTTATTAAAATCCTATGCAGTTTACGCGCAATTGGGCCATTTGACATTTCAACATAAAGAACGATTGGCCAAAAAGACAAAAGTAGAACAACCAGGTAGGCAAACAACCAACTTCCTCTTCATTTCTCTTCTGCTCTTCTGGGTCTCCCGAAATTCGTTGGTCTGGGTTTGTTTTTTGTAGGGTGGAGTATTATTCGCAATGCCGAATTGGGAGCTGAAGAACTGTTGCCAGCGTGACCAGGTCGTGTTCATGGCGACTATTGGAGTCTACACTCTCGTTATCCTCGTGGTACGCCTTCTTTGATCTTTGTTTTTCTTCCCAAACTCCCTTTTAGATCCATTTTGTGTGTCCACTTGTGCTTTTTTTCTTTTGGTTTCTTCAACTGTAAGTAAATTTTAGTCAACTATGCAAAAGTAAATTTTAACCCTAGGATCGTTACAGAGAAGATTTTAGTGTTTTCTTCTTGTGTTTGCCTATTTTGTACTTGGAGAAACAGATTCTTGATAGATGTGAGAGAGGATTCTGGCTAATGAAGTTCAACTCCGCTGTTGGTTTTTTTGTATTTTCTTCCAAAAAAATTAATACAGTGAAACTACAATTAGCTTGCAAGACGCTGAAACTGTATAGTAGAGTTGGATCCGGCAAGAGTTAGATTTTGACTACTTTATTGATATTTAAATTGAAGCTTTGTTAGCCTTTACTTATACTTTCAGCAGTATAAAAAAAATTCTGAGAAAAATTATATTTTGAAACATTATCTTGTCTAATACAAAAGCTTTGTTCTTCTTTTCTTTTTTTGTTCAAAAAAGAGAATATTTCATTCATAATGACCACTTACACAATGCACCACCTTCAATCAAAACCTAGTATACACTCCCAACTATATCAATATATTTTCATTAAGATTGGTTCAAAAACTCAATCTCAATTCTTCTTGCCGGTAACATCGTAAATCGCCGTTGAAGAACCAAAGTCAAGAAATGAATTCCCTAAAATGCTCTCACTCTCTAGCAAGACACATAAGGAAAGGAGATAAAACTTGACTAAAAAAGAAAGAGATCAAACCCCACAAACATCTAATCCAAAATACTAAATCAAAATCAAAATAAAAGACAATCAAATACACAACAACCACCAGCCAAACCAGCAACATCAAAATAAAATTAAAAAAAATAATAACGCTAAAAATCTAACAATGTCGAAAAAACAAGAAGCTGCCATCCCTGTCAAGAACCAAAATCCAAGATGTCTGGATCATCGTATTCATCTTACTCCATCTCTGAAAATAAGAAGCTAAAAACCAATCAAAAAACACAAGAACAAAGAGCAACAAACCAGATTGGCCTCACAAAGGAATAAATTTGATTTGAGAAAATCAAGCTTTCCAAACGGTACACAAAGATATATTCAAAGAACACAGTTAATCAAAACACTAGATTTGAATATTTAACTTCAGATATGATATGAGACACCTGAAACTAGCAATGGAGATGGTGTTCGTGGAGTGGTGGAATCCAACGGTGAAATTGAAGTGACATCAAATGAAGGAAATTGGTGGTGGAGAGACATGGGAGATGAACTATCGTGCTACCTGGTGAAAACTCTGACTGCAAGGTAGGCGGTCGAAGGTGAGGGATTGGGAAGGTTGAAAGTGAAGGGAATGGGTGAATTGTGACTTAGGGTTTCCAGAGAGAAGTTATGGGCTTCTTTCTAACCCAAAGCTTTGTTTGGAAAAGAAAAAAAAAACATTTTATGTACGTTGATTTGCAACTCATATCTGAGATCTACAATAAACTCTCTGTAATAACCTAGGTGTTAAATTACCAAGTAAGAAAAAATTGATTTCGTGTCCAGATTAGAATGTGTTTGGACACATTTAGGATTTAAAGAAAAGATTGAAATGTGATTAGGATCGAACACCTCTTTGATACCATGTTGAATAATCAAAATAAGATGAGAGCAAAATGAGAAAACAAGGCATTAATGGGATAAGGGCAAGTGTAAGCAGTACCACATTAACACTTTAAGAAAGGACACCGGATATGGAACAATGACAATAGCAGGATCAGTATTATATGTTTGGCCTTGTTGATTATTCGACTCTGTCAGCATAAAATTATCCATCTCGTGACATTTCTCGAAATTCAATTGTATACATGTGGGAATTTATCCAACTATCCTTTGATGTGAAATTTTGTTATGGTGATTTAAGCTATGGCGGACCTTCATACTCACACCGTTTAAGCTCATCACAGTGTTTCTACATGAAGCAAGTCATGCGATTGCTTGCAAACTCACATGTGGTCAGGTGAGAACTTTTCTCCCTCTTCTCCTGTTTTGATATCGTTGGTTCATTAATAATTTTATTCAGGCTGAATTAATGTAAGTGTGGTTTTCTTTTTTGCTCTCTTATGTAAATAAAAATTATGTTTTCTTAAGCTTAAACAAATATTCTATAAATCCAATATGAAGAAGAAATGACATTTCAAAGTGTCTACAACTAAATTTGTGATAATATGAATGATCTAAAGTTTGTTCATTGTATCAAATGATTTGAATGGTAAAGTTATTTCACTGCTTCGCATCTTGAACCATATAATAATTACTATTTAGTGTATTCACTTCTAGATGGGATGGTAAATATTTTATTATTCAGTGCTTCTAGTAGTATTTTTATGTTCTATATGCCTCTGCTCTCTTCATGCTTAAATGAATTACATAGAGAATGAAAATTAAAACTTGTTTTATGTTAGTGATTCAAAACTTTCTGGAAGGCAGACAGTGCTTTTAGTTAGTTTCCTACTCACAACCTATAGACTTGGGAAGCTCCTCTTTTATACTTTTAGTATTAAGAGTTCAGTGCTGTCAGAAAGAACCCTATAACAGATTGATAGTTTCCAAGATCGTGTTACATGCCTGTAAGTTTGAACTGAAGACTGTTATTATACAGTTTTTTAGCTAAGTGCTAATGTTAGCATTTTTTGTTTACTTATTTATTTTTAGTTTCTTAACATAAAATTTGGTTCTCCACACCAGTATTTGTTTATAATAGCAATCTTTATGGACTTCTTTGAAGTTGATTTTGCTTGTTTTAGAAAAATTGACATGGAATTCTAATAAGTATTTACATGTTGAGGGAAAAAAAAGAGTGAACCTTTTATTCGTAAATTTCAGGGCTCACGAACAGAATTTTGTGTGATTTTAATCTAAATTAATAAATTATGCTAATATTTCCTTCCAGGATTTAATATGCTCAGTCACATATCTTTTAGCTCAACTCAATATGCAGGTAGAGGGTATCCAGGTTCATGCAAATGAGGGTGGGGTCACACAGACGCGTGGTGGTGTATATTGGTTGATCTTGCCTGCAGGATGTAATACTCTTTTCTACTTGTAAATATCATCTTTGGTTGCAACGTTTAGTTATTTCTACACTCTAATGAATGAACCATATTACAGCACAACATGTACATGATATTATGATTCAAATTAGGAAAGAACAATGTTTTATACGATACAGTTCATACACAGTCACACACAATTATGCATACCATCTAAGATTTCAGTTTCTTCTCAATCCAATATCAACCATTCTTCCTTTTCTGACCATGTAATATGATTTGCTTCTTAATAGTATTTATGTTTTTGTGCTGGCTTTTCAAATCCAGATCTTGGTTCATCATTTTGGGGAATGGCTTTGATACTTGCTTCCACAAATATTTTGTCTGCAAGAATTGCTGCTGGTTGTTTTATTGTTGCCCTGCTTGTTGTGCTCATTGTTGCTAAAAATGTAAGATATTTAGTAACTATAAGATGTTCATATACAGATATCACTGCATCTTGCTCCATAATGAAATACTTTTCAATTTTCATATAGATCTTGTAAACCTTAGTATTATAAATTTTGACTCCTGTTTACTATTGCTTGAAAACAGTGGACACTCCGTGGACTCTGTATTGGTAAGTATTTCCATGGTTCTTTTAAAAGTTTTTCCTTTTAAAGCATATCTCCAGACTACTCAGATGTTTTGATGGTTACTGGTTGAATGTTTCAGGATTCATTGTCTTTATTGCTGTAATTTGGGTTTTGCAAGAAAAAACAAAAGTCAGAATCCTTCGCTTTGTTATTCTTTTTATTGGTATATTCTTATCACTTATCTTTGTAAGTATTGTATGGAGTGTTATATCTTTTAATAAAGAAGGATAACTTGCTCGTGTTCGCTTTGGCATATTGCAGGTGTAATGAACAGTTTGTTTTCAGTATATGGTATGCTTAATGATTCTTCATTAATTAGCATATTAAATTTATTAGCAAACAAGGAAAAAAATATTAATGCAGTAAAGCAACTGTTACAGATATATATGATGATACAATTTCTCGAAGAGTAAACTCTAGTGATGCTGAGAAATTTGCTGAAGTTTGTCCTTGCCCTTGTAATGGATTTGGATGGGGAGTCATATGGTAAGGTTCTCAGCAATTACATTGACACTACAGTAGGAAGCAAGAAACAAGTGGTTTTTATTTATAATAATAATTATTATTTCCAATAAATTATCCAACTGAAACAATGCCTTCTTCATTTCGAAAAGTTTCAAAGTTTTAGCAAATGCTTGTTGCAGGGGATTCATATCTTTAATATTTCTTTCCGGATCAGTATACCTGGCACTTGTCATCTTATCTTGAGGTAGGTGGAGCTCACTTACTCTATGAATTTGTATCCATCAGTTTGCCTTTTGGGCATGTTTGTTTGGAATGACAAAGTAGTAGGAATATTAATTGTAACATAATTGAATGGAAAGGAAATAATATTACTAATTGTGTTTGGTTTGATATTTACTAATAAAAGTAGGAATTAAGTTTGATTTAAGGTTAAAATGAAATAAAATAAAGTATACTTTATGATAATACTAGTGAGCATGAAATAAAACTAATTGACACAACCTAACATAAGAAAACTCACATTCTATGTTTAATTCCATTCAACCAAAGATCATCTTTAAGATGAAAGGAGGAATGGAATGGTAATAAAATGGAAATAAAGATATTGCATTGATTTGAGTTTCTAGAGGTAGAGGAAAGGAATTATTTCCATCCATCCTCCTTGTTTGTATTATTTTCCCAAGTTTCCTCGTTTGGAAAGGAATATATAAGAGGGAGTGGGTGAGTAGAGTTTCATTATATTAGTTCTTTATTATTGTTTATTCTTTTAGATTAAAAATAGTGTCACTTAATTCCATTGATTTAGAAAAATGGGTCAATTAAAGACAATACATATTATTTTAATAATTTTTATTAAAATATTATTTTTTAAAGTAATATTTAATATAAAAATTAAAATAATATAATTTGTTTTTAATTGATCAATTTTCCAACTTTAAAAGACTAAATGACATTAAGTATAATCTAATTGATCAAATAATAAGAATGATCTAATCTTAGAGATTTCTATTACACTTTTCTCAATAATATTTTATTATTCAAACCAAATATAATAATATTAAAGCTTTTTTTCTATTCAATTTCATGGTTGTTGCCATTAGTAATACAGCTGCAAATTATATAAACTAATTTTTGTTCCCTTACCTTAAATTTCAGGATCATAGGCTGGTACAAATATACACTTATAATATTGTGAAGATCTGGAGCACCTATTCTTTTAGAACGCATTATACACTGATAATTGATTTTGAAAAATTGTATGATTGTATCCTTTCATTCTTTTAGCCCCATTTAGGGCTACTTTTTTATTTTTATTTTTATTTTAGATATATTTGTACTTGTAGACTACTTAGAGTTTGAAAATTCATTTGGACAATCTACATATCTATAGTATTATTCCCAATCTTGATGTTTTAATAGATTACTAGTTTTTAAAGGAAACCAGTGATCTTCCAGGCTTTTGCAAGCGATAATTTCATGTTAGCTACGGTATCTCTTACCATTTTTATACACTACCTTACTTAGCCATTGGAATGCTTTGGCAAGCACAAAAACAATTTCCATTGTCACATTTTACTGGTTCCATCAACCCTCACACCACTATTCCTCCAGCATAACACCACCACAGCGGGGAGCGGGCGACAACAGAATTTCAATTTTTGTCATGGGGGTGACATTGTTTGACACAACATGACTAAACCGACACAATTCCCATCCTTACTGTTTCCCTTTTGTTTGCTAGATAAGAAGAAAGAATACTAAATAAAATTTAATCTTACTGAATCATTTTTTCGTTAAAGGAAACTTAATTTTAATCAAATTTAATCTTATTAATAAGGCAAGATTGATAGATGTTTGAATAGAAAAATGTCTCAAATTAAAAAAATTAAAAGATAATATTAAATAATCAAAATAGACTTAAAAAGTAACTAAAATAATCACAAATGTAACAATAAAAATTAAAGTGTATAAATGAAATGTTTTCAATTTATAAAAAAGTAAAGTGGTAATGAGTCCATTTTTTTCTCCTTAGAACGTGAATCCTCAAACGAAACCTAAGTTACTTAGCTAAATAATTAGTCCTTCTAATATCACAACTCTTTGTTACCTCCAGAGTTTATTCTATACTGTAGAGAAATGTTTGTTTTTATTTAGTATATATGCATAAAATTGCTTATCGAAATTTAAATAATATTTTATTATTAAGTAATATCGTAATTTATTTCAACATCTAATATTCTCAATGTTACAATATTTATACATTATTAAGTTGATGATGGAGAAATTACTCATCTCCAAGTTAATTAGTGGAAATGCTTTTATGTAATCAAATTATAAAGTCTATATAATAACTACTGTGAAAACAGGAAAATAAAATAAAGGCAAGGTGGTTAGAGACCAGTATCGATTTGTAACACAAACTTTGCAAGGAGCACATTACTCATACTCAATATGAACATGTGTCCAATTTCCTACCAAGGTTTCTACTCGTCCGTACCGTATATAAATTTTCAGATGAATATTAAATATCATAGCTTCGGAAGTCAGAAGAATTTTTTTTTATATAAAAATCCCACTTTTTTTTGGTAGTTCTCCCCTATTTTTTCTTTATTTCTCTCTCTATTTCTACTTTTACATTAATTTTTTTCAATTTTAAAGTAACTTTTGGTTAACGAGAATAAGAATAAGAATGAAAATGTAAATTTATAATTACTTATTTAATAAATATTTGATCAATTAATTTATAAACATATTATATTTTTATTAAATTAATAATTTTTATGTCGATATCATATTATATAACTAACTTTTTAAACAGTAAAAATATCAATTTAATAAATTCTTATGTTCGATGAATAATCTATCAATGACATCGTGTACACAAAAATAGTATTAGTTGACATAATTTATTATATAGTAATAATTTATAAAAAAATTATAAAATATTCTTAAGCCTTTTTTAAATAAAAAACCCCATCATGACTAAAAAATTTAATGTAAAATTAATAACAAAAAGAATCATAAAAAAAACTATTCAAAAATATTTATAATAAATAATATATATTATAAATTCCAATCACAATAAATCTAGTTTGTTTTAAAAAAAATTAAAAATCAAAATATTCATTAAATAGTTCATAAATAACTTATATAATAAATAATTTTAAAAATAAATACTAACATAAATTATGGAATATCTTAAATCATAAATATTTTTTAAAAAAATATATTATAATTAATTAAATGATTGGTATAAAAGATATTAATATCATTAGTTAGGAAAAAAAAGTATGAATAATGACTTAAATGACCCATTTTTGTCCCAAATTATTAATAATTAAATAGATAATATCTGTATCCTATTTACGGTTGTCCCAATTTAACTCGATTGAGATTGTACTCAATGGTTATCGTCAAATTGTCATCCTTCGTGGCATGTAATGAACAATAATAAATGGATTTTAAAAAAACAATGAACATTTTAATTGTAATAACACACTTTCAAATTTAATTTTGACTTATTTCACATTATGTTGTATTTTTTTAATACAAAAATTTATATTTTTAGATATTTAAAAATATGATATATATATATTGTTAAAAAAATTTCAATTTCATCTCGATCAAGAGTTAGTCAGTAGTACTGCTTATAAGTTTAGATAACTTTTAACTCAATAATATTTTATTAAGTTGAGTTAAACCTGTGTATCTAATATGATATCAGAATTGAATTTGTCTTAGTGACTTTGGTTTTATTCTTAATAGTCTCGTTATGTGAGATCACTTATGTCTACGTGAAATGAGGTTATTAAGTTTTATTCAGTCTCACATCGACTAAAACTTTATCAACAACGTTATTTATAAGTTTGAATAATCTTTAACTTAACAAGATATTATTTAGTTGTTTGGATTTGAATTTTATATATATTATAATATATAAAATATATATTTTTTAAGAATTACAAACCAAACCAATTAAATAATTACTGGTATAAAAATCACAATAATAAGTTTTAACAAAATTGTTATTTAATTAAAACAATTATATCTTAATATATCGATATTCTCCTTGATTTTTTAAATTGTTAGTACAATGAGAAATTAATTTTAAATTCAAGTTAGTAGTTAATAATTTTATTGACCTCTTCTTTTGGTTGTGGGGTGCTAGTGGCTTTTTATGAGCTGTATGCTTATATAGTTTAATTTTTGTGAATTTCTCACCCAATAATGACGCTCTTTGTAGTGATACATACCGTTATTAGTATATTATAATAAAATTAATCTTACCGATTATTATGTTTTCGTTCTTATCGAGCTTTATTTATCGAGGAGGGAATCTCTTTACTAGTGACTCTTTCCATAATTATGTTATTTATGATTTTAATTTTTTATTTGGTTATATATGACTATATAAAAATCAAAACTCATATTATAAATTTTTTTACTTAATTATTTACTCTCATATGTATAAAATTTTATCAAAATATAAATATTTATTTAAATTTAAAAAAAATTCAATATATCTTTTCAAAAAACTATGCTCAGTACGAAATACTTCTGGAAAGAATATTAAGTTTTTTTGGTAGAGATGTCAGCAATTAATTATCATATTTTTATTTTTTTAGAGATTATGTCTTTATATCAATTACTATGGATAAATATTAAAGTAATGAAAAATAAAGAAAGAACTTCAAAATAATTCTATTGGGTGTCTCTTAGCTATATATATTTAGTATTGAATTTTATACTTAAATGTATCTAAAAAAATAATATCTTATGTTTATTGTACGATATCTTTAATGAATTTATTCACTATTCTACCCAAATAAAAAAATAAATACAAACTAAAAGAATCATCTAAGATAATTTGGTAATATCCTTATTAGTTAGGTCAATTTATTTCTCTATTATATAAAAGAGAATGACTTCAATTTAAATGAATTTTTAAAAAGTATTAGGTGAAAATATTGTTTTTTTAAATAAAGTTAAAAAAATTTCTTATGTTCAAAGAGGTGCACTTTTATTCAAAAGATGTAATTTATTCCATATATATATATATTATTTTTGGAGAGATAAACTCACGCTTGAATCTTGTATGGTTTGGATCCTGTTCAAGAATTGCAATATCTTTTATTTTTAGTAGATAGCAAAAATATGACTATTATTAAAAGGTAAGGTAAGTGGTCTGTGGTCTGCACCAAAATGGCGTACGAAGAATAATCATGTTTAAACAATAAGTCTGGTCAATTTTTGGTTTTCAACGATAGTAACTAACGTAAGTAAAAAATGCTTTAGTTTATTTTTAAACATGAGGTTTCATGAATCATTTTAAAATCATATTTTACTTCTGATTCTCTGATATATAAAATTATAAATAGATATGAAATTCATATTTTGATACTACAAATTTGTCAGAGTGATTGATCGTTGTAAAAAAAAAATAACAATATATAGATAAATGATTAATTTTTTATTTTGTTGTAATTATTATTATAATATTAATTTTATATATTTTCTTTAATAATAATATATAATTATAATTAAAAAATTGATTAAAAATATTTTTAAAAAATTTAATCATTTATTATTATATTTTTAGTTTTTTATAATAAAATACCTTAACTGTTATACTCTGATTAACGTAATTAAATATTTTTATGTCTTTATCTTAAAATTTGTACTAATAATAATAAATATTACTCTCGCAAAAGTATGGGACCACTCGTGGTTTAATACAAATGATGTATAGAGTTGTAAATTTATTAAATTTGTACGATAAGTATGTGAATGCCTTACTGCTTATCATATGTCAGGATCATTTATCCATAAAAAGTAACACATAAATTTAATTAAAAAAGTTTATCGTGAGCATTCTTTTCTGCGTACAAGGATGAACAATTTTATCATACCACAATTATTTTGTATTGTTTATAAAAAGTTAAAAATAATTATCAACAAATTATAACTTAAATACATAAAATTTATTTATAAATATGAGATATTTAATATTTAAATTTCAATTAAATTATATATTATTTATATATATAAAAAAATAAGATATCATTTATGAGTGTTTATATATCTGTACCGACCTAAAGACCGGATCTTGTAACATATTCAAACTAAATACAACACAAGACAAAAGATAAAATAACCTAGATATATTACTCATGAGATAGACGAGTCTAATGACTAGCTCAAACTTTAATAAGATAAGTCCAATGACAACACGGACTCGAGTAAAGTATCTTAGACATCTTACCCATGGGACAGATCGAGTCCAATAACAACACGAGTTCAAGTATAACACGAGCTCATAAATAGCACGAATAAAATTCGACGTGTATCTCTAATACATTGTATTTTAGGTTAATTTTGTCCTCCTGACATGTAGTTACATGTACACATTATATAGTTGACACATATATACATAAATATACTATAAATAGATAGATCACTAACGAAAATCTACACATATTCATCCATTTACTCTCATCCCTTTCTAATCTATCTTTATAAAATATGGAGTCTTACTATTTTGGCACCCATATGGTACTAATTTGCTTTCCAAGTTCTAGTTAAGAGCTAGATATTGGGTTTAAAAGTTAATGAAAATAAAACAAACACTTATTAAATAGTGTTCACTTATCTAATAAAAAATTAACTTAAATAACAATGCACTATTTTTAAATACCACGTGACTATCTTGAAATAACTCGTATTACACTGCTTAACTAGATGCGGTATAAACAATAAGTATTAATAATAGAATTCTCCATCGAACAAATAGTAAAAAAGTAAACTTATTACTTGGGTCGGTAATTTTCTCAAAAGTTAATGGCATGGATTATCATAAACAAGAAAAAGCGTTTGATAGGACGAACTGAAAAAGTTGAAGATTTGAAAATTAATTAACCTTTTCAATTAATTTAGTCAATTATTTATTAAAGAATTTAATGTATCGATAATAAAAAAATAATTATTTCAATTTAAAAATAATAAATCTGGTCAGATCAGAACTCAAATTGCAAGTTGCAACCTCACCGTTCAAAGCGGGGAAAGATAACAGAAAAGGGGAAAAAAATTGGTTTCGGCTTTCGGATAAGTACTAACAATGTATTTAAATTTTGGAATAAGTTATTTTTTATTAATAATTTTAAATTCAAATCATGAATATGAACGTAAAAAAATTCGCCATCAAAATTTAAAAACAATTGAGGATCGTGCACGTTAAATCTTTAAAGGGAAGAAACTGGTAGGTTTTTTATACGAATTAAACTGACAGTCGTGAAACGGGAAGTTTCCTACTGGAGGCCAGGCCACCCCCAATTTGCCCATCTTCCCTTTTCTCTCTCTGTCTCTCTCTATCACGTTCACCATCTTCATCTTTACTCTCCTTTCCTTCTTTTATCTCGCCAAGTTATATCTTTCTCTAACAGTGCCTTTTCAAACTCTTCAAAAATCAGCAATAACTTCGCTTTTATTCTACTTCTTATGCCACACAATCATATATTCAACCATTAGTTCGTGTTACTTATACGCCTTCTTCTAGTAAATGGATAATTTATGTCATTCTGAAATGAAGCACCGACAAAACCAAGTTAAGAGATTGCATTGCTCTGTTCAAAATTATGATTGGGGTCGAAAATGCGACAATTCACAAGTCGCTAGGCTCTATTCTCTCAACTCTGGCTCCCCAATTGATCCGGAAAAGCCATACGCTGAATTTTGGATGGGTACCCACGATTCAGGACCTTCGTTTTTGCTTCAAGATGAGGAAGAGAGTGATGGGTTTGTATCAGTCGTGTCAGAGAGTGAAAGTCTAAAATCTTGGGTTCTGAAAAACCCGACTGTTCTTGGCGAGAAAGTGCTTCGAAATTGGGGTGCTGATATTCCTTTTTTGTTCAAGGTATTATCTTTAATTAATTTTTTTAATCTCTGCAAATATCTTTCGATATTATCATTTGATTGATTTTTCTTATTACAGAAATCTTTCAGTAAAATTTGTTGTGTTGTTTTGTTTTCCTCTGTTTATTTTCTTCTAGGTGCTTTCAATATCAAAAGCATTGTCAATACAGGCTCATCCGGATAAGGAATTGGCCAAGGTATTGCATAAGTTGCATCCAAATGTTTATAAGGACGACAATCACAAGCCTGAGATGGCACTGGCCATAACTCAGTTCGAGGCTCTTTGTGGGTTTATCAGTCTACAGGTCTGTATTTTATCCTTGCATCCGATGCTGCTCCTATTGATAAGTACTACCTCCCCTGTTCTTTTCTTTTTCTTTATTAAATAAATGCTAAGAATAATTAAATTCTTACATTAATTTGTATATTACAAGGTAATTCTTAAATTAATCTATTAATGAATAATAAGATGATGTGTTGGAGCCTTTATTCAAGTCGTTGATTTTGAAACACGTAAGTGAATTATTTGATAATTGGAAGAGCCGTTTTGAGCTGAAATTTACACCTTCCATTGATTTTAAAAGGAAGATATCATAATTTGCTTTGCAGGAATTGAAGTCAGTACTTCTTAGTGTTCCTGAGATTGTAAAAATAGTTGGAAGTGAAGAAGCAAACCAAGTCTTACAGATCAATGATGAGGATGATGATGAAAAAGTAAAATCTGTTCTCCGCTCAGTTTTTACCCGACTCATGTTAGCTAACAAAGATGAGATAGTTGAATCAACTTCGAAAATGAAAAATCGATTGCAAATGGAAAGTCAGGTTAGTATATAGTAAAGATGGTATACGTTATCACTCATTTTTCTTTGCTTTAAGTTAAATATTAAAAAGTGGTGCTCTAATCAAGGTATATACCATTTTGTTATATAAGCATATGCTCTGGTATTATGCTTGTTGTTATTTAAGTATAAATCTAAGTGAGTTGTTATCTGTTGTATTTGTTTCTTTCACTTTGGTGCTACAATGTTCTGTTTCAATATTATTATTATTACTTCACTGTTGTTTTACTTTTTCCATCAGATTAGGAAGTTATCAGAAAAAGAAGAGCTGGTTTTGGAGTTGCAAAAACAATATTCATCTGATATTGGTGTTATGTCGGCCTTCTTTCTCAATTATGTAAAGCTCAAACCTGGAGAAGCATTGTATTTAGGGGCAAATGAGCCTCATGCCTATATATATGGTGAGTGTATTGAATGCATGGCAACTTCAGACAATGTTGTAAGGGCTGGCCTTACCCCCAAGCACCTAGATGTAAAGACTCTTTGTTCAATGCTCACATATAAGCAGGTAACATATTAATTAAGTTTTAAAAAAAAAAAAAAAAAGATACGCATGATTCGGACTTGTGAGTTGGAATGTGAGAAAATTTATATACCATTAGGTGAATCACATAAAGCTTTCTAGTTGAAATTTTCTTTGTTTGTTAAGTGTAATGGATATATTTGTTTCCTTGGCTTCATGTTGTTTCTGTTGCAGGGCTTTCCTGAAATTCTGCAAGGGGTTCATATAAGTCCATACATAGTGAGGTACCTTCCACCCTTTGATGAATTTGAGGTTGACTGCTGTAATCTTCCTCGGGGAGAATTGGCACTGTTTCCTGCAGTTCCGGGTCCTTCCATTTTCGTGGTGACGCTTGGGGAGGGAAACTTGAGTACTCGTTCTGCTCAAAGAGATGTAATTATGGAAGGGGATGTTCTTTTTGCACCTGCTAATACTGAGATTAGCATAACAGCTGCATGCGAGTTGCGGTTTTTCAGGGCTGGCGTAAACAGTAGCTTCTTACAAGCCTCCTGATTCATACCATGGCAATTTTTTACTTGCACTAAGTAAAAGAAGTACGAAATCACAGATACATTATTTTACTTACGGGTATAATTTGTTAATATAATAATTTATGGTGTGATTGGTGTCCCTTCGTATACTTCTTATATCAAAATTGTGATTCCTTTCTCAAATACTCTTGCTTTCCTTATTGTGTTTGACTATTATTGTTAACATCCTTTAAAAAGTAAAATGAATTCAATAAAATAGAATAATAACACCAAAAATTTAACATAATTCACCCTTTAATTTGAATTAAGTTCATTGGATAAATTTTAAAAAATATTTCTTTGATTGATAAAAATGTTTTTGTTTATATAAGTCATATCTATTATAATAGTTTAAAAACAGGCTAAAGTTAATTTTAATTTAAAAATGTGTAAATTAAAACTCATTCAACAATTTAATGATCATTTTTTTAATTTACCGTTACACTTTCTTCTTCTCTTTCATTCCTTTTTTTTTCTAACTTACCATTACACTTTATTCTTTTCTCTCCTTTTTTTTAACTCACCATTAGAATCTATTCTCTCTCCTTCCTTAATTTTTATCTCTATTTTCTCTCTTTTTATTTTAAAAAAAAATCAAAAATAAAATACCCATATCCACCCATTTTTAATAAATAAAAATAATTTATATTTATATAATAAAAAATATATAATTTTTATAACAAATAACTTATCAAAATTTTATTATAAAATAATAATAATAAATTATAAAATTTTAAATTATTAAAAACTTTACTAAATAGTTACAATAATTTTTCATAAAAATTATTGATATTTTAAAAAAAAATTATTTAAGATAAAAAAAAAATAAAAAAAAATTACATTGTAACACATATCTATAATATTATTATAATTTTAATTATTACTAAGATAACAAATATTGATTAATAATAATTTTATTTAAATATTAAAATATAATTAATTAGATATAATTTATATATTTTATTATATTAATAATAATAATATTATTATATTAGATAATATTTTTACATAAAATTTGTGATATAATGTTATATGTTTGTATTGTATCTTGTATAAAATTAGATATAGAAGCTTCATTATTTTTTTTAATAATTTAATTATTTTTATGAATATTATTTTTTATATCATAATTATAATTAATATTATAATTATTTATTAAATATAATTATATTTATATTTATTATTATTAATAATAATGTATTGTATTATATTTAAAATTAATTATAAATTTATAAGATATTAATATTTTTTTATGTTTATAATAATTATGTTTTGTAAAATGAGATTTTATTTATTTTTTTAAAAATAAAATTGACTAAAAAATGTGCTTTCAAGTTTAAGGTTAAATTTTGCCCATTTTTAAACTAAAACACAATTCAAATTTTTTCTAAACTATTATATGTCTTCTATAGACAAAATCCCCTAATAAAATTAATGTGTACAAAGTGAGAGTCAATACAACAAATTTAGATAAATCTAAAATAGTGTCAAACAAATGTTTTCCAAACTCACTATTTTGTCACTTTCCTCTTAGAAAAATATCTCAATATTTTTCTAAGATATTTTTTCTCACTTTCTTACACACAACACTATTTTTCTTAAAATAAAATTGTTCATTTGGCTTTGTTTTGCTTCTCTTCTTGTTTTGGTGTGTTGTTGTATCTCTAAGGCAAAGAAATTGCCTATTTATAGGCAAAATTGCATATCAATGTTAGATACATTTGTTAAATGTGGTTGCATCTACTATTTGTGGTTGCACCTACCATTTATGGTTGCACCTACCAATTGTGATTATACCTAACATTTATTGTTACACCTAACATTACACCTAATATTTTTATTTTTTTCCTCTTCAATGTAGGAAAGATTTACAAATCTCCTCATCCCGACTACATAGAGGGCTCCACCAATCCAGCAGTTAAATGATAGTATTTAAAATTGTCTTGGGAGAATTTTGTCAACATGTCTGATCCATTTTCTTATGTATGGATCTTCTCAAGGTGTAATAGTTTTTTCTTCATTACATCCCTAATCCAGTGATATCTCACATCAATATGTTTTGATCCCTATTCCAAAATGGATAGCACTCTAACTATCACAAAATAACTAGTAACTGTCTTGTTGCAACCCAAGTTCTTTCAAGAACTTTTTCATCCATAGCAAATCTTTATATGCTTCTGTTGCTGCTATAAACTCTGCTTTGGTAGTGGACAATGCAACACATTTTGTAACTTTGACTGTCTGACACAACTCCCCCTCCAAATGTAATCAGGTAACCTGAAGTAGATTTTCTGGAATCCACAGCACCAGCCATATCTGCATCTGTGTATCCAACTAACACAAGTTTGTCATTTCCAAAACATAGACATATTTTGGAAGAACCTCGAAGATATCTAAAAATCTATTTCACTGTAGCCCAATATTCCTTTCCAAGATTTGAAAGGAATCTACTCACAATTCCAATTACATGAGTGATATCTGGCCGTGTACAAACCATGACTTACATTAGACTTCCAACTGCTGAAGCATATGGAACCTCTTCCATCTCTTCCTTCTCTTTGTCTGTAGAAGGGCTCTACTTAGAACTTAGCTTAAAATGATTAGCAAGAGGAAAACTAATTGCTTTAGCCTTATCTATATGAAATCTTTGAAGTACTTTCTCAATGTACTTCTCCTATGATAACCATAATTTCTTGGCACCTTTGTCTCTAATAATAGTCATCCCAAGAATCTGCTTTGCTGGTCCCAAGTCTTTCATGGAAAAATACTTACTCAACTACGTTTTTAAGTTGTTGATTCTAGAAATATTTCGGCCAATAATCAATATATCATCCACATAGAGCAAAAGAATAATGAAATCATCATCAGAGAATTTCTGCACAAAAACACAATGGTCTGAAGTAGTCTTTTTGTAGCCTTGCTCCCCCAAAACAGACTTAAACTTTTTGTATCATTGTCTTGGTGCCTGTTTTAATCCATAGAGACTTTTCTTCAATTTGTAGACATAGTTTTCTCTTCCCTTTTGCTGAAAACCCTATGGGTGCTCCATGTATATCTCTTCTTACAAGTCACCGTGTAAGAAGGCAATTTTGACATCCATTTGCTCAACCTCCAAGTCAAGACTTACTGCTAACCCTAGCACAGTACGAATGGATGTCATTTTCACAACTAGAGAGAAAATCTCGTCAAAGTCAACACCTTTTCTTTAGTTGAATCTTTTGACAACTAGTCTGGCTTTGTATCACGGACTGGAACTGTGTCCTTCATGCTTTACCCTGAATACCCATTTGTTTTTCAATGCCTTCTCTCCTTTGGGCAGCTTCATCAACTCAAAGATTTTGTTCTCATGCAAGGACTTCATCTCATCTTGCATGGCTTCAATCCATTTTTGTTTGGATTCGTCTTTCATAGCCTCTTCATAACTCTCAGGTTCTCCCCCATCAGTGAAAGTTACATACTCATCTAAAGGATATGAGGTAGAGGATCGTCTCACTCTATCACTTTTTCTCAGTAGAACAGGAGAAGCCGCATGTGTTGGTACTGGATAATGAACCTCATCATTTCCCTTATGTTCAGAACCAACTTCTATGGGAGCATCATATTCATCATGTGGATAAACCTGGTCTTCATCTCCAACTTGTCTTGGCACTGATGTTGGAGGAATTAATTCCAAATCTGATGATTTACCATTGGAATTTGGAACATCTTTCTTCATTTTGATAATATCTTCAATGGTCTCATATTCAACAAATACAACATCACGGCTCCTGACAAGTCTCTTTGCAACCGGATCGTAAAATCTATAGCCAAATTGATCTTGATCATAGCCAATAAAAATACATTATCTTGTTTTGGCATCAAGTTTAGATCTCTCATCCTTGGGGATGTGAACAAATGCTTTGCAACCAAACACTCACAGATGATCATAGGAAACATCTTTTCTTGGTTACACTTTATCTAGAACATCCATCTTGAGAGGAGTACAAGGTGAAATATTCAACACATGTGCAATTATGAGTATGGTTTCACCCCAAAAAGTTTTAGGCAACTTTGCATGTGAGAGTAGATATCTAACTCTCTCCATCAAAGTTCTGTTCATCCTCTCAGCTAAGTCATTCAACTGCGGTGTCTTTGGAGGTGTCATCTAATGTCGAATACCATGATATTTGTAATAAGCATGGAAAGGTCATGTGTATTCTCCACCATTGTTTGTTCGGATGCACTTCATCTTCTTTCCAGTCTGTCTCTCAACTGAGACATGAAATTTTTTGAAGACATCTAGCACCTGATCCTTTATCTTTAGAAGATATACACACATCTTCCTTGAATGATCATCAATGAAAGTCACAAAGTATTGAGCACCACCAAGTGACTTTGGCATTGGTTCATACAAATTTGAATGAATCAGATCTAAAATATTATTCATTCTGGAAGAAGGGAAGCTCTTGAAAGCAACCATGTTTTGCTTTCCTGCTAGACAATGAACACATTTCTCCAAATGTACTTCATCAATTCCAACCAATATCTTCTTTTTGGCTAGACTTGTCAAACCTTTTTCACCCATGTGACTGAGTCTCTTATGCCATAACTCAGTTGCATTGTCTTTCTCTATGGAATTTACTATGTTGTATGCTTCTCACCTCTAGCCACTATTAAGGAGCCTTTTGTAAGTTTCCATTTGTCATAAATGAAGAAACTGTAATATCCTTTATTTGCAAGTTTGCGCACAAAGATCAAATTCAGGCGCATATCTAGAATATGCCTGACATCCTTCAAAAATAGTCCTGTTTCGTTCTCTGTATCCAAGCAAACGTATCATTTTTCTACTACCTTTGACAGGCCTTCATTTCCCATTCTAATAACACCAAAAGTTCCAGGTGTGTATGATGAGAAAAATTCTCTACGTAATGTAGCGTGAACTGTAGCGCCACTATTAATCACCCAACTGGTCTCGTGTGATGCAAGATTGACAAAATCGTCATCATAAACGATATTGAACTCATCTATGGTATTTGTTTGCTTATCATCACTGATGTCATCTTTCTTCATTACTTTGCCTTTGTACGTTTCTTATTCCTTCTTGAACACTCAGAAAAAAAAATTAATGTGACCTTTCTTTTTGCAGTGATGACATTCAACATTGGCAAATTTGTTTGTTTTGCCTATGCTCTTGCTTCTGGGTTTTTGTTCTTTGTACAGTCTCCTTCCTTTAGACTCTGTGATAAGGGCTTGTACTTCTGAATCTCTTTCCTTGTTTTGTTTCTCATATGAGAACAAGGCTTCTACAACAACTTCAAACTTTGTCTTGTCTTTTGCATAAGTCAGAGTTGTTGTGATATGATTATATGATGAGGGTAGTGATGCCAACAACATCACAGCTTTCTCTTCATCACCAAAACTCACATTAAATTTTACTAAGTGAGAAAACTTGCTGTTGAAATTGTCAACATGCTGTATCATGCTCACATTATCTTCCTTCCTCATCTGATATAGCTCTTTCCACAAATAAAATTTATTGGCAAGGTTCTTTGACATGTACACATTTTCTAGGGTCTCTCATGTTTTTTTAGCAATCTTGAAATTTTTTGATTCAATATTTTGCAAGACATTATCTCAGAGATTTAGACGGATTGTACTAGCTGTAATCTCATCTATTTCCTCCCATTTTTCCTCGGTGACGGTTGCTACTTTCTTTTCTTTTCCCAGCAACGCCTTATGGACCTTATCTTGAATGAGAATATTCTTCATCCTCCTTTGCCATAAAGAGAAATTATTATTACCATTAAATTTCTCAATATCTAACTTCTGGCTTGACATTTTTTTCGATGTGTTTCTTTTTCTGCAAATAAATACGTTATGGATCTAATAAAATCTTTTCTTACGTGACAGATCAGTTTATACTACAACCACAGAGCATATTAAGAATTTTACTATATCAACTCTGATATCAGTTGTTGGGCACATCGGGTAAAAAATAAAATGAATTCAACAGAGTATAATAATGATACCGAAAATTTAACGTGATTTATTCTTTAATTTTGGCTAAGTCCACGGGACAAACTCTGAAAAATATTTCTTCCACTAATAAAATTAATGGGTACAAAGTGAGAGGTAATACAACAAATTGAGATAAACCCAAAATAGTGTCACACAAGTGTTTCCCAAACTTACTATTTTGTCACTAAAAAATATCCCAATATTTTTCTAAGATATTCTTTCTCACGTTTTTACACACAACATCATTTTTCTTCAAAGGAAATTGTTCTTTTGGCTTTACTTTGATTCTCTTTTTGTTTTGGTGTGTTGTTGTATCTCTAAGTCAAAGACATTGTCTATTTATAGACAAAATTACATATCAATGTTAGATGTATTTATCAAATGTGATTGTACTTACCAATTGTGATTGCACCTAATATTTATAGTTGAATGAAACATTTGTGGTTGCACCTAATATTTTTATTTTTCTCATAAATATTTTTCTCATATTCAATGTAAGAGGGACTTACAATTATTTATTAGGTAACTTTTAAAATGAATTATTTAGAATTTGTTTTAAGGCGATTATGATTCTTGTTTTTTTGTTTTTTTTTAAATAATTTTTCAATTAAGTATATTTGACAACATTTTAAGATTTGATTTTTTACTATTTTAAAGAATCAATGTCAAAAATATAATGTGATTAAAAAAATCTTTACGAATAAGATTTTTAATTTTTAATTTTTTTTATTTTTACTATTGATTTTTTTAATGAGTAAATTAAATTTTATCACTTTCATAAGTAGGTAGAAAATAATTTAAAATTTATTTATTTTTTCAGTTTTTGAAAAAATGAAAAAATATAAAGTGTTATAAAATAAATATGGGTATTTTGATTTTTTTTTATAATTATTAAGTAAAAATTATTATATTGATGATTTTTTTTATAAAAAAATTATAAATTATAAAATTAATTATTTAATTAAAAATTAAAAATTAATATCGTTATTAAATCGTATACCTGTCACATAGTTTATTTTTGAAGATAATTAAAATCACCTGCTACTATTCTCAATTTTCTTTTTACTTTTCTTATTAAGAAATGCATGGGCTTATCCTACCAGAGCATATACCACTATGTGTATATTATTTTAATAGAGATAAGAAAAGTAGAGCGTAGGTGGTTTTAATTAACTTTAAAAATTGTACTATGTGATTGGTAGATGAAATTGATCTTAATATGATAATTTATATGCGTATCAAAGGATCGATCTGATATATAAAAAAAAATGCGTTCTCAAGATCTGACTAATTAAAATTATATTGCGAATCAGTTCGATGTCACATTTATTATATATTATTTGATTTTAACACTGAAATTAAAGAATTAATTTTAAAAATATAATAAAATTAAAATATTATATATTATTTTAATATTCTTATATTTATTGATATTTAAATAATATCATTTAATTATTATTTTTTATTAGATAAAATATATTGCTAAATTTTTATTTTTTAAATAATTATTATTTATAACTAAACTATATTACTTAAATTATTAATTTTCTAATTCACCCCAAAAAAATAAATTAAAATCAAATCAAATCAACAGCTATTCAACTACTCAGGCCATTCAGAACTCTGTAATTGGTGGGTACTCAAAACACTACGTCTTTACCAGTAATCTTCCGGTAAGGGCAATATATTTTAAATAAATTGAACCATAACATTAAAAACTGGTTCTGTGATGACTATTATAATAATAAAATTTAAATATATAATTAAATAATTTATAATATTATAAATTGAGCATGTTACTTGTTAATTTATTTGTTTACTACCGATAGTTTCATCTAGTTCGAATCTTCAATTACTTAATATTATTTTTGTTACTTGTTTATTATTGTAAAACAATAATAAATAAATAAAAACTCTTTCATGCTCTGAACCTTGAAAGAGAGAATTTAAATAACATTATACTTAGGTTTAGTGATTAGTCACGTGTTATTATATTCTTAAATTTTAAAATAAAGCGTTTAAATTTACCTTTAACAATTACTAGAATGTTTGGTGCGTGCTTAGTGTTGTTCCTCTACTTTGGATCTGATAAAACCTAAAACGAGATTAAAATATGGGAGATAAGAGATTAAAAAATATATATACAACTTGCATACTTTTAAGTAATACTAATTATATTTCTGCTATTACCTTCATTAATTATCTTGTTGGATCCATCAACTCGGGACCTAATGAGCTTCCCAACAATCTCAGCAGGATGCACAACATCCTCAAGAACGGCATCATGAACAGTAATCACCAAGAATCCCAAATACTAAACTTAAAAAGTATCGGTTCTGTTAATTTTTTCTTATCAAGCGAAAAATCTTATTGACACACCAATTTTAGGCTTCTTTATCTTTATATTTTTTTTATAAAAAATTATAATAATATTAGTTAACGTAAGCTTGGCTTCTACCGTATTTAAAAAAAAAATTATGATATATGATTAACAGAACCTGTAGTGGACCTACGATCAGTGAAATCTCCTATCCAATCAGTATCAGAGAAGCACAAAGTACCAAAAGAGAATGAGCTTAGTAGAAAAGGTCATAGAAGATAATGTCTTTCAAGTATCGTAGAATACGCAGAATAGCAACATATTGAGTTGATCGTGGAGTAGACAGATACTGGTTCACCTGATGAACAACATAAGAAATGTCTAGACGAGTAACTATAAGATAAACCAGGTTGCCAACCAATCATCTGTAAAGAGAGGGATTAGAAAATGGTTGTCCCTCCGATGGTGTGAGATGCGCATTAAGTTCAACTAGAGTGTCAACAGTCTTGCTATCAGTGAGTCCAGCTTGAGATAAGAGGTCAGATGCATACTTAGCTTGAGTAATATAAAGACCATCTGTGGAACGAGTGATCTCAAGACCCAAGAAATAGCTAAGATGTCCAAGGTCTTTCATCTCAAACTATTGACTAAGAAAATCCTTGAGTTCTTGAATACCACTGAGGTCATTACCAGTTATGATCATATCATTCACATATAGGAGAAGCAAAATGGTGCATTTATCATTGCGATGAAGAAATAGGGTAGAATCATAAGGACTGACAGTATAACCCAAGTGAAGAATGGTGGAGCTGAACTTGGCCAACCATGCTCGTGGAGCTTGTTTAAGGCCATAAAGTGTTCATCGAAGGCGACAAACCTTATTTGTTTCAACAGAAAGATCAAGAGAAAGTTGCATATAGACTTCTTCATACAGATCCCTATTAAGGAATGCATTTTTGACATCCATATGAAAAAGGTCTCATTTACTAGCAGTGGCAACAACTAAGAGGATACGAACAGAGAAAATACGGGCAACTGGAGCAAAATTCTCTTCATAATCAATCTCATACTCTTGTGTAAAACCTTTTGCTACAAGACGAGCCTTGTAGCGATCGATGGACCCATCAGAACGAGTCTTGATCTTATAGATCCACTTATTACCAACCACAGACTGACCAGGAGGGAGAGTAACCAGATCCCAAGTATGGTTTTTGGTTAATGCATCAATCTCTTCTTTCATTGCAATCTGCCAAAAAGGGTTAGTAGTTGCCTCACGATAGGTGTGAGGCTCATGGAGTGTAGCAAAGGCAGTGTAACAATGATAGTCAAGTAAATGTGTAGGAATGGATCTTACCCAAGTTGAGTGGCGAGATGGAATGTCTTGTGGAGGATCTTCAGGCGGAGCAAGAGTAGGGAACCCATGTTCAAGATGGGGTAGCTCGTTATCAACCTGTTCTTCTACAACCTGTCTAGGATAATCATAAAAAATATCTGAAGATTGAATAGTGAAGTCCATAGGTGGATTAGAAGTATCTTTAGAAGAAAGAGGAGACTCATTTGGAAAGATTTCTAAAACATTTGAATTAGTTAGGGAAGAACAAAAGTGAGGAAGTTCAACAAATAAGCGGTGTTCCCAAAAGACAACATTTCAGGAAACACGAAGACGATGTGAGACAGGATCATAGCATCGATACCCTTTTTGAGTTTCACTATAACCAAGAAAACAACAAAGTCTAGATCGAGGCTAAAGTTTGTTGTGTTCATGAGGCTGAAGAAGAACGAAACAGGCAGATCCGAATGAACGAAGGTAATGATAGTCAGGAGATGACCCAAAAAGGTGTTCATACATAGTCTGATTATGAATGACAACGCTTGGAATGCGATTAATGGCATGAACAACATGAAGAGCAGCTTCACCCAAAAATGGGGTAGGAACTTTGGCAGAAAGAAGAAGAGCACGAACAGTGTCAAGAATATGACGAAGTTTTCTTTCGGCTCGACCATTTTGTTGAGAGGTTCCTGGACAGGTTAGATGATGTTCAATGCCATAGGAGTGTAACAGAGCTTGAAAAGAATTTTGAGTATATTCAAGAGCATTATCAGATCGAAAAGTTTTGATACGTTTGGGGAATTGTGTTTCAACCATTTTTGCAAAGTTACTGTATATTGGTAAGATTTCAGAACGAGATTTCATTGGAAAGATCCAACTATAACGAGAATAATCATCAATAAAAACAACAAAATATTGAGATCCACCAATACTAGTAACAGGAAAAGGTCCCTAAACATCAGAATGAATTAACTCAAAAATACTATTAGAGATAGATTTACTATTATTGAACGGTAAAGTTGGTTGTTTTCCTAACTGACATGAAGTACAATCAGAATTATCGTTGGACACACAACCCAATAGAGCTTTAGAAGCTAACTATTGTACCCAATTGGATGGGGCATGACCAAGACGAGAATGCCAAAGTGCGAGATAAGGTAAGGAATTAATTGTGACAGTTGCAGCAGCAACAGAGGCTGGAGTAATAGATGTAAGATGAAGATTGTTTACGGGAAACATACATTCGACCCTAGGACCGGTCCCAAGCTCTTGCCCCGTCCTCAGATCCTATACAATACACCCAAAATAGTTAAAAATAAGGAGATATCCTAGTTCAGTTAATTGTCCCACTTAGCATAAATTATAAGATAGGTCAGGTACATGGAAAACACTAGAGAGGATAAAGGCCGAAACAAAACCTAGACTATTCCCATAAATGGTGGAACCATCAACTATATGAATATTAAGAGGATGTGGTGCAGGGTCAAGTTTGGAGAATAAAGATGAGTGAGGTGTCATGTGATTACAACATGTAGAGTCAAAAAGCCAAGTTTGAGACTTACCGTGCAAAACTGAGAGAGTAGTGGAGGAGAGGTTGATAGTGGATCCAGAAGACTGAGACCCTACTGAACTAGAAGGCATCAGCGAAGTAGGCTCATTATTAGCAACAACAACAGTAGATTTGTTGCGACAGTAACAAGTCTTAATGGTGTGGTCATGACACTTGCAATAATTACATAACATTTTATTCCTCTGCCTGCGACGATTGTAAAGGCCAGAGGAATAACCTGATTGCTGAGGTTACTCAATGGTAGGAGCAAGAGGAGTAATAGCTAAAACATTGAACTTATTCTGGGCTTGAAGAGTTGCAAGTCGAGCTTCTTCTCTAACCAACTCATTTACAACAGTATCAAGAGAGGGATGAGGACTACGATTAAGAATTTGACCTCAGATGGGCTCAAAGTCCTTATGGAGTGACATCAAGAACTCATAGAGACGAAATTCATCCCTAACTGTAGCATATTGATGAGCATTTATTGAGCATGCCCAAACTGAATCACAAAGGTCAATTTGGTCCCAAAGGAAGCGAAGCTGATCAAAGTAGTCATTGATAGATTTCCCTGGTTCTTGTTGAAGTCGATGCAATTCAACTATTAGTTGATATTTCATGGATCCGTGAGTAGTGGAGTACCTTTTGGCCAACATATCCCATGCTGATTTGGCATCATTAAAGCTGCCCAACAAATTGGAGATAGAGGAAATGGAAGTATTCTGAATCCATGTGAGGATCATGTGATTGTGACTATCCCATTCATCCATGCGACGAATGAAAGTAGCATATTCTTCACTTACTTCTTTAACAGGAATGATAATTGCACCAGTACAATAATGCCAGAGCATACGACTCTTAAGAAAACTGCGCATAGCTTGAGACCATGACAAGTAATTCTTAGTCCCCTCCAATACAGTATTGATAGGACAAGAAACAAAAACATAATTTTTATCCATTTCGAAACACAATATGCAAAAATGGATTGCAAAAACGAGATTTACGCGAAAAAATGGGTAGGGAGGACCTATATTGGGAAAAGTCAACGGTCAACACGGTTAGGCCGAACTCTATGATGTCAGCCCTAGGCAAGTTACAGATGATGTCACGAGCAGATCACGGCGTGCTTGACGTGTTAGATCCACGCGCGGTTGCTGTTATCGGCGCGTGAGGGCACGTGCAGAGGCTTAAGACCATGATACTCCCACTGTTATGTAGATCGGGTCGTGTCGATCACAGTGGTATCTGTAGATAGGTCGTCAGGTTAAGATTCACAGTGGCGGCTAGTTTCAGTGGCAGCGCATGAAAGGACGTGTAGATTGGTTGAGCGGCGCGTGAGCGAGCGTGCGGTGTCCGATGGTTGTGATACTTCCACGGTTGTGTAGATCCGGTCGAGCCAATCACAGTGGTATATGTAGAAAAATTATCAGAACAAGATGCACGACGGCGACGATGATTGTAGTGGTTTGTATGGTGTGGAACTCCTTAACAACGGCGACTGTAGTCCCGGAACCTAAAGACAATTGTTGAAAGATGTCGGAGGTTCAACGGTGAATGATTGCAGCGGCTATTGTGACAACGGAAGCTATAAGGGTTAAATAACACCAGAAAAGAAAAGACCGCTAGTAATACTAGAATAGTTACTCTGATAACATGTTAGAAATATTTAATAATTGTATTTTAGTTTATGATAAATGAATATATATGGTGCCTTTATATAGGAATTACAAGTAAACTAGATATGTCTAAACTAACTAAATATAAATATTCGTAAAATAAATAGATATAAATTAATAGATATATATACACATTAATATATTATTAGGTATATATTAACACTCTCCATTAAAAAATAATTATTTTTGTTTTCTCTACAAGAAGGGGAAAAAATAGAGAAACAAGGAAACAATGAAAAAAGAGTGGACCGAAACTATTGTTAGAATCATAGATCATGCACTTTTCTAATATTTAGATCAGTCTTCGTAGGTTTCGAAACATCTCAAGTTCTTGTTTTCTCCACAATTATTATCAATCAATTCAGTAACTCTTTCGTTCTAAATTATATAATTGGTTTTTGGGAATTGTTTGATTCAACTGTGTTCGAATTATCAAATAAAATATTTAATTTAATTTTTTGTCAGTTTTGATTAATTCATCTTATATATTTTATTTATTTTGTTTTTATTCGGGCAATTGATTGATTTTTTTTTATTAATAATCTTTTTTTCTCACTGTTTAATTTGGTCTTCCTATATCAATTTTCGATGAACTTACAGAATTTTGATATAAGTTATCTTGTTTTATGATTTTTTTCCTGTTTTCTTTATTGAAATTAAATAAATTTTTATCCACAATCAAAATTCAAATTTAATTACCATTTTTTCATGATATGAAAAAAACATCATATTCATAACTAAATAAGTAATATAATGACTCTTGGTTAAAACACAAGTTTAACAACATAAAACATTGTCATAACACCAATAAATAAAGTGGACATGAATTTTTTCATAAGACTAAAAGACGTATGCCCTAAGCGGTGATGACACAATCAATTTTCACTTAGTTTATCATAACTAGAAGTCAATGCAATGCGTGCTTGTGGTCCTGGTTTTTCTCCTGCATAGTTTTGATCCAAACGGAACAATCTGCTCCTTAGATACCCTCGACCAATTATTTTCCTGGTAAGAAGATCATGAAAAATCACATACATAGGATAAAATGTTACATAATATTTAAACTCAATATTCAAATATGGGACAGATATGAAGTGATGAGATAAGTCAGGTACATATAAAACATTATGAGGTTGTAAAGATGGAGTGATATGAACTGACCATTTTCCTAAGACAGGAAAGGTCTCACCGTTGGCATTCGTAACATAAGACACTGGTGGGAAAGATAACTCATTAAAATAAGATTTATCATAAGTCATATGATTAGATACACCAGAATCAATAATCTAAATATTAGACCCAATAGAGTGAGAAACGTTTAAGGTCATACCAATCTTACCACGACCAGCTATTGAAGTTGTAGGGATACCTCTACATTCCATAGGATGATCCTTTCTAGTTAATCCATAGTAGTCTGGTTCTTGGACAATTTGCATTGTAGATGCTTTTGCTTTAGAACGATGATGTTGCCATTTTACTCCATAGTAATTTGCTTTTGATTGCAAGTATGGATACAATTTCCAACAAGTCTCGTGAAGATGCCCTTATTCATTGCAATAAGAGCAGTGAGAACGAGGACAATTGGCAAAGCCTGGTGAAGGTCCTTATTGATGAAGTGGAATTGAATTTTATTGTTGGAGGAAATGTGCATTTGATTTGGCTTGAATATCTAGGCTTAATACTTCAACTTGTGCCTGATGAAGACTTTCATGTTGAGATTCGTCTTTATGGATGTATGTAAAGGCAATAGTCAAACTCGGAGGGTCTGACATTCGAAGCAATTCGTCTTTAGCACTATTATGTTTTGTATCAATGTCTTTCAAAAATGCATGTACTCGTTCAAGCTCCTTCTCTTTTTGGTACCATAGAAGGTCTTCTTGATTTTTAATTTTGCATGGGCGTTTCTGGTCAACTTCAGCCCATACATTCTTCAGCTTGGTGAAAAACATAGATACTAGTTGCCATTTTACTACATACCAACAATTTTGCACATGAGTTCATGAACTTGAATAAAGTCAGACTCATTTGTATAAAGATCACTTAAGGTATTCCATATGGTCTCAGTAGTTTCATATTCCTCCATCATTTGTAATATATCATAAGTGATGGCTCTAAATAGAATTGACATTACAAAACCATCATCATCTTCCCACCTAGTATAGGCTTCTACATCATCTTGACTAGGAGCCCTAATTGATCCAGATACATGTCTCATCTTGTGCATCCTGCGAAGATAAACAAATATCACTTTTTTCCATGTTCGAAAATTGGTACCATTGAGTTTAGTACCTCCGAAAGAACCAATTTCTGAACTCTTAACAGAGACTTCAAATTTTGGAACTTCCATTAATTCTAGAAACCTGATGTTATTTTGAATCTTTCATTGAAATAAATAATATTGTGCAGCGAAGTAAAAAATTTGGAACTTTTTTTTTACTAGAATGGACTGTGGATTAGGTTGGTTAGTGAGTGGATTGATGAGCTAGGGCTAAGGAATAAGTGGACTGATGGGCTTATAATTAAATTTGGCAGAGCTGAATAAATATTATGGAAAACTTAAAAATTGAAAAATTACTCACAAAATTAAAAAAACGCAAAGCAGAGCAGTGCGGGAGAGCTGGTGCGAAGATAGTTGGTGTGCGGGCTGGACATCGCGGACTGGACGACGCAGGTTGGACTGCGCGGATTGGATGACGCGGGCTGGACATCGCGGATCTACAACAGACAGACAGATTTGCAACGACGACGCAAACTAGATAATGCGAGAAGATTAACGGCACTGCATAAAAATACCGACGATGACACTACTGCTTGGGAACTCGTAATTTTTTTTTCTTTCTTTCCTACTCTGATACTAAGTTGAATATATTGAAATATATTTTTACAAGAATAATAATACAGATATATATATACAAAAAATAAGAATATACTTTTAAGAAAAATATATTACTTGGATTATAAAACTAAAAAAAATATATTAGTTATTAATATGATTTATTAACAGTTTTATGATTTTTTTCTGTTTTCTTTATTGAAATTAAATGAATATTTACCCAAGATCAAAATTCAAATTTAATTACCATTTTTTCATGATCATATTCATCGCTAAATTAAAATAATATATATTTATATATATATATATATATATATATATATATATTTGTTAAAAGTAGCAATTTTGATACCAAGTCTTAACGGAAAATTGAAGCTTTTGATTTTCTTTGATCTATTGCGATTACTTTATTCTTAGAGCAGTTGCTCTTCCTGTAATCTATAGTAGTTACGTTATTCCAAAAGTAGTTGCTCTTTTTTCATCTAACAATTACTTGTTAGATATTTTGAATGTCACATATACCTTTATTCTCTAACGGTTCTTCCTTAGTTATCTAATATGCCACATGCTACTATTTTATCTTTGTGCCATATGTACGTATAGTTAAGATTTATTTTCTTTATCTTTTTTTTTCGATCGGAATTTATTTTCTTATTTTGATTGTATCTCTTATAGTATTTTTAACCTCTTAATTTCTTTTTTTAATTGAAAAATAAACATTTTAACTATATGTCACCAAACTTTTTTTAATTATTATTTCAAAAAAATAGAAAACTTTTTTTTTTCTTTTTTATATCATCTTTGATTTTTTTGTGGCAAACTTTTGGGGCTATTTTTTAATTAATGTCCTTAATTATTTAGTCATAAGTTTAAAAAAAATTATGATAAAAGCCAATCTTTAACACTTTCTCATGAATTACATAAGTTCTTATGTATGCTCTTATTTGTCTTAATAGCAATCTCCTTACCACCATTGATGATTTTTTTACCAATATTTTGTATATGTTTTAGATTTCAATCAAACATACATGAAAGAGATAGAAATCACAAAAATCTTTCTCATAAATTTGTAAAATTTTATTACTCAATTTAAAAGAGATCTTTAAGAAGATTTCTGAATTACAAATACATTAACATGTTACTAATAAAATGATTGAATGAATACTAATAATCTAAAAAATAAGTCACTATATCAACCTCCTAAGCTATTAATTTTGTTTTATTATGAATTTTAAATGGTATTTGTATTGAAACTTCTCCTTATAATTAATGAAAATATTTTCTTATTATACTAAAAAAACACAATACAATGATAAATTTTCGCACGAGTAATAATTGAGTATTAATATAATTTTAATATTAATTTATATCTTTACGGTAAACTGAGCTGGGAAACAAGCTCGTTGAAATGCTGCTGCTTTTGCCCGTTTTTTTTTTTTTAACAAGAGCATAGAGTTTACTCAATTGAGGTCCTCTGATTTCACCTTTTTACGAATTGATTCCGGACACGATGTCACCGAGGCCAAGTCTTAAAGATCGAGGATCTTCTCCTCATTTTAGGTAAAACTAATCGAATCTCATACAGGGCTCTTTCAAGTCGATTCATATTCCGAAATTTGAACACAGTTTATGTTTGGTTCTTGAAAAGCTAAACTGAAATGAAGAAATTATGGGTTCTCTGTAGTCTGTATTAATAGTGATTTTGTTTTGTATGCTTCTAAGATTGGATTTCCTGGTATTGCGAGGCTTCAGAATGTGAATAGTTGAACAATGACACAGTGCGAATCTAAAGTAAGGAATAAGCGAAAAATAAATTTAGGTATTATTACTGTGAAGGTAGGGTTGGATGAGTGAGAATCGTTTGTTTCTTTTACTGGGTGACAATTTAGCTCCCTGATTGGCCAAAATGGAAGTTCTAGTCCCAACAACGCTAGCATGTTTGAGTGGTTGCTCGGAGCCAACGTCCCACTAAGTATGAACTTTGCACCATGTCTGGTGAATTGGTTTCTACTTTTACAAAATGCCTTAATTAGCATGGTAATTTGAAATTCAGTAGTGGAGAAAACAATAATAGTTAAAAGGGCTTCAACTATTGAGCAGGAGTCAGCTTTCTCATTTTTCTTCCTCATATGTTAATCTAACAATATCCTCATTCCTCTTTCGATGGGAGTGGTAATCATGTGTCGTAATATTTCATTAATCCTTTTAACTGCAACTTATCATATACCAATGCTTATCCATGTGCAGGCACACCCCCTTGCAGATAATCCATATTATTGGCAATTTCATGAGAATATGGTCAATTTACTCCCTATACCTGTACTTGTCTGAGACAGGAGCTTCAGCTGTACTTTTTCTCTTCACATGTCTGATCCCAGCATCCATCCTGTTTCTAATATTGCAAAAACCTTGGAAGGGGCGGCCACTCTCAAATGCACAGGTTTCTTACATTGTAGATTTCATAATCAAATGCATGGTAGAAGCGCCAAAATATACTCATACGTTAGATTGATTTACTACTTAAATGGTTTTGCGTCTATTGCAGGTGGTGCCTTCTATAATCAATGGTGCCATTACAGTTTTATACTTTATTCTATGGGGAAAAGGCCTGAAGTCAAGTGGACCTCTGAGGTAGGTTTGAATTAGAAGATTTCAAGAGCCAATGCAGTGCGTCTCACATTATTTAGGAAGTTAAGTAATAATGTATTTATAATGAGCATTCTTTTTTACATGGTATGATGTGTTTTGGAGTTTCTTCATATAAACAAAACCGTAAGGTCCTATTGACCTGTCGAGTCATGATCGAAAACCTGTTGAACTGTTGAGTTATGGTCAAGGGCCCGCTAAATTCGTAGTTATGGACTAAAACAGACAAACTCATACAACATGAATTAGATCCCACCCCACTGCCTATAGGTTTTTTTTCCCTCTTGTATCATATGGTATCTGAGTTATAATTCAACTGGGTCATATGGGCTTGCGTCCTTACAAGGACGTAAGGCTCCCTAAGGAGGGTGTAAGATGAAGTGTGTATGCTCATGTTTTACATTGTTTAAGAAATTAAGTGATGATATGCTTATAAAGGATGTCCTTTCTTGCTTGGTATAAGAGTTATGGGATTTCTCCTTAGAAGCAAAGCAGTGAGATCTCACTGAACTGTTGAGTCGTGATCGAAAGTCACTAAACTTGTAGTTATGAACCAAAGCGGACAAACTCGTATTACGTGGGGTAGGTTCCATCCCATTGCCTACGGGTTTTTTTCACTTTTGTATCAAATGATATCAGAACCATGATCTAAATGTATCGTGTGTCCTGCATACTTATAGGGACGTAAGTCTTCCTAAGTGAGATTGTATAATACAGTATGTCTGTACATGTTTCACATTACTTAAGAAGTTAAATGGTGATGTGTTTATAAGGGGTGTTTGAAGTTTTTTCCTTGAAACAATGTCGTGAGGTGAGGCTGAACTGTTGAGTCATGATTGAGGGCCCACTGAGCTCATAGTTATGAACCAAAGCAAACAAACTATAGAGAAAGTCCCACCTCACTATACAGGTTCCCCTCCCCCCTTTTTCCGGCATCAACTATCCATTATTTATTGCTGCTATATGATTAGTTATGTACCTATGTTTGCTTCTTCACCTTAAATTTGTTCTCAGGGTCATGACTCATAATCAACTCTTACCTAGAGTCATAATAGCACAGGTGACTGTAATTCTATTTAAGTTGGCATTTGGCAAATAGTATGGGTCATACTCTATTTGTTATGATTTTTTTACCACTTATATTTGTCACATTAGGAGTTTCTTTGTTATCGAATTCATATCTGAAGGGACAAGGTTTATGAGTCTTTTTATTTTCACTTTGTCCAACCTATTTTACATTTCATTTTATCTTATCTGAAATCAAATAAGCCTTTATTTTCCCTCCCATTTGCCTTAATTATATTATTTTGGATATCCTTTTTGGTTCGCTGACATAGTTCCATCTTTCTTTATTTTATCAGAGCTATATTGGCAGAGTATTCTGGTGCAGTCCTTGGAGTGCTGTCTGCTGTATTGTATGGTCGAAGAGGTCATGTCTGGAAAAAGGTGAGCCTATTAGATTTGTAGGAATCCCATGTTGATTTAACTTTCATGTACTATTTCTCTTATATCAATTGTTTGCAATTATTATGGAGAGCACTTAAAGCCTAGATTTTTTTGCTTGGCAATTTTTAATTTAGACCAGGCAAGCACTTAAAGCTTAACTTTTTGCTTGGCAATTTTATTTATTTTTTATTTAGACCAAGCAAGCACCAGCCTCTCTGTATTCACGAGCAACTTTCTTGATTTATTGCTACATATAATATGGAATATTAGGCCAATTTTTTTGTCTTTTCCGTAGTTATACAATGAAAAATATGACCCTCATGCATGAGTAGCTAAGGAGGAAATACAAGTAGGCTAAGGGGTTATTGGCAACTCAAGTACTTGTGTCTAATAAACATGATATGCACATAAGTGTAAATACTCAACACTTCAATTTGGTTTAAATTTGAAGAAATTGAAAAAATAAACATGTTTTGGTACATATCCAAAAATCTAAGACACTCGGTGTCCTAAGTCTATGTAACATAGCATAAAACACACCATCTAATTCTTATTAGTCATCAGAATAATTTAATATAAACATTATGGATATCCTAATCTCCTAGTCACAACATGTTTTTCGTTTTCTTTTACCAGATAGGTGGACTCATTGCAATGTTTGCATCTTT
Source organism: Hippophae tibetana (assembly GCA_037013495.1). Lineage (NCBI taxonomy): Eukaryota > Viridiplantae > Streptophyta > Magnoliopsida > Rosales > Elaeagnaceae > Hippophae > Hippophae tibetana. The sequence goes on from CM072812.1 coordinate 2,155,977, forward strand.
CTACCTCTTATCTCAAGGATGGGCCATGGAAACACATTCTCCATTCTATATCCTTTCTTACACTAGAACTCTTGTTCTTCTTTTACCTCTATCCTTCTCCTTTTTCTTTATATTCTTCATGCTTGAGCCCTCCTCCCCCTCCTCCTATACTGATCATCTTTTTGAGTGTGTACTTTAACTTAACCCAAAGTTACCATTTAAAGAGAGCATTGATGGTGAGATTCGGACAGAACCAGTGTTGGGTATGAAAGAGATGGCAATTCCAATCTTTGCTGGAATATTATCAGCATTGAGAAGGGTGATTGCACGCCGTGTTTCACTCAAGGTAATAATATATGTTATCTCCTTACTCTGTTCGAATAGTTTTCAATTGATACAATTTTATAAACAATTAAAAGAAGTCATTGCTTATCAATGTGCCTTTCTGTGCTTTTAGAATCAACTAAAAAGGCGACTTCATGCACTAACCATTGCTTCTGCAACATGTTTTATGTTTCCTGTGGCCATGTGGGACGTAATCATAGTAAGTTCTATGATATAATACGGTGTCCCTGATTTAATTTGATTCATATTTTCCATTAAATTTCTGGAAGGCTAAAACTGCAAGATAGATTACTCGATCTAATTTCCTCCTTGGCACTCTTCTAATTTTCGTACCTTTTTCTTCTTGGAGCATTAGGGATCTCCTTCAAGTAGCAGCAGTAAGGTGCCGTTCTCTGCATGGACTTTTTTGAGTACCATTCTTTTTGGATTTATCTTGATATTCTATGTTGACAGCATTGCAGAAGAGAGGTATCTTGTGCAAAAAAATTCTCTTTTTTTATTTTCCCATCACCTCTCTCTAGTTTTCATATCTTGATCACAGATTAACATCAAGATATACAGATAAGAGTTCTTTTTCTCTTTTGTAGGCTACACATGGTTTTCTCTTCTCCGAGGCATTTAATGGTAGCTGGAGGAAGTATAATTGTAATAGAACTTCTGTATGGAATGGACTTTTCTCTTCCAGGCTTTTTGATATGCTGCTTAATTTTGGGCTTTGGTATGTGTTTATCATATTTTATTGCTCTAGCTGTTGCTATCATATTATCATGCCAAAATTATCTTTATTTTTATTACTGGAATATGTTCTCATGCTCTTTTCCATTTTTTCTTAAAAGCATTATATGTTTTATTAGAGTTGCTTTTGGATTTCATTTCTTTCAATTTTGTATTATGTTTTTTGAACTTAACAAAAATTGTAGGTGTATATGAGGCAACTTCTCTGGAACGTGGTAGAAAGGGTTCTCGCCTAACTTTAGATCAGTCAGATGGAATATTTGATGAGCAAATTCAGTCTTCTTCGCTTCCTACATGACGTATGATTTTTTAATTGCTTGGATCGGTTTATTTCTTATTGTGGATTTCTTGTATATGTTTTCTATGACAATACATAACTGAATGCTAGTCGTGCCTGAAATTAGCTCTTTTATTTACTGTAGAAGCTTTGTAGGTTTTAGGCTATCAGCAAATGCTATAACACAATATAGATTTGTATATGTGATGCCTTAGAGACACAATGGCTGACATGTCCAGTTGAAAGACTGGAAGGCACACACAAGGCACATACGTGCAGTGAATTACCGAATAGAAAAAGTTAGTTGTGCACAGGCTTTAGGGAATGAACCAAATCTAAATCTGTGACAAACGAATGTGCCCTAATGATGGGTCTCTCTTTGTTGACTTTTTTCTGTTGCAGTTGCCATTGACCGTCGATTTTATATATCTTGACCGTGTACAAGATACGGCAACTCAAAATCTTCTCATTACTGATTTTTGATTTGGCCTATGGTGAGTGTGGTTAAATCTGTGGCTACTTCAAAATCTACTCCACATTTCAGCTATCTATGCCATCTGTAGATGTGTACTAATTTCTGACGGGAACTACCAATTGATTTTCACTTGCAATAGTTTGTGCTCAATTAGTTGAATAGTGTGCGGCTAATGTGAAGTTCTTGTGGATCAGGATATAAATTTTTGTTTTTTTTTTCAGTTGCTGTGGGGTTGTGTTGGGAGTAGAGTTTTCAACGGGACGGAAGTGATCGGAGATGGTCCACAATTTAGAATTTAGCTATCATTATCACTTAAAATCTTCAATGAAGAACGGAGACCTCGAATGAAAAACAAGAATCTAAATATTATTTTTAATTTTTAATAAATTTTATATTTTTAATCTTTTAAATGTACATAAAATTATTTTTTTTATTGAACTCATTGCTATTTTATTTGCCAATTTAAGTTGACCATGTCAGGTTTCATAAAGTTCGATTATATCCTATTGGTAGAACAGGTCTCCTACCAATTGAAAGTAATTCAATGGGTTCTAGATTTAATTGATTCTATATCACCATGTCAGTATCTACTAGATCGAAATTATACACTCAAAAGCTAAATGCAAAGGTGAACGGCTACATAAATTGAAATTTGAAAGCTTGCATTAATAACTAATATAAATACACCTATAATTTTCATATGTAATTAAATAAAAACTGAAGTAATTAATTAATATAAAACTTAACAATTAATATAATACTGAAGTAATTAATTATGGTAGGAAAAGAACAAAGTCTTGTACAATGTAAACAAAATCCATATGTTCAACTCTCAAATTATCCCAAAAAATTTCAAAAAGAGGATACAAGTTTGGGATAATTGTCTCACTTGTCAAAGGCTCCCTCCCTATTCATTGCCCTCTCCAAAACACTACAAAAGTCGTCAAAATAAAGAAAACATTATTATTATTATTATTATTATTATTAATGTATGCATGCTACTACTGCGTTGTACCACCCGACCTTGTACGTCTAAGTCTTTAGTTATAAGAATAAATCAAACTTTATGTCATGTATGTTATAATTAATATATAATAACAGCCCTTTAATTTTAATCAGATATTATGATTTGGTATATAATATTTCCCTCATTAAGTCACATGTTTATTCGTAAAACATGACTGACCGCATTGCTTTGTTAAAGGTTTTTTTCCATTCCCCTTCTAATTGAAAGTTTTGACGCGCAACTTAAGTATTCTCTACAACCATGTTGTAATAACAGAGGGATACGAAACAGAAACTAACAAGTTTGAATGATGCACGAAACTTTTTGAATCATCTGAACAAATTAATAGGGAAAGGTTGGAAAATGGGGAGAACTCTTTATTCAAATGAATCTAAATATCATTGTTTGCATATTTCTCACTTTAATCAATGCATTCTGCGTCTGGAATTTCCAGACTTTTTGGTCAGTTCCTTAGTGATGACATGACTAATAATTCCAACAGGACAAAAGAGCAGGCATAAAGAAACCGAATGTCGAGTCTCAATTTCATTTTGCTGTCCATCGAGAAAAACTTGCCTGAGTGAATGAAAAAGTTAGGACTGTTCATATTTGACCTGCATACATGCACAAACTCACTTACAAGGTGATAAGACTTACCTTGCAGCAAAGAGATCTACAACCAACAAGTGAATCCAAGCAGAAGCCAAAGTCATCTCGCTCGAAAACATTTTCACTATACCTGGCAACTGCAAAATGAAACAGGTCAACATGAAACAATTGGATAACTTTGTTTTCCTGGACAATTCTATTGAAGGGTTGCTTTCAAAGATACACACCTCTGGCAACAAGTATTTACTTGCAAAGATCAATTGCACGGTTTCAGGTGTCCAGGAGAGGTACAATAGATACGCATATAGAAGCCCAAGCACAACATATGGTATGCTACTTTCCATAGATTTCTTCGTCTGCATTAACAAATTACCTTATTTACTTGGGAACACCACATGAAGTATAATTTGTACAATTTTAATTCAGAAGAACCAGCCGTCTAAGGTGTATAATTTTCATGATCAGAAGAACAATCGTTACTGAGCACACTAAATACTCCTAATTTAAACAGCAAAGCAAAACCAGAAAAAAAAATAAGCATACCAGTTCAGCTTTAGGAGCTAGAACCATAAGTGTATAATATGGGAGAACCGCTACAGTTCCCAAGCTGAAAACACTGCTTGCAAGTTGAGAATTGGACAACCCTGCAAACAAAGAAACAAACTACCGATTATTCACCTTTTTTTCTCAAAAACATTATAATTCAGATGCATGAGGAGCTCCAGCTACCCTTCTTTTAACAGGCAAACTAAAACGCTAGATCTTTTTAATAAGGATAAACACAAAGTAAAAGTAATGATATCAACTTGTTATAGTTTTATTTATAAGTAGCACATGAATGGAAAAGACAACCCCAGGAATAGGTGTTCTTTAACCACAAAAATAGCAATTTGAAATTCCATGTAACTTTGCTAAAATGTGGATGAACACATCACATGCAACAAGAAGGAATCTACAAACAAAATTAGGATTGACCAATTATGAAGGAAGGGAAAGCACCACTCAAAGTTTATTCCAAGGATATTGGAGAGAAGATTCATGAAGCTGGATTCAGATATACAATAAACAAGCATGGCTTGAATTCAATGATTCTTTAACATGCAAAACAGTGGCAGTGAATCAAGTGCCAGTTCGAAGCAGGTGATTTTAGATCCAATGATTCTTCAGCCTAAAAGTCTCTAAATGTAACCAAATTGGGATTCCAGAGCCAGAAAACCATAATTCTATAAATTTCTGCTGTGTTTGAGACTCAACAGTCAAAGGTGAGATTCACCTTGACTCCATATAGAAATACTGATTAAAATGAATAAAACTAGCAGAATAGGATTAAAGAATCACATGATGCATGAACAGCAGAACATTTTCTGTAAGCAACGAATTTCTCAAATTTTAGTCTACTGTTAACTTTTGATCCTCCAATGAAACTCCAGTCATCAGCATCTATTGTCAAGCCATAGAGTTCAGAACTAGTATTTCTGACTGAAACAGGTATTCTTTGAGCCATTCCATCAATATGCAAGGGTTTAATACTCTTCCTCAAGTGGTCAATCTACAAGAAATAAAACACTATATAAGAAAAACTCCACATCTCAGAGAATACACTGAATAACAAATTTGAGTAGAAATTTACAATGAATGTTTAAGATCCAGATGCATGTTGTAGCTGGTTAACACATATTGCCTTAAAGGACAATATAGCATTCGTATTTTCTCGGAATCCAAACAGCTTGTTGCCTGGTTGGGATGACCGGATTTAAAATTAGAAGATCCAAGTAACTATGCAGACCAAGCACTAAGAGGCAGAGAAAAAAATAATCAACACTGCTTCTCCAAATAAGCTATACTAGAAATCCAAACTGGCCAACATGCATATAATTGCTTATTTGCGTATGACTATTTCAAATACCCAGATAACCACAAATCCTAAGAACAGCTTAAGCTAGCTTCTTGATTGTATCATCTTGAACCCCTAACAAATGGGTAGGGAAAAGGGGAAAAACAAAAGGAAAACCTGAAGCATTTGCAGAAGGGCGTACCTGGAATGAAAATGAAGAATGACAAAAGCAAGAAGAAAAAGCCATAGCGGTGAGAAACTGAAATTGCCACGGTTGAAGTAAGCAATGGTAGCTCCTTCATTCGATTAATATACTACTCTAAAGTCTCAAATGAGGGTAATTACGCACTAGCACCAAAAATATAGCCATAGATTGCCAAACATTGCAAGCGATTGAGCGCAATAATGTCGTAATCAAGAGGATTGAAGAGGTCGGTGGTGTCCCTCCTACTACTTTTTTTTATTATCATTGTTAATATATAATAAGCCAAGTTGTACCATTATTACCCAATTTTAAATAAAATTTTTAATTTTTGAAATGCGACTTTATTTTAAAATTTTAAAAAACTTAATATATAAATTCTTTAACATTTAAATCATAGATTTGCCTTTTAAATTTTTAAAATTTTATATACAAACCCTAAATATTTTATTCACATATATATTTTTTAATAATTAACTTAGAATCAATATGTAAAATTTTAAAAATATAATTATATATTTTAAAAATTTAATAAGTTATGCAAAAATTTAGGAAGATAAACTATAACCTATATAATATATTTTCTCCGTACAACATCAAAAACAAATTAGTTTTTGAATTCATCGCTAATTTTTTAAGATAATCTAACCATTAGTTGTAATTAATTATTTTTTATTTATAATCTCTTAAACTATTTAAGCTTATAAATATCAATATTCTTAATTTATTACCTAAATTATTACACTATTATATTTTGATAATTTAGATTTATAAGTGACAAGAGAAAAAAAAATTATTCATTTGAATGTCAACCATCAGGATAAGATACTAAAAAATATAAGTAATAAAATATTACACAATTTATTGCATTTAAATATTTAGATTTATAAAAAATTCGATACACACTATTTATTTGCCGATAGTTTTTTTCTTTTAATTTGTTTTACAACTATCAAATAACTTCTTTTTTAAAGAAATAAATAGTGCATTATACATAGCATATAATAAATTCGTGAAAAATAGTGAAAAATAATACCTTCTTCTTCTTCTCAAGTGTAAAACAAAAGTTATTTTCTATTATTCTTTTTCTTTCCTTTTTATTTAGTGTTTATTATTTATTGGATTTTGTTTTTGAGTCCTATTTTCTTTAACATTTTTTTTATTTAATGTTTAAAATATATTTTTTGTCAAAAGAAATTATTGATGGACTAAAGAGAAGGCCATATTAATTTATCAAATGCAAACCCCAATTTTTCCTTATTAATTGTTGTTCAATGACTTTATTTATTTAACAAAATATGTGATTTTTCTTTACCAATTTTTCTTTATGAATATATAATATAAATGGTTGTAACTCATATGTTAATTTGGCTTCGTACTTGCATTTCAGTTCATGATTCTCGTACGTTAAAACCACGTACAAAATGTGAGTTCATCTTTTTGCTGTTGTAATCAAATTTAAATATTTTAAACATAAATTTTTAATTGTATTACATTGGATGATTTTTTTCGCAAACACAACTTATTATATGATGTAGTACAATATATATTATTTGTAGCGGATACATTTAAGATTTTTATTTAGGTTTGAAGTTTTAGTTTTAACAGTTGGTTCGTTTTTTATTTAAATTGCATAATAAATATTATATTTTGTAAATCCTTGAAAGATATCTAAAAATATGATTTTTAACTAATTATATTATTTATCATGTTGTTGTGATATAGTGATAACAAATCTCATTATCAAACATAAAAACTTAATTTTTGGAATTTGATTTTTGAGTTATAAAATATTAGTTTTAAAAATATATTACAATTAAAAATTAAAATATTTGTTATTTTTTAATTTTATATTAATGCTTTCAATTTTTTTATTGTTATTAAGACTCAATACGTGAATTAAACTAATAAGCAGCATATTAGCAAAGGTTACTAAAACAATAAAAAAATAGTTTGTATTATTTGTTACTATGAATGTAAATTCGAGTCAGTTAACTTCTTCCAAACTCAAATTTTTGGGTTTAGATATAATTTGGTAAAATATTATTGGATCGTGTATATTTTTATACCTAATTGTATCTAATTTTTCAAATTAAAGGAAAGCCTAAAATTTGACCTTAAAATATTTAAATGGGTTCTAGACTTTTTTTATTTTGATTTAGTTTGAGTTAATATTATGATTTAAATAAACAAGAAAATATAAAATAATAATATACAATATTCAAATGTAATCATACTTTATAAAATTTAATTCACTCTTACATTGGGTAGGATTTAAACTAAACATATAGTATAAATTCAACTATAAAATTATCCACTTATGATCAAACAAGACTTATTTAAATTTAATAGAACTTTAAGATTCAATCTACATTATTTGCACTTTAATCAAGCAAGCTCAATTTTAATTGTTACAGATGGACTTAATTTGATCTTTCTATTAGTCTCCTTGGATCGAATAGTATATCAAAATTGTCTATTTTTTATTAATTTAAATTCGATCTGATAATGTAATCAATTTAAATCCGAACAGATTAAAATTTTCGTATTAAATAAAGTTAAATTAATATTAAAATTTATTATATATATATAACACAAAATACTTAATATTTTAATTTTAACTTGATGTATTTATAGCATAATTTATTATTTATAATTACAAATGAGAAAATCAAAACAATAATAAATATATCTATATAATTATTAAATTATTATAAATAGTTATATTAATTTTTAAATTAATATAATAATCTAATTTAATAATGTTACGTATAATATTTAAATATAATACATTATAAAATAAAATATATATTTATTTATAATTTAATAGTAATTTATTATGAGTCAGATACAATAAATTATAAAACCTATTAATTGTATACTTTTAAATAAGGATCAGATCAAATTATAAAAATTATCAATATAATCTTATCTAAATCTAATAGATTGAATTATATTTTTTAATTTACACAAATTGATTGGATTATTTATTTACCCATATTATCAATATACTAAAAAAAATCTTAAGTATTTTATTTTTGTCTTATTAGTTAATTATTTGTTAATTTTGACTTGGTTCAATTTTATTTTCTTTTTGACATTTCATAAGTTATAAACAAAAGTGGAGGAAAACTTGTTTGAATAATTTTTTTTATTTAAATTATTGGGTAAAACATATAATTAAATCAATAGGATAAGTTTGCTTGTAATATTTTAAAAAACTAATATTCATAATTTTTAGAATATATATATTAAGTTGTATTTTAATTATTAATTAAATAAATTTATATATTAATTATTAATTAAATATAAAATTAAAATGCTAAGATACTTTATTTAAAAAATTAATTAAATTATAGATTATAATTTTTAAATTATTGTATGTATAAATATATCTTAAATTATAGTAGAGGATCCAATCTATCAAGTTCAAGTTTACATTAGGATATTAATTATTTAATAATACATTCTTTACTTGCGGTCATTTCTCACATTATTTATAATAATTCAATACGATATTACATAAAATATTTTAATTTATTTTTTAAATAAATAAAACACTATATAATAACTTAAAATTAATATTTTAATATATTAAATTTGACGTAGACCGAATCTAATCCTAGGTGACATGATTTGAATAAATTTATTAATTAATATTTAGTTAAAATAGTATATTTTTATTGAATTTTTTGAATCATCCACACAATATAACAAAAGATGATAAAAACATTTTTATTGTTCAATTAACTCAATATAAATCATTTATAAAATAGATTGACACGATTTATCAAACTTATCTTCATATTGTTTATGATTTGATGTACTTTGATGTACTATATTGAGCAGTTTTTAAAAGCGATAGATCTAGAAAAAAAACTAAATAGAAATGAATCATAAATATAAAACCTATAAATTAAAAACAGTTTGTAACTCAAACTTGTTTGAATATATTGAAGATTTAGAGAATAAATCTTATTTATAAGTGTATTAAATAAATATATAAAAATTAAAAAATTATTACAAGTATAATTTATATTTATTTAAAATATAATTATATTTAATCGATATATTTAATATTAAATAATTTATTATTATTATTTTATTCATAAATTTGAACAGAATTGTTTGGACGTGCACTTATATACTATTGGTTGCCCATATTTTGGGCCCAATACCATCACAGAAGCGCAAGCCTATCATAAAATCCCAGCTCATCGCATTTGGCCTAAAGGAGACATCATGTTACATAGGTGCACGCTGCCTCAACAAGTCAAATCCACATCATCATCTTCAACCTCCCAACCCTATAGGCAATGTTGCCTTCTCAACATTTGGCACCCACCGTGGAGCCACTTCCATTCAGCTGGTTATCTGGCAATGGTCGAGATCCTCGACCTTTCTCTTCGATCTATTACACTCTCCCAGTCGGAGTCATTAACAGCCCTCACTTCCTCATTCAAAGAATGCCACCGCCATTTTCTCATGAACAGAGATCACCGTTGAGCTCGTGTCCTAGTTTCCGGCTGTAATCATATTTCACATTCAACTTTATTCCAACCGAGTTTTCTCACCATGGTTCGACGTTGAACAAGAAATCGTCCCCAACAATGCTACTGTCAGGGATGATCGCTCTGCCTCCTCCATTTGCTTTGGACTCTATACTCATTGTTAACATCTACTCCTTTAGGAACAATCATCTACTCATTTTCTAGAGTAAACGATTTTACAGCCCTGAGTACTGGATCCAAAATGATTTCTAGAGTAACCGTAGAACCGTTTTTAAGTTGATAAGTTGTGTACTAAAAATTAGAGCTATTGTAATCTATTTATAGTTGAAAAAAAGTTAGGACAATTATGAAAACAAACAATTATGAAAACAAAGGTCACTATTTCTGGGTGCAAACATAATGTTAAAGTGTGTCGTAAGAATAGTTTTAATAATGAATTTTATTTATTTATTTAAATTCATTTCTCACGGGATCATACATGGTTTTTGCTAGTTCTGTTTGTGAAATGGTTTTGTGTTTCTTCAAGATATTCATATGTAGGCTCGCCATAAATTTTTTTCAAAATAAATGAAGCTCATGGAATTGTGCTATACTTGCTACCATTCGAACTAGCTTAGCATTTCTTCATGTGAATATGGTGTAAAATTTTGATTGAAATTTCTATGGATGTTAAAAAGTGTTATCACCTTAGTGATTTTTTTTCTTGAGCCCCTGGCATTTAGGACTCTACTTTTATAATTAAGTCGAAGTGGAAATAAGGCTTACTTTCAAAGGTTTGCTCCCCAACTGTTTGTTAAAATTTTCAAGTGGGCTTCGAGAAGTTTTTCATGTTCCATATTGGTAGCTTTTGACTTAGCTCTATCATTTTAATCTTGATATCCTTTCAACGTCAATTTGGGGCTCTTGTTTAAGAACTGTTGATTTTTTTTGAATGAATGTCATGGTTGGATTTGGTAATAATTGTTGATATTGGGTGATTAATGGCATTGTTGCAGATTAACGAGTGCATTCTACATATTGAAAGATCATATTTATATGATGGTTCTCTATTGAGTAAAGTTATTTTGTGGCATCCATGCTTACATTGGAAAGGTACCAAAAATATAAATTCAAGTGAGGACCTCGTGCCAAAAGAGGGAAAAAAATTAGCAAGGTTCGGCTGGTCAATTAGGAAGATTTCCATCATACATAATCATTGGGAATTCAACAACTTCTTGATGTGTTCTGGACAACTTCAAGAGTGTTATTCTAATGAAGTGAATTATATTGTTCTTAGAATATTACCAAAGCAGCAAGCTAAAGACCTACCAATTAAAGGTTCATTATCTCACCAAAATGAGTAAATAAACAGTTCCTTATGGCAATGTGGATTATACTGTGATTAACCTCTGGCATTTTAAATTCAATATTAGTTGCTCCATGCTCCAAAATCAAGGAATGTCTCTTCACTCTCTTATTTTTCTTGCTAAATCTTTTGGTTTATTATCTTGCTTTGCATAAGTATATGAATTTGAGATTTAACACTTAATAATACTGCCATGGTTCTCTCACCCATGGATGAGCTAATTATATTTTTATAATACAAAAGTGATGTATTGCTAAAGCATAATTACCTTGTGTTTATTTAATCAGATTCAATGGTTTCTCTCCAAGTAAATATTTGCATCACATCTATGATAAAAAAAAAGTTGTAATTGCTTTAAGGGAAGTACATTAAGAAGTATCTTAATGTTTATAGTTAAAAGTTAAGTTTTTATCAGTATGCGTGTCATTGCTTTGGAAATTCATTTATGATAACGTAGAACTGTAATTGTAGAAAGTCATAGCCTAACTCACTCAAAAAGAGTTCTCAAAGAAGAAGAGTTGTCATAACCTTATAACTAGTACTAGGCTGACATCCCTGGTCGATGTGGGACTCAACACTCTCGCTTACATCGGACGGGGACACCGCAAAAACCGATTCCACTCGTACGGGGACACCGCAAAGACCGGGTAACTGTGCCAGAGGAGCTAGAGGGGACTCATCGCACCAGAGACCTGCTTTGATATCATGTAGAAAGTCATGACCTAACTCCCTACAAAAGAGCTTTCAAAGAGGAAGGGTTGCCATAACCTTATAACCAACACTAGGCTGACATCCCTGGTCGATGTGGGACTCAACAGTATTTTATGTCTTTGAAATATGAGCATTGTCAATCCAAACTAAGACTTTGATTTTCTTAAGTGTAATCCGTGAACAACTACCATAATTGAGCACACTTTAAGATTAGTCATAGAAGTTGATCTTTTTTTTTGTGGTTTGATCAAATAGCTTGGATTTTTATCCCTAAAGGTGTATGTGCATAATAAGTTTCATATAATTATTCTCTTTCTTGCTAACCTCTATGTACATGGGTGATCTTAAGAAGCCATGCATTGCATGATTAAATTACAAAGTTGAGACTTTAAAAACTAGATGTACGACAACACAAAAAATTCATTGATGCTTTGTGAGAGAAACACAAGATATTCCAACAAGTTTGCTTCCAAAAATTTATCGATATGTTTGCTTATAACAAGAAAATTATGTTAGCCTTTTTTTATTATATTTCATGCATTAATTATATGAACTGTCAAAATAATTTCTTCATTGGGACCTTTGGACTCAATTTCCATGTATTTATATTATAAATTAACACATAATTTTATTATTGTTCCATATTGTTTAGCTATTACATTTTTAGGCAAGTTATCATGGAGCTCACTCAATCATTTGGGGATACCTTAAAATTAGCAAATTTATCATGAATTTTAGACTACATATTCTAACACAATATGTATTGGACTGTCATCAAGCCTCTCCTCGTGTCCATTCTCTTTATGTCGAAATTATTACATATACAAGATTATTTATTCTAGCGAGGTTGGAAGAATATTGAATCTATTCTTTGGTTTATTTTCTCTCTATGATTTATTATCATGCGACATCATTTGCTAAATTCACAGTATTTTCTTTGGACTTATATTATCCTTAAAGGATACTAGTTGCTATGGAAGTCATTTTAAGACTATAAACTTGTGGTATTCGAAGTTTGGTACTATTTAACTGTACATTATGCAATCAGGAGGCTTATTTTTCCTTTATCTTCTTATTATTAAACTTCACTACTAATTATTTACTTGTTGATACTTATGGATGTGTTGGTGAAGAATTAGAGTACATTTATTAGCATCTTATAACTAACTTGTGATAGCATGTCTTGAAACACGCGTTAGATTTTGATTTGCATATTTGTTAAAGTTGCAGCAAATATAAGCCCTCCAAGGTTTGCTATATATTTATCTTATAATATTATCATTTTCTCATTTTAAAAATGAAATATCTCTACGTAGCTTGATTATATATTTGATAATATTCTACCATTCATTTACCTACTAAGTTTAATTAGACATACTTTAAGATTAATATTTTTTGTTATGATTTATATATACATGACATTTAATGATGGAATATTTTACTTTATTCGCATGCACTGTTCAAGCAATATCTCAATGATAATTAGATGTCTCGTTATTGACTTATAGGATTTTTCTAAATATATATAAAACATATTATAAAGATTGGATTATTTATTCTAACATAATATTATGGATAAGCCTCTTCTTTGACCGATTCTCTTAATATGGATAAAATTATTATGGAATATGGATTGTTTATCTTTGGAAGTTATCCAAGAAAAATATGAATTGAACACTTTGGTCACGAATGAGGTAGAGTGCTTGGGCTATCATTTTTTATCTTGTGAGATTGGTATCTCTTGTTTAGGTAAATGATAGCATGAATAAAAATGATATAGCACGAGCTAATCATCTTTGTTATAAACTAGGTAAAGCGTTCGAAATAAAAATATGAATTAATCACCTCGATCAGGAATCAAATAAAGTGCTCGGGATAAAAATACAAGTTAATCACCTCGATCAAGAACTAGATAAAACTTTTAAGATAAAAATACGAGCAAATCACCTTAGTAAAAAATTAGGTAGAGCGTTTGGGATAAAAACACGACCTAATCACCTTGGTTAGGAATTAGGTGGAACACTCGGGATTAAATTACATGTTAATCACCTCGATTAAGAACCAAGTGGAACACTTGGTCTAAAAATACGAGCTCATCACCTCGATCAGGAACCAAGTACAACACTTGGGGTAAAATATATGAGTTGAGTTGATCACCTTGATCAAGAACCAAGTAGAATACTTGAGCTATCGTTTTTTACCTTGTGAGATTGGAATCTTCCATTATAGGTAAAAGGATAGCATGGATAAAAAATGATACAACACAAGCTAATCACCTCGTTGAAGATTTAGGCATCACTCTCTTTCCTTTTCTCAAAAGGACCATCTATTTTATAAGTTTAGTAAGTAATAGCAATCAACTCAAGCAAAATGTTATAAATAACACTTTGGCATGTCACTTGTCATAGTTTGGTGTTTATAATTAACCTACGATACTATTATACAAATTTTTAAATTATTTATTTGTTTTGAAATATTCTCTAAAATGGAATCGAGTATTCTATGAAATTGAAAGCATGTCTTGTAAATATAATTTAGAACTTGGATACAAGACAATTATACTCATTTACTTTAACTTACTTTAACGATGGAATTAAATTAAAAAGAATAAGTATATTCAATGTTTAGACATATTTATCATTTTATAGATAACCCATATTTTGGATCTAAGTTGATCACATTTAACCTAGAGGGGACATTATGTTATATAGGTACACATTGCTTCAACAAGACAAGACATATCATCGCCATCGTCTACCATCTTACGACCCTAGAAGTAATGTTGTCTTTTTAATTATAGTTATTATATTTTATGAAGAAAAATATATTTTAATAATAATTAGTGAAAATTAGTATTTTATTAAATAATTTTGTGAATTAATGTAATTTATAATTAAAATATAATGTGTTAAAAAATAATTATCATTAATGTTAATTAGATTATAAATTTTTTTAATATCCATATTATGTCTATGATTTAAAATTTAAATTATAGTATTTTTTTTAATTTTAAAATCAAAACAATTTAAATAATTATTATATTTTATAAATTTTAAAAAATAAATTATAATTATATATTACAAATTATTTTTTAATAAAAATAAGAATAGTTATTTCTTGATTCTAAGCATACAAAAAAATACAATTATTTTATATATGTTATGATTTTAGTTTTAAATTTTTTAAAAAATATAATTTATATATAGGTTAAAAATTAATAAATTATTTTAAATGAAATATCAATAGAATTCCGAACACATTAAATAGGTAGGCTGGTTCATATAAATGAAGAAAAGTAAAAGACGACTTACTTCTTTTAAGAATGACAACCTGCGACCACTTTTCATTGTCGGCTTGATTTTTCAATGCATAATGTGATACTGTTATGTATGACAAAATGATTTAAGAAATTAAAAACAATACTTTTTTAAAAATTAAAATAATATTTTAAACACAATAAACAATAATATTGTACAGTATTTAGGCTTTAATATTAAATAAATTTAAATTATTATAATTTAATTTAAAGAAAATTAATTAAACAGTATTTAAAATTAAATAATATATAATATTTTTTAATATAAATATATATTAAATTGTTTTATGATTATAAATTTTAATAATTTTATTTTTCTGTTTTCCAATGATTTATTGGGGGAAATGCCGAGTGACTAATTCTGACTGTCTATTTACGATTCATCTATCCCTCTTTATATATTAGCCAGAGCCTCTAGCTATTTTTCTTTGGCTGATGCTATCATAATTATCATTACTAGTATAATATATTTTAAATTTAATTATAAAATAAATATATTATTTCAAAAAAAAATTAATATCATCATAATTGATTTTTATTTATTAACTAACAATAACACTATAATAATTAATTTTAAAATATAATTGATATTTTAGTAATTTTTGTTGTGATAAAACAAAAAATAATTTATATTATTATAATATCACCGTTCTAACTTAATCAAATACTAAACAATAATTCAATAAGAATATTGCTACATGTCCCGATTATCAAATACCTCAAATTGATTGGTAAGAATGTCAAAAATACTCACGGGTTTAGATAACGAACTCGTTCGCTTTTAGTTAGCGAATTTTAAATTAATTTTTAAATTTAAATATTTGTTTATTTAAAATTTTAGATTTATTTTCGGTTTAAAAGTTAGAGTAATCCAATTCCAATACTCAAAATTATAAATTTATATTTTATTAAATATTATATATTTTTTATAGAGATAAAAATATTTATAATTTAATATTTATAAAAAAATATATAATTAAATATACATAACATATTATTATTTTAATTAATAAATATTTTTAATTAAATTTTCATGCTTGTAAAATAATTTTAAATTAAAAAATATTAAAATTCAACCTCTGAAGAGTAACTGATGGCAATTTTTCGTATATCTGTTTCATTTTCAAATTTAAATATAATATTTTAGTTTTAATTTTAAGTAAAATACAATTCGACGCTGTTTTACCGTTGACATAGGTTGTATGTAAAGTTATTAAATACCATTTGAATTATATTAAAAAAATAAAAAATATATATAATTGCTTATATCCGGTACTTATCACGAGTCGGATGATAAGAGTTATTCACACAATAATTACTCTGTAATATTGTAAATTGACAAAAAAAAATGAATTAATACTTTTATAATAAATAATATTAATGTTAAAATAATTAAATATTTTATCTTATATTTTAATATAATAAATTTTTATTTATATCAAATACGTTTTAAAAGATAAATATTTTTTTAATTTTTAATTTATTTTATCTTAAATAACAATATAATTAATAAAAATAAAAATTTATATATATTTAATATTATTATTCTTTTAATATAACGGCAGGAACAACAAAGGACGGGTGCAAATTGATGAGAATCTCAATTCTCGAGACTAAAGCTTTGCCTTTTGTTCTTTAATTTATTTACTTGTGATAATGAAATAACCATTTATTCCGAAATTACGTACCCAATTTTCCAATGTAACTCTCCATTTTCCACTCTCGATCACATCAAAGTGACGAAAAGAGAGATTCTTATAGAAATTAAAAAATAAAAAATAAAATCTAAAAAACTGTTTGATTTGTTCTTTCTAAACTTTACTTGTGCTTTTGAACGTATCTTTCGCTCATTAATTAAACAATAATCACCGATTATATCATACGACTGGAATAGAAAATATTATAAAACTCGTAATAATTTTGGAGTAGCTATAGATATATTTTTAATAATTTCAAGTTATTTTTGTTATTATTAAAGCAAAAATTATTTTAATATTAATCTTTTTACTGTAAAAATATCAATTATATAATTTTATAAATGAATATCACCAATTTTGTTAATTATAGTTCTTAAAGTAAATACATTGTATTGTCATATGAATTTTTTTTAGAAAAATATGTGTAATTAATTATTTAAATATATATTAATATAAATCGAATCAATATATAATTATGAATTAGACTTTATTATTATGATAATTAATTAAATGTATACATTTATTGACATTATAAATTTTTTGAAAAGACAATATGCATTTACTATATCATATAATATTCTTCAATATGCAAATCATTTTAAGTAAAATATATGAATGATAAGGAGGAGTACATATAAGTTAGATTATTATCTCATTATAATGAATATACATTAAAATATATCTAATTGACACAATAGAATTAAACATATATTTAATTAAAAACAAAATACATTTAAATTATACCCAATTTGACTCTATCAATTGATTAAAATCATATAAGTTAAATAATTTTACAATTAAGTTGAATATGTGTCCAATTCGATTCTACAAATTGAGATCACATGTTGATTAAAATTCAGTTAATTAATTATGTATTCAATTTAGTTTTAATGAGTATGATTATCGATCAATCAAAAATTAACTAATTTGATAATTGTCCAATTATCCAACTCTTATTTGATAAGCATAATCTTCAACTAACAAACTTCGACTTATTAGACATGTGTTCAATTTAGTTTCTTTAAGTGTGGTCACCGAATAAGTTAGATAATTTATTGATTTAGTTAAATATGTATCCAACTCAAACACATGAATATGATCACCCACCAACAAAAGCTCTAACTAGTTAAATAATTATAAAATTTAGTCGGATATATATCTAACTTAGTTTTGATGAGTGAGATCACCCGTTAATTAAACTATAGTTATTTAAATATCTATCTAATTATGATCGATAAAATTAAATAAATATGTAGTTAAAATCAAATCACAAATTATCAATGAAAATTAAAGTAAGAATCGATCATATTTAAGTTTTAACAAATATTAGATAACACATCAAATAATCCTTTTTTGATGGAGTGAGTTTTAAAGTTTTTGCAAAAATGATTTAAATTATAACAACCTGTCAAATGTAATAAAAATCATATCAATTAGTTTTTATATATTTTAATTAGAGATTCAAAGGAAATAATAGAGTCAAAACAAGCAAAACGTATATATATCTAAAAAAATTGAATTGATATTTAAAAGAAAAAAACAAGTAATTTGAATATAATATAATAAGCACAAAATTATTATTAGCATTTTTTGATTATTATAAAATGATATTTAGATTTTGTATTTATTTTTACTATAATTATTATTAAAATGTATCTGAAGTTAAATTTTTTATTTTATTTTTAAAATATATTAAATATATAATGTAATAGTATTTATAAGGTATAAAGACCACAATTTAAGAAAAAATATTAGAACTAATATCCTAAATAATATTATAATAAATTTATAATAGTCATGCATTTTTTGAGATGGTAATAACTATATTTTTTATAGACTAATAAATTAAAGAAACCTCAATGTCATGCCAAGTGAACTTTTTTAAATAGGTTTATTTTTGCGATAGAAAGTTTACCAAAATTCAAAAAATTTAGTGTAATAAAACAAAGCAAATCACTTACATTAAAATATATCATTTAATATATTACATTTTTTAAAATATATTAAATAAAAATATTTGTTATTATTTACTTAATATTTTAATAATTTTATAAAAAATATTATAACCAAAAATTGATATTTATCTTTTCTTTATTTACTAATAAAATAAATTATTAAAAAATATTATTATTTTATTAAGATATTAATAAAAATTAATTTAAATAATTTTTAATTTTTTTATAAAAAAAATCAAATAACTCCTTTCGCTGTACATTATTTTTCTCTGAAAGAGATTGTAGAATAGGACTGTTGTGCAACAGTGTCTTATAAACGAGGTAGAATGGGGTTGGTGAGAGTGCACATGAATCAGCAGCAGGACAGTCTGGCATGAGGACGATCTCTGGTTTTGTAGCACGTGCTTACTTTAATATTTGAAATGAAGACTTTTATATTATGTTGAGATATTAAATAAACGGTTTAATTATATAATATATATTTTTTACATAAAATTTAATTTTTAACCTTTTTAAAAATATATATATTTATCTTAAATTAATATATATTTATTATTAAATATTAAAAATAAAATTATTAAATTATTTATACATTAAATAATAATTAAAATAATATTGATGTAATTTGATATCTCAACGAGTTGAAATAAAAATAATTTCTCATTTCAAAAAGAAAATTTGGGGTCTCCACGGAAGACGTGGCCTCATTTGTCCCGCATATATTACAAACTCTCAAGTATGCAGTGACTTTATCGTAACTTACATACCAAATAAAAATTAGGTGAATTGTTGAGATGGTATTTTATTAATGTTAAAAGCTATTATTTAATATGTTAGTTTAAAAACTATGATTTTAATTATATTTGTTTATAAAAAGAGTGTTATTTAAATTTATTTATTTGTAAAAGAATAATGATTAAATAAAGATAAAGTTAAATTTATATTTATTTTTTAAAATATAATATTTATTATATGTATTTATATTTTTAATAGATATATACCTAAAAATATTTAATAAAATTATTTTTTAAAAAATTCTTTCAAACTTTAACAAAATTATCGATTAAACTTAAACAAAATATTATCAATCTCATTTATTAAAAAAATTGATTAATTTTTTAACTAAAAATTATTTTATTTAATATATATCTATCAAAAATATATAAAATATATATATATATATGTTATGTATATTATTTTATTTTATTTAATCAAATTTAAACTTTTATTTCCCTTGGTTTTACTTTACAAACAAAAAAAATAAACAACCCCTTAAACCTAAACAAATAAACTTAGTAATAAAGTTTTTTCCTAATAATTAAGAAGGATATATTTGATAATAATTTTCATTTTATTTTTTAATCTTAAAATAAATTATGCTTAAAATAATTTCAGATTTTAATATTTATAGTTTTAATGAATCAATACCAAAAATGGGACGGTTCATAAATATTTAAAAATATTATATTTTAATCAAAATTTTGATTTTTTTAGATAATAAATTAAGTCTTGTAAATTTTGCATGTGTAAATATTATAAGAAAAAAAAATCAAAAAATCAAAAACTTAAAATTAATAAATAAATAAAATAATTTTTTTTTTACAAAACAACTTGTAAGATTTTTTAAATTTTTTTTCTAGAAAATTACAAAGTACAAATCGTTAACAATCATAATGATAATTGTTTTTATAAAAGAATCATAATTATCAAAATAAATTTTAAATCATATATTATAAATCATAATAGTTATCAAACATGTTTTATATAATATAGCTTTCATTTATAAAAATAAAATATACAATATAGATCAAACGCATATATCTAAATTCATTAGTAATCAAATTTGATAAATTTAAACAAAAATATTTATTAGTACATGGAGAAAAACATGATTTTTTATGCTTCATCCTACTGAAAGATTTTACTTTGATTGTTTAAAATTTATATATTAGATGTTTTTTTTAAATATATTTCCAACAAATTACAAGTAAAATAGATATAAATATAAAATAAAATCATTATAAATTAATAGTTAGATAAAAAAATATCTTAAAATAAGATTTAAATGAATAAATATAAATTTATGTTTTTAATAAAACAATAAAAATAATAATTTATTCAATCAAAAATAACTTTTTTCCTATATAAGAATATCATCTTTTTTATAAAAAATAAAGTATTACTTATAATATATTAGTTGATGTATTGTTCAATTATTGTATAAATATTCACTTTTTTTAATATTTTTGATTCAATATAAAAAATATTTACTTTATTTTACATGGTATCCCATCATCAAATTTGACGGATTCTAAAATCTTTAAAACGCTTTTGCAACCTAATGCTAAAAACCCATGTTTTATTAGCTTGATAACTTGTCGATTTATTCACTAAATCATATAACTTATTGATTTTTCGTTCTTTTCTCAACAAGTTCAACGTTCATGACATAAATGTTTCACTTATGGAAGTATTATGAAAAATAATGAATGAAATTTGCTAATTATGAGAGTGTATATACATTATTAGTTTTTAATTGATATTTTCGTATAATATATTTATGATTAATTGTAATCAAATTTTTTATAGAATATATTAGTTGATGTACTTCATAAATATTCACTTTCTATTTATAATATTTTTAATTTAATACAAAAAATATTTCCTCAATATTCATATTCTTTTACAGAGTTAAATATGATTCGATAGTTTAAAAGGTTTTGAAGTAAATGTATTAATATTTTTTTATTTCATGTGTTAGTCATTAAAAGATTACATTTGAGTACCTTAATTTAAGTATTAATATTATTTTAAATATTTTTTAATTATATTTGCTTTATTTTCTATACAAATTGGATAGTTGATCTCATGTATCTTACGTGCCAAATTAAACATTAATATTTATGAAAATTTAAGAAAAAGAAAAAATAATAACAAAAATAATAATTTAATGGTTAAAAAATTAAAAATAAATAAATTTAGATATTAAAACAAAATATTTTAATAATATAAGGTATGAAAAATAATGATACTTTAACTATGACATTGAATATATAATAATAATTAGAATAGTTTAAATTTAAAGTTTATTTTTATGATCCTAGTTTAAATGTTTTAACAAAATAACTCAAAAACTTAGAATAAAAAGTCATACCATTAAATTTTTTATCTTAAGAAAAATATAATTATAATTATAATTTGAATTTTAATATTATTTTTATTATTATAAATTTTAAAAATATTATTTTTTATAAGTTTTTAACAACACCATATATAAAAATACACCAATGTATTAATGTAGTTACCAATCCCAGCTAGATAAGTATACTTAGTTGAATATTATAGCGGAAACGTAGACCATTCAAATCATGCGAAGAATGAACCATACTTATAAAAATATTAAAATAACAAATCGTCTGAACATGTTTTTGACGCATGTACCAAAAAAATCATAACACCGCGTCCATTGTGGGACCTACCTAACTTTGCTTGTTGTTCCCTCCAGAATCCAGATTCAGATGCCATGCCATGCCATGATAATAGTAAATAATTGAAGCGCGATTAGATATAATGAAAAAGGCATTTGAGGTGGGTCGTAAAGAAGTGTTATTTATTATCAATTAATTTGTTTTTATTTTTAATTTTAATGGATGATTTTTTAGAAAAAATAATACTAAAGATATTTTCTCCGAAAGTGAGAGGTAAGGAATTGAAAACAGCTTTGATAAAAACTAGACAGAACACTTCTGGGAAATTTACTCTTCTTTTTAATTGACTATTGTATCAAATATTACAATAATAATTTTCTTTTTTAAATTTAACATTTTTTGTTTGTTTCAAAATGATTATTTTTTAATTTTATTTACCAGAATTAAGAAAGAAACTAAATATATCAATTAATAATATATATTATCATAATCTCATACAAATGTAAATCATATATTTTATAAATAATTATAGATTTTATTTAATTTAACATTATGATTTATATAGATAAAAAATATATAATTAACATATTAATATAATCGTGCCTAAATATAAATATAATTACTCTTACCCAACTCATGAGCGTTGGATGTTATTGCTTTTATAAAATTACTTCTTTTTCTCTAAAAATAAAACATTTATTTATAATTAAATTTCATTATAATGAATACCAATAAATATTTGAGGTAAAGTATACATATAAATAAAATTATCAATATTATCATTAAAAGTCCATTGGGTCCTAATATAAACTAATTACTTGATATTTCTTGAAATTAAGGATGCTATCGTACAAAAATTCCATAAAAGTGAACGACTTTGAGAAATAAAATTTTCAATCTCTCAAAAAGTATTAAAATTATCTTACATCAAACCTATAATAGCATTAATGTTATCACCTCGTTATCTTATAATTATTTTAAATAAATATATGTAATAAAAAAAGAGTAAAACATGGCCCGACTCTTTTATCATAATGACTCAATTTAAATTTATTCAAACAATTAAAAATATTTCTTTAAAATAACACTAGATTGTGTAAATTTAGAATTATTAATGACAATAACAAAATTAATTTTGGCAACACTTTTGAGAAATGTTTTCCAAAAGGAGGAAGAGATATGAAATAATCAAAACTAACACAAATTAATCTGATCATCTGATCAATAATAAAGACATAAATATCATAATAATAAGAATTCTTAATTCAAGAAAACTAATTTAATTTTAGAATAATCGTTTTAATATCTAGGATTTTTACATTGAATAAAAAATTATTACAATATTTTCAAACTTGTTTAAAAGAAATGAAGATGGCAAAGATAGGATGAGACTCTGGATGACTAAAATAACTTGTAATGTTAAATTTTTTTACAAATAAACATATCAAAATAGAATATATTTGTAAAATTTAGATATAATTTTAACTAGTTTAAAGAAAAAAAGTAAATCGACAAAAAAATAATAATTATTAAATAGTTTTAAGTTTAAAATGATAAAAAAAATATGAGATATCATTTAAATAAATTATTAAAGAGATATTATATCCGGTATAAAGATAATTAAAAAAAAATTTCAAATAAAAAACTTTAATTATTTCATGAATTTTTAAGTATCAAATTTTTTTTCAACTAGAAGAAAAAAATCTTATAAGTTATCTTTGACATTAGACACTACAAGCAACTTTAGTATTACAATTATCTTTGAAATTACTAACTCAAAATCAAATGTATGAAATATTTTTTTATGAACAATAAAAGTCTTGAAATATTATAACATATATAAATTCTTCAAATATTATAGATATGTTAAAATCTCATTCATTAAAATATGAAAGAAAAAGATTCTTATTGAAGTAAATTATGCAAAGAATTAAGGAAATATTTTTCTTATTGAAAAAAAATAGTATTTTTAATACTCTTAAAATTTAAATGCATAATATCTCTTTCCTAGATAATTTTTTTTATAAATTTAATAATAATAACTTTAAAATTTAATTTATATTAAAAAATAAATAATTTTTTTATAAATTTAATAAAAATATTATGATCGTATCATTGTAAAAAAACAAAATATCCCGTACGATTCCCATATTTTTCCGTTTGAAAAGGCGCAAATGTAGGAATTTTTCTTGAATAATATTAATATATTTTAAATTTTTATAATTTGATAACTTTTTTAATTAATTAAAACATTAAAAATACATATATATTTCATTTCTTTTAAATTTTTCTTAAAAGATAGCGGATAGACACAAACACAAAAAACAGATTCACATAATAAACATGTCGAAAAAAATCAGAATAGTAACAAACGGTGCCGTTCGCGATCGCTGACAATTTCCAATCGATTATATAAAGGAATACGAATCCCATCTTTTACATTATTTCTCATCATCGTGGCACCAAACGCTCCTCTGCCTTCGTCCTCCGGAGGAAACTCTTCAGGTAGCCCTTTCCATCTCTTATATATCTATTCGCAAACATGTTATTTCTAATATAATCGTTACTGTCTTTGAGTTTGAATATTAATTTTTTAAGGTGCGCAATAGTTCGTCAAGCTGTTTTGGTCCTCTTTACAGATCTGTCACTGTTTTTGGCCTCTATTTAATTGCATATTTTTAGAATTTTTTTATTACGAGCCCTAACTTATGTACATGTAACAGATCTGTCTGGTATATGAGGCTATGAGCTGTGTTTTTTTTTCCTCTTTATTTTTTCATTTTTTCCCACAATTAATGTGGATTTTCCTTGGCTCATGGGTCTTTGATTGACTTTAGGTGACCGTCTTCAATTTTTCAGCTTCCTAATTTTCGGAAACGTCACTCGTAGCCCTATATAGTATACGGTTCGTTTTGTGGTGCAATTCCAGAGCAAGCAGTTCTAGCTTGGTTTCATTCGAAATTTTGAGCTGTTAGAGAGTTTCGGTGTGGGATTTGTGCCTGATTATTAAGAAAGCTTCGGTTTTTTTTGAAGGTCTGACTTAGATCTGACATGTAGCTGTTTCAATCTTGTGTTTTTTTAGGGTTTAGTAAATTAGTTGCATGGGTTTGGGATAAAATTCTGTTTCTTTTCTTTTAGAAAATTAGAATCTTTAATCGGATCGTTTAAAATTATTTGTTGTCAATTGGGTTTCAGTATATATGGATTTTGATGTTTGAATTTTCATAATTTGAGAGCTGAGTAAAAAAAAGCTGGATTTGTTGTTTAACTTTAACTCTCTACTTGATCTAGAAATAAAGTGTTTGCATAGATCTTGAATTTGTTGGAAAGTATTCTGATTGCTTTTTCTTTGTGTTTAATGGACAGGCGTTCTTCCGTTGATCCAATTAATTACGAAGATGAGTCATTGTAATCTTCAGCGGAACGCCTTTGTGGGATGTGAAGAGACAAGAGGCTCTGCCTTTTTCTCTGATTCAAAGGAGCCTGTGTTTTGCCCCAGACCTCGCCGGGTTGGGATTCTGTCTACTAATCCTCCCAGGTCTTCGAGATTGCAGATGAGGTGCTCCTTCTCCCCCTCCCCCCTTGATTAACCGTTTTGTTATTTATTTTGTTGTTGACCTTAAATCCTAGAACTCTATTTTGATTTTTTTCTTCTTGTTTGCAATTAGTAGCCTGCAATCTGATGAGGTATGCGAGTCAAAAGCTGGGGCAGATATTCTAGACATCATTCTCAAGAAGGTATGTTCTTGCCTTTTGCATGAGTTACTTGTTTTAATCTTGGCACTGTAATCGTACACTGACATTGCTGGGTCAATTTGCTTGGTCTGTTCATTGTGGGTATTACATGATGTGATGTTTCTTGTGCTCGATAAAAAAATGGTTCAATGCTATACTCAAATGACCATTTGTTAAAGCCTTGCATTTTCATCAGTTGACATCCCCTTCATGTTATCCTCGCACAATCTTTATGGGATCTCGATCTGTTCACTTTTACGGGGTGGATATGATTAAGGCTGCTTTGCTGTTTTTCATTTGCTTACCAATGGTAATATTTATAGTATATATTGCATTTTGATAGTAATTTAAAATTTGTTTTATTCAGGAGGGTTATCAGGAAGAACAATCGACAGCCCCCCATATTTCTTCACCCCCATATTTTTGTGGCTCTCCACCAAGCAGGGCAGCTAATCCACTAGTCCAAGATGCCCGATTTGGAGATGAGCGACTTGCTCCTTTTCAAGTATTGCCATCTCCAACTCAAGGTTTTTCATCATCATCATCAGCCCGAAAAGGAGGTCGTGTTAGAATGAAATTTGGTCTTAAACCGGCCACGGTTAGAGTAGAAGGATTTGATTGTCTTAACAGGGACTGCCAGAATTCCAGCATCCCTGCCATGGCTTGAAACTTCGGCAACATAATTGTATATAGTAGGAGGAAGCCAAATGCCACAATATTTCAGGAGCATAGAAGACTTGACTAGATGACGGATTTTTTTGATGATTATTATGAGCATTGGGATCTGCTAGTACTGTATATATATGACGATATGTTTTATTGGTGATAATTTCATCGATGATGTCACTGTAAGTAGTTTGGTTGAACATAAACGGAGCAAATCTGTGGTGTTCATGAGCAGGTTTGAATATGTTTGAAGAGCTTGTCTCTTTTTTGTACCATATAATTGGGTCTGTATTGAGATCTAGATCCCCTCCCCCCGCCCCGCCCCGCCTATGAGTGGTCACAATATTTATAATGTCCTATTGGTGAATTAGTAATTTTACCATGAAATGTATCTGGCATTTTTCAATTGATAAGGTATGGTTATTTGGTGGGAACTATAAATAAAACTACTGATCTCTCCAAGAACCGAACTCGTCCATCCTTTTTGGCATACCTTTTCACTTTGACTCGAAATTCGGCTTGCGTCTGGTTAATTTGATCAATCGCCAGTTTATAAGTGGTTCGAACAACTGAAACAAAGATTTTTAGTCCTTTTACCAGTTGATGAGCTACCCCAACTACTTTCTTAAAGTGTGTTAGTCATTGAATACCGTCACTTAACTAATAAGAAAAAGCCCTTTACTAAAAAAAAAAAAACTTGATCGTCATTAGAAAAATGATTAATTATATTTTTATATATAAAAATAGTGTAATTTAGGATCGTAAGTGAAGTTGAGAAATTAAATATTTAAAATTTTTATTAGGTGGTTTGAACAATTAATTTGATTTTTTTTTAATTTTTTTCAAATCATTGTTAAAAAATAGTTTTTTTACAATTTTAAAAAATAATTTGTTTCGTATTGTTTTATAAAACTGTCTAAAAACAAAAAAGAAACATAAAAATATATTTTTCGATGTGTATGGTAAAATTATTCTTAAAAATTGTTTTAAGTGAAATACTTGTATTTAAAATATTACATTATATCATTTTTTAATTTTTTATTATAATTTTAAGTATTTATAAACAAATAAAAAATTAATAAATAATATTTAAAATTAATAAATTGTAAGTGATAAATTAATATAATATATATATAAGTATATTTTTCTTTTCTTACAATTTTTTTAATGTAATAGTTTCTATATTAATTTATGAATTTTATGTATAAATCTTGAGTTGACATTTTATTTAAAATGTGATCTAGTTATGCCCAATGTTTAAAAATCTTAAAAAAGACAAACATGTTTTTTAAAATTATATATATATATATATATATGTTGATAATTGGTTATGAATTTTAGTTGATTATGGTTATAATATTCTTTTGATTTTATTTCAATTACACTTAAATTATCGTAAATTTTAATATTATTATACATTAAAATAATTAATAATATATCAATTTTTGATAGGAGTTAATAATACGATAAAAGATTTATTCAAAAGCAAAATGAACTAAAAAAAATAGAAAAAATTCATTTAACTAGTTTACTAAGTAAAAAAGACAATATAGTATGACGGATAAAATTATAAAATTAGAGATTTTGTCTATAAAAGTCATATCCTATAAGGGTTAATTGTGTTTTAGTTTAAAAATGATCAAAATTTAACTTTAAAATTGAAAGCTCATTTTTTAATCAATTTTATTTAAAATAAAAATAAAAAAAATCTTATTTTACAAAACATAATTATTATAAACATAAAAAATATTAATATCTTATAAATTTATAATTAATTTTAAATATAATATAAATATAATTATATTTAATAAATAATTATAATATTAATTATAATTATGATATAAAAAATAATATTCATAAAAATAATTAAATTATTAAAAAAAATTGTAAAGCTTTTATATCCAATTTTATACCAGATACAATACAAACATAGAACATTATATCACAAATTTTACGTAAAAATATTATCTAATATAATAATAATATTATTATTAATATAATAAAATATATAAATTATATCTAATTAATTGTATTTTAATACTTAAATAAAATTATTATTAATAAATATTTATTATCTTAGTAATAATTAAAATTATAATAATATTAGAGATATGTGTTATAATGTAATTTATTTTTATTTTTTTTAATCGTAAATAATTTATTTTTTTAAAATTTCAATAATTTTTATGAAAAATTATTGTAACTATTTAGTAAAGTTTTTAATAATTTAAAATTTTATAATTATTTTATAATAAAGTTTTGATAAGTTATTTGTTATAAAAAAATATTTATTATTATATAAATATAAATTATTATTTATTAAAAATTGGTGGATATGTGTATTTTATTTTTGGTTTTTTTTTAGAAAATAAGAAGAGAGAAAATGGAGTGAGAAGGAAAGAGAGAGAGAAGAAGAAAGTGGAAAGGTGAGTTGGGAAAAAACAAATTTCGACGGTAAATTGTTAAATAAGTTTTAATTTTTATATTTTTAAACTAAAATTGATTTTAATTCCTTTTTAAACTATAATAACATATATGTCTTATTTACACAAAATTTTATTAAATTAGGTATATATGTGTATAACTATTAAAAAATAATAAAATAATAAAAGTTAGTACAAAGTTGAAGATTTTTAAAATAATGTTAAATTAAAATGTGTAAAAATATTATAAAAATAACTTTTGTTATTGTCATAATAAAAATGTATAAAATATTTATTTTATTCTTATATTGATTATATTTTTGTGTCACTTATATTAATGAATTATTTTTGAGTTAATAATAATTTATATTTTAATAATGTAATTACCCGTTATAATAAAAACAAAGTATTATAGATTCACATTACCATTTTAAAACAAATGTTTAAAAGGTACATAGAGCAACCTAATATTATAGTACCGTATATAAGCCGGGGCCATTGTCTTCGATTTTTCGGAAATTTTGTTTTTTGTGTTTTTTGAAAGAGTGAAAATATATATTAGATGTTTTGAATATTTTGTTTTTAAATTCACATCATTTTTAAAAATTATAATCACACATGTTAATTGTTTTTAAAATTAATTTTTTATTTTTAAAAATAAAACAATTTTTGAATTAAATTATTCAAAGAATGCTCGAGCATTAATCATTACAAATAACAACTGATTTTATTTTTAACACATTCATTTAAAAAAATATACTTATTTTCTTATAATACTAAAAAAACACATATATTAATTTATGTTATAAGAAAGATAAATATAAAACTTAAACTTAGATTATGCTATACATTCTAATTTTTGAGTTTATATTTATTTTAATTAATGACAAAACTAAACCCATAAAACTTCATTATTATCACAAATTTAATTATTGAGCTATTTGTTTCGTTGTAAAAATAATATTAACTTAAATATTAAATATAAAATATGTATTTAGATTTATGATAAATGTTTTATTAGATTTTTTATGTTTATTATTTCTTTTATGACATAATTATCTTTATTATTTATTATATAATAATATAGATAAATATTTTTTATGCTTAAAATATAAACTTCATTATTCTCGGCAAAAAGAAGATTTAAAAAGGTGCGTTAGTAGTAATCTCCCTAAAATCATGTAAATAAATATAAATATTTTTGGGCATAAAATTTGGCCCAAATATGCGCCATGTTTAATATTCACACGATCCTTGGTTTCTTTTCCAAATAAGAGAGTTAGGAACCTTAGTAATATAGGAATAAGTTTGGTTGATTCGAACTAAAAAAACAAAATTTACTTAGTGAGTAACTTATTAATCTATTTAATAAGTTATTTTTTTAAAGAATAGTTGTCATAATTTAAACTAACAATTATTTAAAACATAATTAAAATAAAATATATATTTTTTATTTTATAAAAATATTATTAAAAATAATATTTAAACTAAACTTTTTCATAAAATAAAATTATATGTTATAAAAATGAGACAACTTGTAAGTTGTTTAACTCACATAAAATTTAGATAGTTTGAATTCTAAATTTTCTTAAATGACTAAATTTAATTGGAGTTTGGTTAGCATAATTTAAATTTTATTGTGAATTAAATAAAAATTATTTTTTTAACAAAGTTAATCAATTATAAATCACCATTCATAATTTGTTTATTCAAGAAAAAAAATTCACCATAAAAATATGACTTTTTATTTTTTAATCATTTTATTTGACATTATATAAATAGTTTGAAAAAAATAGAAGAATAGTTTTTTATCCTTAAGGATTATTTATGTTAAAAACACAATTATCAAATATTAATAACATAGTATCTTTAAAAAAATATCAATTTAAAAAATACACAAAAGTAAGATTGGAGACAAATTTTGAACTAGTTTTATTTCTTGTGTGTTTACGTGTTCATTTTTTCCCACAATAATGTGCCCATCACACTTATAGAAGTTGATACTTGGCATTAGTTAATAATTAAAAAAAATGTAAAGTTCAAGGAGATAGAAGGTAAAATAAGGTTTTATGAATATGTTTTCAAGTAAAATGGAAACTGATACAACATAATCATGCCAAGTACATTGTTTCATAGTTATGATTATCATAGTGATAACCTTACCACTGTGCGATGATCACAAGTGCAAATGGATGAGTAATTTAGCTCTAACTAACTAACTAATTCTATGATCACATGTGAAAGTACTTCAATTCAATCTTAACCAATTCTATGATCACATGTGAATACATTTCAATCAAATGCACATCTTAACATTCCTCATCAATCCTAGGCTTATGTAGGATTGTCAATTTCATTCATAACCCTGAAAAATGAGAACCAATGAATGTATTAGTCATCATATTGCTATTTATTCTTGGTGTGTAGGCAATTGAAAGAGCACTAGGAAGCATATTTTGTTGAACAAAACATAAATCAATCTTAATATGTTTTGCTATAGTATGATATACTAGATATTTGGCTAAATAACCAACACTAATATTATCACAAAACATAGTTGGTGGTTCCAAAAACGACCCTAAATTCTTGCAATACATTCTTCACCTATGCTATCTCAACCACTATATAAGCAAGTGCTTAAAATTCTATCTATATGCTAGACATGGAAACAACCTTATGTTTGCCTGAGCTACAAGACATAAAGAATTGGTCAATATAAATGCAATATCCATTAGTTGCTCATTTTTAATCTACATAAGATGCCTAGTTTGCTTCTATATAGGTTATTATACCAATGGAATTAGATGAAGTGAGATAAATACCATAATTTGGAGTGCTTTTTAAGTATATGAGAAGTTTTTTAATAACTAACCAATTCTTATTAGTAGGTTGATGTAAGAGTTGACAAAGTTTATTAATAGTAAAATTGATTTCAGGCTGTGTTATTGTACAATATTGAAATGCATCCATAATTGTATGAAATTGAGTGACATTAATAAAATAAACACCATAATCCTTGGAAAGAGATGTACTAGCAACCACTGGTATATTGGTAGGTTTTTAGTATTTCAATTGAACCAAATAAAGTAGGTCCTTGATGTATTTTGGTTGACACAAATGAATGCCAGCATCTGTTTTAGTTACATTCATTCCTAAAAAGATTGAAATAAGTGTAATATGGTTTTTTGCTAAAATAGTACATGAAAAGAACTAGAGCCATGGAAAGGTTGAGATGGTTACCAATTAATCAAATGCATATCAATTTAACATGCATAGTCATAATAAACCATATGAACACTAGGCTTTCAATCATAGCTAGACCAACCTGTTTATTACGTCTCTCCAGAACAACATTATATGATGGTGTGTAAGGACAAGAGAGTATATTTGGGATACCATAAGTAAAGAGGCATGAGTCCAATTTTTTTGAGTTCAGTTCCATCATCACTCTGAAGCATTTTGATCTTAGCATGGAATTTCCTTTTAACAACAGCCTCAAAATGTAAGAAATAGAAGGAAATTGAGTTTTACTATGTAGAACATAAATCCATATGAATCTCATGCAATCATCAACAAATATGAGAAAATATTTCATTCCTTGTATAGAAATGACATGAGCAAATCCCCATAAATCATTACGTACAATATCAAAAGGATGCAAAGAGTGAGAGTGAACATATGTAATAGGTAGTCTATGTGCCTTAAGTTAATTGGAATGGATTACACAAACTAGAATTACTAGTGTGAGTGAGTTCCTTGTTCATATTAACAACTACTTGTTTACCGACATCAAAATGAGGATGATCAAGTATGTCATGAGGTAAAACATTACTAATTAGATCCTTAAGACATGATGCATTGCTTACTGATTGACATCTGGCCTCATATAATAGTTGATATAATCCATCCTTAGTATCCCCCACTAAAATAATAGTCATGGTTTGCATATCCTTTATACAAATTGTGTTAGAGTAGAATTTCACAGTAATAATATTATCGGCACAAAGTTGCTTAACTTAAATCTAGTTCTTCTTCAATTTTTGAGCACTCAATAAGTTTCGTAGCTGAAGTATATAGGAACCATAAGATATATAAGCACAACCTACATGTGTAATAGGTATATTAGAACCATCACTAAGTAACATAGAAGCATTACCTATGTAAGGCCTTGCTTACTGAAGCATTGTAACATCATAAACCAGATGATGTATAACACCTGTATCCAAGAACCATTATAATATAGAAGTAGATGTTAGTATAGGTGTTATCAACAAGGCTTGAGATGAGGAAACCTCATGAGAGGAAATAGTAGGGGTGTGCATATATAGATTGGTTTGGGTTTAAACTAAAACTAAAATGAACCCAATATGATCAATTCTTAAAAAATAATAACTAACCAAAACCAACAAATTTGGAAAGCCAATTTTATTGGTTTGGTTTGTGTTGGGTTAAGGAAATTTTTCCTCCTTTTTATAATGGATTTTTTTTATTAAATTTTTAAACTTTTGTATTATAATTTTTAATATTTATAATGAACCTTCCTAAAAGAAGAATTGAGAAAGTTGTCTTGGGTGAGAACTAAGGAGGTTATCATTGCTCGAATGGAATAACTACTCCTTAGTAACAATCAAAGGTTTGTGCAAAATTTTCTTGAGGTATATGGTGCTTGGATTTTAAATTATTTGCATTAGGTATGTCACTATTTTTTGGCCGTGGGTATCTAAAGTAATAACGTGCAACAATATGACCATATTTCTTGAAAATTTGACATTGAATGCTATCAAATTTGGTAGGCTTAGCAGCTTGAGGCAATGATTGATTAGTAGGTATGTAAGAATGAGTAGTGTGTGATGGATTTGGGAAAGAAGATTTGGAAATTGATTAAGTGTAATTAGCTTGAACATGAGGTAGATTAGATGCATTCATACGTGCATATTCTCGATCATAAACATGTAAACATGTAAACAACTCATCAAGACCAGTGATTCTCTTTTTACTAGTTATATTTGTGATGAGTGAAGAATATTGAGAGTCCAAGCCTCCAAGTACATAAAGCATATGTTCTGGAAAGTAAATGATCAATACGATTTTTTGTTGTGCTAATGTACTACTTACGTATCATATTACCTTTCCTTAGTGACTGTAATCTCCATCGCAGATGCATCAATCTTCCTTATGAATCATCATTGAAAACTTTACCAAGAGCTTACGAGTAATCAAAAGTTGTGTGCTTTCCCATAAGGAACTTTAAATGGTTTGAAGAAATGGATGAGTAAATCCAATTTTCAATAGCATTGTCTTGTCTTTCTCATTTAAGTGTTTTCCATTTTCTTCGAGAATCTCACAGGTGTAAAAACCTTCAAAAGGATGAGTAGTGATTATACTTTTCTTAAGAAGTGGTGAATGAGGTATTAAAGAATCTTTGATCAAAGATTGTAAGTCGTAGGTTGTAATTACCTACAATAATTATTCCTTCTATATCAGATAAGTATAATCATCAAGTTTCACATAAAAAGTTGGATTGATAGGATAGGTCGGTAATGAGAAAAACGAAAAAAAGATGAAGATTGTTAAAAACACTTAAAAACGAGGATGATTTTATCAAACCAAATGAGTCTCCATTATTTAACTTTGATATTGGTATAGCGAACTTCATCCATAGAGGAGAAGCTATGCTAACATGATAAAAACATAAATGGAAGAAAGAGAGAATAAGGTATGAAAAGGTTCCATGAGTTTGCTTTTGAATAAAATGAAAACTATACAACACATTCATGCCAAATACATTGTTTTATTACTATGATTATCACAATGATAACCTCATTACTAGGTGATGATCACAAGTGTACATAGGTGAAGAATTTAACTCTAATTAACTAACCAGTTCTATGATTAAATGTAAAAGTAATTTAATTCACTCATAACAAATTCTATATACACATGTGAAAACATTTCAATAAGTTATACATGATATTTTTTGTCTAAATAAATGAATCAATTTAATTATTTTTTATTATATAAATAGCATCAAATATTTATATATTAATTATAATATAATTATATTTAATTTAGTGTAATAAACAAGATACTTATAAATGTGTATTGCGGACGAAAATAGGTGACAAGATAAGTGAGCAAGTGTCAAAAGGGTAAAAGAGAGTTAAAATTGTACGTACCATGTTTTAATGGGTGTTATATTTACAAGTAAATTTTATGGAGGCATTAAAAAGACGCATGCTCTCATTTAATTTTTTTTTATAATTTTTATGTATAATATTATAAATTTTATAGATAAAATATATGTATAAAGTAAATTATATTTTATTTTTATTTAAAATTTAAAATATTTTAAATATATTTACACATAAATAATATATATATATATATATATATAAGCAAACATTGAAGTAATAAAAAATAAAAAAATTATTATTATTATTATTATTATTATTGTATTGTTTTTATAATAGTTTTTTTATTATTTGAAATCTCAAATTTATGATTGGTCATATACAATAAAAAAAAATTGTATTTATTATAAATTTAATATTATTACAATAATTAATTATATACTGTCAAAATAATTAAAATATAAAAAAAATATATCCCATATAATAATAACATTAAAGTGTGAGGAATGAGTTGAGTCCTTTAAATTAAATTTATTGTAAATTTAACTCAGTGGCAATGGTGAAACTAACTTCTTATCAACGTCTTTATCCACTAACAAAAATGTCCACAAATGTAGCTATCAAAGGATCCATCCATTTGAGGCATCTGATATTACAATTAAGAAATAATATCTTTAAAACAAAGTTAATTAATTACATCCAACTACAGCTAGCGGCTAATTAACTAAGCTGCAATTTCAGTTATTGTCGTTGTTTCCTTCCGTATTGCGCCAGATTGTTATTGGGTGATGGACTGAAAATACCTACACTTTTAAGGTTTATTTGATTTTGTTTTTGTTAATAGATGTTTTAGTCAAAGGTTGCTTTATATCTTTCAGGAAATACATTATTTGCATGTGTTTCTCTTAAGAAGCAAATAAATATACTTTTGGGGGCTAAAAGCAATTCATTCTAATTAATTATTTTTTATTTAACTCTTTTTTCTTTTAATTTATATTTACTCTCATAATTTTTTTTTTACAGTAAAGTACGCAATATTAAGTAGAAACAAATATAAGTACACGCATTTTCATCACACCAAAAATATCTACTGTGTTTTTTTCCCCATAGATGTCATGGGAACATGACTTAAAATTTTCAATTAAATTTTGGTTAAAATAATTGATTAAAAAATATTTTAATAATATAAATAATTAATTAAACTTTAACATAACATCAATAATTAAATTACTTTCGCCCTTTATAGTAAGTAATAATGAGTAATGAAATTTATATATGGGAAGCAAAAATTAGCTCCAGAGAAGATTTTGATTGTGCATTATCAGATATGGTATAGTTAAAATAGTGAGTTTGGGAGGAATATAGATGTAATTAGTAAATAGATAAAAATAAGGTATCAGTAATTAAAAGATATATTTAAAAAAAGAAAGAAAAATATTTGATTTACCAATAAAACCTCTTTGTTTGTTGTTAAGTTATAAACTTTGAATTCTAAATTCTATAACTAAAACCTTAAATTCAAAATTCTAAAATTCTAAAATCTAAATCATAAATCAATTAGATTTAGAGTTATTTTAATAATTCTAAAATATATATATGATTTTATAATATATTAAGCTTAAATATTCACTATATTTGATATTTTATTATCAATCAGTATTCTCTTGATTTTGAGTGGATTAATCCGATATATATATATATGCTTCTCAATCACGATTAAATCTTTATTTATTTTTTAATCTAGAGAGCCTATATACATTTTGAAAGAACGTATGAACTTCTTATTCTTTATTTAGAAAGCAGGCATATTCACTTAAATGTAGAACTAATTATTAGCTAGGAACTAAATTGAATTTCAAATTTAAAAATGAAGCACGTACATGATATATATAAGAAAGAAGTAAATAAAATATATTTATTGAAATAGTTTTCATATCCAGTCCATTGGAAATCCGAAGGAAAACAAAGCTGCAGAGCAGAACAATATTATTGTCTGGGAAAACAAATAGAACAAGAGAAACAGACAGAGAGTGACGAAAAAACAAAAGAAAAGAAAAAAAGCTTGCTAGCTCTTCAACAAAAGCCTTAAACACAATTTGTAATCATTTTTATGGGGGAAAACGATTACAA
Source organism: Hippophae tibetana (assembly GCA_037013495.1). Lineage (NCBI taxonomy): Eukaryota > Viridiplantae > Streptophyta > Magnoliopsida > Rosales > Elaeagnaceae > Hippophae > Hippophae tibetana. Next base: position 2,193,487 of record CM072812.1, read on the forward strand.
GTTACGACAATTAGAAAATCATGAATTAATCACTGAAGCGAGGAGGCTTGTAAGCAATGAAACTGATGCATTGGACTTGACGGCTGTTGTCGAATCCAATGATACGAATGAAGGCATCTGGGTAAGCCTTCTTTGCCTCCTCAACCTCCTTTAAAACCTGAACTGAGTCTGTGCATCCAAACATAGGCAATTTCCACATGGTCCAGTATCGTCCATCATAGTACCCTGGTGACTTGTGGTTCTCACGGTACACAAATCCATCCTACGTACATATATCCAACAGATTAATATATGTCATTTTTTTATAATTACAATTTATAATTAATCTTTGAAACTCAATTAATTGTTGCGACGATTAAGTTCTGTCCAAAATACTGCGTATTAAGATATTTTTGGCCAAAGTATTCAAAATTTACAAAGTGTAGATAAGTCCACGTTTAGTTGAAATGTTCATTTTACACTACTAATTGGATCGTTAAAAAAATATGTAATTTTTCTTCTTCAAAACCCACAATATTTTATCCTTTGAAACGATTATGTTAATAATTATAATTATTATGTACTAATTTTGATTACATTTGGATAATAGTTATCGATTTTAAACGGATATTATTTTTTCTATGGTTTAATCAGGTTTCTTATTTTTTAACATTTATTAAAAAATATATTTAATTTTGAAAAATGAAATGTTAACATAATTATTATTATACCACATTATTTAAAATATTGACACTAATTTTATCTTTTTATTATTTAGTACATGTTTTTGAGTAAAATATAAATAAATAAATAAAATTTAACTTAATTATTCAAATTATTATATTTTTCAAAGTAATTATATGTATATAAAAATATAATATTTGTATACATTCGATTTTTATTAAACACAGTTTCAGTATTATAGTAGTCATTATTATCTTATATATTATCGATTATGTTTATTTTTGAGAAAAAAATATCCAAATTTTACTAAATAGATTAAATTAAGCTAACAAAATTTTAATTAATTAAATAGAAAAGGTTGAATTATATTCACATGAACATCAAATTCCAAGCAAGGAACCCATCCTTTGCGAAGAAGGTAGTCTACTTCCTTGCCCAATTGCTCCTGAGTTAAATCTGGAAGGTATGAAAGTGTCTCAAACTTCTTCTTTCCAACTGGTGGCCAAACCTGCAATACTCAAATTCTATTAATAAACTTATAATGTCAAAATTGTTCTAAATAAGACTGACTTTTTAACTAAAATAAGTAATGCATGTAGTATATATATTATTTTATGTTATATTTTTAATATTAAAAAAAAATTAAGTAAATGATTTCACATAAAACAGTCTTGAACACTATTTAATATTATTTTAGTTGTTATAATTTTTAGCGTTTCTAGTTTATATAATTTAGGAAATAGTATTTTTATGATCTATATGCTTTTTTAATTATTATTCAAAGAAGTATATTCTTGTATGCTAGTTGAATTATACTAGTACTATATCTAATGCAACACTTATAATAATTTTATATAATATATAAAATTAAACAAACCTGCATGCATTGTACTCTTCCACCATTGGTAGCCAAGGAAGTAATCTCATTGGTCTTCTTGGTGACAGGGAAAGCAGAAGTAGACTTGAGGCCGGTGAAAGGCGCAACCATGCCGGCTTGTGCAGGAGTGGTGCGGGTCACGGTGGCAACCGAGGCAGATGAAATCATGGAAGCCATATTGCAAATAATGATTAAGCTTCTAAGTCTTAGCTCCTATATATAATGATTCAATTGTGTATCTTGTATCCAACAGTCTGAATAAGAATTGCCTCATCTACAACAAATTTGGACCGTTGGAACAGATAGGGGATGACATGACACGATATTGGCCACAAAAGGGTGGAGAAGTTTTTGAATGGTAGACATATCCCTAGGCACCAATGTCGAAGTGCCATGTGGCTGTTTACAATCTTATCTCATCCAAAGGATGGCTTGAAATGAGTGACGGTGATTCACACTGATTTACGAGTTGCACTTCCTCATCCTACCCGACTGTCTTATTATGTATAGGGCCATTCATTTTCTTGCAAAATATCTCTCTCTATAGGTGAATATTTTTTATTTTTAAATTCCACGTGCATTTTCATTTACTTCACATCAATATAATTCATTTCTCTTATTTCTGAGGGCAGTTGTTTTGAAATAGTACAATATATTAGGAAATTGATTAACCAGTCATATTCTATTAGAGTGATATATATATATGAATTTAAATTTAATTTAAAGGAAAAAAAGGTGATAATAATATACTAATTATAATGAAAATCTATTAATTTTTAGTTAAGATATTATAAGTTTCTTAATTATTGAAAAATGAATGAAAAATCAAAAACTTAAAAAAAATAAAAAATTAAACACATGAAACACACACATATATATTTTTGAATTGATATATGTTCTTAAATCAATTATTATATGTTCAAATTAATTAAAGTTTATATTTTTGAGTTGTATATATAGAGCATATAACAATTTAAAAAATATCTACGTATATGTTCACTTGTTCTATTTATAATATTTTTTGAAATTTTAAATTTTGATCCATTTTATAATATTTAGTTAACTTAAAATACCCGATCCAAAAATTAATAAAATTTTATGCATTTTAATCATAATTAGTGAAATATAAGTATCCTTAACCTTTATTTAAACTTCTGCAAATATATACCTGTTTTCTTTAGGTTATTCAGAAATTCTTCTTTTGATTGGCAGATTTTTTCATAAAGTTTTTAAGTTTGGGATTGCGAAATGAATTATTTTTTTTAAATTTGTTTAATTAAATAATGTATTTTAAAAATATTAGCAAAATAGATTGGACGATGGAGAAACTTGAAGAACTCCTATCATTACTTGATTGCAAATTTGAAAATCTAGAAAGAATAAATTTTTTCATAAAGTTTCTAGATTCAGTAATACATAAATAGACATTAAATTCGATTAAAAACCGACTTTAAATTTAGAGACTTAAAATGTAAAGTCGATTCACGGTATGAACCGACTTTACAGGTAACATTTTATAATTTGTTTTTATTTTTATTTTTATTTTTAGTATTATTCAATATATATATATATAAAACATAAAAAACTAAAATATAAATAATAATATAAATAATTAAAAACTTAAATATATTTAATTACTTGATAATTAAATTTATTACAAAACAAATAATGCATAAATAATACATATAGTTAACTTAAATTACAAATAAAATAATGTCGTCAAAGTATAATTATTATGCGATCGAGTAAGCTTGTTTGACTTAGAATCTTGATTGGCCTTCATAAGCATTATGACAAAAAAACAGCTGATCCATATAACAAATATTTCCCTACATACACGAGCACGTAAAACATCCATCAAAAAAACAGTTTAAACTTCAGACATACGAATGAAGAAATTAAATTATTATAAATATTACCATAAAAAAGAGATTATCACGTACATCGATATTTGACTAACTCATAGTATCACTTTATTAATCATTTGTCTATATATATGAAGTTATCTGGAATCTCTACTAGTATTTTATAATGCTATATATAATGAACTCTAAATATGAAATCAATTGTAACTTCGATTTCTTACTTGGCTTGTGTGAGTTTTGGTGCCCTTAAACATATAGAACACGTTTATGGGCACCAAAACTCATACAAACTAAGAAACAAATCGGAGTTACGTACACCTGATTTATCCATTTAGAGCTCATTATATGATTAAAAATACTAGGAGAGATTCCAGATAAATTCATATTTATAAACAAATAATTAATAAAGTGTTAATATGAGTTCGTAAGGAAAGTAAGAAAGAGAGATGAGATGTAGTTTGGGCCAAAAATAGGTCCATAAAACAATGCATTTCCCTAAATATATGAGCATATGATTAATCATCATCAAACAAGTGATTTCAGACAGAGGAATAGATAGAGAAATTAAATCATTAAAAAATTTACTGTTATGTTGTCATATGCTATTCAAGATCATCAGAATCTTCTCCTGATTCTTCTTGTGATGATATAATTTGAACCATGTGTTCTGCCAATTTCTCTCGTAAATCATCAAAAATTTGCTTGTCGTAACCCGTCTTGTTCCAACCAAAGAACTACATGTATTTAAAATCAAAATATGAATATAATTTCATTTATTTACAAAAACAAACTCAAATATGTTAAAAACTTGTATGTATATGGGTAAAATATATTACCACATCATCAATTGAAATTTTGATATTTGTGATGATTTCGCTCATAAACTTCATGACATAATAACCACACATGACTCCATTATTTTGTTGTGGAACCTACAAAAAAAGTGCATGTATACATGAATTTTCATATTCGAACATCCTTATTATTCAATTGTAAAATTAATAAAATTATTAATATTGAATTGTACATACCATAACTATTGTCCATATAAGCTTATGAGATTTTTTAAGGGCAATGCCCCTAAACTTGTTCCACAACTTCCATGCCCTATCAAGGTATAAAACAATTAGTTTTTATTAAATATTACAAAAAATAATAGAAGAAACTAATATGTAACTATATATAACTCTTACATTTCAACAACTGTTTTTGTATCTTTACTCAGTTCTATGGAAGCTGAGTCACAGTACCAAACATGATTAATGAACATATCAATGATTACAAACATCCAATGATCTTGGTCTTGTTCAAACCTTAATGGCCAAGGGATTATCAACTTTTGATTTCTGTTAAGCGTTAATGCTCTATCATATAATTGTTTATCTCTGATGCTAACATCTTTCTCTTGATATTGATTGACATATGAAGAATCATAGAACATTGCTAAATGTGATGGGTGATTATGTTGAAGTCGATAATAACATGCCCTATATAAAAGATATATATATATATATAATTAGATAATATAAATATAATTATATAGGTTCTGCATAAATAAAAGAAAACTAACTAGATTGAGGACTCACATTGTCCACACTTGAATTATACTTAAATCGATCATTTGATATTCAAATATTTGCAATAAGCACTCGATCGATATATAAGTTTGGCCGATGTCTACACCAGAAATTTCAATAGGAAGTGGCACAGTCCATCCATCATTTATGCTAGATGCCCTCCCAATAATAGTCATCAAAATGCCAAGATTTCTACTGAACTTTAACGCATAAGTATGACTATACTTTTTCCAAGGCTTCTTCTTGAATGACTTGGTGCACGATGATTGGCCACTAGTCATAGATTTAGCACGAGATACTTGCTTCGTATCTCTTAAATGTGCCGCATTTAAGAGTTCTAGTATAATAGACTAACAAAAAAGTATCATATATGTATTTTGAGTAACAATTTAAGATATAATAGACTAACAAAGTGTTATATTTTAAGTTAAAAAATAGTATCATGTCAAAATTTAGAACAACTTGAATTGATGGCCAAGCCACATACTGTCCAACCGCCTCTTGGATTGTGGTAGCATCAGAAGGCACAGGTAGTAGACAATCATGAAACAATGATTGATCAATTACTATTTGCCAATGATTAGGCAAATATTGATTATGAATCATCCGATCATCGCTCAATTGTTGTACCGTTCCAATAGCAACATAGTCTGTTGACGAAGGATGTTTCAACAAACATTTCATATTCTGTAAAAAATTTAAGTGTTATATATAAAAAATAAAACATATAATAAGAATTTAAAAATAATAGATTATATACACCAGAAATTAAAATATTACCACATATGATTCATCAAATAGAGGAGGACTCTCATGTGGGGTAGCTATTAGATGTACATTCTCACCAAAATGTTCATCTTGGTTTGATTTATGGTAAGAATGTGCAGATTGCATTGGAGAAAATGAACCACTACTTGATTGCATATGCATTCCTGGCATGAGGACCAATAGGATGGCTATATCCCATACTAGATGTAGTTTGAGCGCAATGAGATTGTGTGGGTGGCATGCCTGGCATGGATGGTGGCATGCTTGACATGGATTGTGGCATGAATGGCATGGAATGTGGTATGCCTGGCATGGATGGTTGCATGCTTGGCCAATATGGCATGCCCTGGTTGTAGCATGATGCCATGGCTGATAGTTGTTGTGATTGATGTTCTTTTAGAGTGGAAATCTCACTCATCACTGAGGCCTTAAAGGAGTTGAATTCTTCTTCAATTTTAGTGTATTTCTCCTTACTTACCGTCTGAGGCTTATGTTTTGGAATTTTAAAATACTCCATAGAACCATCATATTTGCTACCTCCCCTAACACGACCAGGATGCTCGCGTCTGAATGCATGATATAAAGCATCTCTCCCAAGCTCTTCGATTATTTCACCCCTGGATATTTTTTCTTGAACAACTCTCTACAAATAATAAAGCACACAAACATATCATTCATTATTACATCAATTATTAAATATCATTTAGACTTTTTATCAACCGAAATTACTAACCAACTTATTTAATTGTTCTTCTCCTCGTTGACTCATCGGTCTTGCATTCTTCGTTTTGAGAGTCTTTGTTTCTATGTACAATTCAATTTGGGTAACATGTCTACCCAATTCAGCTTCCTACATAAATTAGGAAAATTTTATTAAAAATGACATGGAATTAAATTGAGAAAAATTAATATAAAAATATTTATAATATTAAGACAAATTAATAATACCATTCTATATCTAACTTTGGGATTTGAAGACCTCCCAGTACGGTTAGGAAGAATGTTATGCATTTGGATATTCATATGATCTTCTCTAATAATTTGAAATTCATCTGAACGTCTATAATCCACAAAGTTTTTCCAAACTTGAGGTCTAATCCAGGGGTGTCCTTCAGGGATTTTGTAGATCACATTCTCATCAAGTGTTTCCAAATATGGAAACACATAATTTTTTGCCAATCTGGAAGTCTTGTATTCCTTCCACGCCTTATTTGCAATCTTATAACATTTGTCCTTCCAACTGTCATAGACTTTGTAACGATTTTGTAAAAACACAGTACATAAGATTAGATATAATACACCTAATATAATATATATATTGATTATAAAATATAACAGACTTACATAAATGGTTATCCATATTTTGAACTTTTCTGCATCGTTAACCTCAGACCAATGATTTATATTGATTGGTATACTGGACTTTGCCAGTAGACCAATAAAGGATTTCAATTGTTGGCCATTTTCCCCTATTGGATTACCAGTAGTATCAAATAGAATAGTTATTCTATCATCTGGATTAAGTGGAGCATCAGGTATATTCGTCCAACCCCTTCTTTTCAAATTCCCCAATGGATTATTTGGATCTACAAGCTGAATATCCATGAAATATCTGCAAACAATAAAGAAATATAAATTAATTGACAATTTTAGAAACACACATATATACAAGAGTTATTACAACAATATAGAACATACATTATCTTTAATTAGGTTGTTGATCGTATACATATATTCCTTCACAATCACTTCGAGTCCATGTCAAAGAATCATCATCATCAATTAGATCATCACGTACATTAGGCAATTTATTTGAGAAATTACTAATATTGGTTAATGTATCAAGCATAGAGTCATCATCTTCTACAACATCACAAAGGTAAAACTCTTTTTGTGGAGGCGTTAACACAACATACCATCTTGGATCAATTTGATCGCTCACGTAAAATACTTGTTTTGCATGAAGTGCTAAGGTGAAAGGATCATCAATGTGACTTATCCTGGATAAATTTACAAGGGTAAATCCAAAATCATCTATTTTATATCCAACATTGATAACATCTTCGACCCAATCACACAAGAAAACTGTTTCATGGAAGACCTCATAATCCAATTCCCAAATCTCTTGTATTATACCATAATATGTTCTATCAGAAAATACAAGATTAGCATCTTTTGAACTGAAAAATTGCATAGTTTGTGCAACCATCTTCACCCCACTATTTTGATTTACTCGGACTTTGTCCCTAGCTTGAGTCGTAAACCTCGATTCATTTATTGTGAAACTATGAAATGATTTGACATCGAATTTTGGCCCATGTGTAAGCCATTGTAAACTTTCTGATATTTTATGATTGGGTTTCTTGAGTTCATCTCGAATCTATGTATACAAAAACACAAAATGTGTTTAGAGCAAAGTTTTAAAACATTGAATAGCGTTAGGAAGATACATGCATGAATTTTTGTTTGTGACACTGACGTGGTTGCGAAACAATTAATAAGCTCTCGCTTATGTTCATCATATAACCATTTTTCTCCTCTCTTTTTTATAACAAGGAACGATATTCAATAAGTTTAAATGCATCCTGTAATGTTATTAAGTTATATATCATCATTAATAGTTAAATAAAAAATGATTTTTGCAATCATGAAACAATGAACATCACTTACTCTATGTACGGTTGTGCCTCATTATTATTTACCAAAATGATCCGGTGTGCTTTTTCCCATCGAGTGCGATCAATAAATAATTTCTTACTTCCACCAAGCATAGGGTTACCTACTTGGATCATGTGACGTTCTAAGAACAACTTGTGCGTAAGATTCTCAATTTCAGTGCAACCACTAAATTATTCAGAACAAAACTCAATGGCCTCTTCAACAATGTAGCATTCCACCATGCATCCTTCAGGTCGATATCTATTATTTACATATCCTTTAAGGACTTGCATATATCTCTCAAAAGGATACATCCACCGTAAGTAAGTAGGACCACATAATTGAACCTCTCGAACTAAATGAACACATAAGTGAATCATTATATCGAAGAAAGAAGGAGAAAAATATTTTTCAATTAGACACAAAGTTTCTACAATTTCTTTCTGTAAAGAATTTAACTCGTTAATTGATATAGATTTCTTGCATATTGTATTGAAGAATGAACAAAGCCAAATTATTGATATTCGAACATGTTTTGGAAGAATTGATCCAATAGCAACTGATAATAACTGTTGCATTAAGATATGACAGTCATGTGATTTCAATCTATACAGTCTCTTATCGATGATACACACAAAATTTCTTAAGTTCTATGAGTAACCATCAGGAACTTTCACACCTTCCAAACATTTAAAAAACACATCCTTCTCTTTTGTTGACATTGTATATGATGCTGGTGGTAAGTATGTTCAATTCTTATCATGTTCAACCGTTGGTTCCAATACAGGTCGTATGCCTAGTTTCTTTAAATCCAATATTGCTTTAATGCCATCCTTTGTTTTTCCAGGTATATTAAGTAAAGTACCAATCAAGCTCTCACATACATTCTTCTCAATGTGCATGACATCTAAGATGTGACGAATGTGTAGGTCTTTCCAATAAGGTAATTCCCAAAATATTGAATTTTTTTTCCAACAACCATTCGGTTCAAACTCTTTTTCATTTTCACCCATTTCATTAGTTGACCTCTTTCGTTTCCCTACCTTGGTGAGTTTTTTTTCATCTTTCCATATCGTTTGAATGTCACCCCATTCAATTGCCTTAATATCTCAATACCTCGCAAAGGTCGAGTTGCATGATCATGATCTTCTTCACCATCGAACAGTTTCTTTTGGTATCTAAACTTGTGTCCAGATGGAAAAAATCTCCTATGTCTTCTATAAGACATATTTCGTCCGTGAACAAGATAATTTGCAGAAGTTCCATCACTACATATAGGACATCCCTTGTAACCTTTTGTTGCATGTCCTGATAAGTTTCCATAGGCAGGAAAATCATTAATTGTCCATAAAAGAACCCCTTCAAGTTAAAGTATTCTTCTTTATGTGCATCGTAAACATTTACACCATCATTCCATAACGTCTTTAAATCATCTATCAGAGGCTACAAATATACATCAATATCAACACCGGGTTGTTTCGGTCCTGAGATCAATAATGTTAACATCATGAATTTTCTTTTCATACATAACCAGGGAGGAAGGTTATATGATAACTGTATTTTATATAGTTATTTTCACCTATTTTATTAATTATAATTGCTATATTTTCAAGGTTTTTAGTTAATTTTAGTTTAATAAATTAGTATTTACTGTTTTTTTATATATTTTAATAAAATTAAATAATTTGTATCGAAAACTTAATTAATTGCAAATTTATGTCTAAAAATATAATTTCAAATAATAGAGTTCTTAATTACAATTTTTAAAAGTCAAAAATATAATTTAAATTAAAATCGGGCTTAATTTTAATTATTAAAAGTTTGAAAATTTAATTTAAATTAGAAAAGGGCTAAACTGTAATTAAAGAAAGTTGAAAATGTAATTTGAAATAAATTTATGGGCCAAAATCCAATTAATTAAAGTTTAAATATCTACGCAGGTGAGAAGAACCACACGCCAATATGCACGCGCGAAACGTGTACCGTCTGATCAAAGAAGAAACGGCTGAGATTCGTGCGTCTCATTCACGACCGACCAACTCGCGTGGGCTCAGACTCTTTCACGCGGCTCGGCGCCCGAGTGGGTTCCACTGCCATGCAGGTCGGTGTGCAGGTGGGACCCACTCTCTGACGCGTCCAACCGCTATCCCCGACGTATGCGCGCCTCTGATCCCGTGCGTTGATCTCCACGTGTAGCCGGATTTTTCTCCAATAAAAGCTGCCACGTGTCCACTCTGAATCCTAACCTCGAATCAGCAACTGCCACGTGTCCCGTTCTATTTTTTAGCCAATTAGGTGATGACACGTGACATGTTATGATGAGCGCAGAAGCGCAGGATCAAGGCCGTGTGTAGCTATTTTCTCCGTGCATTGTTGTTTCCTGCGCTGTTTCCCGCATCCAATGAGAAGCTGCCATGTGTCCGCGTTAATTCATTTCAGCGAATCAGATGTTGGCACGTGGCACGCAATATGAATTTAAAAAATGCAGAATCGGTGCCCCTGTCTCACACGTAATTTATTTAATATTTTCGATTCGATTTTCAATACAATTTTGTCCCCCACACGTTTTAATTTATTATTTTTCCCACACTTCTCTGTCCCCCGCGTGTATTAAATTTTAATATTTTTGATGTATTATTTTGGGTATAAATAGGAGATAAGATGATAGTGTTTAAAAGTTTTTTTGAGTTTGTAATTTTTGTAGTGTTTGTGTGTTGGCTGTGGAACACGCAAAAGCCATTTTTGGCTTTTGTTGTGTTCTGATTGTGCCAAATATTTGTTTTAATTGATGTTTTAATTTTCCTTCTTCTTCACGTTATCTTTGTCTAGGGCGGTATTAGTTGTGATCAGGCATAATACTCCTATTTGGGTGCATTGAGGGTTTTATACTCTCTAAGTCCAAAGGTAGGTCAAGCCTATAAGTATGGTTATTTCTTATTTATTGCCTATAGCTAGTGGTACATTCTCGATGAGATACTGAGGGATACTTAGTACAAGGATGACACGACTCTTTAGCCATAGCCCTCATTTCAAGGTCTATGGTTAATTAAGTGACCATTAGATCAAGTTAATAGGTTCTTCATGTAAGCTTGGACCTGGATGGAACTACCCAAGAATAGGTTACGTCCTTTAGGGTTACTTAGTCACCCTAGCTTCTATAGTTTATTTGGTGGTCTGGGCCCTAAGGTGTAGTATTGAAGGCTTTAGACCTTTTCAATCCCAAGTAGCTCTATCTCGTTCTTCATCTGATTGTTAATTTTAGGTTCTATCAAATCTTATATGTGTGTCCAAACGTGGCTTAGGTATTTGTAAACGCAATTTTACTAAAAAAGTGTTGGGAAAGAATTATATGTCCTTCTGTTGTAGTCGGACAATATTTTTGGCTCATGTACATTCTCCATGTGTTGCATCATATTCTACTTTTTGTCCTTCCAAGACTATCATTATATTTGGATCATTTGGATGAGATGATATAGAGGGACAACATCCCTAATCATGTATAGAAATGATCTTTCTGAACTTCTATTTTAGAGCCTTTCTAGCCCACGTTCGCCTATTAGATGTTTGTCTATTGGGATTTTATGAATCTTTATAGCCCAAGAACGGTTGGAATATGTTCTAGACTTTATGTATCTTTCCTACCCAAGTGTTGTTATAGAGACCTTGGGTAGATCTCCAGAGTATGCTCATAGGGTACTCTTATATACCTCTTTTGAAAATATTTTCTAGGGTTGTGTGCACCCTTTGATAATATGTTATGGTTGGCACTTTCTGGCAACTCGTGACCAAATTTGTTGGATAACACTCTTACATAGAGCTATATATTTTATTATTTGCGTAGATATTTTGAAAATATACATATATATATCCTCGGAATTGATCTGGTGCTTCTTTATTAAGGTTAAACTGATAGTTATTTCTAAGGTTGTTAGGTTTAGGGTGAGGACATCACTTGGTTACAGACTAATAAATAGACCTAGATAGCTAAAATATTATTTTAATATTCAAATGCTTTCTCATAATTCTAGTCCCAAGAAAAATTAAATCTCTCAAGTAATACTTTGAAGAAAGGTACACACTTGTCAATTGTCCGTGACATAAAACGATTTAGATTAACCATTCTTTATATTAATCTCTAGATTTTGTTTATAGTTCTAATAGGTTGCATATCTATTAGATGTTGGAACATGCCCTTGGCAGGATCAAGTTTCAGGTCAAGTATAATGGTGAATGGCTGATGAGCGAAAACCGACATCGTTGATTCTTGCCAATACTTTGGTTTTAATATTTATAAAACTCTCGCAAGTGCACGAATCATTTCGTAGAAAATGATAAGTATACTCCCAAGGTCGATCTAAGGAAGGAATGTGTGTGGTTTTTAATTTATTATTCAAACTTTTAAAAACGAAATTAAATCCTAAACATCCTGTCACGATATTTTGGGGTTTTGTGTTTTTAATCTAATTACATAAAATTAAACATAGATTCAATAAACATTTATGCAAATTTTATCATTTATAATGGCGGAGTATTTATGGATATAATAACTAAGTTAATTATGCTTGCTCATATTATCTAGGTTATTAAGGATATGAATTGATATTTATTGATTCTCTCTTTTTTGTATGAATACCACCTTTGGTGGGGTTAGATATTCTTTGTTAACTAAACAAATCAATTAACACCTATGGGTGGGGTTGATAACTAATTTGCTTAATTAAATTAATTCCTTTTTCTAAGAGATTGAAAATGAACCATTTAAATGCCACCTTTAGTGGGGTTAGACAGTTTAAACTTTATTCAAGGTGTCCAAATTAAACCCAAGAATTTAGTTATCCGAGTACTAACTTTCAAGTTTTAAAACCACTACCGAAAACATGTTGTCAATACATTTTCAGATAATAATTCTTATAAAAACTTTTGAAATAGAGCTTCACTCTAACTACCGGGCGATTGTACCATCAAATAAAAGAGCACTACTCTAAATCAGACCGGATAACTAAACCTTAAAATCTAATTTTCAGGTTTAAGTTTGTAATGAAAAATAATATATTTCTCTCTAACATTCTTAATATAAAATCATGAATAAAAACAAAATCAATTCATTTTAGAGATTTTTACCTATTTAATATTTCGCAAGCATAACAACGTTATTATTACATCATGTTTACTAAATAGCCAGCACAGTTAAATTTAACCACAGACAAATTAAATATAACATGTAAGAATAAAGCATAAAAATAACTGTAAAGAAAATAAAATCCTTACAGAACTTCGACGCTATTCCCGTTGCTGGAAAAACTCCAAGCGGAATTTGCACTTCCATTTATTGAATCAAAGAGCTAAAATATTACAAAAACATAAATAGTTCTTCCCAAAAAGGAAAGAACTCTAAATCTAAGAAAAATTAACTAAGAAAAGCTAAAAACTAAGAAAACATAAGAAAAACTAAAAAAATCCTAAAAATATAAGAAAAGAGAGAAAAGAATGTATTTGGAGGTTTTTGAAGGTGTGATTTGAAGTGAAGGGAAGGGGGGTATTTATAGGTGAGGATGGAGAGAAAAAATGAGTAAAAAAATGTTAAAAAATGTAAAAACGCGTATTGGAATTGCTGATGTCATTAATGACGTCAGCATGACGTCACAGGGGCGGCTGCACGTGAAAAATGGGGCGAAAACGCGTTGGGCACGCGGAGGGGCTGCTGTTGTGCGCTGCGCGCGCGCGCTGGGGCTGTCGCTGTGCGCAGCTCGGCACGCGTGAACAGTGCCCGCGCGCGCGGGCGTGCGCGGCTGGGCTGCGGCACGCGATTTCCGTATTTTTGACATTTTTGACCTTTTCGACCCATTTTGTCCGATTTTTCCATGTTTGTTGACCTTTTCCCACTTATTTATTGATATATTTGTGATGTATTGCTTCAAGTATTCCTCTTTGAGTCTTTAAATTGCGTATTTAAGCCAAAATACCTGAAAAATAATAAAAATACCCGTGATTCCGAAAAAGACAAATTTATATAAATATATGATAAAACATATAAATATATATATATTTTTAATCAATTAATGTACATAAAATCATGGTTATTTTAGTGCTTTTTGAGCACTCATCAATGGCATACCTTGGGACGAAAGCATCATGCATCCAACTTGCATAAAAAGAGGATAGTCAACAGGTGAAGACTATATGTTAAAGGTCAAATTGGCAAGAGGTTCCAAACAGATCCCACCCTAGCCGATGACTCTTCTTGATCGATCATGTTATGGCCGATGGTACTAGTCCGAGATGGTAATATTTGGCCAGCTAAATCCTGGACACCCAAATCTAGGGCAACCAAATCCTAGGATGCAAAATTTTGGATAGTCAAATCTTGGGTGGTCAAGTCATAAGGAACCAAATCCTAGTGGAAAATTTTTAAGCAGCCAAATCCTAAGAGGCCAAATTTTGGGATGCCTAGCCTGTACGCCTAAGTCTTGTACCATATCACTAGGACTAGGTCTTGGGTTCTATCTTAGATGGTCATCTTGCTAGAAAATCCCTAGATAGATATAAGTATAGCCTTGTGCACTCAAGGCATTGGAGAATGTCATAGGGATGTTTTTTGAATTGATGACTAATCTTGGAGTCGGTAGGTCTGATAGGTGCTCCAAGATGGCCTAGAGTGCATTTTCTATCATCTCTAAGTGAGCTTGGGTTCGAACTTGCCTGGAATATTTTAGGAGGGCAAGTCCATGTATAACACTCATATTTCTAGCTGGTTGTGGTGGATTTGGAAAGATGGCATATTGGTTAGTAGGTTATGCCTTCTCTTTGATTGGTAAGATCTGTGAGGTGAATCTAGTTGTGTGGTCCATGAATTTTTACAAGTCCCAAAAATTTGAAAATATAAGGCTAGCAAATATTGGTATTATCTTACCATAAAACACTACTGCTAAGGTCTACGATCTCCCTTATATATATATATATATTTCTTTTATTTCTTAGCAGATCAAGGACTTGGAGAACTTTTTGGAGAGTCCTACAATTTTGTAATATCTTTAACTTAATAAAGCACACTTCTTTCTCACAGATGACACTAGATGTTGATACCAATTGTTTTCAACACTAGTAGGACTATTTTCTATAGAATATGCAAAATGAACAAACTATTAGGAATTTGAACCACCTTGTTTGGGTGGTCTTCGAACATACGATCCTTAGTCAATAACTATAAAATGTAAGGTATAAGAGATCTTAATCTTGCTCTAATAATTATATGCAAAAGAAAGTGATTAGATGTGATTCTTTGTTATAAGAAGTATGATATTATGATATTTATTCTAAGATATAATATTATGTTATGCATATGTGAATAAGTATAGAGAAAAGAATAAAACTAATAACTTATGCTATCTTATTAGGATTAAGTTGTTGTCATATTGTAGACAGTTATCTATAATAAGAGTCTATTGTGTGTAGACATCTATAATTTATTATCTCCTCAATTATCTTTTTAAATAGATAAAAATAATTTTTAAGTTGTCATCTCTTTAAAATACCAAAAGGACAATTATTCAGCCCTTATTTCTTAAAAACAATTATACTAGTTTTAAACTTGTACAATGATTAAGATCACCTCAACAAACTCTATGCACCCGTTAATATAATGAGTGTTAAACACATCATACAAATAAACTTCATTTAAAGTTAAGATACATCGTAGGCAAATGCAATCCTAAAATGTTAACATTCATCCCAAATTCAAAATGTATAAACTTTTTCCTAATTCAATGTTTAGTGAGGCTTATTTTACATTCTTGATGAATGGGAACTTTATAGTTTTCCTTCTAATATCTCTTCAATAAGTGAGTTGTTATGTATTTTTAATCTAATTGATTAGATATTTTCTTTTTAGTCGATTGTTATTATATTTGCAATCATTACTAAAAAACATACATACGACCTCGGTTTTTAACCGTGACCGTAGGTATATGGCCACGGTTATAAGAACCGAGGCCTAAGTGAGAGAAACCATAGGTAATGACCTATGGCTTCGGTTTTCTAATAACCGAGGTCATAAGGTATACATAAATTAAAAAAAATACAATTAGTAATTACAATATTAAAAATCAATATAAATTACAATAAATTTATTAATTATAATATTAAAAATCATATTATATTAAAATTAAAAATATAATTACATTTGAGAGTTTATTATATATACAAAAAAACTTAGTATTACAAACTAACTTTTTAGTATTAATTACAAACATGAAAAAAAAACTTAGTATTACCAACACTAGTAGCGGCGCACCAAAACCAACACCAGTACCGGCAGCATATCATAGCACCAACACAACGCCATCTGCAACACCAGCTCAGAGCAATCAGCACAAGCACCAATAGCACCAGCAGTGTAGCACCAACAACACCAGCAACGCAGCACCAACAACACCAGCAACGCAGCACCAACACTAGCGTCGCGCAGCAGCGCCAACGCCAGCAACAACAGAACCAACAGCACTGCACCAATAGCAGGGAGATTTAAATCAATTTAACAACTATAGTACCAACAACAATCAATATAACAACAATCAAAAGAGGAATGAGTAAAAGAAAAGAACGTATCCATACATGAAAAGATGATAGATTTTAAAATCAATAGTACCTCTGAAAAAGTAATCATGTAGGCTATGATTTGAAACATATTCATAAACAAGAAGGCTTTCAGGGCCTGTAATGGTGCATCCCAACAATTCTACTAGGGCAATGATATTTTGATC
The DNA here is from genome assembly GCA_037013495.1 of Hippophae tibetana. NCBI lineage: Eukaryota > Viridiplantae > Streptophyta > Magnoliopsida > Rosales > Elaeagnaceae > Hippophae > Hippophae tibetana. The sequence goes on from CM072812.1 coordinate 2,210,654, forward strand.
AACACTATTTCAAATCATGAACTTAAAACACCAACCCAAATGTTATCACACAAAATATTAACTGATCTCTTAAAATAATCACATCAACAGATAGATCAAGATAAAAGCAAGAGAGTTGAAAACTACCTTAAACAAGAAACTTCAACGATTTGATAAATTAAGGGCAAAAGAAGTTTCAGATTTCAAAATTTTCCAAAGAGAGGATAAAGGAAGAATGAGTCTGCTGATAGGAACAACAATTATAAGGTTAGAGACCCTTTTCAGATTCTAGAATTTCCTCTCCTTTTATACATGTATCATTATCAACACCAGTGAAATAACTGAGGCCAATAGTGAAATAAATTCCATTTTTTGTCATTTTAAAATCTAATAGAAAATATATATGAAAAAAATAGTAATATAACTACAATATTACAATGTTGGGCACTTGAAATAGATGCATAGAACAAATATTCAAAAACTGGATCAATAGACAAACTGTATAATTTTTTCGTCTAAGTTTATCTTCAAAATAAGAAATTGAAGGGACGATAGAATGATAGAAAGTACCTGCACGATTAGCCTCCCTCGAACCAAATCCATTGGGTATGTGGCAAACATGGAAATAATCCACCATTTGCATGGGCTTCACTCTACCATTCTCCTTACATTCCAAATCTCCATTTTCCTGCTATGTTCACAAATCTTAGTAGATTAAATAAAAAAACACTAAATAATAGGGATGAAAGAAACCCAAAACAAAGATAGTAAAATATAAAACTTTAGAGGAAGGGGAAAAAAGAAGAGAAATATAGCTGGTGGGTGGTGCCTGCTTCGTTGGTGCATTGGTGCCTGCTGTTCTGGTGTGCTGGTGCCTGGTGTACCTATAAAGCTATGCAAGCAATTAATAAGAATGAACCATAAATATAGTGTACAATAGAAATAACTTGAGCATAATATTTATTTTTATCTATTTTGAGGCTCAAAACACAGTGCATTTATGTACTTACATAGGTATTTCTTTTTTTTCTATTGGTTAGGTTGCATATAAGGCTCTGGAAATAGTCACATGGGTACTTCCATTGTTTCAGTTAACAAAACTGAAACAATAGAAATAATTGACTTTCCTTACTAGGAAAATATGGGAAATACCACATATACAATAGAAGTATTAAATAGTAGGACACAAGGCAGTTTTCAAATTCAAACTAAATTAAAACCTACACAGTATTCAAGCACAGACGTGTAGTGAATGCATGAGTTTCTGGGGATCGCATAAGTGTGTCCCCGTCCTCTTGTAAGACAATGTTAAAAAATGTTAGGACCATGATTCTCAACAATACACATGTATTTTCCTAGTAGAAAACATTCATTGGAAGGAGCTCAACACAATTCTATTGTATGGTGGCAAAGGTTTGATGAATATGATTACCTCAAAAACTTAGCTGACACTGAAATCTGCAATCTTTACATTGTCATTTAAAGTTACCAAAATATTTTCAAGTTTGATACCTCCATACACTACATTCTAATCCGCGAAAAAGAAATCATCAACAAAATAGATAAAAACAAATACTATATGCTCAAAACACAGTCCATAGAGGTACTTACCAGAAAATAATATAACAAAAAAAATCTATAGTGTAACTATATAAATAATCTAACAAGGGACTTCAAGCAAAAATTACCATAAATAAATTGTTATCATCAACAGCTTGTGTGGTTCTCTCATTAATGAAGCTAATTAAGCCCAACTATGGTGAGATAACATAGTGGCTAGCTAAAACTTCTCTAGTGAAACTGTTCTGCAACAAAAATAGGAAATTAATATACAATTACTCATTACAAGTTAATTGGTAAATAGTATATCAATAAAATTTTCTAAAAATACTGTTTTCGGTACCCTCTGTTTATTGTAACATAAATGCTAGCTAGGGTAAAACAGGCACATCACCAGCACTAGGCCAAGCACCTCGCACCATGCACCACCCCAACGAACCAACTATAGTGCACCAACACCAGTTCACCACCCCAACGAACCAACACTAGTACCAAGCCAAGCACCAGTCGACTAACACGTTCCACAAACCATACCAAGCGACCTTCCTAACAAATTTTCATAACCCATATAAGAAATATCCAACATCCAAATTTCTAAATGCAAGCAAGCCTTTAGGAAACTAGAAATAACCTCTACGTACGAACCGATATTTGGTATCGATAGTCATTTATAAAGGAAAAGATGAGTTAATGTTACCAAAAATATTCAAGCAGTGGCCAAGGAACTACTATGGTAAGAGTGGAACAGAGGTTGGAATGTGGTGGCACGAGGTTGGAATAGAGGCTGGAACGTAGTGGTGGGAGGCTGGAACGCGACACAAGGGTTTCGATCGAGTAGAGAAGAGAATATTAGGATTAGGGCCAGGATCGAAAGTATATATATACGGCAAAAAAAATTAAAAAAAAAGGAATTAAAAGAAAAAAATTGATAAAAAAATTGGTGTTTAGTGTAAAAGAGAGAAAATTGATAGGGAAAAATAAAAAAAAATGGTTAAAAAATTTGTTGTCTAGTGTAAATTATAAAAAATAAAAATTAATAAAGTATATCTATGGTCTCGATTATAGGGTTAGTTTATGGTCTCAGTTTTGTAAAAATTGAGGTCATATGATATGTGTATGGTCCCAATTTTAGAAAAACCGAGGCCAAAACCCTATAACCTTGGTTTTTCTAATAACCGTGATTAAATGTCCAATACTATATGTATATATTTTAGTAGTGAATATTATTTATATATATATATATATACATTATTAATATACCTATTAAAATTTGAAATTTAGATCTCGCAATTCTAATAACTCTCAAATTAAAAAAAAAGATGGGACTGAATTACACATGCTTGGATCCATATATATATTTTAAAAGAGACAAACATGTTTTCTTTTTTACCAATAAGCATATGTAAATTTTAATACCACAGTCAATTTTATATAGTTAATATCTACCATGTTTTGATCAATTTCAAAAGTTAAGGAAATAAATAGTGATTGATCAATTTCAAAAGTTAAGAAATAAATAGTGATAATTATGTGTAATGCATTGTTATAAAGCTTCTTAATTTAAAGAATAAAATAATGAGTAATTCATGGAGCAAAATAAGTAGTAATTTAAAAAATCATTAATTTAAGAAGTAATTCAATGATTGAATTTTTCTATAAATAGATGTGTAATTGTAATGAATTAATTATCCAAGTGTTTGTTACAATTGAGAGAGAAATTTTTGTAAAAGAAAATTGGGAGTAATCTTCTTAGGTGTAATTGAGTTGTATATTATGGGTTCTACTTGTGTAATTTTTTTCCTTTCAATAAAAAAATCTACAATAATTATAAAGATGTAAGTAAAATTGGATAAACTTTCTTATCAAATGTGAAAGAGTATTAGCTTCAACCATTCCTGAAATTTTGAAATAATACAGCTTTGTCAAAAAAATTGGTCGAGGGTACCGAGCCATATCCCCTTGTTACTCTAGAAATTACTTCTATTTTACTATTAAGTAGTACTGAGTGGTATGTATGTGAATGTAGTAAATAAACGTTGGAATATCAATATTTTGGCCCCTTAAACTTCAACTTTTACGTGTTTAATTCATCGAAGCAAAGTTATTTACCACCTGTAAATAAATAACGTAATTATTTAATTAATTTTTATTTTTATTTTTTATAATAAATTATTTTCTTATTTTCTTATGAATTTAAAAATATATATTAATTTACTTTATAAGAAAAATTATGAAAATATGTTTTTTTTTTCTTGACGTAATTAAAAATAAAATTTCATGTATAAAAATGTTACTATATGTAATTAAAACAATTATTTATGACATTTGAGGGAAACAAAAGAAGAGTACATTTCTTTTTTCTTTTTCTAATCAGAAGAGAAAAGAAGTTGACTCAAACTATTAGTTTAATTTGATCTTTTTTTTATATTAAAATTAGTTGAGTAAAAATATAAAAAAAAAATTAAAATTATAATGAAATGGGATATGTGATTCAGCAAGTAATTTGATAGTAAAGCTAATTCTTTCATATTTAAGTTTTAGGTGTAAATCACACTAAATAAAATTTAATCTTAAAAACTAATCTGGTAAGAAAGAAGACAAGAACTATTATTTCCTATAATTTATAATTAAAACAAAAATATATATTTTTATCCTTCACTTAGAAAAAGGTATATACAGTCTATTACAGTTAAGCTCACAATGACAATTACTTCCTCTATATTATTAAAAAAAAATTATATATAGTTATTTTATAGTTTTTTAAGCTGCGATTTCTTAAACAAATTTTAGAAATAATGATATATAACTCTTTTGTTAATAAATAGTGCATACTTTTCGAATATTGTAATTTTATATTTCATATATTTTTCTAATGAATAAATTTTTATATTATACTATGGCTTCATTTAATGACCGTCCTTGCTACGTTGTTGGAGAACATGAACAATATCATATAGCTTTAAAAAATGTGATTTTTTGTTGTTGAATAAATGAACAATTTTCTACATTTTATTGGCTACACAAATTGTATCAAATTTGAGTAAACTAAATTGTTTAAGATTGTAATTTTTTTTCTTTGATGAGGCAAAAACCAACTAAGATTATATATTTGAAGGCAAAGATAAGAATAATAAAATAAAAAATAGAAAACCAGAAATAACAGTTTGTATTTTAAGCATAAGACATGATAAGGATGAAGATTGTATTATCTTTTTTAAAATTATATATCATATTTTAATAAATATATAAAAATAGAATATTATTAATTTTTTATAAATTTAATTACGATTAAATTCAACTAATAATAAATAATATATTTTATATTTTTATTCTATTAAAATATTAATATTTTTTCTTTTATAAAAATAAAAAAAATATTTAAAATATTATCCATATCTCTGTTTTTCATTCAGATATCATCATATCTCTTCACAAAAAAATTAAGTGAAGATAATAATAAATTTTAAATTGTAGGTTAAGAACGATCCCATGTGACCCTAAAATTGTTTGATATTAAATTATAATAATTAAATATTTAAGAAATTGAACAAAGAAAATGTAAGAAAAATAAATAATAAAAAAATTCTTAGTAAATTCGTTATAACGGATTTATTTCATTGCTTTGAAAAGTTGTATCATATACAAAGCATTTGACTTACTACAATTTGTTACCACTATATGTATGTAATAAATTTGTAATAATCTCGTTTACTTATATACAAGTACACATAGTTTTATTCTAAAAGAATGTTAAATTTTTAAAGAATTAATCAAATTTTGCTAAGTTTTTATTTTTTATTTTTTATTTTGTTTGTTTAAATCACAAAAACTTTACAGGAGAAAAAAATGCCTACAATATATGTCTCAGAGTATTAGTGTTATAGTACAATTTTTCACCTATTCAACAGGGGATCTCCTTTATGGTTACATGCAAAATTATGATATAAGTCTTATCATCAATTACTTACATTTAGGATTAAATCCTAGACTAACGCTCAAGATAATGTTTAAACTTGTAACCTCAATAATTAACTGTGTAACCAATTTAACTGACACATATGAAAAGTAATATAAATTAGTAAGATAAAGCATTTCTCAAAAACAATCCTTTTTATCACATGTTATTAAAAGATTTTATTTTAATATCATAATTCAATTGTTAGTACTCATTTTATCATTTTAAAATAGTAATTAAAACTATTTGTCCAAAATTTGTTTTTTTTTTTTGGCTTTCTAATGAAGTATTTTGTTTTTGAGAGATTAACTGAAGCTAAAAATGATATATATATTTTGCTAAATAATATAAATAAGTATTAAAAAAACATAACATTTCAACAATTTTATTAAGATATAATGAAAATATATTTTATAAATATCTTACCGACTAAATTAAAAAGTACAAAATGTTAAAATATTAAATATATATATATATATATTAGTAAGAGAATAATAACCTTAAATCTAAATGATTTATTATTTAAGTTTTAGAATTTATTATTTATGATCAAGAATTTAGAATTTAATATTTATGTTTTATAATTTAACTATCAATAAATTAATATTATTGATAAGTTTATATTTTTTAAATATACATTTTAATTATTTTTTTTATATTTATTATAAATAATATTTATATTAATTTAAAACAAAATACCTCTAAATTACTTGACCCTTATGCATCTGTCGGCCAAATAATACGGTGATTGTGCTAAAATAGATGCTAGTTCATTTTAAATATTTATGTGCTAAAATAGATCCTAATCAAATATTTTTGCTGTGCAGCACAGGCCCATGGTCTTAGGAAAAATAAAATAAATAAATAAATAAATAATTACTCAATATAAAACTACAATCTAAAAAATGAAAGATAGCTATAATAATCGATAAATAAACTTATTTGACATAAATTGAACCAAATTTTATATATTCAAATAGATTTGTTTTGATTTTGAAAATACAAAAAACAACTTGTGAAAGATAAGGTTTTTAAATTTATAAACTGATAATTAATCAAATCAACTTACTTATTATACATACACATTTATTTTTTAAATTTATATATTTATAATAAGTATATCATTGTAATCATTTAATTTAAGTTAAATTTTTATGTCATTTGAGAATATGAAACAATTTATATTATTATTCTCTTATGTTTCTTTTTAAAAAAATTACTATAATTAATAAAAAATATAAATTATTTTTGCTCTCTACAATTTGTTCTCTACTTTAAAATTGATACATTATTATAATTTAAATATTAATATATAATTTTTTTAATTAAATTATTAATTGAATAATAAATACTATTTATTAATTTAATATTAACATAAAGTAAAATTATTAAAATTTATTTAAAATTAGGTAGGTTTAAACGTAAATAAAAACTATCAAAACGATATAAATAATTTAATAAAATATTTTTATAATTAAAAATTTTGATTTTTGATTTAACTAATTAATATTTATCGATTCGGTCAAAATTTTAAGTCCAAACTAACTAAAACAGAAACGCGAATACCCTGTCATAAACTATACCTTTTACCTATCTAGCTTTACGATCGTGTTTTTACAATGAGAATTTAAACGTTTGGCCTTCGTTCATTTTTTGTATTATGGTTTTAGTTTTGAGATATTTTTATTATTGTTTCTCTTACACTCTCTTAACTCTTATGTCATTAATCTTAAATAGGAAAATTTCTCATGGATCATATGTTTCGCCAACTAAATTGCTCTCGTAAAGTAATTGAATCCACATAGTGGTCTTTGGATGTCTTGAAGATTTTATTAGAAAGAAAGAAAAATAAACAAAATAACAAATAAATTCAATAACGGAATGTGACTAATCTTTCTTACGTCTTTGAACCTCCTACAAATCTTTTTACTGAAAGAGAAGAAATTATAGAAGGTGTTTACAACACTCACAACCCACAACCCACAACCCACAACCTAATTAGACCCAAGAAAAAAACTCTCAATTTTCTCTCACAAATTTTTTTCTCTCTAAGCTTTTATCTTAATTGAAATGAATTGGTTGATTAATTCATTACAATTACAAATCTATTTATAGGAAAATTCACTCTTTGAAATACTTCTTAAATTGATGGTTCCTTGAATTAAGCTCCTTGTTTTGCACCATGTTTTGCTCCTTAAAGTAAGGAGCTTTATAGCAATCTCCAACAATCTCTCACTTGAAGACTGATTTCAATCTATCTTCACACCTCGATCAATGCATCAGCTTTTCTAGTCTTATTACTCCACCAAACCAATTGAAGTTGAGCACAACTTCAATTTCATGGCAAGCTCTCATTTGTTGGCATCTCGAGTATTACAAGCTTTGTCATAGCATTCAGGCTCTCCTTCATCACTCAACAACATATAGTTCATGTATCTCCTGTTAGGAACATGAGGTCGATAAGACCTTCTCAATATAGGAGCTATAGTAGAAGGTTGTGGTGTGTCAGACTATTGCGCACTACTCTTTCCAAAGAGTTCCTCTGGCTGAGGACTTGCTACAATTGGTTCCTTCATGGAACTATCTCGGACATTATCTACATCTACAAATAATGACTCATTATGCTTTGAGTCATTGATGTCTGTTCTATGCATGTCTTTATATATCACTCTTTCATTGAAAATCACATATTTGCTACGAATCACTTTTTTGTTTTCGTCACCCCAAATGCGGTAGCCAAACTCATCCTCACCATAACCGATGAATGTGCATTTCTTGGATTTGGGATCAAGCTTATTCCTACCTTGATCACTGATATGCACAAATGCTACACAGTCGAAAACCTTTAGATGTGATAGTTTCAACTCTTTTCTGCTACATACCTCTTCTAGTATTCTATGGTCCAATGGAACAGATGGACCTTGATTGATTAAATAAGCTATCGTTTTATGATTGTATACGAATGGTTCTGGTTCTTTATGTCAACGTTCGGTTTATACGCGCAGCTACACCATTGTGTTAAGGCATGCCTGACATAGTTCTTTCCGTTCTTATCTCATGCTCGTAGCAGAAATTTTTGAATATGGTGTCTTCATATTAACCACCATTATCAGTTCTGAGCTTTTTATTTTTAAACATGTCTCATTTTCCACCATAGCTTTCCATCTTATGAAAGCCTCAAATACTTCATACTTATAATTTAGAAAGTAAACTCATACCTTCTGAGAGTGATCATCAATGAAAGTCACGAAGTAGTGTTTTCCACCAATGAATGAGACGGTCATTGGTCCTCAAACATCAGAGTGAATAATCTCTAGCCTTTCCTTCTTTGGGGTTCTGCCACTTGTCTGAAAGCTTACTCTCTTTTACTTTCCAAGTATGCAATCTTTGCACATGTCTATCTCCGCAGATTGTAGACCTAGAAGTTTTCCTTTTGAGTGCATAATCTGTATCCCCTTCTCACTCATGTGGCCTAGTCTCTCATGCCACATATTTGGTGTTTTATTGTCTACTGCAACTGCAAGTGAACAACGTGCCCCTACTGTCATGTAAAGAGTACCACACTTCTTGCCTCGAGCAACTGTCCTTGCGCCCTTTGAAATCTTCCAATCATCACCATGGAAGATCGTAGTGTAGCCTTAACTGGCCAATTTCCCTACTGAGATTAAGTTCCTTCTTAGGTCAGGAATATGCCTGACATTCTTCACTACACCTTTTGCCAATAATAGCACATGGTTGGTCATCACCAAGATATACCTTTCCAAGGTTTCTGAGGACATATTTCTAGAAGAATTCTTTCTGTGAAGTAGCATGGAACGATGCTCCAAAGTCTAACACTCAAGATTCTTCCTTGCTCTCCAAAGAGCATATCAATGCATCATCTCCTCCTGAGGTGGAAGTAACATTTGCCTCTGCCTTCACTTATTTGTCCTTCGGTGCACTCTTGCACTAATTTTTGTAGTACTCGGTTCTCCCATAATTCCAACACTCGATAGTCTTCGAGCTATGTGAATTATTAGGATTCTTGGATTTGGACCTCCTATCCTTTGATCTACCTCGGTAGTCTGTTTTTCCACGTTCATTCCCTCTAGTTTAATTTCTTCCTCTTGATTCTGTTTGTAAAACTAAAGAAGTTGACGATTCACCTGACTCTCTACGACAAATCTCTTCATTGAGAACTAGATCATGAACATTGTCAAATTTGAACTTTTTGCTTCCTGACGAGCTACTCACAACCATGACAGTAACATTCAATCTTTCTGGTAAAGAAGACAAAAGTATAAATGCTCGTACTTCTTCATCGAATTCAATTTCAACTGAACTCAACTAGGTTGTGACTGTGTTGAATTCATTAAGATGTTGAGCTAGCGATGTGTCTTTCATCATCCGCAAATTGAACAAACGCCTCACCAAGTGCACTTTGTTTGAGGTTGATGGATTCTCATACATATTGGAAAGAGTTGTCATAAGACCCGTTGTGGTCTTTTCCTTTGCTATATTGAAAGCAACATTGCGGGATAACGTCAATCGAATAACTTTAAGGGTTAATCTGTCTAGAAGATTCTAATCTTCTTCCTTCATAGCCTCTGGCTTCTTTCCTGAGAGATGTTGATACAAATAATCCTCTATTTATATTTTTCAAAACCTGAAATCTAAGCAATCGAAATTCTCAAGTTTCACCTTTCTTTCATCTGCGGTCATTCCTCTCACTCAAATATGACTTTCTCTGGATCATTTTTTATTATTTTTGCAAACCACCTTATATTAGAACACCTCTATCAACGAATAAATATCGTCGACAAAATTTCACTATTCACGTAATTAACTTATTAAATTACTTCTTAAATTAATAATTCTTTCAATTGCTCTTTAAATTAAAATTTTTGTAACAATCTTTAACAGGTTCATGATGCACAATAAATGGCAACAACAATAGCGGAGTACCAATACAATATGTATATAAATGTTGATGTTCTTTTAAAATATATATTTCTTATATACTCTTTTGAAAATATATATATGTAAAGTTTGCATATTTTTTTTGATATTTTACATGTAATGTAAAACTTAAGTACTCTTTTGATATAAGCGTTAAGTATCCTCCTTAAGGGTTGTTAGAGCTTTTGCGACCTCGTGGGAGATGACGTCAGTGGTTTGATGATATTGCTGGTTAGCCTTTAGTAAGGTTATCGATCATATTTATTTAAATTATTTAGAAATAGAGTAAATATGATTAAGTCTTTTGATATTTCAAAAGTGTTAGTTTTTGTTTTATATAAAATTGAAATAATTAAAAATTTAATTAAAGAAATGAAGAGAGAGAGGCACATTAAAGGATACTTAAAAATATTTTATTTATATATACTTATTAGGATATATTTCTAGCCATTTATTATTTTTTATAAATAAATTTATTATTAAATTAGGTGGAATTAAAAATATTTAAAAATAATAATTTATTTTTTAATAATAATGTAGTAGGAATTAATGAGTAAATATTAATGTATAGAGTTTGGGTAATGCTAACACCGAAACCATATATATATATAATTTACTTCATAATTGTTTAAAAAATAAATTATTTTTTAATTATTTGAAATAATTTTCTTACGTATATTAATATAAATATTTTAATATTGTGTCATAATTATTTAAAAAATAAATTTTATTATTATTATTTAAAATAATTTTGTCACATATAATAATATAAATTTTTTGTATGCAAAAATGTATATAAATTAATATATGTTTGCATTTCTCTTAGAGTTTTCTCTAACATTCATATTATCTTTAAAACTAGATCGAACACTCCATTTCTATCTTTTATAACTTTATAGAGCTTTTTTCCTTCTCGTTTTTCTTCTAAAGAGACTTGCAATTTCAAAGCTTGCATTGAGCCTTTTTTAGTACTTAGGTTTAACTGCCAGTTGATATTCTCCCTTGAATAATTCTTATTGAAATGGCCGTGTTAGCCGTGTTAGTTAATTTCATACCATAATGTAATTATTTTTAGAGAAGATGGCTACAAAAATAAAATATTTATTTTAAAAATGATATTTAATTTCTATACTTATTTTATAAAAAATTTAATCTTATTGGTATGAAAAAGTAAATACAGGATAAATAACATTTTTTATATTTTTATTTTAATTAAAATTTATTTAAGTTATAATAATTTCTATGATATGTAATTGAAAAAAATTAAAATTAAAACTAAAATAAAAAATTCTCTTTGGGTTAATTTTTCATAATAATATCATTAAAATGTTACAAAAAATAAATATAAAATTTAAATATTATTTTTTAATAAATAAAAAAAATTTGGATATTTTTTTATTTTTATTTGTCTATGCATTGTGCTATTAAAAAGAAAAAATATATTTATGATAAGTGATTTCGTACAATATTATTAATAAATATAATCAAATTTATATAATTATATTTAATAAAAAATTATTATATTAATTATAATTGTGATAAATAAAATGTTTAATAGTAATTTTTTAACGAGTCGCCGGGGAAAAGAAGCGCGCTTATCTCACAGTTAGACAAATGTCACTTACTAGTAAATGCAACGCATACTAATACAAGACAAGCATTTTACACTCAAGTTATCTCAATTACTGAAATTGTCGAACCAATTAAAAGGCTACACGACACGAGCCCCTTTTATTCCACGGGTGGCTACACTATTGGTGGTGTTTGTCTTGTTTGGCTTATGCATTTCATGCAATCATAAGAAAGAAAGAAAAAAAAATTAATTTTCTATATCATATAAATAATATAAGTTATTAATATATATTTTAATTAATATGTAATAATTTTTTATATACTAACCACGCAAACTCATTATAGTTCAATTTTTTTTTCCGAGTAATAATTTATGAAAATATCTCCCATGCGATCACATTCTTAGAAAGGAAGGGAATTGTGTGGACTGCAAAACCTCGTTCCTTTTCTCAAATGAGTTCACAAAAAGATAGTTGTTGAAAAAAAATAACTTTATACAAAAGAATTCTCTAGTTTGTATTATTTTCTTCATGTTTTCATTATAATTGTATAGTTATTTATAAGAAAATTTTACTTATTTAATTACTCTTTAAATTAAGCATTCCTTAATTTATTCCTTAAATTAAGGATTTCTTGTTTTATTCCTCGAATTAAGCTCCTTGTTTTATTCCTCGAATTAAACTCCTTGTTTTATTCATCGAATTAAACTCCTTGTTTTATTCGATGAATTAAACTCCTTGTTTTATTCCTCGAATTAAACTCCTTGTTTTATTCCTCGAATTAAACTCCTTGTTTCATTCCTCGAATTAAACTCCTTGTTTTATTCCTCGAATTAAGCTCCTTGTCTTATTCCTCGAATTAAGCTCCTTGTCTTATTCCTCGAATTAAGCTCCTTGTCTTATTCCTCGAATTAAGCTTCATGTCTTATTCCTCGAATTAAGCTCCTTGTCTTATTCCTCGAATTAAGCTCCATGTCTTATTCCTCGAATTAAGCTCCTTGTCTTATTCCTCAAATTAAGCTCCTTGTCTTATTCCTCGAATTAAGCTCCTTGTCTTATTCCTCGAATTAAGCTCCTTGTCTTATTCCTCGAATTAAGCTCCTTGTTTTATTCCTTGAATTAAGGCTAATATCCAATACTCCCCCTCAAGTTGGATCTAGAAGGTTTATGGATCCAATCTTGGACAAAATTTGTTGAAACTGATGAGAAGCTAAGGGCTTGGTGAAGATGTCAACCAATTGGTCGAAGCTTCTTATATAATGTGTCTGAATCACATGTGATTGAACTTGTTCACGGATGTAATGACAATCAACTTCAATGTGTTTCGTCCTCTCGTGAAACACTGGATTTGATGTTATATGCATGGCTGCCTGATTGTCACAAAATAAGGACATAGGAAAAGTTGTAGGAACAACTAAATCACACAGAAGACCTTTAAGTCATATCAACTCACACGCAGTTGAAGCCATTGCACGATACTTAGCTTCAACACTTGATCTGGCGATGACAATTTTCTTCTTACTCTTCCATGTTACCAAGTTTCCACCAAAAAATGTACAGTAGCCAGTGGTGGACTTGCGATCGATTGCATTCCCTACCCAATCAGCATCACAATACCCCATGATTTGTGTGTTGTTGTTCTTCTTCATGATGATACCACAACCCACTGGTCCTTTTAAGTAGGGTAAGATCCTTTTAACAAGGGTCAAATGCTCAAGTGTCGGGGAGTGCATGAATTGGCTCACAATACTTACAGGATATGTGATGTCAGGTCTGGTGATTGTTAGGTAGATCAACTTACCAACTAGTCGCTGGTAATAACTTATATCCATGAGTGGCGTGCCCTTCAAGCTAGATTTGAGCTTGTTGTCAAAAGGGGTAATGGTTGGTTTAGCATCGCTCATGTTAGCTTCCTTGAGAAAATTTAGGACATATTTCCTTTGGTTAAGAAAGAGTCCCTTGTGCGAGGTTGCCATTTCTATACCAAGAAAGTACTTTAATATCCCAAGGTCTTTAATTGCAAACCTTTGTCTGAGGGACTGTTTGAGGTTGAAAATCTCGTCAGCATTATCACATGTAATTATCAAATCATCTACATAAATCAACACAACCAATTTGCCCATAGCTCCTGTGCGAACAAATAGTGAGGAATCGGCATTGCTGCTTTTGAAAACAACACTAGTGAGAACAGAGCTTAGCTTGGCATACCAAGCTCATGGGGACTATTTCAAACCATAAATGGATTTGTGCAATTTTCACACTAAATCCAGTTCATTGCTTTGAGGATGCCCGTGTGGTAATTTCATATGGATTTCTTCTTTGAGATCATCATGCAAGAATGCATTCTTCACATCCATTTCATACACAGACCACCCGTTGTTTACAACCACGGACAATAGCACTCTTATTGTGTTCATTTTTGCAACATGTGCAAATGTTTCTTTGTAATCCACCTCGAATGTTTGAGTGAATCCCCAAGCCACCAATCTTGGTTTATACTTCTGAATTGATCCATCTGACTTGAATTTGAGCTTATAGATCCATTTGTAACCCATGACTTTCTTACCTTTTGAAAGTTTGGTGATGCTCCATGTGTTGTATTGATCTAGGGCTTTAAGTTCTTCTTGCATGGCTTCTTTCCACACCTCTTGTTGTTGGCCTCATGATAGTTTTGAGGCTCACTGTAACTCGATATAGTGTTGAGAAATACGGTATGGGCTGTGGCACTCTCTTATATGACACATAATTTGAGTTGGGATGTGTGGGTTTATAGGTGACAAAGTCTTGAAGTCTTGTGGGAGGTTTCCTAACACGCAATGGATCACGTCGTGGAGCAGGAGGAGTTATCTCACACTCGTTCACATCTTGTACCATATTGTGAGGATCATCTTGATTATCACCATCTTTATGTAGTATACCATTAAGATGAGACCCTTCATTGTTACTTTCAGTGAGAGATGCATCAATGTTGACATGGCTGGGATCTTGTTGTTATGGAGCCTCAAGTTCGATTCTTGGTAATGGAAACACATCTAAGATGACATCCCCTTGACTTGTCATTTCATGTGACTTGCTAAAAAAGGGTTAGTTTCATAAAATCGAATATTTTTAGACACAATTAATCTTCTAAGTTGGGGATCATAACACTTATATCCCTTTTGTGTTGATGAATAACCAAGAAAACATACATTTAACAGCTCTAGGATTCAATTTATCTTGATGATGAGATTGAATATGTACAAAACAGATGCAGCCAAAGACTCTAAGGTGTGAGAGGTTAATTTTCCTTCCTTTCATGGCCTCTAGGGGAGACTTGAAATCCAAGACTCGACTGGGTAATCTATTGATGATGTAAGCAGCTGTCATAACCCCTTGGGACATATATTCTCTAGTTTTTTCAAGTAAGTCCTAGTTTTTGCTTTCAGCTACACCATTTTGTTGAGGTGTTTCAACACAACTTGTTTGATGCATAATTTCATGAATGCTCAAATATTGTTTCATGATATGGGACATATATTCGGTGTCATTTTCAGACCTTAAGGTTTGAATTTTAGAGGATAAGTGATTTTTAACAAGGTTATGAAAGTCCTTAAATACTTCCATAACTTCATTCTTAGACTTTAAAAGATATAACCTTGTGACTCGATAGAAATTATCAACAAAAATCACAAAATACTTATAACCATCAAAATATTCATTAGTTGGTCCCCATACATCTGAATGAACTAGTTCAAAACACTTACTAGCCCTAGACGAGGAAGAATTAAAAGAAAATCTAGTGGCCTTAGACAAGTGGCAAGTTTCACATGCAATTGCATCATTTCCTAAGTTTGGAAATAAAGTTGACAAAATTGGTGGAGAGGGGTGAGCTAAACGTTGATGCCACAATTGGTTATCTTGGATAGGGTTAAACTTGGCTTGAAACCCTCTGGATTGCTCTTGGATATGTAATAGAGATCATCTAAGTAAAACCCTTCACCAATCGTCTTTTTGGTGGCACAATCTTAAAAAATGGCATTGTGAGGAGAAAAAATGGCTAAGCAATTCAAGGTATTTGTGATTTTTCTTACAGACAAAAGTTAGAAGGGAAAGGAAGGTACATATAAAACCGTCGATTCGATTTCATCTGACATTAATTTTATTTTTTCGTTTCCTAAAAACTTTACATTCTCACCATTTGCAATTGAAACTTGAGAAGGATTAGCTAATTTTTCAAACTTATGAGACTTTGACACATGGTTTGTCACATGATATGTGGCACCTAAATCTACAACCCAAAAATCATGCAATATATTTATTTTAAGAGCAGTTTTAAAGGCTTTTATGATACATTACATGTCCTCTTGTGGTATGAGTTTTGTATCTACCAAGAAACCCACAAACTTGCCTAGTAGTGTTGTCGAGTTTTCTTCTTCTTTGTTATCCACATAGTCAATTCTAACTCCTTTTGTCTTACTTTGAAGATACAATATAAACTCATTCATGAATTCAGATGGATTTGTTGTGAAGGCAAAAGTATGATTTGCACGGTGTGCAGTACGATTCAATTTCTGTAAACCTTTATCCTTTATAAAATCATCTTTTAATTACTCTTTAAATTAAGCATTACTAGATTTACTCCTTGAATTAAGGATTCATTGTTTTACTCTTTAAATTAAGCTCTTTGTTTTATTCCTTGAATTAAGTTCCTTATTTTATTCCTTGAATTAAGCTCCTTGTTTTATTCCTTGAATTAAGCTCCTTGTTTTATTCCTTGAATTAAGCTCCTTGTTTTATTCCTTGAATTAAGCTCCTTGTTTTATTCATTGAATTAAGCTCCTTGTTTTAATACTTGAATTAAGCTAATTGTTTTATTCCTTGAATTAAGCTAATTGTTTTATTCCTTGAATTAAGCTTCTTATTTTATTCTTTGAATTAAATTTCTTGTTTTATTCCTTAAATTAAGGACTAATATCCAATAATATTGGAATGCAAATTTTATTGAAGCCAATTTTCGTGTGCATGGAGATCTTTTTAGTAGCTTATCATAGCTTCTTGCAATTTCATTTTCCCTCCTCCTTTATATACGATTAGATTTACCTTTAAATGTATAACACTTAGGTTTGTGTTAGGGACAAATAAATAATTTAATTAATTCATTTAAATTGAAAATTTTGATTTGATATTTTAAATTCGTATAAGATTATATTAATAAATTTTATAGTATGATTAAATTTAGATTAAAAATTATAAAATCTATTTGGATTCGTATCAGATTCAGATTAATAAATTTTATAATCTATTGTACTCGATCCGGATTGAATTATTATTAAATTATAAATAAATATTTATTTTATTTTATAATATATTATATTATATTCAAATAATATGCATATTATAATTATACTATTATTATTTTTTAAAATAAATATAAATATTTATAATATTTAGTAATTTTACAAACATATTTTTTATTCATATATTTTTTAATTGTGATTATAAATAATAATATTTATTGAAAAAATATTAATTTAAAATTTAAATTTATTTATATCATGTTTTATATATGATAATAATTAATAAATAAATTTCAAAATTAATCTGACCTTTTTTATCCTAAAAAATTCGATTTATTTGGATTCATATTTGTTCGGATTGATTATATTATTAAATCAAATTCAGATTGACAATTTTCAAATTCGTTAGGATCATATCCGATTCGAATTGATTAAAAATAAACAGTTTCGATCTGCTACTCATCCCTAATAGTGTAACACCTGTCGTGTGTGTATATATATGAATTAATTTGAATTTAGAGTAAAATTATAATTAATTTAATATATTTATTATTTAAAATTCAAATCAATAAATTTAAAAAATCTAGTCAACCTGAATTAATTTTATTAGTTTGGTTTCTTCAAAAAATTATTTTACATTTTTTACTAATAGATTTTATTTATTAATATTTTTTAATTATTACATTATAATTTATAATGTTTTTTTATGTTAATTTTATTATAAATCTTAAATTTAAAGATTTAAATTTCAATCATTTACTTAATGTCATTATTATATCAATCATAGAGTGTAAAAATATTTAAAAGTAAAATAAATAAACAATAATGAATAATAATGACTTACCTAATAAAGTTAAAGTTCATTAATTCTAATGTCCAAACCATCCCTAATGTTGTTAATACAATGCAAACTTTAACGTGAAAATATGGAAGACAATATAGTTATAAATTATAATATAGAAATAATTAAATAGTATATAATTAATAATTTGTATAGATAAAAAAAGAGTACTTAATCTATAAGTTATTGCATAAATTTTGGTTAAATATCTAAACTTTAATGAAAAAAAATCATCTTATATGAAATTAGAAACATAACAATAAACAATACACAATAAAGTAAGACATACAAGTTAAAATCTCAAATAAACATTGTCTATTAAAAAATGGAGAATGAGAATAAAATAATTAAATTATCCATACAAAAAACCAAATTTCAATTATGTTACAAGCTCCCATCTTTAAGCATAATATAAGCTTCTAACATATTCATAAAATATAAATATTATTATCACATATTATTTAACCTCTAGAGCAAACATGTGATGTTGTCAACTAGTTCATTGAGGTATGTTTATAAAAAGAAAAAAATAAAGTGTAAATTATAGATTAAATAAATTAAATTACAATGAATGATACAAATATTTAAAATATGTAGTTTATAAATCTTAAATAAGAATATATAATCTATTCTCTCTCTATATTACATTATTGTTACATAGTTTATATAATAATTATAGGATAAATTACTAAAAATTCTTGATGTTTAGAGAAAAATAATTACATTTTTATAAGGAATTTTTAAACCTTTTTAACAAGTGTTTGAAAACAAAATAAAAAATCAAAATATTTAACGAAGGATAATGTAATGTATCAATAATTTAAGGGTTATTGGCTCCTTTTTATTTTAAGTTTATAAATCTTTTTAAGAATTTTATAAAATCACAGGGGTGTTTGATTTAATTTTTCCATAATTATCACGATAGATATCACTACCCTCTCACTTATACAAGGAAAAATGGTCGTAGTAGTTGTAGGTTAGGTTTTAAAGTACTATTAGTTTTTTAAAATATAAATATTTTTTGCAAAATGGATCATATATAAAACAATAAAAAGTTAAATTTTAAATTAATATATAATAAAATATTATTAATTAAGTGAGATTAAAATTAAAAAAGAATGATACATTAATATAAAAGTTATAATTGAATGACATAAATAATAATTAATATGATAATTCTAATTAAGAATAACGATTAATATGATAATTTTAATTTTATATTAATAAAATTATGTGTAAATTATGTCATAAATTAATTAAAATAATTAAAATTTAATTTTTTTTCTTTTTAACTCTTTTTTTTAAACCAATAGGATAAAAAAATTATTTTTAAACTGAAGAACTAAGCAGTTCAATTAATCTAAGAGACTATTGCGCCTCTTCGCCAAATAAACAAATACTTGCTTTCGACTTCAATTCCTTGATTCAATCGTTGAAATCTATATTTTTGTTTCAACTTTAAACCAACAGCAGAAGAGCACGTAGAAACTATGTAATCCATGACAAAGATAGATATCGATGAAACAATTACTAATTAACTATAGTGATTCGGGACGTAGCCCACTAAAGTATAAGTTTTCCATGTTCATACAAAACAAAATTATATTTATAAATAATTTTATAAACACAATAATATATTGATAATAACTATATTAAATCTAACTAAAAACTATTTAAACTTTACTTGAAATAACCATAATGCATTTTTGAGTAATAACAGAATTGAATAAACAAAAATAATAGATCAAAGTAAATAAATAAAAAAGGAACAAAAAAAAGTAATTATAACAGCTTGAGTATGAAAACTCAACACATTTTGAATATAAAAAATACATCTGACCCCAAAATAAAAATAAAAATAGCTAAATAGGGGTTAATGTAGCAAATGTGAGAAATATACTTTAGAAAATACATAGATGATATGTGAATAAGTAATATCCTGAGTGGAGGAAAAGTACGGAGAAAACGTGAGGATAATGATTAAAAATTGTCGACCAAATTTGATATATTTTTCTTATTTTAAATATTTATTATTTATTTATGATTTAAATAAATAGAATTCAATCTTACGAAATAATATTATTAAAAATATAATATTAAAAAAACTAAAATACAAAAATAAAAACACCATAACTTTAACGAGTTTCTACATAAATGTTACATATGTAATCGGACGTCGTTGACTACTTTCATTATCTTCAAATAGATAAACTCTAAATTTTATAACTAATTTAAAAAAATTAAACTAATCAATTACCTTTACAAAAGATACGAAGATTTATAAATTTTATAATGATTTAAAAGTAGAGTAAGAGAATTTATTTATAGATTAAAATATAACATTTATCTTCATTTTTAACCAAAGTGGACCTTTTTCAATTTTCTCACTAAAGAGTTATACAAAAAATCTTCACATTAACGACTTAGTAATTCTTAAATGATTTCTTCAATCCCTAATTCAATATCGCCATTGATAATTCAAATTTTAAGGATTTTAATCAAGTCCAAACAATGTTTAAACTTGATTGTCATTACCACCTTGGTCATCATATTTGTGGGATTATTCTTTATAGTATTGATCTTCTGAACTAATACTACACATTTTTTCAATAATCTCTCGCACGAAATGATAATGAATTTCAATGTGCTATGTAAGTGCACAGTAGACTTGGTTCTTTGCTAAATGAATAGCACTATGACCGTCACAAAACACTTTAATATGTTTTTGACCAACTCCTAAGTCTTCAAGCAAACCTCGTAACCAAATAGCTTCCTTCACATCCTCTGTAATTATCACATACTCGGCCTCTATAGTAGACAAAACAACTATTGACTATAAGGTAAACTTTCAGCTGATTGATTATCTAGTAAGAGTAAACACATAACTAGTAGTTGATTGACGTTTATCTAAATCTCCTGCACAGTCGGAATCACAATATCTGACTGCACATTGAACAACAGTATTATCCCGCTAAAATACTAAACCAACACTTATAGTATTTAAAATATACCATAAAATCCATTTCATAGCCAACCAATGTCCTTTTCCAAGATAATATTTGTACCTACTTACAACACCAACCGCATGTGAAATGTCAAGTCTTGTACACATCATTGCATACATCAAGCTACCAACTGCATTTGCATACGGTATTTTCATCGTGTATTCTCGTTCGGAATAATTTTTAGGAGATGATTGAGCACTAAACTTGAAATGAGGAACAAACAGAGTACTTACAAGTTTTGTTTGTTGATTCATACCAAAACGTTGTGGTACCTTCTTCAAATAAAGCCGATTATATCCGTTTTTCATCGTGAACTTGTTCTCCAACATCTTCCATAACTTACTTGTGAATGTCTCCTTTATGAACATGTATTCTTGTTCTCTCGATAGACATGAACGGATTGTACCACATGCTAATCGGTCGATATTTTTCCACTCAACTTCATCTACTTCATTTGGTTTCTCTTCTTAAATGGCGATGTCTAGTCCTTGTTGAAATAGAGCATATAGAACTTCATCTTGCCACGTGATGAAATGACTGGTTACATCAAACTTCTTCACCTCGAACCTTGCATTCATAACCATTGTTTTGCATGACGTGGATGTTTGGTTTTTGTTTGCAAGAGACTTTTCTTACGATATTTCTTCATATTACAACAACTAACAACTATATTCCAATAGCAAACAAATGTTTAGGTATAAATTTTTGGCTCTGATACCAATTATTGGGAAAATTAGGTATATTTTTCTTATTCTAAATAGTTATTATTTACTTATAATTTAAATGAATGGAACTCGAACTCGAACTAGCTTAACAAAATAATGCTATTGAAAATACAATGCTAAAAGAAATTAAAGCAGAAAAATATAAACATAAAAAATTTGACAAAATTTGGTATAAATGTTACCTATGTCCTTAGATATCGTTGACCACTTTTACTATCTTCAAATAGATTAACTATAAAATTACGAATAAATAGACAAAATTGAGCTAATCAATTACCCTTACAAACTAAAGAAAGATTTATAAATTTTAAGATAATTTAGAAGTGAAAAAATGAACTTTATATATAGCCCAAAATACAAAAATAATGGGAAGAAGGGATTAGGAATATTCACAAATATAGAGAAGTGTAATTTAATAGGTATCATATAAATATTAAAAAATAATATTATTTTTTAGTTACTATTTACTTTTTATTTAAAAATATTATAAATTTTTCATTTAAGTAGAAATATATTTAAATTATTGAATTTTTAGTATATTTTTGAGTGATAAAACTTTAAAAATAAAATTTTAAAATGAATATAGATATATTTTATACATAATTCATAATTTTATAAATATTATAATTAAAATATACTGTATCAGAAGTTGTAAGAAAAATATATCATTTATGTCCCTTACATAGTTAGGTGGCTGAGAAGAGGGCTAAAATATGGACTCATATGTAGGAATAAACAAAGAGGAGATAGATTAGAAAAATGGGAAAAAAGTGGATAGAAAAGGAATTAATTTATTAAGGATTTAATTTTTTTTATTTAAATAAAAGTAAAATTATAATATCATATTTATTAAAAACAATAAAAATCAGTTAGGACTGTAAGCACGAACCTCTTAAATGCTCCGCCATCGATAGTGCTTCAAATACGTGTTGAAGTCACATTGGTCTTCGTAGGTGTTTATAGTAAAAAGTTGATAAGTCGCTATATATAATGTAATGATTTTGGGTAGCGTTTTCAATTTGGGTTTCTAGCTAATGGTGCTGTACTATGATATACATGGCTCCATTGAAGTGACACGACCTCAAGTGCTAACCACTTCTTGTACGTGGTATATTATTATGATTATCTGCTTCTAACTATATAATTAACGCCGAATTAATGTTGGTCAACTCAGATTGCAAATCAATATTTATGAACTAAACCATTTTTTTTCTTTTAAATTCAGAATACATTGACTACATTAGTTCATTTACGTCGGACTCAAAACCCTCTAATTACTAATTTACTTCTTAATAAAGGTGGAGGGCCAGCGATAACATTATTTTGAAATATTCCTAAACTTAATTATGTTAGTTAGGAAAAAAAAAACTACTTACATCAATTTAGAGATGGGGATAGGGTAATTGGTTGACTTTTGAATTATTTTATAAATTAAATTTATCATAAAAGTTTTTGAAAATTAAAACTTTAATTGAACTATTATTTTTTCAAAAATCAACTTTTAAATAACCTTTAAATAATACTAATTTTAATAATTTTATATCTATAATCATAACATATAATATAAATGAAAATAATTTCGATGTAATATTTAATGGTTTCTATTAAATAGATTTTTAACTTGAATTTGGTATTTTATCGTTATATCTTTACATTCTTACAAAATAAATAAATAATTCTTTGGGAATAAAACAAAAGAATTTTCATAATTTAAATAAAAACCAATAAATGTGAACATGATATTACACGAAGTAAATTATTATTGTGTTAAAATTAATTATTTTATAAGTAGGAAGGTATTAAAATCTATTGCCATCGTAAAGAACTAAAAATGTGGTTTGAATCCTATAGATTATATATTGAGTGTTCATTTGTATTTTATAATAAGAAATGTGTTTTTTACTTTGTTATTATAAACGGGTAAGAAAAAATGTAAAAAATTAATGGTATCTTTAATCTTATATTTTAACATATTTTATTAATATATTTTTAAATAAGAGGGGATAAAATGAAAATAAAAATTAAAAAAATGAAATCTCATTCTGAACCCCATTCTCATTGAATTTTTGTTGTGGTGCTTTATTCTCCAAAATCAATTACCATAAAACCTTCTTACTGTATTCATATCAGTCCAAGAAGTGGCAAATTTACTCTCTTACTAATTTCCTCCATGCTTTCTACAAGAAGAGCGTATGAAGGAAATGAAAATGAAAAGCATAAGATGTGAAGGAGATGTAAGTCGTTGTCTCTTTAATAATGACATGTTGAAAATGGTGTGATTTTTATACAGCAGGAATAATTAAAATGATAACTTTCATTTTTATTAATGAAATTACTTACAAATCACAATATATATTTAATTAAAAAATACTTAAAAATATTTTTTTCCTACTTCAATTAATTTTTTTAAAACAAAAAAGAAACATTTATATATTATCAAATTAAATTACATAAATAATCTAATATAAAAAATTACAACATCTCTTTGCTATATAAATAAATAGCTGACTTATTTATAAATATTTAAATATATTTAAATTTGATTAGAAAATTACTAACAAACACTATACAACATCAGTCACAACTATAAATCCTTTACGATATACATTTTTTAAATTTGAGAGAAATGAAAGTTGTTGTCTCCTTAATACAAACTTGTTGAAAATGGTGTCATTTCTATAAAGTGTGTTGAATGGTGTGACCAATAACTAAAATTATAATTTTTATTGATAAAATTACATACAAATCATATGATATATTTAATTAAAAAATATTTAATATTTTTTCCTTTTTCAAGTACAATTTTTTTAAAAATAATAAGTGAAAAACATTTATATATTACTAGGTTAAATAATCAAAATGATATAATATAAAAAATTACATTATTTTTTTACTTTAAATTATTTATAAATATTAAAATACATTTGAATTTGATTAAATATACTAATAAACATTATACACAATCCAAAGTCACAACCTCTAAACTTTAACTAAATTCTCGTATAAATTTTAAAAATTTTAAAATATAAGATTTGTTACTTAAATTTTTAAAACTTTATTTTTAAATTTTTAACTTGTACAATTTAATCCAATTTTTTAAAATTTTACACATATTTTCGTTATTAAAATATATATTTATGAATAAAATTTTTATAATATATATATGAAATTTTAAAAATATAAAAATTTATGAATCTATATTAAATCATATATTTTAAAATTATATATATATATATATATATATATAATTAAGGGTGTAATTGTACATCAACTCTTTACTTATACAAAATGTATTATAAGATTCCCTAATTTTAAAAATATTACATTTAGTTATTTATTTATAAAAATGGTATCAAAAAATATATTTATTAATTTTAAATTTATTTAAAAATTATCAAAAATATTTCAATATAGAATGTTTGTAATTTTTTAGTTTAGTAGAGTTGAGATAAATAACAAAAATACATTCATCTGTTTAATTTTTTTTATAAATAAAAATATTTTTATAATTTTTTATAAATGAAAGAATTAATTAATACATTTTTATAAATAAAAAAATTAATGAATATTTTTTAAAAAGTAAGAAGATTAATAAATATATTTTTAAAATTAAAAAAAATCAAACAATATTTTTACGAAGAAAAAAAAACCCATGTAATATTTTTTTTCAAATTTAATTAAAGTTTGAAAAGTATTTTTTTTAATTTAATTAAAATTTAAAAAGTAATGATAAAATTTTAACATTCTTTTATAACACACGAGGGCGTTTTTTTGTGTTGGATTTTTTTTCCATGTAATATTCGTTGGACTTCCATCTTGCCGCAACTTTAAAGAATTGATTAATATGAGAATGAAAGAAACAAAATGATTAAGGATGTGGAAGAGTGGATCACCGACACGTGCCGATTTCCACCGACCCATAGAAGAAGGAGATTTTTATGTTTGTTGACTTTTTGGATAACACATTTTTCTAATTTTGGTGTGTTTTTCCACCGAAAGTACTTAACGTGGATTGTTTCTCTAGCTTATCCCATCCAACCCTCTCTCTGGAGCTATATATATATATATATATATATATATATCTTCATATAATGATTAAATGTTCTTCTAATCCTATCAATCAATTCAAGAGAAGCTCATAGATATGTAAAAAAGGAAATGTCTCATCAAGGGATATAAATGACTTTTTAATAAAAATTAATATTTTTACTTATTTATCATGGGGTCTTTGTAGATTTCTTTTATATTACATTATTTATATATTTTAGGTTGTTTTATTGTATGTCAAAATTAATCAACTAAAAATAAAAATGTTTCAATGTAAAAATATTATTTTTATTATTAAATAATTAAATTAAGATAAAATACAAATTATTTATAAAGGTAAAAATAAAATTAAATATAAAATTATTTTAAAAAAATTCACAATAATAATATTAAAACATAAAATTATTTAAATATATATTTTTTTTATTTTAAAATAAAAATCAATAAAATATTAAAACAAAAATAATGATAATAATTAAATATTAAAAAAATATTTTGTGATTTTATCGTTACTAAAATATATTTTAATTACTTTATATTAAATAATGATATTTTGATTAAAAAATATTATTTATTTTTAATTAATTTTTTTTAATCTTTTATTAAAGATGAATAACTAAAAAATACCTTTAAATTTAGTAGACTAAATACTTATTAAAACTTGACGTGAGAACCTAGCTTGACTAACATTTTCTCTATTTTTTTTATGCTCAAACATCAAGTTACTCTATTACAAATTAATAATGTAATAGTAGGGTGTTACTTGTTTATGACAAAAATATGCTTTAGAATATATTTTTTTATGTTTAACTTAAATATTTTAATTATTCAACTAATTTTAAGTTAAATTATAATCATATTTTATTTAATATTTAATATTTTTTTATTATAAATTTTAAATATATTATCTTATGTATTATTAATGTATTATTTTTATAATAATTAAACCCATATGGTTGATGGTGGTCACGGTTTTGGTTTATATTAAAGCTTCTAAAGTGAATAAAAAAATTTAAAAAAAAAACCCTATAAATAATGGTTGAAAATGAATTCTCACCAAGTTTTTAAAGTTAGCTCCTTCTTGGCATACTTCTTGTTTTTAGTAGACAATAGGGTTTGATATATTAGTGCTATATGAATTTATTAACCGACATTTATCGGGTGGAAAAATAAACAATTCAATATTTAATTTTTTAAATAAATAGTTCAACTAATTAGAATGACTATTACTAGTATGTTAATACCTAAAATATGATTCATGCGTTGATTTGATTAAATATTTTTTTTAAATTATTAAATAAAAATATTTGACAATGTTAAATGAAATAATTAAAATTAAATATTAAATAATTATAATTTAACTTAAATAATATTAAATGTAAAATATTAACTATAAAATATAAGCTAAATATAACAATATTATTTTTATAATTAATTATAAATTTTTTGATGATATTATTTTTATTATTTATCTAAATTTAAACGTAGTCTTTATACTCAATGCCTTGTTAGAAAATCATTAATAACCAATTTAAGAGAAATTATAAGTTGTTAGTCGAAGAAACAGTTAACACAAAGAGAGGTAACTGTCATGAATATAAAATTACATATATTTTCTTACCATTTTCTTCTTCATGTGTTAATTGATATGCATACCCATCAATTTTATTCATAATTAATAGATAATTCATCGGCATTTCAAGAACATAAATATTCATCTTCATTGATAATATAAAAATGTTAAAACATATTCAGATTTTTATCAAATTAATAATTAAATAACATGTGTAAAAATTATTTTACAAATGAACGTTATGATTTTTAAGACTACCTGACACCTATAAATATAATGCAATTTTTAGTACAAATTGTATATATTTAGCACTTATGTTAATCATAAATATAATACTTATGTGATCAAAAACTCTCTAATCTTTTGTTCTCTACGTATAATTAGAAAATTAATTCAATAAGTTAAATATTTCAATTAACATAACTAATGAACATATCACAAGTTCATTTAACATAGTATATTTTTTAAATAATAACTATTATAATATTATTATGGAAAATGTAATTAATTTTTTTTCATTATTTTATAAATATATATTAAAATATAATATATATTTTTTATACTAATATTTTTATTTTTATAACAAAATATAAATATTTTTTAATTTTATCTTTCAAAAATATAAATGAAACAATTTATGCACTAATGAATACATCTTATTTAAAAATAAATTAAATCACATAGAGTTATTTGATTTCATCGTATCAAATTTAAGGGTATCTCTAATCATCTACAACAAATTTTACATCATTTTATATTAATTAATTTTTACTTATCTCTAACTCACAATACAAAATATTACTCTAAAGAAATATATTCCTTTATAAAATAAATATTTTTTATTAATTATTATATTCAATAAATTAAATAATTATATATTATTAGTAGTTAATTAATAATAATTAATTTAAAAATTATATTGATAAAAAAATTAAAAATCATTAAATAAATTATTATATTTATCATATGAATTAAAAAATATATTTAATTAATAAAAAAATTTATTATATAAACTAATAATTATATTTTGTTAATTCGATTATTAAATTATCATTTTAATTTATATTATATGTAACAAATAATTTAATAATATTTTTTTTTTAAATTAAATTATTATTTTAATTTATATTAAATTTTTAACAATTTTTTTACTCATATTCTATTACATAATTAATTTTAATTTATTATATATAATAAAAATATAATTAATTTTAATTTATTATATATAATAAAAAAATAAAATAGTGTGAAAAGCGTTAATTTATCTATCATATTAAATTTAATATTTTGATACATGTCGGAGTTGTTCTAAAGCGAATTTTACACGTACATATATATAACCACAGGCTATGGAAATCAAAAACCATTTGATATTTGGCACTTGTCAAGCCATGAAGAAATAGTCATTAGTGGAGAGATACTGACTCGCACGTGCAGACAGGTTGGAGTGGAAGCAAAGTAAGGGAACTAGAGATTACAGAATACGAAGCCGTGTGGGTCCTAGTCTCACCTAACCAACCACGACCCTATTACATATTTTCTTCTCTCTGATACTAAATATCTTTATTAGTTGTTGTATATAAACCCTACCATTGTTCTGTCTCTCTTTAAAAGCCTATTTGCTTCCTCTGGTTATCATCTCCGATTCGTTCATCAATAAATCACAACAAAACGCTGTCGCTTCGTCAAAATCCTTTCCAATATCTCTTTTGAATCTTTTTCCGATCGCTCTCTTCGCTGAATTCAGGCTGAACATTCAGGGAATTTAGTTGGTTTTTTCAACAATTTCTCATGGTATCCGATTCTATTTTTGTCTCAGTCGGATTATGACATTCCAGATTATGATATTCGGTTTATACTTTTTTATTCTTTGACCAAATTTTAATCGGGGTTTGTTGGATTTTATTTAACTTTTTGTATCTGGGTTCATCGAATCATAAGGATACGAATTCTTAAAAAAAAATTCTAATTTTTTTTTTGGTTTGGTGATCCATCCAAAATTCTCTGCACTCGGTTATTTGGCTCGAGTTCTTTAAATTTCAGAGAGCGAGCGGGTTAAATTTTCAAACTACCAATGGCTACAGCTAAGAATAATGGTAAATTCAAGGGTATTGATGAAACCCAGAAAATGACAGAGTTGGTAACCAATCAAAAGATTAACAACAACAAGGATCTTAATTTGGGTTCAGAGAAAAGGCATTGGAAGCCAGTTTTTGATGAAGCTTCAAGGTCACAGAGACCCCTTAAAAAGATTCGTAGCCCTGAACGTAAAAACCCAATTCGGTCCTCTCCTTCTGTAAACCTTCAACCACCTCCTTTCTCTGTTTATCCCACTTCAGTTCCACCAATGTGTCTTTGTCCGCCATCATCTTCATTATCCCAATCATCTTCAAGAATTCAATTCCCTTTTGCATTTGACGGGTCTCACCAATTTGGAACCACACCTTTACCAATTTTAAATCCACAATATCAACAGCAAATGATATCCTTCGCTTCTCAACAACAGGGATATCCATTCGTATTTGGTGCAAGTGAATCGACAACATCACCGCAACAGAAACATCAGCTTCTTCAGTATTGGAGCAATGCATTGAATTTGAGTCCAAGAGGGAAAATGATGATGATGATGAATAGTCATTTAGGCCCAAACGGTAGGCCATTATTTAGGCCTACTGTGCAGCCTTTTAGTCAAACCAAGCTTTACAGGGGAGTGAGACAACGACATTGGGGCAAATGGGTAGCTGAAATTCGACTTCCTAGAAACAGAACTCGGCTATGGCTCGGTACTTTCGACACGGCTGAAGATGCTGCTTTGGCATATGATCGTGAGGCTTTTAAATTGAGAGGAGAAAATGCTAGGCTCAATTTCCCGGAAATTTTTCTCAATAAAGATAAACCTGTCTCTGCAGCTCCATTTACAACCACATGTTCTCCTAATCAATCTGAACAATCCCCAGAAAACTTTAATTTTCCGGCATCAGATTTGGGTAGAATGCTGCAGCCGCCGCCATCTTCTCTGCATTCTCAATTGGACGATCTTGACAATGATTCAGGAATTGGATCGAGTGAGATTACTGCAAGTGATGAAGTTGAAGCTAGCACAGTGGGTGGTGATGTAGCTGAAGGTATTGTTTCACATGAAATGGTGTGGGGTGAAATGGCAGAGGCTTGGTTAAATGCAATCCCTGCAGGTTGGGGTCCAGGTAGTCCTGTGTGGGATGATTTAGACACTAACCCATTTACCAATTTCAATAAGCAGCAGGGGTTTCATAACAATCCCGATTCTGATAGGACACTAGAAAATTTGGGTTCATCTTCCACCTCATTTTGTCCCATGAATCCCTTTTGGAAAGATCAAGATTGAAAGACCCTTCCTTAAGATTGAAGTTCTCAAGTGGTAAGGATTATTATAACCAAATTCATATGAATTACCTTTGCTAGAAATCACCTACTCTTTAGGTTGTAGAAGAATATTTTAGGCAGGTTCCTTAGGATTTCCACCCAGGTTTCAATTTTTCAAATGACACCTGCCTTTCAATTTCAAACTCTCTCTCTCTCTCTCAAAGCCTCAGTAGAATTTAGACCTCGTGACTCCCACTGGTTGCATATTTTTTTCAAAAACAACCAGTGATTCCCATTTTACAGCATAATCATTTTCTCTTTCAGCTGATCTTTGGAGTTTCTCAATGTCCTTCCTCTAGTTTTTTTGGAGACCTTGAGTCCATTGTGGAAAGGCTGCATATTTTTTTCAGGTCTTTCGGCTGTGGCATGTTAGTTACGTGCCTTTGTTTTAGATGGGTAGTAAGTATAATTGTGTCTGCATACTTTAGTTGGGTCCTTTATTTACTAAGAAGCGTGCCTTTAGCTATTATTTGTTTTTGTTATTGTTGTGTTGAAGTTGATTCAGTCTTATAGACCATATATCGTGTAGAGAGGTATGAGACAGTTTTGTGATCTCCTTCTCAAATGGTCTGATCTGTCCATTAGGAGATCTGTTTTTCTGCTCTAGTGATGGAATTAAATCAATACTTTGTATCTATTACTGTACATTATAAACGTAGTTAATGTTTCCTTTTCTTGCGTGTGTTGTATTAAAATGCCGCTATTGAAATTCATTAACGATATATATATAATTGATAATATAAATTAATAAATGATATCAGAATTTAAAAAAAAAATTAACTCATAAATTTAAATTAACTATTTTTTATAATTATAATAATACAATTATTAAAAAATCACAATTAAAATGCGTTATTTTTATTTTTTTCTTATTTATAATTATATAATAAAAATATATTATTTATAAAAATATTTTTATTTTAAATAAAATTATATATTTTTTGTTTATTATATTTTTAAAATGATAAATGAATTCAACTCATGAATTACTTAATTTATATTAAATTTAAATAAAAATAATAAATTATAATTTAATTAAGATAAACTTAACTAAACATACTTTGAGAATTTAACTTATTTCACACCGTTAATACCGTACTTTAAACCCTAATACCCTAGACATTTTCAAAGAAAATAATTCGTTTCAAAATAATTTTGTCTTGTTATCGTGAAGATTCTCACCCATTTACGAATTCTTTATCTTATCATCACTTTGAATACCATAAGCTAAGGAATAAAATAAAGAGGTAAAGCTAATGAAAGCAATTTATATATATATTTATATTTTTTCAATAATTAATTGAATAATATTTTTAAAATTTATAATAATAAAAATATTATATTAAAAATATATACTCTTTTTAATTAAAAAAATGTTTTATTTTTATTATTATGAATTTTAGAATATTATTTAAAGTAATTTTTTATTTTTATTAAAATAAATATATTTATTAGCAAATATTTTGATTATTGACATAAATATTTTTGCTGAAAAATATTAAGAATAAATAAATTTATATATCAGTTAACAACCTAACCTAACACATGACGTAATAAAATTATTTATTATTTTAAATAACTTTAACATATGATTTAATATAAATATTTATGTATAAATTTAAGCAGTATTTTTATTATTTATTTTTTTCAAACGATACATTCCTCTTATTTGGAGATTGATGATTGACCGCGTGATGTGGATAGGTGGGACCATTCACCGTCCCGTGAGATCATTAACATTTCTTATATTTTTGACTGAACGTTATCTTTTAATTTTTGTATTTATTTCAAAACAAGCATGATATAATTTTTATATCATATTAATTTAATTGAACAATTAAAAAAATAATATTATTGCTAATGATTAAGTTCCTACAATTATTTAGAAAAGTATCTCAAATAGTGGTTCAGAAGTCATTTTTAATTTGAATTATTCATCTCTTCAAAAAATTCCTACCATTTTTTGTAAGCGGCATAAGATACTATTTAATTTTGTAAAATAGGTTTTACATTATGTCTTAGGAGATGGTGAAGCCACGGAGGACCCTCCTCGATCAAGTCATAAATTCATTATAATCAAGATAAAATTTAGCTAAGCAGTGTGCAATTATATTAAATCTCTTATGCAAATAACCAGAACTAAAATAGCTAGCAGGTTGGACTACGTTAATATTATTGTTTATTAACATTAATAATTAATATATCTCTTATTTTTTTTATACTTCAAAAATAAAGAAGACATTCTTAGATAGTCTTTGAACCTCCAAGATTTAAATAAGTTTAAGGAAGATTTATATCTCAATGTTTGTAAATAAGATAAGAAATTATGTACGGTATAAATTGATTGATTTTGTTTAATGATAAATATTTACATGAAAAGAATAAACATATTGATGATTCTTTATCTATAGAGATAGTTTTACATTCATATATAGAAACTTTATCTCCTTAATTATCTCATATAGTAAAATTTATTTGTTGACTCAGTATTGATTAGTGTAATTCATGAATAGTATTGCAAATTAAGACCTTTCATATTCCAGTACATATCTACATATAGTGAATTATTTTACACCTAATAAAATAATTAAGATTGACATATCCTCTACCAAGTGACTTTCTATCACCATAATATATGCTAAGAATCCAACCATTTTATGAGTTATATTTTGAATGAATTTTTCCCTTTTAAATTAAAAATATAAAGGCTAAGATTGACTTTTCAAGTTGGGCTGAGTTGTAACCTATAATTCAAACTAAGGATAAGATTTTGGAGTCAACTCACCCTCGTGGGATCACGATCCTTTTTTCTTGCCATTGTAGCACATATGTTGCCTAGGATATAATGGTTTGACATCATCCCCACCTTCCTTCGACTGATCACCAGTAGTCTCCTTAGGGTTCCAAACACGAGGGTTACCCTTATTGCAGGATGGCACAAGCTGACAGTAGCTATGCATCACCAGTGTTCAATTTCTCGATTGGGGTGACAGAGGAATCGTACCATTCAAGTCTTTGTTTCATGTTTTTTCGGGGGTTTAGAAAAAAGCTGTAAGCATTAGAACTTTCCTAATCCTCCCTTCTCGAAAGGAAAAACATGACATTCTTTTTTCTTTTCATATGGACCAGGATATTGGATCTATACCTAAGAAGAGTGTTTGGATGATAAATAACTCACTTTTTAGTCTTCGATGCCCTCGGTCACAATCAACGTCCCCAATCAGTGCAATGAGATGTATTTATTTATCTGTCTCTTGACTCAAAATGGGAGCATGTTCAAAAAAGGATCTTAGAGTGTCTAGGGTTTGGTCAGGAGGACCTCTTAATGTAATGCCTTCTATTTTCTCATCATTAGAGTTATTTCACAAAGACTTGACATGGTAAAGGATATTGGAGGAACAAGCACACTTGGAGACTCAAAAAAAATGGACAAATTCCTTTTACTATGAACACATACAACATTCGTCACTATAAAGAAGATAATGGTAACCCCACCATTAACTACTTCATTTATTTTCATTTATAAATTTCAACATTTGAATCGTATAGTAAAATAATGTGTATAAATAGAATAAATTGGATTAGTAAACAAGACTACTCTTATAGTTGTTAATATAAGAGCTAATATGTTATGTGTCGTGTAATGTCGAGTTCTCGCTCGGCCTATACCCAAACGTGGAATGATCTCCGATGTGAAGAAGTTCTCAAGAAGATAAAATTATGTAAATGTAAGATAGTTTAGTTTGAAAGGAAAAAAATCATACTGATTCTCATTCACTTTCTCTTTTTTATACATATTTTTGATAATTAAAATAAATAACTGAACAAACCATTACTTTCTAAGAAAATGCAAACTGAAACTTAAATTATGAGGATAATGACTTGTCCACAAGACCACTACATCAAAGACACGGTCTATAACTAACTGAATATGAAAGAAAAATAAAATAATTATACAAATTGATTGCAAGTAATATAATCCCAAATAGACTAAAGGAAAATTATATTGGTCTATGCAAATCCATTGTGTATAAAATTAATAAATAAATCGAAATGTTTTTCATGACCTTTTGAGGCACAATAAAAAATAATAATTATGATTCATAATAAATTTCTAATTAAATACTAAAAGTAAATAGTGTAAATTAATGTTAGTCCTATTACTGGTTTTAGATTCATTTCTTTTGATAAACACGAAATATTGGTAATCAAACTTTTATTTAATCAAAAATCTAGGGATTTATTTATTTATTTTGGGCAAATTTGAAATTGTTTGAATTGTATAGTCATCATAATTTATGGACATAATTACATTTTTTACCCTCAATATATATGAATAGTTATAAATATGTTCAAAACGTTTACTTAATTAAAATTATATTTATAACGTATAGATAACAATAAAAACATACCTAATATTATGCATGTTTTTGTCATTATCAAAATATTGTGGGTATAATTGCATTTACGTAAAAGTTTTTGAAATGATTACAACTAACCCCATATATTATGAACATGGAATATAATTAACGATTTTAAGTTTGATAACGTAGTTAGTAAGATTATAGTATTTTTAGTCAAATATATAAGATTTAATTATCAATCTATACAATAAAATAGGTGCTTATCCTTTAATTGAGTTAAAAGAGAAATCAAACATGTTTAACTTAATACATGTTACTAGCTCATTTTTATATGTGGTAATTGTTCAAATCGAAAATGAATTAAATTAAATTTTGGTTTAATTTAAAAAAAACTTAAATAACATGAAAAAATTAAAGTTAATCTAGGATTATGTTAGGATAAACCCGAAAACATCAAAATAAAAAATAATTATTATTATTATTATTATTTTAAATTCTAATTAATGTCATAAAAAAATATTTATCTCGTTATTGTTGTTATAACTCTCTTTTTATCTTCATATATTTATTATTCATTTATTAACAACAATTATATAATATTTCATCAACAAAACAACATTATTAGCGTCTTCGTGTGTCTATTAACTTGTTTATAATTTTATTCTTATTAGACACTTTTGTAAAAATATTTAAGTTATCACTAATCATAATTACTTGAAATTAAATTTTAAAATATCCATTTAATATAATTAGGTAGTATTTTTTGGAGTTATTTTGTAATATATTTGTAGATTTATAACTTTTTTCTTTTGAATTTTATAAAAACTTATAACAAAATTGTTATTTATACGTTTGACGATATTAAAATCATTGAATTTGATTAAAAAAATTATTAATTTAATTAGATTTAAATAATAAAATTTTCAAATCAAAATCTCTAAAAAAAACAATTAATATATAAAAAATTATGACAATTCGGATAGTTTAAGACATTTTGACTTTTTTTAATTTGGCTTATACATGACAATTAATGATAGTAATTGAATTCAATATACGTTTGGATAAATTTAGACTGTTAATTTAATGCCAATGTAAACCAGCTCAATCGAGATTATGAATGTATTATTTGTATAATAGGGTGATTTATTAAAAAAATACTTTAGATTAGGTTTTTTTTTCTTCTTAGATCCTTATATTAAAAATAATATCATTTTTTTGTAAAAATAATAAATTAAAGATAAATTATATTATTTTAATAATTTTTTAAAAATATTATTATTTTTTATCGAATAATTAAAACATGATTAAAATATGAGTTTTTAATATAGATAAAAGTAAAATTTAATATGAAATAGTTTAAGAAAAATAAAAATAAAAAAATTAAAGCAAAAGTTTATTTAAATAAATAATATTTAATTTTTATTGAAATAAAAAATTAATAATTAATAAATTTTAAAAATGATTTTTTTGTGAATTTCTTTCATGTTAATTACAACTTTATTATTATTAAATATTCGAATTTTAAACTCGATTAATGATTTGGTAGACATATAATAATATGTTAATAAAAATTATTAAAATAATATAATTTATTCTTATTTATCATTTTTACAAAGTTAACGAATTAAATGTTATTATTTCTAATCTAAAAAAATTCGGTTATATTTTTCTCTATAAAATAATTCAACTCACCCTTGACAAAAATGAAAAGAGACTTTAGTAGATAATTTTTATTAGTAAATTTTTTTAATTTTAAAATTATTTAAGTATTAAATTATTAAGTAAAAATATTTAAATAATATTTTAAAAAATACTATTATTTGTTACAAATATATAACTTTCTTAATTGATGTACCATTTTTTCATTTTATATAAACTAATATGTTATGTTATAGTACCAATAATACTAGATCATATTATTTCTATTATTTATCAAATTTAACGTGTATAAAAACTTTCCAACCTTAAATAGTCTTTTAAAGTTGTAATAATTTTTAATTTTTAATTTTGAAATTTTGAAATTTAAGTTCTATTTTTTTTTAATTTCTTGACACTAATGTTTAGTTATGCAATTATATTCAAGCAAAATCTAAAGAGTTAAAATTTATGAAAATTTATCAAAAATAAATTATAAAATTTAAAAAATTAGAAATAAAATTTATAATTAATTATCTAAAAAATATATCAAATTTTTAATTTATACTTTTAAAAATAATTATTATTGTTATTGTCGTTTATTTACTTTTATTTTTCTAAAACGCAAGATTTATTAGTTGTTTTAGTATTTTATGTGTTAGTGTGACGTGGCTTGTTGTTTGTCAACACAGGACCATGGGTGTAAGTGCACGATAGCTCTCCTCCACCGCCAAAGATCTTACTCTGATACTATGTTGATTCACCTGAGCCTAATTCTACTCCTGAAAACACGCTTGTAAAGGTGAGAACTGTCCAGACTTATAAACCAGTTCTTATGTTGGTCCTTGGTCGATGTAGGACTACTCAACAATATTCATATGTTTTCTAAGGATAAAAAGTTCAAGACCAATTTCAGAGGCATTTTGAGATTAACATTCCAGTTACGAGAAGCTGATAGAAAATTCAAGACCAATGCTCCCAAGTATAAGAGGGAACATGTAATAGAAGCAGCATACATGGTGCCGTTTTCTCTGAACGTGCAGGAGTTAGTAAGGTTGAAAATTTCATCAATTTTCAAGTTCCTTATCTTTATGAGTAAATGCCGAGATGCACAACTGATGGGAGAAGAAATTAAAGTGGTGCTATTTGATGTTAATCGACTGAAAGTGACTAGTGATAAGTACAAAGTTCAAATTGTTAAGCACCAAAGGAGGCTGATCATTCTACTGCTATGTTTGAGCTTTGTAGCACTTGCTATTGGGTTTGTATCTGTTCCAATATTCAAGAGGTTGTCGCTAGAGCTCTTGAGATGTAATTACTTCCCAGGAAATAAGTGTTTTTATATTTACCCTTTATTATCAATCTGCTTTGTTTTCTGCACTGATGGGTTTTCTATTTATCATATCTTTAAATGGTTGGTCTATGCATGCGAGTACTAAATTTCAGTATTGAGGTGGAGCGGATTTCATTTAGATTTGAGATCGAATCTTTTTCAAAGAAAGTGAGAATTGATGTAGTGAGGCATGAATTACTTTACGTTGTTATTGTCGTTTACTTGTTTTTATTTCCCTAAAACATAACGTAACGTAGCTTGTTGGTTGTTAGTGAGCATATGGCTTGTAGTACTTATAGGCAGAGTCAGTGGAAGAAGAGGCTCAGTTGATGTATATTTTCTGATTTTGTTTGAGAGTGTTCTCTCTATAATGTTTTTTTCGAAGGATTGATCCATAGTAGATTCTTCTTACCCAATGTTTGAATTCTCTGGTTTAAATCTTTAATGTGAAACTAAAAATTGATTATTAAACAACTTTTTATTTTTTTCCCAAAAAAAAATATTGAAATTGAGAATTCAATTTCAAAACTAACTCATTAGAAATTAGAAATGAGGAAAGTCAGATGACTATATCACCTAATTATTAACATGTTTTTTCACTACTTTTTGAATTCTATTGCACTGGCACAGTTTTATGACCACTACTATACTGGTACAATTTTAATGCAATCCATCTTGAGGAGAAGGAGAATACAGAGAAAGAAATGAGGAAACAGATTATCAATGAAGCTGAAGAGTATAAAAAGTTCTTTTATGATAAAAGGTGAAACTTGTAAGGCTAACAACGCAACAGAGAAAGGGAGAAGGTAAAATACACAGGAATCTGTAGATGCATGCTTTGGAACCTGTAGATCAAGCTGTTGTTGCAACACCATTTTAATTAAATGGAAGTTGAAATTCAAGATAAGCTATTATTAGATTACATAAAAGATAGCCCAAAAGGAGTATTAAAATACATCTCTATAAAGGCAATAAAATAAACTTTTCTGTTTTAATTTAGTTTGTTAACATAATAATAATGTGTTCAGAAATTTGGAACTTTGTGAAGCATTGCTTTGTGGATAACTAAGATTCCAAATCGCTCGATATCTTATTTTGTGCATGTTTCGACATAGAGAAGAACCTCACAATAAGATAAGCTTAATGAGTAGTGTATACATAATCTGCAGGTAGAAAATGTCTATAGGCCATAAGAATTTTAACATGTGAATCTCATAAGCAAGTCATGCACCCCTATCGTCTACGCCTCTATGGGACCCCTTACCCATGTGTGGTGGTTATACCACGTGACTGATGAATAATGATTGATTCATATGGTTCACAACTCCTTAATTTCTACCTTACAAAATTTGGAAAATATCTCATAAAAAGATTTTTTAAGTACAATATCATCCATTAAAATTATTTGAAAGAAAAAAAATTAATGTTATAACCCAAAACATACATTGGAATTGGAAGGATGTAACTACCAAATTTGGTAAGTAAGAATTTTCTCTCTCAAATATTGATCTTCCATATATATTATCTGCGAAGATTTGTGGGATACTAACTAAAGAGCCAGAATGAAATCATGTTTTATAAAAATATCCTCTTGATATAGAAGTATTGCCGTCTTAGCTCAGCTGGTAGAGCGCATGGCTTTTAACCATGTGGTCGTGGGTTCGATTCCCACAGACGGCGGATTGCCCTTTTACAGTTTTGCAAATAGCTACTTAATGAGCTAACATTGCAAACGAATGAAAATTGGAACTTTTGAATGCCCTATATTCTTTTTCCTCTGAATATTATTATTAACTAGACGAAACTGAAACAAAAACCCGTAATAAAGGATTTTTAGTTATTTTTGTCCCCCAAAGTAACAAGCAACATCTGATTATTATAAAAATAAAAATAAAAGTATTAGTGCAATCAATGACCAACGGGTTCAAAGTAATGGCAAGTAGGGCCTACAAACTCAATAGCAAATTAGACTTACCACCAACACCCCTCCTCTCTCTCTCTCTCTCCCTTTGAAGAGAGCTAAACAATACTCACACACAACACTTGCAACTCACAAGCGCAAAACAAGAGAATTACAACCCCTAAAACTTGAGTGAGGGAAAAAAAAAACGAAGGAAAGAGCCTTGGATGCTATTTTTGCCCCTTTAACAGCTACTTTTCCTATAATTAAAACAAGAAAAACACAACATACTAAAATCAGCAACGGCTACTTTTTTGCAGCGTGGTCACACTACTAATTAATTAGGAGAAGAAATTTAAGCGGGAAGTATAAGTTGCTCTGGCAGACCAATTGCCAGGAATCACATCTCTAGCATAAAGGGTAGTTGCTGTTGATAGTGTGGTTAGCTTTACTGAATATGGACCTTTCAAGGGTCCCCCATTAATGCACCAATTTGCTCCCCACAAATGGTTCATCTCCATCCACTCACTTGAACTTGCCTGCCACCAATCAAATTATCAACAACACTCTTACTCATATCCAAATATGGATATTTTACAAGTAAATTAGGTTAATTTTACTGTTTCAACCCATTAGAACTCAGGAATATTATATGTAATAATTGATGTGCGAGTGTGTGAAGCAAGATAATCACTAGTCTACGGTGCACCACGCAAAGATGTGACTTTTTGGTGCTGGGCCACGTAGAAATCACATGCATCATCAATAAGCCAGGAGGAGAATTGTTGAATGGAAAAAAAAAAACACTAGAAAATTAATACCTGTCGAATTGGACCAACTCGATGCACATTAATTGAGAAAGAAAATCAAAGATATATAGTAATTAAAAAAACTAGATATATTCTGTCAATTGATGTGTGGGAATGGAAAAACTGATAGATATTGCAATATAATATTCTGAAAAATGAATTCCAAAATATCAGAGAGAAATAAATAAATAAAATAAGATCTAAAAAGAGAGAGTAGACATACGGGTCTGATTTGCATAGATCCAACGTCTCCATCTCCGTCTTCAAACTCTACTAGAAGTGACAGCCAATAGTCTGTTGAACCTTCATTCACATGAAAGGCCACATTCTTCCCTGGATATTTACAGGGTGTCCTGTAAAGGAACATGAATATACTTAGAATGTTATTTATGTCAATTGTAATACTAAATTCCTTATTAATTCTACAAATTTATTTCTAAAAAAATATAATACAGTGTTATCAGGTTTATAAATTTCCCACCATTTCTGTTGTAGATTTATTAATCTACCATATACACAAATATATAACTTTAAAACTAAATAGTAAAAATTAAATAAATATTTCATACTATATTTTTTTGCCTAATCGACTAACGGAATTAACACAACTTAACGTATATAATTATAAAACTAAACCATCAATTGATTTATATAATTGAGTAATTTCATAATTATTATATAAGAAAATACTTTTAATAATAAAGATTTTTTAAATTTTATTTCTTATATAGATAAAATATGATCAAGTTTGATTTTTCAATTGAAGCTTTGTTGTATTTATAATTTTTACTTTCTATCGTACTCTTAATATAATGAATGAAATTTTTCATTTTTAATTAAAAAATATCAATTAATTTTATACAATGTTGCACCCGTAGTTTTTATATCTTATTATTAGTGTAATAATTATTTTAAAAATCATAATATAATTTAAATAATATGAATATAAATATAATATAAGTTTATGTATCTTTAAAATTTCTTACGCTCCACTTCCTCTTACTCAATAGATTTAATCGGTTAAATAGTTTTTTAGTTGAAGTGATAGATTAAAGTATAGTAATTTTAAAATTTAAATAATTTGTATATTTTTTATAAAAATAAAATATCAAAACATTCAAGTGACATATAAAAAAAAACTAAAAAAACTAATCACTCATAATTTTATGTCACCTTTGAAACACTGTTGCTCCAAAATAATTTCTTTAAATAGCTTCTTAATTAAAGATTAAACTTTATTGAAATACATTGAATTATATAATACTTGGTGCTAAAAAGTATTTTCAAAATTAATAACTAATTCAATACCATAAAATTCACTTAAACACATACAATATCTGATAGTTCAAGTTAGGATACTTAAATAGTATAAGTATTATTAAAAAAAATATTATCTTTACAATAACTAATGTTACGTATTTAAAACATAAAATTAAAAATAAATTAAACAATCAAATCAAAAGATAAGATAAAATAATAGCATACACAATTCTCGAAAAACGTGTTATGGACATCCGATAAAACAGTACAAAGTAAAATATAATTGTAAAAAAAACAAAACTTAAATAACGCAAAATTTAACGGATTTTAATTTAAATAGAATTTAATGTAAAATAATGATATTTTTTAAATAATAGAATAAAAGAGTTTATTTATCATAAAATTATGATATTATTATACTATGTTAATTAATTATAGATTAAAAATAATATTTTATTCAATAATTATCAAATTATATGATATAATTGTAAAATAATTTATATTACTTTATAATAAATAAATAGAGAAAAATATTTTCAAATAATTTATTTATTATAAATATGATACATAAATTATGTATTATTTTTTAACAATTTAATTCTATTAACAAATATATAACACTTATATTTAACTTACTCCAAAAAAAAATTTATGTTTTGCGTTATTATTTAATAGTAAACTGATACAGCAATTAAAAATATATAAGAAGAGAACGTACCGTCTGTAGACAACAGGAAGCACTCCTCGGTTTCTGAGGAGACCACCCTCACCAGTCAAAGCCATTCGTCCAAAAGCGCCACCACTCATGTCGAAGTGGACTCCATCACTGGAGCAGCCTGGGCACTCGTCTGTGATGATAATGGTCGCAGCTCTCCTCGAGCATATGCTCTTGTCCAAGCACTTCACCTTATAACAAGCTCCACAACCTTCTCCATTCCTGAACAACACTGGGCTCACAGCTCCTACTCTCGCTCTAAACGGCTTCACATCCACCATATTTCCGTACCCACATGCCCCTCCTGCAATTAAAACACACTAACTTTAATTAGCCATTTCAACAAACATGTTATCTGCATCACATTTGGGCAATTAATTTGGGTCGGCGACACTAGCTAGTAGATTGAAAACAAAAATTAACCCAAATGCGGGAGATAAAGAAGAAAGCTCACCATCGCTACCATCACCCTCGGGGTTTCCGTACCATGTGGCGGTGGCTGGGTGCCAATGTATGTCAGCTAAGTGGTGCGGGACTACTTTAGCTGCCGCAAAAAGCAAACTGTAGTGGAGCTTTACAAAAAACAAAGTGGCTAAGAGAACTTTACTCTGGTGACTCTGCATTGTGTGTGGGTTTCTTTTTACGAGTTCTCGGCAACCACACCACCACAGGAAAGAGTCTTTGCTTCTTTGGAAAGTGAGCTCTGCCGACAGTAGCTTAGAGAGAGAATGTAGATGTCGAATGGAGAGAGATAAGGGAAAGGGAGCTTCTTTTCTTGGTTTGTTGCGTTGGGTGTGGTGTGGTGTACTGTATAAATACAGGAGAAGAAAGTGGAATGTGAGCTATTTTAAGATCATGTGACTCACGGTTGTTGCTTTTATTTACGACATTTGCCCCTATTCTGGGACCCACCGACAGTTAAGGCGTTAATTCCGCATAACCGTAGATTTTAAGTGGATGTAAAACTCTAAATATATTAAAATTTGAGTTAAATCATAATTAATGTTTGAAAATATTATTACCATTATACATATAATTATGCACTCTTGTTCTATAAATAAATTATATAATTGTTAAATATATTTTTAATTTTAATTTTTTATAAAAAATATTTATTTATTTTAATATAACGTTAAAAAAATATTTATTTATATTATAAGCAATGAATATATTTTTTTATGAAATTAAAATTAAAAATAAATGTATAAAAAATTTATATCATTTATTTATATTTGATTCAAAATTAATATATAAAATTTAAATTATAAAATATTTATGATATATTGGCTGGTGTATTCTACGGGTGAGGGTGTTTGGGTCTTCCATTGCTAGGAATGCGATTTCAACCGTTAAGCTTGCTGCTTGTGGGCCACGTGTAACGGCCACTGACTTGTTTGGCAGCAAAGATACTGCTCAAGACATGGCATCGTTCTGAACTTCTGGTTAAATATTTACCGTAGGAATTGGGAAGTGTCTTTAATATACATCCATTTATTTTATTTTATTAATTATCTCAAAAATTAATTATTTTTTGTTACTTAAGTCAGAATTTTGATGTTTTTATTGTAATTTTTATGAAAATTTATTTTTCAAAAAAATAATATAATTTGTTAAGAGTGTTAAAATTATTTTTTCTTACCTTTAAATCTTCGATTATTTTTTAAATAATAAAAATAATATCTTTAAAATTTATTATTATAAAAATAATAACTTTTATATACACTTCATACATTTTCAATTTTAAAAAAAATCATAAATTATTTGAAATATAATTTAATTTCAATCAATATTATCAAAATATTACTTTTTTATTATA
Source organism: Hippophae tibetana (assembly GCA_037013495.1). Lineage (NCBI taxonomy): Eukaryota > Viridiplantae > Streptophyta > Magnoliopsida > Rosales > Elaeagnaceae > Hippophae > Hippophae tibetana. The sequence continues at coordinate 2,255,358 of CM072812.1, forward strand.
AATTTTAAAGATAACTTTTACTATTTCTAAAATTTCTTCATGTTTACTTTACAAGCAATTTTTTATGTTAATATCTTTTTTAGAAAATAAAAACAAACAACCTATTCAATCAAAATTTAAGATATAGACATTCAAATTACATACTTAATTACAATATATAGATATAATATAACCTATTCATCTCGTTTCATTATTTTTATTTACCTAACTTATTACCAAAAACATAATTATCTTGATCAATATTAATGATTTCATAAGTTTAACTTTCAAGTCAAATATCATATTCTTTAACAAATAGAACAACTATTAATCTACATCTAATGTTATATATTTTCAAACAAAAAAATCTTAAATAACTAATAACGAAAATATGTTAAAAAATCACATTATGTAAAACCTAGGCAAAGAAAAACTATAATAGATTTAAATCTAGATAAAAAAAATCATAAATCGTAATTGATTTTACTTGACAAAAACAAAAACAAAGAAAACTTATAAGGTAGAGACTCAATATTGAAAGGAGAATAGATTTCCTCCTATAATCAAAATCTAAAAATAAGGATGAGAATGCTAAAATTTATAAAGAGGAAAAAAATGAGTTGTAATAATTTTAAAGTAGTTTCTAATAATCTTTTATGCTAATATAGATTTCATAAATAAAAAATTTTAAAAATAATATATAGAAAATAATAAAAATAATATTTTTTATATCAATTTTATATATTTTTAATATTAAAAAGTTTAGTAAATTTTTTTACATTGATTAATATTATTTAAATTAAATTATAATTATTTATATATGTTTAATGTTGCATTTTATTTAATAAAATCTTATACAATATTATTATTAAAATATTATTTTTATTATTATAAATTTAAAAAATATTTTTTTTTTATAATTTTTAAAGAATTATTAGTTTTCGTATAAAGCTATGCTACGTATATTTATTGAAAATTGCACTTAGAACGTATAATAGTTGAATTTTTTTCGTCAAATTATTGCACAGTAATAAATAACGTGACATACAATAATTTTATAATATAATTGAATTTATTTTTAAGTAATTATTATATGTTATATTAATTATTATTAAATAATAAGAAGTTTCAAATAGATTTTGTTTTTATAATAATTAGACTAACATATTCAAATATATAATCTTCTGGCGTGTAATTTGTGATAAATAAAAGTACTTTTTAAGAAACATATAATGAGAGATTTTTTTTCCTCTAATGAATCGGAGAATTCAATTATACATATTACAACCTTCATGCCCTTTTCCTTTCCTTTCCTTTTCCAATTCTCAATTTACATTCTGTGCCTATTAAATAATTTTTTAATTTATATACAACCTATATATATATATATATATATATATATATATATATATATATATATATGAGAGAGAGATATTAATGATTTGTTTACAGTATAAGTACTTCTTCACGTGCTATACTGTCCATAACTCTTTGAAAGTCAAATAGAGGGCCAGACCTATTTATTTTGTTACATATCCAAACGATAATTCTTCCTTGGAAAAATTATATTTATTATATATCATATAATATATTATTATATGATATATAATAATAATTTAAAAAATAAATTTGAATATTTTAATTAATAAATAATTATGATATTAATTATTATAAAATAAAAACTCGTTGCAAATAATAATAATCTTTTTGTAAAGACTAAAGAGTAATGAATAATGAATAATGGAAAACATGTACTTGAGGAGATTGCCAAATTATCGTGTTTTGTAATATATATATATATATATATATTGAGAATAAAATATTGAATAAATAAAGATATTATATTTTTATTATTATAAATAAATAATTTAGTAAAATATATTCAGTTTTAAATACTTATAAATTTAAAAGATTTGTGTTAACCTTTAATGATTTTTTAGAGATTTTAATACAACCATCAATCACGTGGATGTGAATTTTAATTGATTTTATTTCATGAATTTTTAAAGATATATATATTGATAATAGTGAATACACCCCCAATAATCTTTTATAATATTAAAAAAATTGTGAATTTTTATACGAAGTAACGAAGTAACGAAGCTTGTAGTGTTGTTTCCAATGATGGCAATATTATTTGTTAGTCGTTAAGACACTGATTAGTTATAGTGAATTGAAGCAACGTGTATTTGTTTTAAGGGAAAAACATTACATTTTAAATTCTCTATCCAATAATTGTTTCTACTTTTTTCTTTTTAGTTTTTTCTCAAAAACCTTCAAATTATTAATTTGAGTTTTTTCCAAGAGAGGTATCCTTCTATATAAGTTTCTCACTGGTAGAATTTTTTATTTATTTATCTTTCTTTTATTTTATTAATTTTAATTTATTCACCTAACTCTTACTTTAATTAATTTTTTATTTAAATATTTATCTAAAATGACAATAACTAATGTCATATTTATACTCGTTAAATTTATGTTTTATTATTAATTTATATATTTATTTTGATTCCTAGTATCCAAGATAATAAAACGGTATTAAGATTTTTTATTTTTTAAAATTGATTAATATATTAATTAAAATAAAATAAAAAGTAAATTTAAAAATCTTATAATAGAAATAAAGATAAAAACTAATGTTTTTCTCCACAAACTTAAAAAAAATTAATTTTTGTTTAACAATTTCAATTATTGGTATATTTAAATTGATAACTTTTTTTATCTAAATTATACCTTTTATCTTTAACTTAATTTTCTTTTTTTTTAAAATTACATCCAATAATTATTCCAACTTTTTTAGTTTTATAATTCTTAATATATAATTAATTTAATTTGCTCTTGTACTTGGTTTTCAAAAGTCTATGATAGTGAGACCGAGTGATCCTTCCAATCCCACCAAACAGGGGAAGCAATTGATGAATGTTTTCACGAGTTCACATTAGTTTGCTAGTGATAGAATAAAAATAGAATGATTTAAAATATTTTTATATTTAATTTTATTACTAACCTAAATTATAATATAAAACATTTTAATATTATCAATAATTTTTATTACTATTACACACTTCACGAATAATCTGAAATAATATATTTTATTCACATATTTATATATTATTTCATCTTATTTAAAAATAAAAAAAATTATTTATAATTTTATAGATTTTACTTTAATATTTACATTATTTTAATTACATTACTTAAATAATAATAATAATATTTTTATTTTTATTAAATTCAATTATTATTATCATTCTTATTCTTATACTTTTTCGTTCTTCAAACTAATTACACCCAAATACCCAATCTTCACATAATACATTAACATGTATGATTATGATCACGATTTGTCTAACACACTAAAATACAATCGAAAAAAACATGAACATAACATGACATGAAATAACGTACTAACAGGACACGTATACGACATTACATGATTAGATTCTTTATTTTAAGGTTTTATAATCAAATTATTTATTTATATTTTAAAATTGTGGTGCTAATTAAATACCAATTTTATCGAGTAAGGTTTTTTAGTGACTCTTTACAGGTAACCAACGACGTTATTGCATCCTATAATTGCAAGTTACAACAACACAAAAATATTGCAAAGTTATGCACGTATATAAACATATATTGCAGATTGAAGGGGGAAAAAACAATTAAGGACAATGCACACCGAACAAATTAATTAATATAAAAAGTACGTAGTGCTCTTAAAAGAAGATCTTCTTCGACTTTATATAAAGCCAATATAGTTTGACTGAACTTAAAACACTGCAGTAACTTTCTCTACACAGAAGCTGACACAAAATCATATTGTATTCTACTGTATGCTGTCCACGTCCTTCCACGATGGGCTAAAACCCTTAACTTTTATCATTACCCGTAATGTTGGTTGGGTATTAGTATAATAATTTCTTTTCAGCGGCTAATTTAGTCCGTACTTTCAATGAGATGTTAGCTAGCTTGGAAAAATCAAGTTCAACTAATTAATTAAAGTTAATTTAATAAAATATATTTATCATATTTATATTTATAATTATATCATTCTGAAAACATCATTATTAAATATATTCTTTTTTTTATAAAAATATAATCAGAATGTAATTTTTTTATTTTTAAATAAAATTATAAATAATTTTTTTAGAATGATAAAATGAGTCAGCTCTGATCAGCTAGATGAATATTAAGTTAATTAAATTATAGTTTAACTAAGTTGAGGTGAACCTGTCTTTAAGCATGTAAAAATTATGGTACTTATTCAAAGTCATTATTTTGAAGATATAAGTAGTGTAATAATTAAAAAAAAACATCCATTTAATTAAGATCTTATAAGCTGCTCAGAAGTGTACCTGAAACTAAGTAATAAAATATGTTTGATTTATTTAATTGGGCATATTTATCTGGTAGTTAATGTCGGTAGTAACTATAATCTCATTTAATTTAGTAATCAGTGTCCATTAACAAATGGCATAATTCTGAGTGAATTCTCTACTTTTAGGCCACGCTTTCATAGCCTAATAAACAATATTCTCAACTTTTAGCATTAGTATATAAACACAATGCATGCATGTTGATAGCATAAGAATCAATTGCTTTTGTTATAATTAATGGTATATTATTCTTGTGTCATTGTTATAGCCTTCCTTCAAATCACGGTAATGTATGTGAATTTATGAATGTTATTTAAAAAGAAAACAATAGTATATATATACACAATACATTCTACTAGTTAATGCTTCAAAATATTTTTTTAAAAAATAATTAAAATATTACATATTAAAATTTATAAGAATAAAAATAACATTATTTATGTTCTCAACTCATATAATTTTACGATTTAAAAAATATAACATCTTTAATTTTATATTTAACGCATTCGTCAATATTAATAGATAATTATTGTTATAAATTTTAAAATTATTTTTTTTTAATTTTTTTTTTAAAAATTTAAAATTTATATCTTCTCATGAACATAAAAATATTAAGTTCCATATTTATTCTAAATAAATAAAATTAGTATGTTAGAACTTAGAAAGGGGGAGGGGAATAATTAGTCTAATTATACCAAGATGAGCTCATTTAATGTTATATATGCAATTTGTTTTTTTAAATCAAAGATAAGTCTATTCTTAATTTAAAGAGAGCTGGAAGGGAATTTAAAACACCCACTTACTTGAATTACACTTTATTTGAAAAAGTGTAGGGTAAATTTTAAATGATGTAAAAATAAAAAAAATTACCTTTATCATTCCACTATCTTAGTCGTGCAAGCAGCTTACACGTTAGAAATTTTTTAAGGATATTTGTTATGAAATAAATATAATTATTAATTAAAATAATAATATTTATTATCATAATTTATGATAATTAGTTACGTTAAATATAGTTAAATTTTTATAAAATAATTTATTTTTATTTACAACTTAGTGATACATAATATCGCTTAATATATACTTTTATATCTTATAATTATATTACAATCATAATTAACTTAATATTTTTTTTTATTAAATTTCAATTACATTTACAAATAATACTATATTACAACAAACTTGTTTATAAATAATTTTTTTCAAAATTAATAGGAAACAGAAAACTAATAAATTAAAGTCATATTTCTGTCAGTTTTATTTATATACAAAAAGTATCTTTTGCTTTCAATCTGTTGGCATGACTTAGAAACCCTTGGGTGCTAACTGATCGAAACCCACGTTAGGAAATGCTGTAAATTCTCAAACTTTATGATTGTTTGAGTTGTACATGATTCTCGATCCCTTCAAGTCCACACATATGAGTTGTTGTTTTCACATGCATGCAGTTCTTTAGTTTTCCAAATTCGGTGCATATTTGGCTAATCATTCCATTTTGAACAATGCGCATCAATTTACTTTCTTAATATTCATCCAACTAAATCTTACTGTAGCATTCATAAAGATTTTTTTTTTAATTAAATGATATTAATATAAACTAATTACTCTAAACAAACATTGCGGAGTTGGTGATCGCATATAGTGAGATACACGTAACAACCTCAGCTGAGGGAAGAGAGTGTTTCTTAAGGACATTGACATTAGCATCTTTTTTCTTTTTTCTATTTCTAATGATGGTAGAGTTTTACTATATTTTTAAAATGAAACAATTAGATTTATTAGTTTTTTATGTGATATTTTAATACATTAAATTTGAAAAGGTGACAATACAAATAAATTAACTCACTTTTTATGATTTTCTTCATTTTTTATTTATTTTTCAATAATTATTCATGTTTTTTTCATAAAACATAAAAATGAAACTAATGGGAGCTCTAATCACTTTTTCGTAACTGATTAAATAAGTTTTTACAAAAAATTAGTATAAATAAATGTTCAAGTTGTAATAACTAATCAACTGTATTTGTCTACTTTTTTTGTTTTTTCATTTTGTAGCCTAGAAATATTTAAAGCAAACGGGCTATAACAAAGAACGAGTCATTGAGAATCAACTTGTAGCTTTTTCTTTCTAGCCCTCGCCCTACACAATACGTATTCTTCTACCTATCTTTTCTTACTTTTTTATTTTTATTTTTTTTGGTAATAAGCTATCCAATAAGGCATTAATGTTTGTATATCAACTTATTCTTCCTTTTTATAACAAACATTAAGAATTTTATTAAATAAAAAGTAAAATTACAATCTAAATTAAGAAATTTTAATACGAAACTCTTTGTTAAGAATTATAGCATAAACAAAAAAATGAAGAGAAAGAAGAAATAAGAAAATCAATGAGAAATGAATATTGATACATATTTTTCTTATTAATTTGTATCTGTTATTATAATGTATTTATAGCTACAATTCTGTTACTAAACTAACTGTATGGGCTACATACACATAATAACTTAGCATGCAATGTATAACATTCTATATAATAGCCTTGTATATTCCATGACCTGCATTATCATTTCCTAACATTTGTAACAAACTTTTGTTGATATACCATGAACATTATTATTTTTACACCCTTCTTAAATTTAGTGGACGAGAAAGGACACTAAGTTTGCATTGAAGGAGATGAAAAGCAGGCTCAAGCAAAACTTTGGTAAGTATATGTACAGGTTGCTCAAACCCTAATATATGTTGAACATAAAGCTAGTTAGTGAGTACCGTTTTCCTTTACAAAGTGAAAGTTAAGCTCTATATGTTTGGTTCTTGCGGGATTAACATCATTAGAAGAAAGTAGAACAACACTTAAGTTGTCATACTAAATAATAGGAACCTTGGAAAGAGTTCAATGCAACTCAAATAGAAGAGCTTGAATCCAAACAATTTTAAAGGTTGTGTAGGCAACACATCTGTATTTAACCTCATAACTAGATCTTTAAATTGTTAGCTGCTTCTTACAGAACCAATAGAGAGAATTGGCTGCTAAGAAGTCAAAATCTTCAAAGACAATGGGAGGTAATTCAATAGATTTCTGGAAAAGAATGCCATGATTCTTGGTGCCTTGAAGATAACATAAATTATGTTTAACTACTGCTCAATAAACCTCTATAAATGAAGACATGAACTAGCATACCTTATTAACACAATATGTCAAATCATGACAAGTCAAAATTACATATTGTAAGTTGTCAACAATACTTAGATAAAGAAAACAATCAAAATATGTGACACACTCATAAGCAAAAAATACAGCGGTAAAGCAAATATGAGTGTGATTAGGTTTGCAATGAACTATGATAGCTTATTTTAGTAGATAAAAAGTGTACCATTTTTTATTAAGAAATAAACTACCATCTTGTAATTTGTGAACAACCACACCAAAAAAATAATGTAATAGACTAAGATTTTATAATGAAAACTCTTTAGGTAAATTGTGAATTAATTGTTGCAATGCTTGAGGATCAAACTCAGTTAAGATTGACTCGTCGACATAAATCAAGAGAAACATTTGCACAATTTCACAATTTAAAATGACAAAGATGAATCAACTTTACTTTGAACAAATCCAAACTTAAGTAATGCACCACTTAATCTATTAAACCAAGCTCTAGGGTTTTTTTAGGCCATATAATTTCTTATTTAACTTGCAAACAGAATCAAGAAATTGAACATTAACAAATCCCTCATATTTTTCCATAAAAACCTCCTTATCAAGGACACCGTGCAAAAATGCATTGTTTACATATATTTATCTCAAATCCCAGCCTTAGGAAAGAACAATTGTAAGAATGATTTCAATAGTGGCAAATTTGATAACAAGACTAAATGTTTCGCTAAAATCAATCCTTGCTACTTGATTGTAGCTTTTGAAAACCCCTCGAGTTTTAAGTTTTTCAATAATCTCATCTAATAATTGCTTGATATGAAAAATTCATTTATTACCAATGACTTTTATATCCTTAAGATGTGGCAACAAATTCCATATATTATTCTTTCTTAAAGTTGCAAACTCGTTTTGCATAGCTTCAAACCAGTATAGATTATCGATGTATTCTTTCATTGAAGTTGGTTTGGTAATATTAGTAAGTTCAAAAGAAGCATGTTAAACTTTGGGCTTTCGAAAACCATGTTTGGCTCTTGTCACCATGGTATGGGAATTGGAAATTGGAATAAAAGATGTTGAAGATGGAAAAGTAGGACATATAATATCAAGATTAATTATGGTAGACATAGGTATAATAATAAAAAACTATATACCTAACACAGGTACATCATTGGAAGTAAAAAAAACTGAAAAAGCACTGTGTTATGAATTATCTGAAAAATGAGAAAGAGATATGTCCTTAGCAACTGGGAGAGAAGAAGTCAAAAGAAGGTGTGGAATACAAAAGTCATGTGAAGAAGATACCTGAAGAGGTTCTGATACACGCTAGTTTACTAATGATAGGTAAATAACTTCTCTTTATTTAGAATCAAAGGATAAAGAATATGAAAAATGGATAAAATAAGGAAACATGTTCTCATGAAAAATAATGTGATGAAACACAAAGATTCTACCAATTTTTCTAAAGCATTTATAGCCCTTATATGCATTACAAGGCTTCAAGTAAGGATTCCATAGACACCCATAGACTTTTAGAAAAGAATAATTAGGTACAACTCCAATAAGAAATTCCATAGGATTCATATTGTGAAGTATGGGTGAAGCTAGTAATCTGTTTATAAGGAAAACATAAGTAAGAACAGCTCCATCTCAAAAAGTAGTGGGAAAATGCCTCTAAGCCAAAAGTGATAGTCCTTTCTCAATAATATGATGATGTTTGCTCTCAGATGGTCAATTTTGCTGAGGTGTATGAGAGCATGAAACTTGTTTGATGACTCTAAAAGAATTTAAGTGATGAATTATAGCTTTATACTCATATCCTCCATCATATCAAATTACCTTAATCTTTTTGTTTGTTTATAACTCAACTTGTGTTTTAAACAATAAAAAGGCATTAGTAACTGTACCTTTATCCTTCATCCACAAAGCTTACATACCAACGATAGTCATTATTAGACACAATAGAAGAAGGTCCTTAGATATCAATATGAATAACCATAAGTTGTTCACTAATTGAAGAAGAACTATTGCTAAAAGGCATATCATGGCTCTTAGAGATTTGACAGACCTCAGATACAAAAGACAAGTGAGCAACATCAACAGATAAAATGAAATTGCGTTGAGTTAATACTCAGACAACAACTTTCATATTAGGATAGCCTAGTCTTTGATGTCATAGTCAGACATCAGTATTCTTAACAACCTTATCACAAACTTGTCTAAGAGAAGTGTATGCACTAGAAATAAGAATAGTGGTAACACATAATGATTCATTATTCTTACTATTTATATTATTCAAACTACAAGTAAGAGAAGTAGATTCCGAACTTAGTATTTTCAAGTCTCTTTTCAAATATAAGTGAAAAGAATATAAGCCTTTGTTACAATCTCTTTGAAGTAGAACCTGATTTGTTTCCTTGTCATTTACAACCTAATAATGAGGATGAAATTCAAAGTATACATTATTATACATAGAAAACTTAAAAATACTCAACATGTTCTTAGATATTTTTGAAATATGTAACATGTCTTTAAGTAGAAATATTTTGTTTGAAGTAGTTCTAGATGTAAATTAGTTAATACCAGTATGATGTATAAAAAGCCCTGAGCCATTATCTATAAGGAGCTTCTCAAAACCTATATATTCTAATTTAACAACTAAAATAGAGAGATCATATGTCACATGATAAGTAGCTCTTGAATAGGGTACTAAACAACTTCAAAAATGGTTTTAGGTGTAACAAGATGTGCAAAAGGTTGTTGAGGACTCTAAGTAGGTTTGTTTTGTGTAGATGAGGCTTGTTGATTTTGAGAGCTCACATAAGGAGATTGAAAGTCTTTGTCAAAATGAAACCAACATCTATTCACTAGGTGACCACACTTTCCACACAATTGACATTGATATCTTCCTTCATTTCCACCATAATTATTTTTACCTTAGCTTATTTGTGAATAATTTTGTCCACTTCCTTCAAAACTTTGAGAATTATAACTTTGACACTATTTTTGATTATCAGTAACAGTTTTTTCACAAGAAACATCACTACTAAAGGTTTTAGATTGATTTTGTACTAGATTAACTGAAGGAAAGAATGTCTCAACACTCATATATTTTTCTAATCTTCTCTCATTTGTGAGAAACATTGCTTGAAATTCCCTCACAATTAGAGCCTCCACCTTGCTTGATATAATCTCATGAACTAAGTCATAGTCCTTTTCAACTCAATTTAACAAAGCATGTACCGATCTTCCTCCAAAACTTTGAATCTATAAGTAGAGAGTTGGATGACAATGTCCTTTTATTTTTGTGACAAAGTTTGTGATACTCATAAATTCTTTATTGAGATTTTTTAGTTCTGATTTTGTCTTAGAAGATTTTTGTTTTTTAGTAAAATGTATATAATTTCTCAAAGTCTTCCACATTTTAGCATTGGTTTCATAATAAAAAAATCTACTTCATCAATTCACCTCCCATACAAGTAATGAGCCAAGATCTAATCATTTGATCATATCTCATCCAATACCTGAATTCAATAGATAGATATAAATATCTTACACAAAATACTCTAACTCATAACTTTGAGTAATTATTCAGTTTTGAACAATACGCATCATTTTTCTTGATTTTTAATTTGATTCATACTAGTACATCTTACTTTTAACCTTTATCTGGTTTTTAAATCAAATGATATTAGTATAAACTAATTATTCTAAACATTACGGAGATGGTCTAGGATATAATCAAATACTCACTCTAACAATCTCAACTCATTCAAGAGAGTGTTTATTAAGAATATTAACATTAGTATTTAAAAAAAATTAAAAAGTAACAACATATGTACACTAACTCACTTTTTATAATTTTCTTTATTTTTAAAAAAAATTACTTAAATATTTATTCATATTAAAATATTCTTTTTCAAATGCGGTTGTAAAGATAAATTAAAAACATAATTTGTTAAAGAAACATAAAATAGAACTGGTGGAACTCTGATCATTTTTTTAAAACTTAAGAACTAAATTTTAAAAAAAAAAAACTAATAGAACTAAAAGCTCTAATTGCAAGAACTAATAAACTGCATTTGTCCTCCCTTTTTATTTCGTCTTTTCATTTTACAGCCTAGAAATGTTTACAGGGAATCAACTTATGGGTTTCTCTTTCTGGCCCTCGCCTTAAACAATGCGTATTCTTCTACCTATCTTTTTATCTTTTTATTTTATTTATTGTTTTTTTTATAATATGTTGTCCATTATGTCAACTTTTTTTTAAATAGTAAACATTAAGAATTTCACTGAATAAAAAGTAAACTTATAATCTCAACTAATAACCAAAATACAAAATAATTACATATCACGAAAATAAAATTAATAAATTACGGTAGAATTAATATTTTTATAAGCTAAATACATGAACGTTAATATTGTTACTCTTCTTAATGTTTACTAATCAAAATAATAATTCTTTAAAAGTAATGGAAATTAAAAATTGATAGCAATGTTTCACGAGAAAAACAAGAAACTTAAAGATACGTTATTCATGAATATGACTAGTGTAAAAATCAAGTTAAGATTTGTACGAATTTTAGAAAAAAAACTTAATGTAAAATTAGAGAAAATGATACAACGTATAGATTTCATAAATAAGGTTTTATATATACAGGTTATAGATTACATAAGATAAGAACATGATAATTTGTTATAGATGAGTTAATTCGAACACCCCAAGACTCAGTCAGACAGATAACCCTACATAATAAAAGATAGGATCCCTTGAGCTCGTGTTCTGTTCGGACAATCTCTTAACTGAGTTATTTTAAGGCTCGGGTTATCGCATGACTCGAGCTGTCACTTACCGATTCATACATCAAAAGAGTATGTATATATTATTTTTCACTTACCTGATGAAGACTTTATTCGTTCAATGTCTCTTAACTGTCTTCTTTACTTGGACTGACAGGATGAAAATAAAAGAAGAAATAGAAAACATCACACACCCTTAGACAATGAAGAAAATAAAGGGATACCAAATAAAAGAACAGAATAAAAATCAATATTGTTTTGAAATAATAGAGTATATAGAACCACTACTACTAGCTAGCAGCCTCAAATAGAGTGATAAAGGCTTGTTAAGAAATACCTGATTCAAATCCCAACCCCAATTATCGTTTCATAAAAAATATATAGAAGCTGGCTGGCTACGCTGCAATGGTGTTGATCGAACGATTCAAATATATACCTTGTTATTAATCCTGATATTCCATCATTTTTGGAAGCATAAAAGGATCACCAATAACATATGCTTGTGGCTGAATACCATTTTTCAGGAGTAGAACCGTCTCAGGAATATATTCATCATCACTATCATAGTCCTGTTGGGAAGACAAGGCCTTTCAGTACCATTGCTAATAATATGGACAGGCCCTCCAAAATAAGTTCAATGCTAAAAAAAAAATTATGAATCAAACAGAAATGCAAAGAAACTGTTGCGAATCCAAGTAATTACGTCAAAAGTAAAACTGTGCAAAAATAACAATATTTAAGGAATAAATTATAAAATGCAAAACTCATATGCTTGCATGTACTGCCCTGAAGAGACTCCTACCTATACAACCTCAATACACCATGCCAATGTAATAATCAAAGAAAAACCACAAATCACTTTATTTATAATGCAGAGAAAGAAAAAGGTCTTGACATGAATTATGTACAGAACACTAGATAACATGATTCGTAGGAGTATGTGAAATCCCAATTGTTTGTGACCTACAAAATTTCTTTTAGTTATTTAAGCTGAGAAGCTATTTGAGTATACCATATTATGTTGCTACAAGCTCTGAGAATTCTGGTTTCCCCATGTGTTTAACCTCTGTTGTCCGTTGAAGATGCCAGAGTTCAGAATCAGACACGTCTACAAATGTGCAACACGTTCACCGAGGGAGGGAGGTATAATAACCTGTACAGCCACAATTGACAAAGTTGAAGTTAGCCCTAACAAAATTCCTGAACCTGTAGGTATTGCCGGAAGGATCATATGGAAAGTCCTGAAACATGTTGAATCAAATCAGCAACATAACCAAATTACTAGTTGATATCATACACTGATCCATTAGATTTAAACACACCTCTTCCCAGTCGCGGTTTAAAACAACATCAGCAGTTACTCATTCCTCCAGCATGAGTAGGAAAAACATAAACATCATATACTTTACTCCATTTAAGGACAATAGTAAAACAAGGTTGTCTTATACTTTGTAAGAGTAAGTATGAAAATAACTGGAAATTTACCATTAAAATTAAATCATTTGTTCCATATCTGTTAAAAAGTCACATATCGATTGAACATAACGTATCAAACACATATATAAATAAGTTCAATCTTTCATCTCATAACTTGAGTTTTAAGATAGAGTTAGTCACAAATTTAACATGATATCAATAAAATCATTTCTTATATGGTATCAAAGTAAGTAAACTCATCCTGTGGCACGCAGTTGTAAGTCAATCACCGTTCATCGATGAACTACCGATGTTAGAAAGTGTGTTAAAAAGTCTATTGATTGAGCATAATGTATCAAACACATATATAAACGAAGTCAATCATCTCTTATAACTTGAGTTTTGAGATGAAATTGGGTTCAAATTTAACACGATACATAGCATTTTCAGACTTAAATCAATTGGATTTGGATTTACATGTATCTTTTTGTGTAGTTACTTGATCCAGATACATGTCACTACGCATAATTTTTTCATCAAATATGAATAATGAGCATGTAATACCACATATGTTGAATTAATTCATCATCTATTTTTACACAGTTTCAGCATTCATCAAAAAAATCAATTCAGAATGCAGATTAAAAGCAACAAACATAAGCTAAAGCCAGGGAAATAATAGAAAAAGAACCGAACAAAACGTACCATGGAGCTGGGAAATCAGAAAGTCGAAAAGGCAGCTCAACGGTCTTCCTGTACCAGATATTAATCATCCAAATGGCATACAAAATTAGAGCAATCCCGACCATTCCAATAATCGAGTTTACCAATTTCAGTAACGATTGAATGTAGCTCCTAGCAACCGTCGCCATTTAGTGCTCAAACCACAATATACCAAAATATAAATATTGAATTATCAATAAAAAAATTATTAATCCTTAAATCTTAAATTTAAATATCATAATATTTTTAATTTATATATAACGATATATTTTAATTTAAAAAAAAATGTTATTTTATATGTTCGGTGTAATTTTTATTCTTTTATTACAGGTTCATTGGGCCATCAGTAGTCCAAAGCAAACTGATTTGGCCCAAGAATGCAATAGAATGTGTGACACTGGCACACGTAGTGAACACACATGCTTATACCGGAATCAACGAAGGGCTATTGAACATCAATGTACCAAATTCACCAGCCGACATAGTTTAGACACGTAGCACAAGATGAGTTGGATCTCATGTGATTTTCAATTTAAAGGTTCTAGACCGCCTCTCCTTTTCTACTAAATTGTAGAAACAAAGTTGCATACCCCCAAAACAGAAACCAAAGTAGATTCAAAGTTTTTGAAACTTCAATCTGTGAAAAAAAATGGGTGGGTTTGAGATCCAGGTGAAGGAGAGAACAAAGGAGCTGAAGAACTTGTTGAAGAAGAAGAACTTGTTGAAGAAGGGTGTGAGGATTGTCGGAAATTCATGCAAGAAAGGCTGGTACAAGGTCAAGCATCTCAGACGCTGATTATGATCCCTGATTCAATTCTAATTTTCAAATATATATATATATTTTGTTTTTTAATAGCTTTATCATCTTTATATGGTTTGGTTTTGTTGTAAAGATGTAAACTTCTTGTTGGATTCATTCGGTAATTGCTTTTCCTCTTCTGGGTTGTCTTACTGAAATTAATTTGAGCTCGTCTTTTATTTTGTACTGTTTATTCTTTCTTTCTTTATTATTATTATTATTATTTCAGTTTTGATTTGAATACGTTTGTCTCTGGTTTTAATAGAATCCCTTATCAAGATTTTCAATTTCTGATTACTGTTTACACAATTTAGTTTTTTCTTTCTTTTCTTTTTAATACATGAATTGATACTGGTTTGTAAAGTATTGAATTCAATCTAGAAGGACCTTTTGTTGAAGCAAGCTGGAGGAGATAATACATTTATGATATATTTATGATATATTTGCATCATATAATAACTAAATATATTTATGATATATATAAATACTTTTTTTTGTAAAATACAGCTGTATATATAAATATATGACAATCATACAATAAAATAGGTATTATTAAAATAAATATGTGCCACCTACAATAAAATTATTTACCAATTGCATGTAATTCAATCAAAGTATAACTTGTTATGTAATTCTTGCTCTATAGGAACTTTTTATCATTTTTAAATTTTTTTATTAGATTTGTGCTATATAATTGGATGAAATATATTATAAGTCATTATATAGGTTATTTTAATTATTTTTTTTAATAATTTATCTTAATTTACTTTCTAAATTTATTTCAATTTATATATTTAGATTTAAATTATAAAAAATATTCATTATTGAAAACCAATTAAGTACTTTTAATTTCTGTAAATTTACTTTTAATATTTTTTTTGACACATTTATATAACTTTATAAAGGTTTTTTATATGAATATTTTTTTATAATTTAAATATAATAATATAAATTAAAAGTTTTTTTTTAAAGTGACTTGATGTGAGTCACTTAAAAAACTTTATTAAAGTCATTGATTTATAAAAGAAAGAGATTTATGATGTATTTCATTCTTGTATAATTTAACAATTTATATATAATAAAAACCACCATTTTTTTACATTATTTTTTTATTTAATTGAAAAAATATTTTATTTACCACCAATGAAATACAACATACATAAATAAAATTTGTCGTTAATTATTAGTGTGGTTGAAACCACAATTTTTTTAGTTATACTAAAAATATTAATTTAACAAAATAATTAAACTATTTTAACAGATAAATAAGAGAACCTAAATGCTTTTATCTCTAACTACAAGTATACACAATGTTAATAGTTTTCTTTAGAAAAAGTATCTACTTTCACCCTATATATAATAACAATTAATACGTTATTTTTTTTTAATTAAATACATGTTTGTAAACCCAAACTTACTTATAAATAACTTTCCATGCTTGAAATTCATCTGTATTCGTCCTTCAAAAAAGAAGTCCATCCCAATTCGTAATATTTCAAATGAAAAAATTCATTAATCATTTTTTTAAATAAGAAAATTAAGTGACAATAAATAAAAACACGTTGGTTGTGGGAGTGAATTCCGAACATATAATAAAGGAAAAAACAATATTATAGGATTTATTTTATTTGAGTAAATTTTTTATTTAATTTTAACTTTAAAAATATATGTATTATTCTTTTTACTTATAAAAAATATATTAATTAATCATTTTATTTATAAAAAGATGATTATGAAACCTTTACTTATAAAAAAAGCTTTTATTTATATAAAGTTTAAACAAATATTAATGAGTATTTTTATCATTTATTTTATAGTATCAATCCAAAAAATATATAAATATAATTCGTGAGTGTCTTTTACTTCCACCTAATACTTTTGATAATTTTATTTTTTAAAAATAAATTTAAAATTATTAGATGTTTTTTTTTTACTTCATTTTTAAATAAATTTATCAAATGGTATTTTTCTATTAAAACAGTAAATAATATTTTTATAAAAGTAAAAAGAAATTATTATGACCTCCCATCCTAAAATAAATAAATAGAAAAGAAATGTTGCCATCAAAATCATTCACCGTAAAGAAACAAATGTATACTGTTACAGTGGCTCGGCAATAGCATTACAATATTGGGCTACGGCCCCAAAGTTACAGACTTAAGAAGAAAAAGAAATAAGTAAAATCTATTATCACATTTTATTTAATATCATTAATATATTAATTAATTAAAATTATCTTATTTTATCTTTTATTTATTTAAAATTATTTTTAATAAACTCATCATTATTCTAAATAAACATGATTGTTAAATATAATTTTATTTATTTTTTCTATTATTTTTGTTATTTTACTCATCACTTAAATTTATTTGTAATAAATAAAATATCTCATTATAATATCACATCATTACCATCACAAAACATAAAAAAAAAAAATTAAATGGGATTAGTATATAAAATTCATGAATTATATCATATAAAATAATGGCACATCCTATTTGACACCTTTAAGCACCCTTTTTTATTAATTAGTATTGAAAACAAATAAAATTATAAAATCCTTAGGAAATTTTTTGTCTTTGAGAGTTTGATCAGGATTAAAATCACATAAATTCGTACATATTAAATCATTTATATCATAATAATATGTATAATTATTTAAAAAAAATAATTATTTTTAATTATCAAAAATAATTATGTTATATGTCATAAGTGTAAAAGTAGACTTGAATTTATGTGATTTTAATATTTTTACTGAGGGTTTCCTACCTTATTTTACACAGGATTTGTACGCTGCTTGGCCGGAAATGGAACCAACCGATTCTCTATGACAATTGCAAGATATCCTATTAATTTTATTTGTACATATTGGAGTACAAACGTATCAATTTTGACAGATATGTAGTAGATAGATGGCTGATGAAAATAACTACGTTTGGATGATTTGGTTCTGAATTAAAATTAAATTAATTTATTTTTAAAAAATATAAATTGAATTGAATTAATTGAAGGTATAGAATTAATTTTAAAAAAATTTAAGTAGGTTTGAGTTAGCTTCATTTTTGAAATTTTTATTTCTCCATATATAGTGGTTATAAATTTTTATTTATTAAAAATAAATATGATTATACAAATTTTAAGCTTTATAATTTATATTATATATATATATATATATGATATTATAATTATTTTGTAACATGTGTAGTATAAATTAACAGTTATACCATTAAATTATTGTAAATGTTGCAAATATATTATTTATTTTATCGAGTGATAAAATTAATAATAGATTTGCACTAATAATAAAAAAATTATAAATTTATATTAATAATAAAAAATTTAGTATTGTGCATTTATACTCATAATTATAATTTAGTTTTATTTTTATCATTCAATAAAATTATATAATATTATTTATAATCTTTACCACAATTTGATGGTATATTTGTTAAAAAAATTTAATTAAAAGAAAAAAGAATTTTAAATATTTTAAATTAAAGAAAAGATAAATAAAAAATAAATAAATTACTTAAATATAATATATGTGGGTTAATTTTGGTATTTAAAATTTGAAAATCTAGTAGATTTATTTAAAACCAATAACTAATCCATTAATATTTTAAAAGTTACGTTATTGAGTAGTTGGTTATCTTGGTTGGAGTAATTTTTAAGCAACATTAAAAATAACCATGGTTTATGTTCGATCTGGTGACATTGCAGTTCGGTTGGATCTGATCTCAGAAGTTTTTAGGGACTACGTACAATAGAATAACACACAAAACTATTTTAATACGGTCCCAGACCAACTAAGAGCTAGCTTACAAAGTCTACATATATATATGGTGACCTGTTAAACTCAACCACAGTACATGACATATCATGGAGTTATGATTTATTAAAACAAGCAAAACATTAATATCACAAGTTCACAACTACTGTAATTAATTAATTTACAAGTTTTAAATAATTAGTATATATATAAGCAAAGCAAATTTAAATCACTTTCTTTGAAAGTATTTGTATAATCATTAGTATAAAAATGAACATTTAAGTAAATACGTAAAGTTAATTTTTTTTCAAAAATCGATTTATATAAATTTAAAATCGATTCGGTGTAGAATCGATGCTATCTACGTAGGATATAACGTCGATTTCAGATGTCAACCGACGCTATGTTACGTGGATAGCGTCGGTTGACACTTGGAACCGACGTTATTCACGTGGATAAATTTTTTTCTCTTATTTCTTCCCCAGATAAAAATTATTTCAAACGTTACATAACTTTTAAAAACTCAAAACTTCTTCAACTTTTTCTCATTTTTTGGCCAACTATGATTACTAATTTTAACGTCGATTAGTAGGTTTTATTCCTCTCTAACTAATCTTTTAGATCCCCTATTTTTTTTTTAGCAAAATACTCAAAAAATTTATACCTATTTTTTACTTACAAAATATCATTTTTTATTCTTTTTCTTCATTGTATCATTTCATTTACTTTTGTAATTATTTCTATTAATTTTATGCACGATAATATTCATATTTTTTTCTGTTATTATGTGTATAATTTTTTGTATTATATATGTAGGTTTGTATTATAATATCAGGAGAAAAATATTATAATCTTGAATAAAATAGAACAAAATTATGTTAATTTTTCTATTAGAATACAAGTTTTTATTTAAGTATAATAAAAAATGAATAAATTAAAAAAAATAAAATTTAAATCGTTTTACGTGTTGATGAATAAATATAGTGAAAAAATGTGAATATAATAAAAATTTAAGATATATTAAATCTATAAAAATTCTTAGAAGGCTATAATTTTTTTGAAAATATATTAAAATTTCTCAAAATGCTAATTAAATTTTAAAAACTTTAATAAAATAGAAGTTGAAATTTTAAAAATTATTACAATATATAAAAATTTAAAACATTTTATTTTTTTTAATTTTAATTAAATACATCCTACTTAAAATAAAACAAAAAAAATCATCAAATGAATGTTAGACAAGATAGACGCAGTTTACCGAAAAAACAGTAAGATATGTCTTAATTATCAAACTAATTTTACTAATTACAATGGAAATATTGGAAGAACGAACAAAATTGCGACCTACATGGATGATAATTAGCCATAATTCTTATTAGTAACCGAGAAGTCGGGAACCATGACTTATCTCTGTAACTATAACAAGGTTTGTTATTGTTTGTAAAGTATTCTCAATTATCAAATTATTTTATTTTTTTTATCTTTTATTATATACATTTTTTTTTCAAAATAATTTATATAAATTTTGAATACTATTGACTTAAAGTATTATATAAATATTAAAATTTAGAGTTACCACAAGAAAATTATTACGTGCCAGTAACCACGATAATGTAGTGATAAAAGTAATATTCTATATGTTTTATATGTAAGTTGGAATCTTCATAATTTATTTAGTATATAAAAAATATAGATATTATAAAATTAATTAATAAAATATTTATTTAGTTTTAATTACAAATATATGGGTATTATAAAATTAGTTAATAAAATATTATTACGCACCGAACACCCAATTAACTTAATGAAACTCACTTTCATACTTTATAACAATTATACGGGGAGTTTGACTTTCAAAAAATTATAAATTTATAGTAAAAATAAAAAAATATCAATTATATAATTATTAGATATAAAATTTTAATTTAATTTAAAATTTTAAAGTTATAAATCTAATTAATTAAAAGAAAATAAAAATTAATTTTTAAATTATGATTAACTAAAATATCATACATGGTCAGATATGCAATCGTGTGTAAATAATATACAGAAATAAATAAATAAGAATTTTACACACGATATTTTAAGTAAAAATAATCTTAACCACAATAAACTATGAGAAAAACCATCCATGTATCAGAACATCTAACTATCGATTATGAAAATCAATGTTAAATTACAAAGTTATGTCTTATATTACCTTTTAAGATAAAATCAAAAAGTAATCTACTTACAAATCATTATTTCTTTCACATTCTTCACAAGATAAGTGTATAGATATAGACCAATATTTTGATGACTCAAGTCACACGAGTAAATGAACTTGTTCAAGTATCACTTGAAAAATTATCACAACAATACAAATGTAAAGTTTATCATAAAGAAATTCAATAATGAAAAACTCTAATTAAAAGATTTAAAAATAAATCATTTAATTTAATTCATCTAGTAACTCTAAGACAAAAGTTGAAACACAAGTTCAATAAAGATAACATTTTTAAAATTAAATAATTATTATCACATATAAAAATATTTGATTCAATCGTTGAATAACCTAATCAACGAGAAATTCTATGAACATATAATTATAATATCATAAAATAAGTAGGTTTATTAATCAATCAAACATAATCATACAATATTTGATAAATTAATTAAAAATATATAAAAATAAAATATGGTTCATTTTTTACGAAATAAATTGAGAAACACTACAAAAACAATTAGAATAATAAAATGAATGTGATCATTTGAAATATATAGTATTACATTATTTATATAAAAAAAACATGAAACTCTAATACTAACTTAAATATCAATTATCATTACTTCCATTAAATAATATAAAAAATAATGGAAAGAGAAACAATATTAATAATAAAAATATATTATTTTAAATCAAAAATACATAAATATAAATATATATATATATATATATATATATATTATAAATATATATATAAAAAAAATCAAAAACTATAAATTATACATATCTTTAAAATAATTTTTTTACTCATCGTAAATATAAAAGAACTATTGAAATTTATCTCTAAAAATATAACGATTAAATAGTAATAAATTTATATCACAATTTATTATCTCATAAATTTTTAAATATCTAAACTCTATTAAAATAAATTAATTTTAAATTAAAAAAATAACTAACTTTGAATTTTAAAAAAATTACTTTTTTTCCCGTACTCATCCTAGCCCTTTATTTTTTTGGCCTTTTCTCTATTGCGTGTCTTTTCTCAATTTTCTCTATTATCAAAGCTTTTAAAAAGAAGCTCTTCCAAAGGAAGTCCAAATGCGCAAAACACCACTTAAAGAAAAAATAAATAAAATGAAAAACAGTTTTCAAAATTGTAAAGAATGAAAGCAATTAAACATTAAGCTTTTTCTCATAAATAAAAAAACAAATTCAATAAAATTAATTATAATTTATTTTTCTCCTATATTAAATTTCATTCATAAGTAATTTATCCATAAATAAAATTTCAATAACTAATTCATAAAATAATAATTAATATAAACAATATGATAAAAAATAATTTAATTCAAATAAATAAATATGTTATAAGTAAAAATGTTCTCAATCGATTAAATTTATAAAATCAATAGATTATAACTCTTTTTAATCAATCTAATAACGATTAAAAAATCTAAAATTAGATAAATTGAACTAGATCTAGTATTTCAATGGCTTACATAGATATATATTAATATGAAAATCAACTTTAGAAGATATATATACTATAAGATCAATCCTCACACCATTGACTCTTAAATTGATTAACATAATATTAGAATAATCTACCAATCAAATATTATTAAATGTATAACATGTATTTTGACATGTTTAAAATGAGTACATATTTAAAATATATTAATTTAAAATTAAAAAATTTATTAAACTTGTTAATACTTAAAAATTAATTTATATTTAAATATTTTATTTATAAACATCATCCATGTCCATATATATTGCATAATTATAAATACTTTTACTTATCTAACTATAACTGTGTTATAGTATGACAAAATTAAAATAAAAAAAATAGCTTATGATAAAGCATGAAACATACACTTAGTGGAAAACATTATTTGAAAATGACATTATGGGTTGAGTGGTTTAGATGATGGGATTTACACGACTCCCTACAAATTTCGTAACTACGACTAGCTTGCTTTACTTAAGTGCCACACAATTTTTTTTATTTTTAAATACTTTAGATATTTAATTGGATTTAAAAATAACTTCTTCTTTTTTACTTTTATCTCCCTTAAATATTATATATATAATAAAATCTTATATAGCAACATATAAGTTAATTTCCTTCTAAATATTTAAAACTTATTTGTTAAAGTAAAAGGAAGTTAGTCATACAATAAAGTTAAAATCAACAGCAAAGATCAATATTCTAGATTCAATATGATTGTTGCACTTGTCACTTTCAAAAAAAAAATCACTAATTTTATGGTAATTATTGGTATAATTAAGTTAATCCTTATCTATTTCAATGTTAAAATACTCCCACTTGCATGTAGTTAAAATATGCTTTGTTGTTTATACCTGAATATTTAGTTATATTATTCTATTGGCCTTCGGTCAGATTATACCAAACATATATATATATATATAAACATGGGTTGGGTTGTAGGTCTAGCCTATCTATCTAAATTTGAGTAGTTGAACTACACTTTTCTTTGGTAGAAACCTTATCTTATACTTAATAATTAGCATATAAACAAAGTATGTTAATAGCTTAATTATGACCTCAAATCTCAATTATACTATAAACTCTTTTTTGCCTTACGCATTTCAATAGTTATCTCATTTGATCACTTGCTGAAAATATACGTCGTCCAGTAGCCAAAAGTCACAAGGGAGGGTGATAATTGAGATCAAAACAGAAATATCAATATTTTTAGTTATAATATAAAGAATGTAATTATGATTTGTCTAATAATTTTACGGTAATATAATATTTTTCTAATTTTAAGTTATAGTATCATTTGATCTACATCAAAAATAAAACTAAGATTATTAAAAATAAAAAATAAATTAAGTATGATATTGTCAGCAATAACGTAGAAATGGAGAACTTGATCTTTAAATTATTAACACCCTTATACATTGATTTTTGATAAAATTTCTATTTCAAATAAATATAATTGTGATAATATAATCATTTAGATAAAAATATTATTCTACTCAATTATGATTTGTGTTAATTATTAGAATCCATATTAAGAAGGCTGATGACCTAATATACGAAAGAAAATAATTGTATGAACAAGATACATAGTTATATAATATAATTTAATAATTTTAAAAATATATTATTAATATATAAAAAATATTATAAGTGAATATATATATATGCATGTAAATTATTAATGAAAATATTCCCCACGTTATTAATCCAAACATAACACGTATTATTGAAAATTGTCTTCTTTCTCTTCTGCAAGCCTTTATTTAAGTGATTAGTCATCAATTAATGTCGTTAAGCTGAAAACGACCTAGTTTTCTATACAAAATTAAATTTTATCAGTTGTCTCATCTCTCCAACAAATAAAATAATAAAAAATAAATCAATCACCATTCACCAACGTATTTTCATCAAGTTCTAATATATCTAACATCTCAGTCTTATACGATAACACTTCGGGTACAATATCTTATAGTGACTTCCCATACAATTGCGTGTACTTTAGTTTTCTGTAACATCTTATGTACTCTATTTTTATAAACTTGCATGTACTGTAAAAAAAAATACATACTATCGTTGTATTGTGAATTTTTACGTCAAACATTTGTCTAACAAAGAGAGAGAGAGAGAGAGAGAGAAAAAACTTATTATTTCCCTCTTTAGTTGGATCAGTGTTGGCAAATGTATTCTCAATTACACTATCATTTCTATTTACGTCAAAATTCAAATTACACGTGTAAATTTTACTTTCTTTTAGATTATTTTTATATTTTAAAAAAATTAATGTATAAAAGAAATAAATTTTACACATATCACTTAAAGAATGATACAAATAAAAACAAAAGTATAATTATAAATATTGTTAATATCGTTCCTTATAGTTGTATGAGAGGCTATATGTCTCTCATTTATTTAGATTCTAGGCCCTCTCTTCCCCTAATTCTTATTTCAATTGATTTTATGTTTTAAATATTGTCAGAGAAAACTTGAGTCTCTCAAATCTTGTTTGAGGCCATGGTGGAGACAAAGATGATAGCAAGGATGACGACGACGACCATCTAGACCTATAAGCTTTATCAAGCATGGTAAAGGAATCAGCTTGTAGAGTTAAGAAAATAGTTCACTTAAAGTTCCTACGTTGTTTGAAAATAACAGAAGATTTTTGCAAAATTTCGACAAGGTGCAAAAGCTGATCTACTCAAATTGTGTTTTTTCAGTCTTCGACATTGTATTCATGAATTTTTTTTAGTGCAGCTGATGCAATTATTGTAATTTTCATATCTGAGGTTCAATGAAATATTAAGAACCTTCTATCAGAAAAAAATATATCTCAATCCTGTCACTCTCCCTTCAAATAATAAATGGAAAATGGAAAAGGAAAGACATGGTAAATGACAACATCAAAACCAACTCTTTTCATAAAATATGGATGCGCAAGAATTGTACGTTGGTATTGTCGTGCTCGTAATTTTGTACATATACAAAGCAAAATACGTATGTATTTTGTGTTCAAAACAAAAGAAGACATGAAACCAGACTACAGAAGAGGAAAAAACATATTCTGTTGAGAGATCTATCAGCCTGCATAACATGCCTCCTCAACCTTGGACTATTACTCACTGATAGATTATATGAATTTGGACACGAATACATATTTGTTATCGAATTCCCAAACACTCTTGCATATACCATTTCACCAAAAACTCCAACCGTACGGTCATACACATGGCTTGTGGTTGTTCCATCGGGACTAATCAATGAAGAAGCAGTGTAACCACCATTGACTGGATAGTCTAGTTGTTGTTGTTGAGGAAAGTTTCTATAATGAAGTTGTTGTCTTATGTGTGGACTAGTGTTGGTACTAGTTGCTCTTGGTGAATCAAACCCACAAGCAAGACCAACCGGCCTTCTTGGTATGACTATGCCAAGATCAGGAGCTTTGCTGCTGTTAGAACGTTTTGTGATTTGACCTTTGCCATAAAGTGGAACAAGCGAGGCTTGAGAAACTTCAGCTTTGCATACAGGGCATGACTGCTGTTGCTGATCTTGGTTACTCTGGAAATTAAGCCATTTGTATATACAGGGCCAGCAGTAGAGGTGACCACACAGGGTCACCACTGGATCATTCACAGAGTCTAAGCATATGTTGCAGTCAAAGCCACCTGAAGAATTGTCATCAAAATCTTTCATAGCATCAGAGACAGATTTCCAGTTCTCAAAAGAAGACTTATTGTCTTCGATCGGGTTGTTTTGAACTGTGCCATCTTGAAAGTAGCGTTCCATGTCCATCGGCAAAGACGTGTAAAATAAAGTTCTGATCAACAAGACAAATCAAATTGTTTTTGTTTATGATATTATGGCAAAAATTAGGCAAATTCTTAACAAAAATATTCCACTACAAAACCATAACGTCACTGTTTAATTCAGATCTAAAACGAGGGAAACGAAAGATATATATTTTATATGTGTCACTCCTCCCTAGTCAGATTATCTAGGGAGCATATAACAGAAAATCAACTGTTTAATCATAAAGAAGAAATATCTATAATATTTGGTCAGATCTACGATCTAAAGAAGATTTTTTCAACTACAATCGAATTTTAAAGGAGTATTAACTGTGCAAACATATGAATCATCCTCCTAAAGGGTGATAAAGAAATACAAGCCTAATAGCCGACCATGGAATTTAACACATGTGCCAACTTTTCCCCAAAAATATGGTCAATAATTTTGAATTTATAAGTCTCAATTGCGATTATTGTTATTTTTAAGTTCTGTGACTATTTATATTTTCTCTACTGAGGTAGATTACTAACTTCAGAAAGACCCTATAATCAAATATGAGCTATTCGCAAATAAAAGATAGCAAAATAATCATTAAAAAAAAAAAAGATGACTATATGGATGAAAAAAAAATCAAGCCAGCTATGATCCTTGAAACTAAAGAAATGACTACATACCAATTCAACTCGAACAGTTTTTGAAACACAGAGAAAAGTACCAAATCATTATATTCATATAAAGAATATTGAATAGCATCGAAGAAGGAAATTTTGGAAAGTCCAATAACCAGAGCCAAGAACAGTCATTAAACCTCGTAATATTAGACAAACCAAACCTAAAAAAAGAAGCTTAAAATCAATTTCCCAAGACGAAAGCAACAGCCTCGGATATTTAATTGTTTAACTCGCAGAAATGCACAAAAGAAATCGATACATGTAAAGCCAGCGAGAGAGTGTGGTATATACCAGTATAGGAAAGAAGTGTAGCGAGAAGTTCTAGTAGACGATCTTCAATGGCTGGTGAGAGAGATGGAGAGAGCTCAGAGAAAGCAAGAAAATTCGGATAATTTATAGAGGGAAAGATGAGACATTTGCCTCTACTTAATATACTTCTTTTTTCTTTTTAAATAACATTTTAATCGTAAAAATATTTTTCTTTCTTTTTATAAATAACTAATATATTTTTATTATTAAAAATATCATAAATTATTTTATATTAAATATTTTTAAATTAAATTTTAATTATTTAATTTTAATTAAAATTAAATACTATTCAATTAAATTCATTTAATATTATCATCATATTATTTTTATAAATTAATATATTTTTTATTTTATTTTTATTTTTGAAGAACAGTATACTCTTCTTGGTTATTTAATTTTGTTAATTCACTTCAATTCTATATTCATCAAAACTTTCTTATTCGCTCACCGGACTAGCAATTTATAACTCACTTTATCCTTTTCCTACGTGTCACCGTTTCGTTCTCATCCACTCTCTTGTCGACAAATCTCATTGTTTGACAAAATTAAAGTAATTTTTTAAATAAATTTTAAGATTATCTCATTGTTTCTTACGGTTTACCTATATATATATAGCTAGACTAGTAGGTTTATATTATTCTCGTTTCTAAGCATGTCTCATTTCTAGTTTTAGAACTCATTTTATTTATTTAGACGTTTTAGCATGAAATAAAAGCTTTATATTTTTATTGCAAATTCATATAATATTCTTTGATTTTTTTTTTCAAAATTATTATCTTCAATATGATATTTCTTTAAGTTTTTTTTTCAAATTCTCTCACAATTTTTTATGATTTTGATTTTGATAATAATCTAATTTTTTTAATAACAATTTAATGAACTTTTTTTTTTAATTATTTTTAAAATAAGTTTACTCTTAATTTTCTAACTATATATACAAGACATATTAAATTTTTAATTAATTATTAATTTCAAAAATTAAGTATTTAAATTTAAATGTAAGAGTTATTAGTATATTGTTATGAAAATAGAGATTTATATTTATATATTTTATTAAATAGAAGTAATATTATGTAATAGAATAATATAATTAATTTTTATTTATATCACATGATAAGTATGTCATGAAATTTTTAATATAAAATATAAAATTAGATACTTTATGTAGCTTAGAATAAATTAAAAATTATTATTATATTATTTCAAAAATATGAGTTCATATTTCTTTTTAGTTAAAAAAAATTATGATTAAAATATCACTAAAATTAAGAGATGTTTAAGGACATCTGGTTATTGTTTGGATAGAGTACTTTGCCAAAACATGTTTAAGAAAAATAAAATATTTAATATATTTATATTTAATAAAATAAAAATATGATGTTACAAATTAAAAAATACAACTTAAAAAATAATATATATTAAAAAATTAAAATAATTTTAAATCTAATTTTTATCCCAATCTTCGTTAAACTTTCTGTCATCAATAAACTAAATCAATAATTTGTGTATTATATAAAATATATATTTTTATTATTATTATTATTATTATTATTTAACTATAAATAACAAAATAAATGATGGCCAGAAAGAATAGTTCAACTTCAGGTCAATCTTGGTTTTGTTTTGTTCCGGCCCATTAAGCCTTTATAGTACATTAGTATTGTACCGCTCCTTTGAGAATCTCTCAGTCTCCCACCACCAACGCTCCTCCATCCCACTTTCCACACCAACGAAAGGAAAGTGCCTATGGGCGCTCATCGTTTATGGTTGCCTGAAATTACGGTCGTTTTGATCTAACCCTTTTTTCAGACTTCATTAGCTTTCAAATGCTTTTACTTGTATACCTTTACACTCAATAGGTATTCTCAGTTTCTTCTTATCTATTTATTTTCTTCCAAATTTTGCTTTTAGTTTTTTGTACTTATATTTGAAAATTTATAAATTCTTGATGTCGTTATATCGATTTCTACTTGAATATTACATGTTTATCTTTTCCTTTTCGGGGACAAATTGTTTGCTGATTCTATTTTGCTCCAATTTATCTCTCTCCAGGAATCTCACTTATTGACATAATTCAAGGAAATTTTCTCAATCCAAATAATTGTGATATATTAGTGTCCTTTTTTTTTTAGATTTGTAAATTTTCTTTTACTTGTGCAACGTTTTTAAGCTCAATTGTATTGGTATGAACTATTGGATTTTCAAGGAGCTTTTTGGATGATAATCTCACCTTTTGTCGACAACACAGGGCAAGAATGCTTTGTTCTTTATAATTTTGCATGCGTTATTAGGATTAACTAACTTGTATGTATTTGACAGGTTATCGCTAACCCGTATTGAAATTTTTAATAACTCTGTCTTTTGTATTAAAATATTCAGCTTTGCCTGTGCAGCATTGCTTTTTCATAGCTTTGATGGATCTATCAACCAGCAACGCATTGAACACCACATCAGCACTTCCACTAAAAGGGTTGGGTAAGTCCAGGCGTTCATTTCTGATGAAATGATTATGACTATTATTAATCCCACAAATAAGACAATCTCAGTATAGAGGATTCAAAGCTAAATGGGATGCAGATAAAAAAATTATAATATCTCTTTGAATTAAATTTGAAAATTTTATTTTCTATATGAGTCTTATACCATTCACTTAATATTAGAACTTGATCTCTCAAAGAAAGTGGCTGACAGATATCTGAAGCGTGAGCAACTTGGTGAAGGTACGTATGGAGTTGTTTACAAAGCCATTGATACTAAGGTAACTGCCAAGCTTCTCTTTATTGATTGTATGTGATTCATTTTTCTTGTTCTCCTCTTTTCTAATATTTCTTTTAATCTAGGGTTTGAGATACTTCTGTGGGAATTCCATGTACCTTTTTATTTTCCTTTTGTGTGATAAATCATGTTTCCTTATCACATGTTGCTCTAAATCATGTGTCTGATGGATCATGTTTCCATTTTCCTTTTCTCCCTTGTTTGGTACTGGAAAAAAGATTGTTTGGAAACTGGTCAAAAGAAAGGGAAATTATTTATTTCTTATGCTTTTATATTTGCACAAATTTATAGGTTCAGTGTAAATACAATGCAGAACAAAAGTTTAATAAGGTAGCTGAGTACAGGAGTTCAGGATATATATCCCCTGTTTTGTTTCTAGAAGTAGTTACATTCTTAGCAGCCAAATGCTAAAACGAGACTTGATTCAATCTAAATTGTCGTTGTTTTAATAAATGTGTTTATCAATCTTGCCTCTCCCAACAGAAAAATGCAAGGATGAGCCTGGGTGAATGTTTTTTAGGTTTGATTATTTTCTTTTGCAGATGGGACAAACTGTGGCAATTAAGAAAATTCGCCTTGGGAAACAAAAAGAAGGGGTAAATTTTACAGCTCTTAGAGAAATTAAGCTTCTAAAAGAGCTTAAAGATCCAAATATTATTGAGTTGATTGATGCATTCCCCCACAAAGGAAACTTGCATCTTGTGTTTGAATTTATGGAGACAGATCTTGAAGCTGTCATACGCGACCGGAATATATTTCTTTCACCAGCTGACATAAAATCATACCTTCAAATGACTTTGAAAGGACTTGCTCATTGCCACAAGAGATGGATAGTACACAGGTATAGTATTGTGTACAATAACCTAGTATGTGATTGTTTTGGCTTGCCCTTAGTTTATCTATCTCTATTTCCCCTTGAATTTTTACAGGGATATGAAGCCGAATAACCTCTTAATAGGTTCTAATGGGCAACTTAAACTTGCTGATTTTGGTTTGGCACGGATATTTGGGAGCCCAGATCGCAAGTTCACTCACCAGGTATTTTGTCCCATTATGTTTCACTTAGGTGTGTATGCCTAAGCTATCTGAACCAATTTGACTACCTATTAATGCTCATTTCATATTCTTCATGAGGCCAATCTTACTCATGTATAGTGGTTTGCATGTTCTGAACTTGATGTATACGTGATCATTTACTTATTATAAACTAGCAGTTTCCTTGTGGAGGCTGTTTGCCTTTTTTGTCTTGTCAATTTAAACAATCTAAATCTGGTTCTATGATAAAGAATTCTGGTTCATGTTATGTTGTCAGTTTTTATTAAGGGGATATAAAAATTCTTTTTCCCCCCTCTTTATAGCTCTCTTGTCATTATATTTTGTTTTTAGCTGCGTTGATGGTGAAGAGAGGTTGATTGATTTTTGTTTGTACTCAATCTGTGTTGTGAGTTTCATACCAAGAATGTAGGTACTTAGAGTCGAATAGTAATTTGTCTTTTTATATGTTTTATTACTATGCGCTATCTCCTTAATTTCTTTTCAATTTTTGTTTTTGATTTGCACAGACAAGTTTTTCCATTTAGAAGTTAGCTATGGCGCACACCATCATTCGTATTTTTTTACAAAAATAAAATGTTGAAATTGCTACGTGAGTTTAATTTATGTTGTCCTAGTTCATAAGCTTATTTAATGATGAATAGGTATTTGCCCGATGGTACAGAGCACCTGAGTTATTATTTGGCACCAAGCGATATGGTGCTGGAGTGGATGTATGGGCTGCAGGTTGCATTTTTGCAGAACTACTACTAAGGCGACCATTTCTACAGGTTAATCTATGTTTTGATATATATTATTGGAAATTCTCGTTATTGAATAGGAGTTCCTAACTTTAGCGGAGTTGCATGCTTGTCTTTAGAATTAATTGTATGACATTAAAAAAAACCTCACTTATTATGGAGCAATTAGCTCCCTGCCAAAGAAAATTACAGATCTATAAGTAAAATAGACATGTCTAATCTCATAAGATTGAAATAAATGATCTTTCATGCAATGATATTCAAGTCTATCAACATGGTTCATCTTGCAACTACATAGATTATCTAGTAAGATGAATGTTTCCATGAGATTTGAATATTTCAATTCTTCAATGCTCCATTGATTATCTTGCCGCCATTGGCAGGGAACAACTGACATTGATCAATTAGGAAAAATCTTTGCTGCTTTTGGGACTCCTACAAATTCTCAATGGGCTGATATGGCATGTCTTCCGGATTATGTAGAATACCAATATGTTCCTGCACCTCCTTTACGGTCGTTATTTTCGATGGGTAGTGATGATACTCTTGATTTGTTATCAAAAATGTTTACTTATGATCCGAAAGCTAGAATCTCTGCTCAGCAGGCATTAGAACACAGGTATTTAACCTCAGTCAATCATTTGAGTGACCTCGAGTATTATGTGGTTACCTCCGATATGCATTTGTCTGGTTAGGTATTTTTTATCTGCTCCTTTGGCAACAGAGCCTGCTAAGCTCCCTAGACCTCCTCCCAAGCGGGAATCTAAGGCTTCAGATTTTAATCCACGAGAAGGTCCTACTGTATTGTCACCTCCAAGAAAGTCAAGGAGAGTAATGCCAGAGCGGGAGGGTTTAGATGGAAATACATACCAAGTTGATAAAAATCATGATCAGGTTGGGGAACTTAGACATGCGGCTAGCGTGAATTCAAGCAAGAATGAATCCTCAATGATGTCAGTAGATTTTTCAATCTTTGGAACAAAGCCCCCAAATAGACCCACAATTAACAGGTAAACACTAATAATTTCTTCTAAAATGGTTTCAAGCCTCCTTAACTTGTTGAAACGTACCAGGCAAATGAAGACGACTTTTTCTTTTCGTTTCTTTTAATTTGAGCAAAATAAATAAATAATTGAGGACCCTTTCGAACAAATAGTTGAATAGATTATTTTTTTCCTTTTATCGAAACCAGGCAAATGAGTCACCATTTTTTGTAGTTGGGGTTTTTCTTTTAGCTTTTTTTGCTCCCTCCCCTTTTTTCCTAATATGACTTGTCTTGTGCTTTTGCCGTTGGATATTGATCTATGATTATTTTTCTCCTTATGTGCAGTGCTGATAGAACTCATCTCAAAAGAAAACTAGATCTTGAATTTCAACATCCAGAATAAAAAACCAAGCACATATATAATGAGGATGTAAAATTGCTGTCTCTCTACGTTAATGGGATATCAAGAAAACGTCTTAATTGTGTCTCCATAATTTCATCTATATATTGCCTGAAGGCTTCTATTTGCTGGTTTATTTATTTTTAAAAGAGGATGCTATTTTCTGTGAGTTCAAGCATAAATGCAATGCAGAGGATGTTTGTGGGTTCAAATATAAATGACTGTCTACAACAGCTGATTTGAAATGGAGGACTTATATTATATTACGGCTAATATTTCAAACTATTTTCCTTCTCTTTGGCCCTGATACGCTTTCAATTGTTAATGTAACATCTCTTTTATTGATACATTTTTATGGGTTCCAATTGACACAATGATTCGTTTAGCAAATATTGTTAATTCTGACCAGAAAGTATTTGTTTTAATTGTTGAAATCCATGACGGTGATGGTGTGCTTTTGTCGCAAACTATTTTCTAGCTTGACTAAATATTTACCATTGTGAGTATGATGAGGTGATATTTTGTATCAATTAAATTGTTAGATTATTTGATAAAATAGTAAAGAAGTCGAATTTTTAAGAAAATGTTTGCATGAATCTTGTATTTTATTAGTTAAAATACCACGGCAAAATTTAGCATTTTCTATTTTATTGTAAGTGTTCATTCAATTCGTGATATTTCACGATCATCATCACAAGACTCCTTACTATTGTGAAAATGGCATCCCCATTCTGCCCAGTTTTTTGATGGTTTGAACTCTTTTGTTCCATATTTTAGTTCTTACTTTTCATGTAGAATCGTTCCTCATAGGCGTTTATATAATTGTTACATTCTAAAAATGCTTGTTGAAAATTAAAAAAAAAAAGTCCATTTTTTCATGTAGTGAAATGATTCTCTTATCAAAGTAATGGAGAGATTTTTTTTGTAGTTAAACTTTTTCTATGAATGCAGTGAAAGAACATTGTTTGTTGCCTCTACCAATGTGTGTTGTTGTGTATGCGTGTGTGTGTGTGTGTTTTTTTTTTATTTTACCAAAACCACTTACTAATAATATAAAGGCAGATATCAAGCCTTACAGCTCTTTTTCCAATATTTCAATACAAAACCAAATTTGTCAGTACTTGAGTAGCAGCTGGCAATGAACGGAAAAATCTATCCTGTAGACTGTAGTCCTGTTCCATCCACATTCCCCTGTACAAAATGTCCACCCATTCGACTTGCTGGTTGGGCAGCACTCTCCAAATTCACAAGTGACCCAATTAAGCTAGTTCACCCAAGGTTGTTTACGATGAAAAAAACACAATACATATAGTGAATATTTTTTATAAATTTCTTTTTTTTAATATTAAAAATAAAATTTTATGTATAAAAGATAAATGCTTTTCATTATCGAGTTTTTTATTTCATTGCCGTCCCATGGAAAATAAATTTTTTGAGCTAATTTGATCATGGAAATTTTTTGATTTACTAGAAAAATGTCAACAAAACGGGTTGAATTTATGTTAGGAAAAAGAAGTAAAATACGTTAATTATTACAAATTTAAAAAATATATTAATTAATTAGAAAATACAATTCATTTTAATCAGATCCCGGTGACAAATTTAAGTATAACGTTTTATTAAAAATTAAAAATCAAGATAATTTAAAATATCAAAATAAAAACTGACCTAACAAATATATATCCGCCTATATTATTATGGACTAATAAATAATTTAGGTAAATATTATTGATAAATTATAATAATATTTAAATGAAATTATTTAAAATATATATTTTAATAAATATAAAAAATTAAATTATTTTTATTTTTATAAAATTAATATTATTCCAATGTGTACTATTACTAAAAAAACACAAAGTCCTGTATCTTAATAAATTATATATAAATTTTATAAAAATAAAAATAATATTTTAATAATATTAAATATGATTCAATTGAATGTATTATAATAACTATAATTTAATTTAAATTACATTAAAATAAACTTTTTATCATTTTTATAATTAAAAAATGAGTTGAAATAATGTATTAATTTTTTTTCAATACTTCAATCATTAAGCACTAAATAAGTTAAAATATCTTAATTTAATATAAAATGATATATTAATTTTTTTTAATAATATAAATATATAAGTCAAATATAAAAATAATAAGGATTATAAATTTTTTAAAAAATTACTTTTATCGTTTTTTTAAATATAACGCGGGATATTAACCTCACTTTTACTGAATATCCCTCAAATATTCAAAAAGTTACATTTATAAATAATTATCATAATCTAATTGACTTCTACGTCACCCACTATCATTCAAATATATATATAAGTTCAAACTTAATTATAATTTACATATATAATATGCTATTTTTAATGGGATATAATTAATATTTTAAAATATAATATAATTTTTATGCTTTTTATTTTAAGGGTTAAAATTAAAAAAAAAAATTTACTTATAAATCTCAATTATTAAATTATGAAACAATTACAACTATATGACTTACTCATGAACATATTACTATAATATTATTTTTTATTTGGAAAAATATGTTGTTGTTAAATGCAATTAATATTTAACATAACGTACACTTGTATAAAAAAGAAAACTATGACATTTTTAATTTATTAAGAAAGAGGATAACAAATAGTTACATTAAAATTATAAAAAAATAAAAAAATGATCAATGATTTTAATTTTATATATCATGATATCTTAATAATCGAGATTTATAATAAACATAAAAGACAAAAATTAATTTTGTAATATTTTGGTATCATTGGTCTATTATATTTTCTCTTTTTTATAAAATAAAATTTCCTTAAAATCAAAATATAAATTTAGACAAAAATCATTAATTTAAATAGATAAATAATTAAAATTGTTAAAACTAAAACTAAAAACTTTGTTAAACATTTATAAAAAAACTTGATATTTTATATTTTGTTGTAATATATGATTATTTCAATTGATTATTTTGTTACTTCATACTTATTAATTATTCTTTCAAAAAAATTAAATATCGATATCATATTATAATCTTAATAATATTCGATATTATAGATATAGATAAAAATTTATATTGAAAATAAAACATAAATTTTAATGATAAAAAATATCATAAAGTAAGATTTCTAAGAAATAATACATATATATATATATATATATATATATATATATAATTTAAAATAATTAACAAAAAAATTATGAAAAAATATCATTCTTTAATAAAAAAATAAACTAACCTCTTAAATATTTCTTATAAAAATGAAAATAGCAACTATATACTATTCGAAATAACTCATTCATTCTATTAAAAATAATATATTGTACGTGTAAATTATAAAAAAAAAAAAAATTTGTTGTTTCATAATAACGGTGATGAATGATGTAGAAGACAATCCAGATAATTAAAATATGTAAAATTTTATTTGATAAATTATAATTAATATAAGATAATATGTTAATGAGTATAATTAGATTTATAGATTAACTATCAAGTTAATTATTATTGTTATATAATTATAACATATAGAAGTGTTATTAAATATAATTTTTAAGATATTAATATTATCATAATATAAATTATTAGTATTATAAATATATTTTATTAATAACAATTTTATTCAATAATAATAGTATATACATTTTTATTATGATAAAATATTTACTTTGAAAGTAAGGCTTTAATATTTAAGTGATTTAATCTCGTATTATTATATTAAGCATTAAAATTATTATAAATTTTGGACTAATTTTATTATTATACTTAAATAAACATTTTAATTTTTTAATTTTTGACTTTGATATTATTGATTTTATTACTTATTAAAGTTAGGTATATAGTGTTACTAATTTAATAATTATAAAATTAAAAATATTTATAATAATGATTAATAATATATAAGTACATAAATTGCATTAAAAATCATTTTTTACAAATTAATCATTTTAGTTTTCTTTTGAGTGGTTCACTTTAAATTAATTTGTTTTTAAAAAAGAGTAAGTTTATTTTAATTTGTATTATTATATATAAAATAGAAAAAAAATACAAGAACGAACAAAGTTGAAAATCAACTAAATTATTTTATTTTGTGTCAATTCTTCAGCAATATTTTTAATATGATAATCTTATCTTTACAAATAACTCATATTATATAAAGGTTTTTTTTAAATAAAAACTATTTGGATTAACGATAGAAAATAAAATAAATTAATATGTTTGTAATTTAAAATATAATAATATAAATTAAAAAAAATTATTCATATTATAAAAAAATGGTCTTGAGATAAATTATTAAAAAAAATTATTTATATTAAAAAAATTATAATATACTTCATCCATACTTAATCCATAAATTATGATATTAAATTGTTTATTTTAAAAATTATACTCATTTGGCAGACCATTCGTCTTATTTACTTTTGGATCTCAAAAGTTGTAGTAAGAAATAGGGCACGTGTTTTTAAGGGAGAGAGAGAGAGAGTGGGTAAGCGATTGATAGAACAAGCATGCCTCAAATTTTATTACTATATTCGCAAAAAGGTGAAAGTCGGTCACGTCTCATCCTTATCTGAGCACTCACCTAGTCACCTCAAAAACCCAACACAATCTTCCATTGTCGATTTTTTTCTTCATTGAGTTCTAATTTTTTTCAAAGCAATTTTTTTTCTTCTTCTGAAGGCTGTCCCAAATCCAACCCATATTATTTTTATTATCATAACGAGGCACTCCCAATCTTCCATTGTCAAGATTGCTGGCTAAACCAAAACGCAAAGTTCATTTTTCTTTCTTTGATTTTATACCATCAAGCTTCTCTCTTGAAACCCTAACTTTTCCCCTCATTCGCGGTCTTTCGAGTTATGGCATCTGGATCATCGGGTCGACCCAATTCGGGTTCCAAGGGTTTCGATTTTGGTTCCGATGACATTCTCTGCTCGTACGAGGATTATCCTAACCAGGATTCAACCAATGGCAGCCACAGCGAGCCTGCGATCAGCCCTAGGTCAGGAAAGGTAGTCACCAAATGTTTTTTTTGGCTGATTGAGCTGAAATTTTGTTTATGATGAGGTTTTAATTTTTTTATTTCATTTGATGATTTTTTTTGGGACCACGTAGATAGAAGGAAATAATTCGATAATGTTCTACAGGACAGAGTATGGGGCGAATGAGCATAGTTATGGTTTTTATTAAAAAAATATACCGGATTTATTAAGAAATAAGCGTTATTTAGACCTTAAGGACAGAGCTACATGCTAAGTTGGAGTGAAGTTTTTATTTTGCAAATAGAGTCTCAAGGGGTGGCGATTTGTGCGTATTAATGTCGTGTTTGGTTTAGTTGTGCTTGGTTCATGTTTGTGTTTTTAGTCCAAATTCACCTGTTTTTTAATATTATGAAAAAATTAAATTATTTTTAACTAATTTATTTATTTATAATCACAAAAGAATTAAAATTACACTCTAAAAAATAATTTATGTCGTGTTGCACCATATTAGCCCAAACTGCCACCCCTAATATCAAGTGAACAGTATTAATGATGAGAAGCTTAGTTAACCTTACACCCTCAATTAATTTAGTCTTTAATCAATAATGAATGTTATTATTATGTCCTTTTTTTATTGAATTATGTACTTGATTTTTTTTCTTATGATTACTACTGACTTGAAGGTATGTCTCAGGAATATCATAAGAACAGATTAGGAAGGTCAATTTTTCCTGCTTCCTATAGCCCGCAAGAAGATACATTCAACCCAGATGTGGCTTCCACGGTTGACAAAAGCATGAAAAAATATGCAGACAACATCATGCGTTTTCTTGAGGGACTTAGTTCACGGGTATCACAGTTGGAATTATACTGCTACAATTTGGACAAGTCGATTGGGGAAATGCGATCTGATTTAACACGTGGCCATGGAGAGGCAGATACCAAGCTCAAGTCGCTTGACAAACATATTCAAGAAGTGAGTTGCAATTTTAAATCACATCCCCAGACCATCAATATCATGTCCAAATTTACTAATTATAAGATGAACTCTTGCATTTTCACGTGTCAAATTTGGTACTTCTCATGGCATAGGCATTTTAACTCTATGCTCTTTAATTGATTTCATGAGTATCATTTTCTATCATGGTAAATGGCGTATTATAAATTCATCGTATCCTTTTTGAAGCTTCAGAGTTATTCTTTTATTTTAATAGTCGGCAGACAGAACCTATCTTCTCCTTGGGATTTAATTTACCAATCAAGTTTTTAGTTAGATCAATCAAATGGCATGGAGAAACCGTTTGAACCATTTTTAGGACTATTAGAAATTCCCTAGATTTGTTTTGAGTGAACTCAACTTTTTCTATTGGACTCATCAAGAAAGTTGATGGAATAGTTTAAATTTAATTCCTGATTCCACTTTTAGGTCCACAGATCTGTACAAATCTTAAGAGACAAGCAAGAACTTGCTGATGCTCAGAAGGAATTAGCCAAACTTCAGCATGTTCAGAAAGAATCTTCATCATCGAGTCATTCCCAATCCAACGAGGAGAGAACTTCACCACCTATCTCTGATCCCAAAACGAATGATAATTTGCCCGACACAAATAACCAGCAATTGGCTCTTGCCCTGCCTCATCAAGTAGCACCACAACAGCAGCCCGTGGCACCTTCTCTGCAGGCTCTATCTCAAAATACGACACACCAATCTTATTATTTATCTTCAACTCAGTTACCAAATCCTCCAGCCTCAGTACAACTCTCTCATGGTCAATATATGCCTTCTGAATCTCAATACCGACCCCCTCAAATGCAAGACATTACTATGGTGTCTCCACATCCAACTTATTCTCAAGTAAATCATGCCCCACCTGTCCAATCTTTCTCTCAGTATCTGCAGCAAGTGTCCCAGCAGTTGCCTCAACACCCATCTATGCAAACACAGATCAGGCCCTCACCAGCTGTCTACACCACCACCTACCCACAAAGTCAGCCTACAAATTCACCTTCTGAGCCATTGCCAATCAGCTCTCCAATGCAGCATCCATATTCTGGTATTCCTCCACAAGGATCTAATCGAGGTGACACAATGTCTTCTGGATATAGTGGTGCCGGTAGAGTGGTTCCACAGCAGCTTCCACCTCGGCAAATCAAGGGTGGTTATGGAGCACAACCAGGTGATGGATATGCAACTTCTGGACCCCATCCCACCCTTCCTCCAGGGAGTACATACATGATGTATGATGGTGAAGGTGGCAGAAGTCATTACCCACCTGAAGTTTCTCAATTTGCTCAAGGTGGTTATTCTCCCGCAAGTGCTTCTCATCCAAATACACAAGTGAATACGCCACCTAATCTTATGATCAGGAATCCACAATTCAATAGAAACTACGCATACAGTGAATTGATTGAGAAATTGGCGGGAATGGGCTTCAGGGCTGATCATGTTGCAAGCGTTATTCAGAGGATGGAGGATAGCGGCCAGTCTATTGATTTTAATGCTTTGATTGACAGGTTGAATATGCATTCTTCCGGGGCTCCCCAGAGAGGATGGTCGGGTTAATTAAACTGTTCTGTCTTCTCATGGCCAATTGTGGTGGCAGTCCATGCGTGTTTTATTATGCATTGAATAAAAGGCTGATATTGTTGTTATAGTGATCTCGT
Organism: Hippophae tibetana; assembly: GCA_037013495.1. Lineage (NCBI taxonomy): Eukaryota > Viridiplantae > Streptophyta > Magnoliopsida > Rosales > Elaeagnaceae > Hippophae > Hippophae tibetana. The sequence goes on from CM072812.1 coordinate 2,296,459, forward strand.
ATATATGGGTTTAGGGGGTACAAGTTTGAATATCTGTACCTGTGGCCACATACCATGACTTTATAATTGGTGGTTAAAGGCCAGCTGCATTAATATCTAGCCAATAGAACTTTGTTCGTATGTCTTTTCACGTTCATAACTTTTCTTTCTCTTCCCTGCTGTCTTTATTTTGTCGAATCTTGTTGTATTTTCTTGAACTAGTAGTCATCATAATTTATACAGTTTACTGTACTCACCTGCCCTGTATACCCGATGCTGACAAATTCTCATTCAAGCACCTTATATTTCAGATTTAGAACTTTATGTTATTTCAAAATGGAAGAATATAATTATATGTCTATAATGTCCTACAGGAAGTCTATTACTTGTTTGTCTGATATTTTCTCGGGAACCAAACAGGCAAATGTTACATGAGTATTCTGACATCCACTATGACTATTTGTATATTTTCTAGGGAAGTTTGTTGGTTGTCTTCAAGTTGAATTCGATGGCAGTCACTATTAATTTATGGTTGATTCTCTGGATCAAATCAGGCAACTTACCTTTAATGATCCAGGCGATATATGCTATCGATGCCTTCATGATGAGGTTCTTTATTAAAAAAAATGCAACGGAGCATGACAAAAATGGTGTATTTAAATTTGTGAAGAAAAAATTCATTTAAGATGTGTTCAGTGCGGTTGCGTGATCGAACCCGGCTCAGGAGTGACAAGCAGGGAACACTCACCCCTATAATATGACGATAATCTGTTTCGTACGAAGAATATTGAGCTAAGAGCCTACATGCCAGCTTATATCTCTCAACGGAAAACTGAAATAAGTGACTATTCATTGCTATTTAAATGTTATTAAATAAGTAAAACGCCACTCATATGGCTTGGCTTTGAAGCCTACAATAATTGTTAGTTACTGTTTCATCCAAAAAAAATATAATATTAATATTAGCTTAATTATTTTTAAAAAAATATAAATATTTAATATTTAATAAAAAAATAAACAATATAATTACTATAAGATATATTCCAAAAATAAAGAATCACTTTAAAAAATCCTAAGCATAAGTTTGTTTTAGCTAGAAGCCTAGGCATAGATTTGTTTCAGCTGGAAACCAATCCAGTAAGAGCACAGGTGCTCACCTCATAGACAATTTTTGTTACAGGTCTTGGAACTATTTACTTCAATTTTAAAGTTTAAGCTCCTATTATCCTTAATAAAGTTTATAAGGTAAGAAATTAAATGACATATATTATAATGTATTAATTGATATAAATATTATAATTTAATACTTTTATAACACATCACTCGTATATATACACACAAACACACATGAATTGTTCTGTTTTGAAATTTTTAATTATAAATATGAATTTACTAATATTTGTAAAGAAATATATATTGATATTTTTCTACAATTAAAATTGAAAATAATAAAACAAAATAATATCACCTCTAAGCAAATATAATATTATCTTAAAGAAACTAAATTTTAACATACTAATAAATGTGTTCAAACTTGTAAAATGAAGTCTTATTAAAAGCTACAGTGTTGAGAGTTGTTCAAAGTATTACTAAATTGAGGGTTAATATTTTTCTTTTAAGATGATAAAATATATTCACTATTTTAAAATTCTATTTTATTATATAACTCAAATATTTAATATTTAATATTTTTAATTATTTATCGATTGTTTTTTTTTTACCTTCTAATTATTTAATAATTATTGTTGTCACATAATAATTTTTATAAGTGAATCTTATGAAAAATAAAATAAAAGAAATTATTATAATGAAAGTATTTTCTACCCTTTTTAGATCACTATTTATCATTATTATATATTAAATTAATAATGATAGTTTTGTAGAGTGAAACCTAATAACTTCGCAGATCGACAATATTGGAAAGAAGATCTATAATATTGGATAATAATTGGTAGAATATTAATAATATTAGATAATAATAGATTTATTATTAAGCAATTGGATAAAATTATATCAAATATGATTTATAAAGAAAAAAATTATCTAAAATGAAAAATGATACATGGACAAATATATATATATATATATATATATATATAATAATAAAAAATTAAAAAAATAAAGTATTGTATGTATAAATTTCTATTTATATATTATATTTTTAAAAATAAAATTTGTACATAAAAATTTACTATCTACGTTTAGATTCAGATTAATATATTTTATAATTCGTTTTATTCGATCTAGATCGATAATTATTAAATTATAAATAATCATATTTAAATATTTTGTATATCATAATTATATTAGATTGTTATTTTAACTTAAAAATAAATATAAATATTTATAATAATTTAATAATTGTATGAATATTTATTTATTTTTTATTTTTTTAATTGTGACTATAAATAATAATTGATTATATAATTGAATTTCATTTGAATTAAAAATCTTAAAATTAGTTAACATTGAATCAAATTTAAATTGTTTTAAAATAAATAATTTCAATCTTTTTATGTTTAAACATGTTATTTGGAAGAAAAAAATTTGTACAAGGCGTATATGATGTATTTATACGAGAATGTGAACATTTTATTTTATATACTTTATATATTTTAAAGTATATTACAAATATAATTTTTGACAATATGAAGCATAAGTCTTAAGTCTACTATTCAATTTCTCTAAATATCATTTAAGAGATATATATAATAATAATAAATTTATTCTTTATTTTACATTTTATTTTTAAATATAAAATTACATGGCGAACTCATTCTCCCCTTAGAAATTTTTATTTTAATTCACTTTGATTTCTAAATTTAAAAAGAAGATACTGCTACTTGGTATCAAATTTATGGAGTGAGTAGGGTATTTTATAGTTCAAGGTCTCTGTAATTTCCATAATTTAAGTCTTTATCTTTTAGTGTATATATCTAGATTATAATAATTCATCAAAAATTAAACTTTAATCATACATATTTTAAGTTATATATCTAGAATCGTTAATCATACATATTTTAAGTTATATATCTAGAATCGTCTTACTATTTAAAAGTTTCAATGATACAAAATGTATTTTTTGATGATAAATTTAAAATTTTGAAAAAAAAAACAAAAACAAAAAATTCAAAATTAATAAAGAAATCTATTTTTACTAAAAATAAAAAATAAAAAATATATTCAATTTATATTTGAAATGAAAAAATTAAACTTTTGTGTTTAAAATTTTTAGTTTTTTATTTATTTAGAACTTTAATTTTTTAAACTTATATATTTAAAAAAAATATTTTTTTCCATTACAAATATAAGTTAGTTAAGTTTTTTTTTTTTTTAAATAATTTTGAATTTACTTTTAAGGAAAAATTCTTTAAAATTTAATGAAACTTTTAAAGGATGCAGTATAATTTGGTTTTGAGGGAGACTTTGGGGCTTGGGTTGAGAATAGTGTCGAAGAGTATTGTTGCTGCTGGGTGGATTTTAGTTTTTGGGATATTCTATGGGAGGATATGGACGCAGATGAATCATGACAAAGGGTGGTTAGCGGAGGTAAATAGACGTTTGGTAACCTTTCTTGAGGTGGCATTGGTATTTGTACTTCCAGAACTTCTGGCCCTGGCTCTGTTAACAATTCCTTGGATCCGGAATTTCACTGCGGGAACCAATTGGAGGATTTTTCACCTGTTATCATGGTGGTTCCAGAGCAGAATTTTTGTTGGTCGTGGCTTGAAAAAAGGGTGAGTTGATAATATAAAGTATACATTGTTCTGGACTGTTGTTCTTGGAACGAAACTGATCTTTAGTTACTTCCTGCAGATCAAACAATGATTGCTCCGGCAAAGGAACTGATAGATCTTAAGAATGTAGATTACGAACTGTATGTATTTTTTTACAATAGAAACGCATTTTTCGTCGGGTTGCTGTGGCTTCCCATCATTTTGATCTACCTTATGGATTTACTTACAGATCTGGTATTCAATTTACTCCTCTTTAGTGGGAGCAACAGTGGGGTTGTTTGCACATTTGGGGGAAGATCTGCAATATCCCACAGTTAAGATTGAGGTTCCAGTACTTTCCAGTGCAACTCAGTTCAATCTCATGCCAGAGGACAGCTGTTAAATATAATGGGGACTCCGAGGAATAAGTTTAATGATACTATGCACAGGTTGAAGCTGAGGTATGGGCTTGGTCGACCATATAAGAAACTCGAGTCTAATCAGGTTGAAGCAAACCGGTTTGCTTTGATGTGGAATGAGATAATTATGACTTTCAGGGAAGAAGATATCATTTCTGATTGTGGGGTTGAGTTATTGGAGCTGCCCCAGAATTCTTGGACTCTTAGAGCTATTCTGTGGCCTTGTTTTCTTCTGTGCAATGAGTTATTGCTTGCACTCAGTCAAGCCAAAGAGCTTGAGGATGCTCCTGGTCATTGGCTTTGGTATAAGATATGCAAGAATGAATACCGGCATTGAAGCTTATGATTGCATTAAATACTTGCTTCTGTCAATTATCAAACGTAACATTGAAGAGCATTCCATTCTGACAGTCCCATTTCAAGAAATAGATCACTCTCTTGAGATAGAAAAACTCACTAAAACTTTTAAAATGATTGCGCTCCCCCAAATTCATGACAAGTTAATCAAACTTGTTCAGTTGTTGAACATGCCTAAGAAAGACCATAACCAGGTTGTAAATACTCTACAGGCCCTTTATGAGATTGTTGTTCGAGATTTTTTCAAGGAAAAGAGGAACACTGATCAGCAAAGGGATGATGGTTTGGCTCCCCAAAAGCCAGCTCCAATGGCAGGGCTGCTTTTCGAGAAAGCTATCCAGCTACCTAGCCCTGATAGTGAAGCTTTCTTTCGGCAGGTTTGGCGATTGCACACGATACTCACTTCTAGGGACTCAAATGCAAAGCATCCCAGTTAATCTTGAGGCAAGACGCAGAATTGCCTTCTTTAGCAACTCCTTGTTTATGAACATGCCCCATGCTCCTCGAGTAGAAAATGATGGCTTTCAATGTTCTTACCCCTTACTACAGTGAAGCAGTATTATACAGCAAGGAACAATTGCGAACCTAGAATGAAGATGGGATTTCGATCCTATATTATTCAAACAATATATCATGATGAGTGGAAATTTTTTAAGGTGAGGATGCGAAGGGAAGGAATGGTGAAAGATGATGAAATATGGACAACGAAGTTGAGAGATTTTAGGATGTGGGCATCATATACGGGCCAGACTTTTGCCTGAATTGTGACGAGGATGATGTATTATTATCAATGTTGAAAAAATCGTGTATATTTTTTTTATTCTAAATAGTTATTATTTATTTATGATTTAAATTAATAGAACTCAAACTAACCCGACAAAATAATATTATTGAAAATATAATGCTAAAATAAACTAAAGCAGATATTGAAACAGAAATATTAAAGTAGAAAAATAATAACACCAGAAATTTAACAAGATTCGGTATATATGTTACCTAGATCCTCGTGGGTCGTTGATCACTTCAACTATCACCAAATAGATGAACTCCAAATTACAACTAATTGGACAAAATTGAGCTAATTAATTATCCTTACAAAAGAGAAAAAAATTTACAAATTTTAGGATGTTTTACAAATGATGAATAAGGGCTTTATTTATAGCTCCAAATTAAACACTCGTATTCATTCCTAACCAATGTGGTACTTTTCTAATTTTCTCACTAAAGAGTTATATAACAAATCTCCACCTTAGCGACTTAGTGATTTTTAAATGATTTCTTCAATCACTAGATCAGTGACGTCAGTGCCAATTCAGATTTGTAGAATGTTAATCAAGTTCAACAATGTTTGAATTTGATTGTTGTTACCACTTTGGTCATCATATCTATGAGATTCTCTGTAGTACTGATCTTTTGAACTAGTACTACACCTTCTTCAATAATCTCTTGCACGAAATGATAATGAACGTCAATGTGTTTTGTACATGTATGATAGACTTGGTATTTTGCTAAATGAATAACACTCTAACTATCATAAAACACCTTAATATGTTTTTGACCAACTTCCAAGTCTTCAAGCAAACCTCGTAACTAAATAGCTTCCTTCACAACCTCTATAACTGTCATATATTATACCTCTGTAGTAGACAAAGCAACTGTGGACTGCAAGGTAGACTTCCAACTGATTGATGCTCTAGTAAGAGTAAACACATAACCAGTAGTTGGCCGATGCTTATCTAAATCTCTTGCATAGTCGGAATCACAATATCCGACTACACATTGACCAACAGTATTATCCTGCTGAGATACTAAACCAACATCTACAATATTTATAATATATCGTAGAATTCATTTCACGGCCAACCAATGTCATTTATCAGGATCATGCATGTACCTGCTTACAACACCAACCACATGTGAAATGTTAGGTCTTGTACACACCATTGCATACATCAAGCTACCAATTGCATTTACATATGGTACCTTTGCCATATATTTTGGTGGAACCATCTTGATTCTTCAAACGAATTGTACCGATCCCCAAAACTTTGTATGGATAATCATTACCCATGAAAATAACTCCACCGTATAGTTCTTCAAATTTAAAGAACCACACCTTGTTAAGAGACATATGGAAGGTACACGTTGAATCAAAAATCCAATCACTAGGATATAATGTTGTTGACAAACCAACCAATGCAAAATCTGAATTTGAATTGCTTTCAGCTACACATGCATAAGATTGCATAACTTTTCCTTTCTTCTGCAGCTTTAGACGATTTTTCTTCCAATGGCCTTTCTCATGATGAAAAACACATTCATCTTTACCAAGCCTTCCTTTTGATAGAAATCCACCTCTCATTTCTTTTGATAGAAATCTACCTTTCATTCCTTTCTGTTATGTTTGCGGACATCCTCTTACAAACAGTGCCTCTGCTGATTCATTCCTTCTTTCTTTTTTATCTTTCTTTCTAATTTCATAACTATACAAAGTAGTGCAGACTTCCTCAAAAGATACTTTATCCTTCCCAATGAGTAAGCTCGTAATAAGGTGATCAAACTCATCAGGAATGGAGGCTAACAACATCAAGGCTAAATCTTCATCTTTAAAAGTTTCATCCATATTTAACAAATCTACTACTAATTGATTAAAAGCAGTAATGTGTTCGTTTATTGTAATACCTAGAAGGTATTCAAAACGGAACAACTTCTTCTTCAAATAGAATCGATTCTATCCACTATTCTTCATGAATTTGTTCTCCAATACCTTTCACAGAAATATTAAAGGAGAAAAATAATAACACCAGAAATTTAACAAGGTTTGGTATAAATGTTACTTAGGTCATCACGCGTCGTTGACCACTTCCACTATCTTTAAATAGATGAACTTCAAATTACAACTAATTGGAAAAAAAAAATGAGCTAATCAATTATCCTTACAAAAGAGAGAAAATTTTACAAATTTTGAGATATTTTACAAATGGTGAAGGATGGCTTTATTTATAGCCCCAAATCCAACATGCATATTCATTCTTAACCAATGTGAGACTTTTCTAATTTTATCACTAAGGAGCTATATAACAATCGGGCTCTTAAGATGTTGGATTTTCTAGATTCTGCATCAGAGATAGACATTCAGGAAGGATCGCGGGAACTTGGTTCTCTGAGGCGAGAAGTAGGATTGAATGCTCTCAGTTCAGAAATATCACCTTCTTTCTAGAGTGTGTATAAAACCAATAGTTCTGTGAATTTTTTATTCAAAGGCCACAAGTATGGAACTGCTCTGATGAAATATACATATGTGATTGCCTGCTAGATGCTACTTTGAAGAGGCTCTTAAAATGCGGAATCTCTTGGAAGAATATAGATGCTACTATAGTGCACGTAAGCCTACTATTTTGGGAGTCATAGAACACATTTTTACAGGTCTGTTTCATCACTTGCTTGGTTTATGTCTGCGCAAGAAACAATCTTTGTCACGCTGGGTCAACGGGTGTTGGAAAACCCTTTGAAGATCCAAATGCATTATGGCCATCCAGATGTGTTTGAAAGATTTTGGTTCATGACTCCAAGTGGCATTAGTAAAGCTTCCAGAAGGATTAACATTAGTGAAGACATCTTTGTTGACTTTAATTACACTTTGCGTGGAGTCAATTGAAATAGAATGGTTAATCCGTCTACTTGCAGTGAGGCAGAACTCACTCTACGTGGTAAAAGATTGTCCACTTTGGTACATAATTGTAAGTGACCTACGATTATGACTTGACAGATTTTGGTTCATGACTCAAGGTGGTATTAGTAAAGCTTCCAGAGAATATTAGTGAAGACATCTTAACTGGCTTTAATTGCACTTTGCATAGAGGCAATTGATATAGAATGGTTAATTCGTCTACTTGTAGTGGGGCAAGACTCATTCCACGTGAGACAAGATTATCCTATTTAATCCATAACTACAAGTTCAACGAGACTTCATGGTTTTGTTTATAGGGAGAAACGCCAAAACACTTCATGTCATTAGATAGTGCTCACTTTTTATAAGTACATAACCATTTAGCTTCCTAAGAAATGTGACACATGTGTAGGCATATTGCATCAAATACAAATACGAGGATCTCTTGCCAGAGAGTGAATTTGACTAGTATAAACTTTGTTCTTATCTTTATTATTTCTTAAGTACTTTCATATTATTAGTGCATTCGTGCTTCCGTCATGCACTTTAGCAACTTTAAAGTAGGACTAGCCTAAAGATATTTCTCTATCTCACGAATAAGAGAACTTCAACTTCTAAACGGAAAAAAAGAACTATTCCTAAAAATTAGAAATAAGAGAAAAAAGAGAAGGAAAAGAACTTCTTTAATATAACTAGATTGTTTATTTTCTAGAATGAGTTGAAAAGTCCCTATAATGATTCATAAATTTTCATATGGGACTCTAGTAACAAAAAAAAGGACTCTAAAGAAATCTAAACAAAAACCCTAAATAAATTAAACTACTTTTTCATTTCTAATGCAATGGTACTTGCCATGAATACATCCAAATTCTTAAGGGAAGAGATGTTAGATTGAGTCAGGTTTCCATGTTTGACACCAAGGTTGCTAGTGGAAATGGGGAACTAATTATGAGTAGAGATGTCTACAAGCTCAATCACATGCTAGATTTCTTCCAAATGTTGTCATTCTTCTATACTACCGTAGGGTTCTTTTTGAACACAATGATTGTTGATCTAACTGTGTATGCATTCCTATGGGGCCGGTTTTATCTTGCTCTTAATGGTCCTGAAGGTTCTGCCTTTTTCAATAACGAAGGTAAAGTACTTGGTACGATATTGGATCAGCAGTTCATTATTCAACTTGGTCTATTTACTGCTCTTCTTATGATAGTGGAGAATTCCCTCGAGCATGATTTTTCTAAACCTTGCATCAGTTTTCTACACATTCTCAATGGGAACACCCACTACTTTGGTCGTACCATACTTCATGGGGGTGCAAAGTATCGCGCTACTGGTCGTGGTTTTGTAGTAGAGCATAAGAGGTTTGTTGAGAATTATAGACTACATGCCCGCAACCACTTTGTGAAAGTCATTGAACTTGGCCTGATTCTTATAGTTTATGCAGCACACATTCCTATAGGTAAAGACTTGTTTGTTTATATAGCCATGACGATCTCAAGTTGGTTCTTGGTTGTATCCTAGATAATGGATCCCTTTATTTTTATCCTTCTGTTTTTGATTGGTTGAAGATGGTAGATGATTTTGAGGACTTTATGAACTGGATCTGATATCGTGGCAGTTTGTTTGCAAAATATGAACAAAACTGCAAAAGATGGTGGTATGAGGAGCAAGATCATTTGAGAACTACTGGGTCCTGGGGAAAGGTGCTGGAAGTAATTTTAGATCTCTGCTTCTTCTTTTTCCTGTATAGGATAGTCTGCCAGCTCAAAATTGCTGCTGGAAGTACCAGTGTTGTTGTTTACTTGTTGTACCAGATCTATATGCTTGTGGATTTTGCCATAGATGCAGTAATATCATATACCCGGTACAAATATGCAGCAAAGCAGTGTTGAAATATTATAAATCAAAACTCAAAAACACTCAATAACAATTTTCCAAAAACACTAAGAAACTCTCAAACTTTTATTTCTGATTTCTTTAACTTGATTATTACATTACTACTAAGAAGTATTTATCAACTAATAAATCTAAGTCATACAACATAAACCTATCAAAACAATCTAAACCATATACCTATATTCTTACCTAACCCATTTATATACTTCTTTCCACCAACCATGAGCTATATCTTTATCAATCCAGATCATCGTCATAGAAGCTTCCATGAGCTAGACTTCAAATGGGCTAGAATATTTCAAAGAGTTTTTTTTATTTCTTTGGGCTTGTAAACAAGTTTACAAACCAACACTCCATTTTAAACTTGTTTTATGATGCCAAGCAAATTTCTTAATTTGACAAAGTCTTCTTGCTTGAGTGGTTTAGTGAAGATGTCGACAATTTGATCTTGTGATTTTACATACTCGAGTTGTACATCCTTTCTTATGATGCACTCTCTGATGTTATGATATCGAGTATCTATGTGTTTGCTTCGATCATGAAAAACAGGATTTTTGGCTAAGGCAATGGTTGATTTGTTATCGACACAAATTTTGGTTGGCTCTTCTTGTGTCATACTTAAATCCTTTAACAAGTTTCTCAACCAAATTGCATGGCAAACACATGAGGTAGCTGCTACATATTTTGTTTCACAGCTAGACAATGTGACAATCAATTGCTTTTTCGACATTCATGTAAAAGCAGTATCTCCCATGAAAAATAAAAATCCGGAAGTGTTTTTCGATCGTTTATATCTCCACCAAAATCGCTATCACTATATCCAATACGCTTGTAATCATTAGAAGCCGAATAAAACAAGCTAAAATTAATTGTACCTTTCAGATAACGTAGGATTATTTTTGTAGCTTTGAAATGGGTGATTGTCGATTTCTCCATATATCGGCTAATCAATCCAATGACATAAAAGATGTCAGGCCTTGTGCACGTGAGATAATGCAGACTTTCAACTAAACTTTTGAAAAATGTTGGATCCACACTTTCACCATCTTCATGCTTGGATAGTTTGATTCCACATTCTATTAGTGTATTGATCGGCTTATAATCGTTCATCTTGAACTTCTTTAGTATCTCTCTTGCATAGCTTTCTTGATAGATGAAGATGTCTTCTTCCTTTTACTTCACTTCAATTCTCATTAACCCGATATCTATCATTTCGAACTCTCGGGTTATCACCTTCTTAAAATCTTTAAATAGCTTCGGATTACTTTCGTTGAAGATGAGATCATCTATTTATAGACAACGATTAGAATATCACCATCTTCAATCTTGACGTAGAATGAATGTTCATAGGGACACTTGGTGAAGTTGTTCTCCAGAAAGTACTTGTTGATACGGTTATTCCATGCTCTTGCTGCTTGCTTTAACCCATAAAGAGTTTTCTTCAACTTCAACACCTTTTCTTTGTGATCTTTTGCTTCATCACCTAATGGTTGCTTAATGTAGACTTCTTCTTCAAGGACTCCATTTAGAAAAGCAGATTTTACATCCATTTGATGTATCTTCCACTTATTTTGAGTTACCAAAGAAATGATTAGTCTTATAGTTTCTAATCGAGCAACATGAGCAAATACCTCATCATAGTCAATTCTAACCTTTTGACTATATCCTTTTGCTACTAGCCTCACCTTGTGCCTTTCAATCTCTCTCTTAACATTCCTCTTTGTCTTGTACACCCAGTTGACACGTATTGTCTTATGCCCTTTGGGAAGTGAAACAGGTTCCATGTGTTGTTTTTCTCAATTGCATTGATTTCTTCGTCCATCGCATCTCTCCACTTCTTCTCTTATACAGTTTCTTGAAAGCTCACTGGTTCACAATCAACAAAGAGACAGAATAAGATAATTAAGATTATCTTGTCATTCTGTTACCTCATAAATATCTTGGAGATTTCATGTACATGTCACGGATCTTTCACTTCCACTCGAAGATGATGAAGGTAACGGATCTTCATGAGTGGTTGGCATTGGTGAAGTAGGTGGAGTCATTGGCTCTTGTTGAATTTCTATAGGTTGCCCTCTCATTGTCTGCTCATTTTGTTTAAATTGAGGAAAGAAATTGAAGTTATTTGCATAAGAGTTAAAATCTCATTCTCCTTCTTCATCGAATACCACATCACGACTTATCACATTCTTCTTATTATGTGGGTTGTACAACTTATAGCCCTTTGAATTAGCATCATAGCCAATGAAGATAAAACTCTCGCTTTTATCATCAAGTCTCGTTCTTCTCTCATCTGGTACATGAACACGAGCTATACTTCCAAAGACTCTTAGGTGAGAAATACTAGGTTTTCTTCCACTCCATGCCTCTTGCGCATGCTACTACTTCTGCCCAAAATTCTTTGGGTAGTTTCTTTCTTTTGAGCATGTTTTGTGCCATGTTGAGGATTGTTCGGTTCTTTCTTTCAGCTACACCATTTTGTTGGGGGGATCTTAGTACTGTTAAAGATCTATGAATTCCATTTGCTTCACAGAACTCTTGAAACTCCTTGGATGTAAATTCTCCACCTCGGTCTGATCTCATGGCTTTAATTTTTTTATCACTTTCTCTCTCCACTATAGCTTTGAACCTTTTGAATACTTCAAAAACTTCTGATTTATGTTTCAAGAAATATACCCAAGTTTTTCTTGAAAAATCATCAATAAAAAAAGAAAATAACTACTGTTACCAAAAGAGCTAAGCTTGATCGGTCCGCACACATCAGTATGGATTAGCTCGAGTAGCTTATTTACTCTTGAGTTTGACTCCTTTGGAAAGCTATTTCAGAATTGCTTCCCGAGTAGTCACCCTTCACAAAGTTGATCGGGATGGTTAATGCAAGGTAGTCCCTTCACCATCTCCTTCTTAGATAGTAACTCTAATCCTCCAAAATTAAGATGCCCGAATGGAAGATGTCATAGTCACGATGCATCTTTGTAGCAGGCTTTCAGACACTGCAATTTCATTTTGTATGTTGATCAAGAACATTCTATTCTTTGACATCGGCATGTTAGCAATGAAGTTATTCTTATCATCTTTTATAGAAAGATTACAATCCTTCATATGAATATCATAACATTTCTCTAACAGTTGTCTTAAACTTAAGATGTTACTTTTTATATTTGGGACATAGTAAACATTGAAAAATAAATTGATGTCGCCCATCTTTCAAGCGAATAAGAATGTTACCTCTTCCTTTCACTACTACGTTAGAATCATCTCGAAATGAGACATTTTCGCTTACTGAATCATCTAGTTCCACGAACATGTCTTTCCTTCCACACATATGGTTGCTTGCACCATTGTCAAGATACCAAGTATTTGGTTTACTACCATCACCCTCCTTCCATGCTAGAAAAGGAGTTTCTTTCTCATTTGTCTTCTCTATGTAGTTGATTTTCTTATCTACTCTATTGTTAGGAGCTCTACATTTTGAAGCATAATGTCCAAATTTTTACAATTATAGCATTGAACTTGAGATTTGCCATACCTTGAGTTCATATTACCTCTTTCACGACTTCGTGTTGAGCTTTTCGCTCTCTCAAAGTTGTTGTAATTGTTGTTGTAATTTCAACCTCGTCCACGACCTCTACCCTTGCCTTTGCCACGTTGGTTTCTGTCATTGCCTTGGCTTTCATGCTTATCATTGAATTGCATCTTGAAGAGTTGCTCAATGATCCCTTGCTTCTTCTTTTTTTCTTCATATGCTTGTAATAACCCATTGAGTTCATTAATGGTCATTTCTTCCAAATCTTTTATTTCCTCAATCATCACGAAGATGTGTTCAAATTTGGAATCTAATGAACGAAATATCTTTTCCATTATTCTCACATCTTCCAACATCTCACCATTTCTTTTCAATTGATTAGAAACAACTATGACTCTCGAGAATTAGTTAGAAATAGATTTAGAAGCTTTCATATGTAGAGATTCAAACTCACCTCTTAGTGTTTGGAGACGAACTTTCTTCACTTTCTCGGCTCCTTTGAAAGCAATTTGAAGTTTATTCCATGCTGCTTTGGAAGATGTTGCATTTGAAATTTTCTCAAACTCATCATCATTTAAGGCTTGATAGATAAGAAAGAAGGTTTTTTTGTCTCTCTTTCTCAAATCCTTCAAAGATTCTTTTTTGCACTTGCGTTAGAGTAACTTCATCGTCTGGCTCACTTAAGTCTTTCTCTACAACTTTCTATACATCATGTGCACCCAAAAGAGCCTTCATCTTGATACTCCAATTATCATAGTTGTTGTTGAGAGTCGGGACTTAAACGATGTCATGCCTCCACTTGATATAACTCTCAATATAGTAAGAATTTGCAAATTTTGATCGTACAGATGGATTCAAAACGTCAAAAAACCTTAGGAGGAACTCCGGGGAAAAATCTGAAATTTTTCAATCAACGATCAAAGTCAATTTTTTGGTCAATGATCCCAACAGCTTGGTCAAACGGCTTGGCAGCTCGGTCAAACGAATATGTGGCTCGGTCAATGGGCTTCACGGCTCGGTCAACTTGGTTGGACTCAGTTCCAACTCGGTTGACTTGGTGAGTTAACTCACTTTCTAGCAGAACCTTCTGAAGGATCGTGTTGGCGCGTCCGAACTCCGATCGGGATGATTATCGTTAAGAGCTTCGATTTGATATACAATAGTGTATATTTATATTTTCAACTACAGCTCTGATACCACTTTGTTGGAATATTATGGATAAAAACTCTTAAACACTCAAGAATAATTTTCCAGAAACACTCAGAAACTCTCAAATTTTTGTTTCTGATTTCTTTAACTTGATTATTATATTACTACTGATAAGTATTTATAGAAACAATTAATAAATCTAAGTTATACAACATAAACCTATCAAAACAATCTAAACTATACACATATCTACTTACCTAACCCATTTATTTTATTCTTTCTACTAACCATGAGTTGTATCCTTATCAATCCAAATCGTCACGATATAAGCTTTCATGATCTGGACTTTAAATGGGCTAAAATATTTCAAAGAGTTTTTATTTATTTTTTTGTATTTGTAAACAAGTTTACAAACCAACAAGCAACACGTATGCTATCGTCTTCATTTCCTTGTCATTATACTTGGAATAGTTGTGATAGTTGCACGGCTAGAATTCACAGGTTTCACATTTATTGATATCTTCACTAGTCTTTTGGCATTTGTTGGCACTGGATGGGGCCTGATTTTAATTGCACAAGTGCTACGGCCATTCTTGCAGTAAACTTTAATTTGGGGGACAGTTGTTTCTGTGGCACGGCTCTATGATATATTGTTTGGAATGATTGTCATGGTTCCTATGGCACTACTGTCATTGCTTCCTGGGTTCCAGTCTATGCAGACTAGGATACTATTCAATGAAGCATTGAGCAGAGGCCTGAGGATATTCCAGATGGTTACAGGAAAAAAAGCCCAAGGGTGATATGCAATTGAGGTTATTTATTATATTTATTTTCTGATCATATTTTTGGTTTTGTTTTTGAACATATTTACGTTTCATCTTCAGAACGTAATGAGAATTCAATACTTTATCACGCTGATGCATAACTAAGAGTAGCATGATTGTCATTTTTGTGTCCCATTGTTAGTTGGTATTTCTATTCAATTGCTGTATATGTTTTTCTAATGTTGGTGTCCTCCTAGCTTTTAGCCAAAAAAAGATTTTTAAAAAAAAGTTGAGGTGTAAAGATGTTCTGGTTTAATACAACAATATATTTGAATGTCTTGTCAATTTTGATATTTAAAAGTTGGAGTTAATGGCTATTAAAAAAAGTTTATTTTTTGCATTTCAGCTGTGCCCAACAAAAAGGTTAGGTTAACCTTTAGTGCTCCACTCCCAAACTTTCATGAATCATTGTTATATAGCAATATGATGTGGTGTTCTAAACTCTGATTTATGATTATAGTGGATTATAATTTGGCATTAATTTTTTTATTTTGCTAAGGATACCTTCTTATTGAAGCATTAATTGTTAGGATTTTTTTTATAAATGATATGTTTATACTTTTATTAACTTTCTACCCGAGTCGAGTATCTTATCAAACTTATCTATTTTTTGTCAATTCAAATCCAATATAATTCAATCGGATTTAAAAAAATTTAAACCTAATCTGATTTGATGATGTAATTATTACGAATTAATCTAAATTCGAACAAATCGGATTTTTTTAAGATCAAATGAGGTCATATTTATATTGAAATTTATTTATAAATTATTATTATATATAAAACATGACATATATAACCTTTAAATTTGTGTATTTATAACAAAATTTATTATTTATAACTATAACTAAAAAAAGTACGTATACACAATTATTAAATTATTATAAACATTTTTTTAAATTTTTAAACTATAATGTAATTATGATATGTATAATATTGAAATATAACATATTATAAAATAAAAAATACATTTATTTATAATTTAATGAGAATTTGGTGCGAATCGAATATAACGGATTATAAAAACTGTCAATCCGAATTTAAATAGAACGTATACTTTTCAATCTAATCCAATCCAATTTGAATATAAATTTATCGATCTAAATCCAATTAATCAAATCATATTTTCAATTTAAACATATTAATCAGATTATTTTATCATTGTTTTATTTTATGATGTTTTCCAGGTCTACAGAATTTGTGAGGTAGGTAAGACCGATTGTCTTATTGGAGACTTCTTGTTTTCATTTCAAAGGTTAATGAAGGAGATGAAATTTTGCTTTTGTTTTCAATTGCAATGTTCATCTTAGCATTACTTGTGTAATTAGCCCACTTTTGTCCTATTTAAAGACGGATGCTTTGTTGGGGTGATTTCCGTTAAATTTCCCATGTTAAAACGTACAGCTTGTATGGTTGTGTATACTGAGAATCTGAGATAGCAAGCGAGTTAGTTAGTTCTGCTTGTTAGGACAAATCTTATTCTTTGGTCAGAAATGCACTTGTTTGCTAGCTGGTTCTAGCTGCCTAGTTTTGTTTTTGGTTCTGCAAAAATGGATATGATAAATTGATCGGTAGATATGAAATTATTAAGAAAATAAACTTTTTAATAATAAAGTTTTTTTTTTTTTTTAAGATATGTGTTGAGAAGTGCAGTTCACTTTCAAAAGTCTATTATAATAATTGTCTGAAACATTAGTTCTGGTTGTATAATAACTTACATAAAAAAAATACTTATTTTTTTCCATATTGCTTTGATCTTTTGTCGGTTTTGTTCTTTTGTTTTTTAACAATGATATTTTGTCGTTGGGCTTCTATTATCTTGCTATTTGCAACTAGTAAATAAATTCATACTAAAGAATTATCCGAATGAAAATCATATTAGAGTCTAAGACGTTAACTCACTCGTCACCGTTACTTTTAGATTATGTAATGATATAATACTCTAAATAAATAAAATGTAAGATTAGTGCATTACATTTTTTTAAAAAAAAAGAACATTTTTAACTACCGTCTCAATTGAGTAAATAGCATCAATAGAAAAACAACATCATTAACATGGATACAAATTTTAAAAAATTATACAAAATCGTTAGATATATGACACAGATAGTACTGATTAATTGAATGATGCTCTCAAGCCTTCTTTTCTCTCAATTACACTTATTTTTACTTACACTATTTATCAAGTGATAGATATAAACTTTAAGTACTTTTACTCTAACTTTCCTTAAAAAGAGTAAGAAAAATGTCAATAAAATAACATTTGCATGTAAAAATAAAAATGTAATTGATATATTTTATTTTTGATGTGTAATTTTATATATTAACAATGGTTGTAAAAATACATAGACAATTTATTAGCCAAAAAAATCATGACACGTTAACTTTTTATGCAAACAAGAGCCTATCTTTTCAATTAGTTTTGTCCATGTGTTTATTATACTGATATCACCTAAAAACAAACGGGAGAATTGAACTCGCGTTTGCCCACAATGCTTTCAGCAAGGAAATCAGCTCTCTGCTCGCATTCTAAATAATTCAAAATTAATAGTAGCATTTAGATTTCTCATATGGCTACTCATTAAATTAGACCGACTAGAGTAACAACTTTAGTCTATTTCAAACATTCAGTATTCAAGTCATCCTATCATTAACATCTAACTACAATTTCATATTTTGAAACACACCAAGAACCGTACAACTTGATCTTCAAAAAAAAAAACTATAATGTTGTGAGGTCATAAACCGTGCAGAGTAAAGTAGAAAATCACTTGGAAATATAACCATAAACTAGGAATCAATCCATCACGAACAGTTACCAAAACTGGTTACGGTTGTCCTATATGTTACTGCTTTCTGGTGGATTGAGTTTCTTTCAGGCTGCAAGACGAAATTGCTCACAATCAGTTGATCCATTTCTCGTGAAACTTGTAATGAGCATGTTCCTCATCTGACCTACAGCAGCCTTGAACTCTACAGAGGCCTTGCTTCTAGCTTGACCTTGTGCATCTTTGATGTTAGATCCCACCAAAGCACCATCCATGTATGCTTGACATGCTAGCAGAATATCATGTGCTTGGTTCCGAAAATGACAAACAACTAAATCCTCAAAATGCTGCAACAAAAACAAACTCAAGTGGGTTCATCAATTATTTAAAAAAAGAAGAGGGAGGGAGAAGACGGAGGGGGTGGGGGGGGGGAGGATATCAACTGGTTCTAGCATCAAAAATAAGACGACCATACAACAGTAACTCAGTTAAGAGTGTTGAAATACATACTGTTAAAATGAAAACGTGACTAATATAAAAATTTGTTTTTCGTTATCATACCTTTGGAGGCCTTCTAAGGGTATAGACCATTGTCTTTAAAGATCGAATGTAGACATCGTTGTTGTACTTATTTGATTCACTCTCACCTACTGCTCCTGTAAAACTATGTTCATAGCCAGGCTCATTAAAGAAAGGCTTTGCATTTAGAATAAGAGCCTGTATGGAGACCAAGACTTGTAGCATTGTTGACTGCCCTGGGACCCAATTTTCATTATGATGTCCACTCCAGGTTCCCAAAAGACTGAGACATACTTTTCCACATTCATATAGATTAGGGTTCAGTCTAAGACCACCTGAGTAGTAGTACACCATCTGAGACAATAAATTCCAACCCCATCAGTTATAAGAATACAGTAGAAGAAACATATACAATAAGTCTATAACAAAAGCACACCGGTGGTGAGAATGGATACTCAGTAGGGAACAGACAATCAAAGACAAAAAGGCCATCATGGTAAGGAGTGCCGTCAGGTCCTACTAATACTGCCCTCAAGAGGTCCATCCTTGATTCATAAACTCTGACAAATATAGTTTCTGGAGAAAGAAAACTGATATATGAGACAAGGAAGGCAGGGGAGAAAGAAAGGGACAAAGGAATATATTTGTCCCCAAATGAGAATAAGTGATATTCTAGTTTAGTGAAGCAAGTGACAGCCAGAAGCACATCAATAAATAAGTCATTAGTAGAATAGCAAGTTTAATTCAACATAATCATTATAGCTATAATGAGCAGTCTGCAAAGTGCAGACCCTTATTAAATTCTTGGTTTTCCCATCCAAGTTAATGTAGATCTTTTTAAACTAGAGCAGAAAATATAAATTACTGGAAAAATATGTAACAATTACATGCACTATGTGTGTCTCGAACAAAGAAAATCACAATTAATACAAATGTGTACCACTAGAATAACATAGCTCACCTGGTAAGTCTTTCTCCAGAATTTTCCACTCCTCCTGTACTCTTTTTGTCCAGCTCTTACGAGCCTATAGAAAAGGGGGGCAAAAACCAGTTTATAAAACAAACTAAATACAATACCCAAAAAGAGATAAACACACAAATTACAGCAGTCAGCACCCCTAGGTACTTAATTTGTGACCTTCCTACATTAACTTGGGTCCAACAAACAGGAAAAAATGTACATGCAAAATAAATTCCTTCTAGACCCAGAAGTACGTCTATCACCCCTCTGCCCAGGACCTAAGCATGGAAAGATAAAGCAAATGAAAACAGATATACAAGAAAAAAGAACACATGTAAGTGAGAATGCAATATACTCAATCATGTTTGGGAGGGGGGCATGAATTACAAATTTAAGTAACTTGATCTTACCTGCTTCTCAACAAACCCCAGACGATTAAAATGATGATCTGAGAAATCACCGACCACATCAAATTGCTTAAAGTTTTGAAAAGCCTGGATAACAGTGTCTTCACTATCCCCTACCTGATTACTAGAATCTAACTCTGCCTGAATAGTTGAACATGAGGCAACTTCCTTTCCTTTGGTATTAGAAGAATCAAAAATAGTGAACTTTCTTGTAGATGGAATGTTTTCACTAGGAGACGGATCCTTCAACCAGGGAAGTGATACTTCTACTCCAGTGGGCAAGTCCACATTGTCAAATTGAGATTGCAAAGTATCATATTCATCCTTTTCATATGAAAAGTTGTCATAATCATCATAATCACAAAAACAATCAGCATCATGATCATCCTCATCAACATGATTTGAAAAGTCTGAACCAGAATCATCAATATGATCAATTGACTTAGGTTTGATACTTGAACCGGCAGCTGTAAAGGAATTTCCCTCGTCACTAGGCAAAGTATCCTGTTCAAAGAAGTTAGGCTTAGCAACATGCCCACAGGCACGGAAGCAGACATAGATAGATATAGAAAAGTTATTATTTAACATTCATTTCTTGGTAAATAAGAGCTAGCAATATTTTGGGACTCCATTACACTCATCACATTAATAAATTATTTGATGCAATTGGAAATGCCCGTCTCTGCTGGAACAAACAAGCAATCTTGAAATATTATGCACCTGCACTTTACATGAAAGAGAGAGAATAGAAGCTATTTCTTGTACTCAATGTAAGTGAATTATTAGCAAGCATATATTCAATGTAAGTGAATTATTAGCAAGCATATACTATGAGAACAAGTTATGTACTACATCATACTACCTTGGAAAGAGAAAGAAAGAGAGTGAATCCACGTAAGAATGAAAAAAGTAGGACCAATTAACAAAACTGGTGAGCCATAAGATATTCGAGTTTATTTGAGAGATAGGATGTACGCACCTCCTGTATACTAAGATACTACCATAGTTAGAAAAAAAAAATCCATATATTACATAATAAAGATATACCATCCGGCCCCCAAGTTAAATTAATCACAATTAGTTAATTTAACAGTTGCAAATTGGTAACCCAGTGACAAATTTTCAGTTCTATATAGTATCACCTAAACACTTAGCTAAAACGAGTAAGATTTATCACTATCAATAACCAACGAGGAATTTTAGGTAGTTTTTTAATGTTAAGGCACGCAGTAGTAATATAGAATTTAACGACTACGAGTCTACGACTAGTTAAAGGAGACTTAATCGAGAAGGTCAGGAACGCATAAATTTACACCCATACTATTTAGATTATATTTTGTCACGTGTCAATATTATGTAGAAAATTGAATTTTTTTCGAATTTCAAAATAATTATGACTTAAAAGATCATGAACTATGCAAAATCGGGTAATATTAGGCAATTAGCATTTCTCATCGGACCTATATAGAGCAACCATCTCGACTTATGAAAATTCAATAAGGACCCACCAAATTTCAAGTATTTTCCGATCAAATCACAACCGATTACAAAATTAACGCCCAAAAGAATCAAATAAATACCACAACAATCAACACTAGTACAAAGAGTGACGGAATTATCCCAATTAAGCCGAAAACAAGTAACAATTTTCAAAAACCCAACAATACCTGGACTTGTTTGTGTTTTTTAGAGGCAGGAACTACGGGGCTATCCGCATAAGCAACCATGTCCAGATCCATAGCGATGGGAAGTACACACTAGGAAAAAAAAATGACAGCGATTTGATCACAGACCTGAGAATGTCTTTTTGCTTCTTCTTCTCAAAGTTTGAGAGAGAGAGATTGATAAGTTCGCGCCATACTACAAAAGTAACAGAATCGAACGCGCAGCGGAGAAGCCTTGTAAAGTCCGACTCCGTTCCAATTCTAATTTGATTGATAAAAAAAAGAGCTTTTATTGTCTTGACAAGAAAGGAGTTTTTATTGTCTTGACAAGAAAGGTTTTATTATGAAATTTATATTAAAAATTATATGGTTTTTCCAAAAATAACAATTAACTTTATATAAAAATTTCATTAGATATCTTAATTATAAATAATTAAAATTTTAATTATTTATAAAAATGTGATAAAAAAAATTTCAAAAATTGATAAAACTTGTGACATATATAGTTATTTAATTATCAAAATTATAGATAATCAAAACTGAATATATGATAATATTGTTTTTTATATTTGTATAATTACATAAAAAAATATTTTTTAATAATAAAATATAAAATAATTGAAATAATTAAATTTAATATTTTTATTTTTTATTTTTATATTTTATTTTACTTAGAAACATGTATTAAATAATAAAAAAATAAATATCAATATCAATATCTTGAATAATATAATAGAGTAAAAATTATGTTAATATTTAACTCTTAAACTAAATATATATTTTGAATAAATATTAAAAATAAGAAACCTGAAAATTTAGCTACTTATTCATAAGTAACAGTTATTACTTAAATGTATTTGAAACTAGTGAAAATTTGTTATTGTTATTGTTATTCGTATAAATATTTCCGTTCATTCATAATTATAATTAATATAATAATTAATTTATAAGTTAAAAAATAATTAATAATATTTAAACCAATAATTATATACTATATTAATTATAATTGTACCACAACTTATGGTATAAAGAAGTATTCTTTTTTTAAATGTAAAATATATTCATACAATCGTAACTAAGATTCATACATTGTGTCTTCCACTTATTAATATATTTTATTTTAATATCACAATTTAAATATTTATACACATTTTAGTCATTTAAATAGTGTTTTATGTTCTTTGATCAAAGTATGACACATAGATTTTATATGATAAATTTTATAAAAAATACTGTGAGAATTTAATTAAAGAACTTGAATAATTGGAATCTAACAACTAAATCCCAAAATTTCTCAACGTAAAATAGTCGTGGAAGAATTTCTTTATCAAAGTAATTAACTTTTGATAGAGTGAAATTAGTTTGGTTATTACGATTACGAGAAGAATGATTAAAATTAAAATTTTAGTTATAACTAAATATGTTATAGAGTTTAAAATTTGTGAAATATTTGATAATTATCGATTCTAATGCATACAAATAATATAATATTTTAAATGACATAATCGAAGATAGAAAATAAGGATCTTAATAGCTATAAATACAATATTAATTTTTTTTCTTAAATTTTTACAATGTTCTTGTAAATTTTGTCAAATAGACTCTATGTGATATATTTTGACAAAAAAAAACTATTAAGAAAATTAAAAAATTAAAACACCTTTCAATAATATATTACAAATGAAATCAATATAAATTAATGTAATTAATATAAATATAAAAATATATATAAATCGATCCAGTGTACTTACGGTTTATATATATATAATAAAATTTTGTTATTCTAACAAAATTTTAAATAAAAATGAAGAATAAATTATAAATAGGGAACGAAAAGTATTCAAACACTACCTCACGCATTGATAACCCTAGATGTATTGATACATAGATTTGTTTTTTGTCATTCATCTCGGCGTTATTGTATATGATGTTGAAAATTAACACTAACTCAATAAATGGAGTGGTTTAAGAAAAAAAAATAAGAGAAAATATAAAAGAATGTAAAAAAGATAAGTGTATAGAATGCGGTAATATTTGTGTGGTTATAATTATTTCTTACTTTTATATTTTTGTGGCATAGATTGCGTGGTAAGGACTATGAATAGTCTATATTGCATTTGATTTAATATTCTCACAATAAACAAATAAATCTTTTTATTCTTAGTTTGAATGTGAGTTTGAAGTTTTCTCTTTGAGTGTTTGCATTTTTTTCAATTTGTGAGTTGCTTTTGAAAGGTGTTAATAGGGTATTTTGTTGTGGGTATAATACAAGTATTTTGTTTACTTGTTTGGATCCAATATTTGTAAATTTAGAGTTATGTATTCTAAATTTTACTCAACGATTGGTATCAGAGCGAGACGATTAAGGATAGTTTTTATTGGGGTTATCTTGAGTTGCGAGGAGTTTGGTACTCTATACGTTTCTTAGTTAAGCTTGTTCAAAATAGTGGAAGTCTTGCCGACACAATGAATGATCTTCAAGTAGTTGGAGGAATTAAGAAGTTCAATAACAAAAACTATAACACATAGGCAAGATGTATGGAGTCTTACCTACAAGGTCAAAACTTATGGGAGGTTATTAGTGGTGACGAAGTTACGCAACCAGTAGCAGAAGATGCAAACAACATCTTGTGGAAGTGGAAAATTAAGGCAGACAAAATGATATTTGCTTTAAAAACCACAGTTGAAGAAGAAATGTTGAAGCACATTTGGGATGCCAAAACATCGAAAGAAGCATGAGAAACTCTTGTTACGCTATTTTTAAATAAGAATGATACATGACTGCAACTTCTCGAAAATGAGTTGCTATCAATGGCGCAATGCGACGTGATGATTTCCAGTACTTTCACAAAATGAAGTTGTTATGCCACAAAATTTCATAATTAGATCTTAAAACTCATATTGAGGAAACCAAGATAAAGATAATAATTATCCATGATTTGAGACCTAAATATCGAGGTTTTGTTATCGCTATACAAGGGTGACTGATACAATCATCTCTTGTTGAGTTTGAGAATTTTCTGGTCGGTCAAGAAGATATGGCTAAGCAAATGAAAAGATTCTCGCTAAAAGGTGAGGAAGAAGTGGTCTATACCAACAAAGCAGAGAATGGTACAATGGTAGTGGATCTAACAAGGATGGCGACAAAGGAAAATTTTTCTCAAGGAAATAGAAGCTTTCATCTAAGGGAGCTTGAAAGAATCGCAGTAATAATAGAAAATGTGATGGTGAATGTTACAATTGTGGGAAGATGGGTCATATGGAAAAAAGATTGTTAGAGTAAAAAAAAACATGTTGAAAGTAATATAGCTACTTCCAGTTCTAAGGAGAATAATGAAGATGGTTGGGATGCCGAAGCATTATTTGCTTTAGAAGAAGAAGAATTAGCTCTCATAGTAACAATATCATAGCAAATTGACTACAATAATGATTGGATCGTATATTCGGGTTGCTCAAATTATATGAAGGAAGATAAATAGAAGTTGCAAAACATGTTTGAGTACAAAAGAGGTCATGTAATGGTGACAACGGATAACTCAATGTTACCAATAGCTCACATCAGTAAGACGATAGTTACCCCTTGATATAATACTAACCAGGTACCACTTTAAGATGTTTAACATGTCCCAAGAATGAAGAAAAAAATACTATTTTGTGGCTCAATTGACATCATCAGGTCACTATGTATTGTTCGGTCTCCAAGACGTGAAGGTGTATCATGATCTCAAAATCTCATAAAGATAGACAATGGAGGGGCGACTA
The DNA here is from genome assembly GCA_037013495.1 of Hippophae tibetana. NCBI lineage: Eukaryota > Viridiplantae > Streptophyta > Magnoliopsida > Rosales > Elaeagnaceae > Hippophae > Hippophae tibetana. The sequence goes on from CM072812.1 coordinate 2,322,076, forward strand.
TTGGAATTAGTTTACGTGATGTCAACAGAATCTACATTGTAGATAGGACAAGATGAAATGAAACAATATATCTATGACATATGCTGTTAGGTCATGTTAGTTATTCGAAGCTAAATGTGATAGAGAAGAAGTTGATGCTTAAAAGGCTTTCTCAAATAGACATGCAAACAGACACGATTTATGTATGATGCCAGTATGACCAATTATCATACGAGGAATCGACGTTTAAAGAAAAAATACCATTAGAGTTAGTTCACTCTGATGTATTCAGGCTCGTTAAGCAACCATCAATTGGTTGTATACGATACATGGTGACATTCATTGACAACTTCTCAAGGTATGTATGGTTTTTTTTATGAAAGAAAAATATAAAAAATTCTCAAAGTTTAAATAGTTCAAAGAGTTAAATGAAGAAGAAGTAGGAAAGAGTATTTGTTGCTTGCGCACAGACAACGACAAAGAATATATCTCAAGCGAGTTCTCTCAAAACCTAAGGGAATGTTGAAAACATCATCAATACACTTGTGCCAACACACGACAACAAAATGGTGTGGTAGAGAGAAATAACTCAAATCTTGTAAAAATTTGTCAAAGTATGCTACATGAAAAGAATATACCTGGAAAGTTTTGGGCTGAAATAAGGAGAACTCCAGCCTTTGTGATCAACAAACTTCCTCAACCAATGTTAGGATTTATTTCACCATTTGAAGAACTATGGAACATGAAACCTACAGTTAGCTACTTTCGAATATTTGGTTGTGTATGTTATGTATTTGTTCCTGATCATTTATGAAGAAAGTTTGATAAGAAAGTTGTTAGATGTATCTTTGTGAGATACAATAGCCAGAGAAAGGGGTGGAAATGTTGTGATCCAATTAATAGAAGATACTACACTTCACGAGATGTGGTATTCGATGAAGCAACTTCTTGGTGATCCTCAAAGAAGGAGGTGTTGCTAGACTCGAGAGACTTTGGAGACAAATTGCAACAAAGGATGATGAAGTATACTGTTCAACTCCAACCAAGTCCAAATGAATCCAGAGATCCAAACGATGATGATGTTGAACAAAGAGTAACTCAAAATTCTTGGAAAAATAGCATATATCAACAACTAAATGAATAAAGTGGGCCTAGTGAATCAGAAGAATCAATTCCATAGTCTTCATTTCGAAGGTCAATAAGAACACAAAGGGCAAATCCAAAATATGTCAATGCAGCTATAAGTAAAGAAGCAACTATAATAGAACTTGATACGTTTGCAGAAGCATCATAAATATCTGAATGGATAACAACTATGAAAGAAGAGATTGTTGCACTTCAGCAAAAAAAACTTGGGATCTGGTGCGAAAACTAGGAGATGTGAAACCCATATCCTATAAAGGGTTTACAAGATAAAGCATCGTCCAGATTGGTCAAATGAGAGATACAAGACACTATTGGTAACTCATGGTTTCTCTCAACAGTACGGACTAGACTATGATGAAACGTTTAGTCTGGTGGCAAAACTTACAACTGTATGAGTTCTACTTGTACTTGCAGCCAACAAAGACTAGAATTTATAGAAGATGGATGTGAACAATGCTTTTCTTTATGGAGAGCTAGATCGGGAGATCTACATGATTCAACCAATGAGTTTTCAGAGCCAAGATCATCCTAAATATGCGTGTAAGCTACGAAAAGCACTTTATGGATTGAAACAAACACCCAGGGTATGGTATGGTAAGATTGCTGGATTTTAACACATAGTGGTTATTCAATAATACCTGCAGATTCTAACTTGTTTGTCAAAGCCAATGAAAGAAAGCTAGCTATCGTGCTAGTGTACGTAGATGCTTTAATCATAATCAGTGATGATAAGGCAAAAATTCTTTGAATAAAGGAGAATTTAGTAGTCTGTTTCTAAATGAAGGAACTTAGACAACTCAAGCACTTCCTTGATCTAGAGGTTAACCGCACACAAGAAGAAATATTTTTTTGTTAACAAAAATATTTCAAAGATTTGATGAAGAGATTTTGAATGCTTGAATACAAACCAATTTCGACACCGATGAAACTAAATGCCAAAATGTGTGCACATAAAGGAAAAAGATTTGGAAGATGTAACAATGTATCAAAAATTGGTAGGTACTATGATCTACTTGACAGGACATTTTTTATGCAGTTAGTATAATAAGTCAACACCTACAAAATCCAAAGAAACCTTGTTTGGAAGCAGTTCAAAAAATATTGAGATATGTGAAGAGTGTAATTGACTATAGTCTTTTGTACAAGAAAGGTAGAGCCGATAAGTTAGTTGGTTATTGTGATGTTGACTATGCAGGAGATCATGATACCAAGAGATTAACAACTGGGTATGTGTTTAGGCTTGGTTATGAAACAATTTCTTGGTGTAGCAAGAGACAATTGACATTATCATTATCAACCATTGAAGCTAAGTACCGAACAACGATAATGGCAGCTCAAGAGAGTACATGGTTGATACAGTTAATTAATAATCTACAACAACCAATATATTATACAATTCCTTTATATTGTGACAATCAATCGGCTATTCGTTTGATAAAAAATCCAGTCTTTCATACAAGGACTAAACACTTTATCAAAGAAAATGTTCTACAAGAAGAAATTGAGATGAGGTAAATCAAGACAGATGATCAAGTTGCGAACTTGTTCACAAAAAGCTTAAGCATTGGTACAATAAAAATAGTGAAAGACGGTGTATAGGGATAGTGTTGAAAATCAACACCAACTCAATAAATGAAGTGGTTGAAGAAAGTTATTGAAAATCAACACTAACTCAATAAATGAAATGGTTGAAGAATTAATTTTTTAAGATAAAATCTAGAATGATGTAGAAAAGAGAAGTGTATAGAATGTGATAATATTTATGTGATTTTAATTATTTCTTAATTTTATATTTTCGTGGTGTAGATTGCATGATGAGGACTACAAGTAACCTACTTTGCATTTAGTTTAATCATTCAATCAAAAACAAAAAAAAGTTTTTGTATTCTTAGTCTGAGTGTGAGTTTAGAGCTTTTTCTTTGAGTGCTTGTATTTCTTTTCAATTTGTGAGTTGCCTTTGAAACGTTTCATAATGTCTTTATTGTGAGTATAATATAAGTAGTTTGTTTACTTGTTTGAATCTAATATTAATAAATTTAAAATTGTGTATTCTAAATTTTATTAAACATATCGTACAAATAAAAATGTATATTGTTATCACATACTGGAATATTCGTACTTTTAAATTATTAATATTAAAAACACTTGTTATTAATAAAAAAAATCTACAATAATATTATTATTAGAGTGTAATTTATTATAAAGATAAGACATTTAATTTACATATTTTTATTACGATAATAATAAAATTAATTATAATTATATAATTATATTTAAATTAATACTTATTTTAATTTTTTTATGCATGAATTTTTATTATTTAAATGTGAGTTAATTTATAAAATATACATGCAAATTTAATTAACATTTATATTTATATTAATTTATTGTCTTATAATAATTTGACACAATTATTTATTATTCAATACAATTAAACCACTTTTTAAAATTATATAATTATCACATGGATTGCTGTGATACAGTAAGTTAAAATAAATAGAATTTTTAAAATTTAATAGCACTCTTACGGTAATTAATAAAAATATTATATATATATATATATATATATATATATATTGGTTTGGTGTATTACGTTGTGGATATGGTTTTTCAGTTTTTATTTAGATGATTGTTGAGTTCTATTTTAAAAATGTTTTTTTTAATAGATAACATGTTATGATAAGAGTTTGATATCTTATTAGTATCATGATTTTATTTCTTATTCATATTTTTAAATTGTTATTTTAGTCATAACATATTTAAAATATGTATCAATTTTAAATAATTTATCATTTAATTGATTTTTTATATATATGTACTAACATATATGCGATATTTAGACGATATTTTTGAATAAAATAATATTTAGATAATATTTTTATTTATTATTTTAAAATATCTTTTGAATATTAAATTGTATTATTATATATGTGATTTTTTTAATTAAATGATAAATTATATTAAATTAATATATTTTTTAAATAAGATATTATTAACATATTACCTAAAAATATAAATAAAAAAATATAAAATTGAAATATATTATTTAAAAATTTAAGAATTGAATTATTTTAAAAACATATGTTTTCATTAGAAGGAGAAAAAAGAACAAGAAGTCGAGATCGGCTTGATATTAATTTTCTGAGGCCCAATTATATCTGATCTTGTGTAGTCGTGGCCCTCGGAGGTAGGAACTGTAGTCAATAATATTGACTCAATACGGGTACAATTTCAACTTTCAATCTCTAGCGCAGAATTGTTGGCGCCAAATTCCTCGCGCCCAAAACCCCCCAAACTTCCCGCCATTTCCTACTCTCTTCCCGCTGGAAAGCATCTATATAGTATAACCTTGTAATAGTCTAAAGCCGCATCGCAGTTCACAGGTTTCAAAAACCAAGTCCATTTCTAGATATAACCCTCCCTCCCTCAATCTGCTCGACGAAATTCCCAAAAGAAATCTCAAATCTGTATCTTCTATATCGTCCATGGTGATACCTCTAGGCCCAGGCAAGTTTTACGGAACCAGTCTTCCTCGCCCTCGATTCTATACAAATGTGAAGCTCAACAGCGAGCGTGTTGACCCCCCAGTCCCAGTCCTCGATCCGTTTCTCTCATGGGCCAACGAGGCTCATTGGTCTATGGGTGGTCTTAGTTTCAATCGCCTCAGACTCCAGGGTCGCATTGAGGGAAATATCAGTAAGCTCCGAGCCGAGGAAGAAAAACTTGCAAAGAAGAAAAAAATCGCTGTTTCCCCAAAAAGGTTAGATCCATATGAGACCAAAAAGATGAGGGCGGATTCTCTTTCGCCTCCTCCTGCTCCGATGGCCACAAAGAAAAGAAGATTTGTGGCTTTGATCGATGAAGATGAAGATGTATTCAATCGGATCGAGGAAGCAAGAAGCGATGTTATAAATCGTGGAGATCGGCGGAGGAGGTTGGTAAAGAAGCTAAATGATGATTTCGATAAGGTAGCTTCTGAAAATGATATCGTTAGTGGGAGTTGTTTGAAGGATTTGACTGATAATGGGTCTAAAGCTGTGAGTTACGTGACTCGGAGACGGAAATTAGAGGAAGATGATGCTATGAAGACAGTGATGCAAGTAGTTGAGCAGGTAAATAAGAAGAGTTTCAAGGACAAAAAGCTGAAGGAAAAGACTAAAGAAGCTAATGGATCTGGTCTCAGAACTTCTCCGAGATTGGCAAGGCGTGGTTGAATTCTTGAAAACGGAAGTTTCAAGCTTTTGCTTATATTTCTTTTCCAAGTGCCTAAATTTGACATAGTAATTTTTTTTTCTTTCCTTTAAGCGCTTGTTCTTGATTGGGTTTTGAACATCGAATGTAAAAATCTGCAATGAAACTTATAATCATCAATGCTCTACTTTATTTGATCTCTCAAAATATAGGTGTTTATTATATATATATCGAGAGTTGGATCTAGTATTTGATTTCAGGATGAATATTATATAAACATTAAAAATATATTACTTATTTTTCATTGAAAAATTATATGTATTTCAAGTAAGTGTAGCTGTTCAGATGTACTTAAATTATTTAGTTTCTAATAATTTAATGGTCGTAAAAAAACTTATGGATACCATTATACCAACTCAGTTGCGGTAGGTTGAGCATACAAAGGTTAATGATAAACAATTTGGACCATTTTTAGGAACTATGTCTCAATTGTTCTGTGAATCCTCTGATTCTCTTATGATGAGATTAAGAAATTTAGCATTAAAACCTATTATTAAATTAAGAAAAAAATTACATACAAAAATGATACATTTAATTTATTAAGCGAAGCGGTATATTTTTAAAAAGATTACAAAATTTTATTTTGTAAGACTAATGAGTTTGTGTTCTCCTTATATAAAAATGTATTATGGAACTACTTAGTGGGTAGTAAACCTCACAAGATATATAAAATGAAACTAATGCTTGTTAATTTAGGTATTTTTCTACAAAATTATTGGATCTGGCTAAAACGTAAATATTATTTACTCGTCTAGTTCAAGAAATATGAAATCACATAATTTATGTGGAATGTTTTATATCCTTTAACACAATCAGAGCATAACAAAGAAACCATTAAACTGCACAGAGAAGTCATATTTTCACTGTCTTTGCAAGCATAACTCTTGCAAAACTCCTTGTTGAGTCTGTCGGTTTATTCTAGCCAATCGGCATGACTGTCCTGTTATGATTGAATATGTGGATGGTCTTTTCCATGGGACAATTCCAAAGTCATCATTATACTCTTCCATTCCTTCGACCAACAACTGCCAGACCAAAGATCCAGCACCAGCCCTCTTTCTCTTCCCAGATTTGTAAATAATGTCTAGAACAGTTTGATAAAATCTATCACGCTTTGCAGGTTCAAAGTCCTTGTTCAGATTTGACAATCCAAATTCAGTGAACATGACAGGTTTGTTCAGCTCCGTGTCTCCATCTTTGATGTGAGAAAGCATCCACTTGGAAACAAACTTTAGTTTCTCTTCAAATGTTTGATTATGAAACCTGAGGAAGTAAATATGGTTTATGGGTCGAGATTACATGTAACAATGACAAGTTTGAAGGTGCGGATAGCCCCATGAGGTGTAATAAAAATAAAATCCTAATGGGAATTCAAACACTTCTATAATGGATTTTGAAAGAACAGTTTCTTTGTTCATGCCTATTCATACTGACTCAAGTACTTGGATGAAGAGTAGAAACAAATGGTCCTTACCATTGGTCTGGGTAGATATGCACAGAGGCAAAATCAATGCTTGAAGTCTTGGAATTCCTAATAAAATCTGCTCCGAGTCTTGATGCCCACTCCTCAGGGTTCACGGTCAGCCTTTTAGGACTTTTAGGACCATAAAATCCTTCATGACCAAGGGTCAGCATATGATGCTTGTCAATTGATTTCAAGAAAGACGACATTTCTTCGATCCAATCCTGTGATTCTATGACATACAATTAATTTCATATATAGATATGCACTACCTTCCAAATCCATTGAAATATAAACAGTGTATGGTGTTTTCTATTTTCATGTCAATTCTCTTTTTAGAAGAAAGAGGGGAAGATTCTTTGAGTACTCAGAACCGGAACTATCCATCCAATCATGTTGTACGACAAGAAAAAATCAAGGAAAAGAAACACAAAAGCAGGGAATATTTGAGTCGAATAAAGGTTCTAGGACACCGTCCCAAAAACAATACACAATGAAACAACATAAAAAATTAGTCAAATTATGCTACTTAAGATTTAAGATTGTGCTAAGCTACTAGCTTAGACATAGAAACACTTCATGTGAAACCTTTTAGAAACCAAATTCTTAGTGAATTAAGAATATACTTAGATTTTTGATATATTCATTAGTCTTCACTTTCAAATTTTCAGGTCGCAATTCCAAGAAATTACATCATACCTGGAGTGTATCTCCTGAAGCATCTGTAATGCAACGGGGTTCATTGATCAACTCCCATCCAAAAATGGTTGGATCATGACGATATTCAATTCCAGTTATTGTATTCTTCCGTGTCAGAATAGTCTGGAAAAAGCACTATGTTAAAATAAAGAAAGATTACTTTTGCCAACACGTTTTAGATGAGTTATACAGTATGGAAGAAGATACAGATAGAAGATTAATATTAGCTATACGCCTTGAAACAATGCAGGTGTAAAAGATTCATTTGTTAACCTCACAACAAGAACAATGAAGATACATATAAAAGATGTATCACTATCAATTTGTCTAAAATCTCAAGATATCAATTATCAATTGCAACAATAGTTCCTAAAAGCCTTAACTTACAAAAACCTAATACGCTAATACAGTTCAGTCCACCCTACTAAACTTATGATATCAACTTTGTGCATGTAATTTGCAGCTAGCTGCTCTTATTTGTATCCCAGACAAAATACATGAGGAACAAAATCATTTTAAGCACTTTCATCAATCTGTTTAAAGATCCTACTGGAACTTAGACATGTGTTTATGACTTGATCATAAAGCAATTGACCTTTAGATTTCCCTCTACCCACCCAAAGAAAAGAGAGGTCAATCATTGAGTTGACTCTTGCTTGCTTCCTCATTATAAAGGAGCTGTAATAATTATGTTAAAATAAAGGCTTGTTCCGTTTCTCATTCATTATTAATTATATCTCGGTCAATTCTTCAGTGCAATCAAATTGTCTATTTTACATGATCTGCCATGAACTTTTTACTGTAGCACCTATGTTTTGATTAGCATGCTTCCAATGATGAAAAATTGGTCGCAGCCAAAACATCAATGCAAAATTTTGGTAATACAGAAGATTCTAGAGATATCAAATGAGCAGGCAGAACCAAAACTTTACCCTCGTGAGTCATGATTATTACAAGCATAAATTATTTTTCTTTCCTTTTCATTAAAATCCAAATGTATCTAGGATTCGTCCAAAGCCACTTTTTCAAATGAACATGAAAATGTAAGTTAGCTTTACCATAAGGAACATGAAGTCTCCAAGTGGTCTCAAAAGATAACAATAGGGATTTACTGTGAGAAAAATAAATAAATAAATAAATTGGCACCTTGATATAGTTTCTGAAGTGATCACGGATAGATGGGTCAAAGAAGAAGGAATCATTAGAAGCACTTATTCCAAGGCCTTCTTCCCATGCCCATTTGACATACTGAGTTTTCCCACCATATGCTTGCAAGTTATTAACTAAGCAAAGAAGCAGCCTAATTCCTTGCTGCCTCGCTTCTGCAATGACATGATCTAATGCCTGCCACACACATTTTCCTTGTTGAGTGAGAATAAGTCAAGGGACATAATAGCTCAAAAAGTACAGAAAGCACTATAACAATCACAAAAAAATACCTTATTACAATTTCAAACAGCGGCTCATAAGAAAAGGGCAGAGGAAACAGTATAGCTCAAAACGAAAAAAAAAGTTGAAAAAGGTAACTCAACCATATTAACGATCAAAAAGAGAGGCTTACTACAAATTTTAAGCAGTGCTATCATTGAAATGCTAACTTTAGATGGCCCCTATTTGGGTTTTAGAGTATCGTTATAAATGAAATTGCAATGAATAACTACTAAAGTGGATTTCAGACACGTATAATGTTTAAACATACATGATGAATTGCAGAAAAAAACAACATAATATATGAACAAACTATTCAAAATTTTAGAAACTTTCTTTCTTTATTCCCATTTATTTGCCTTGTTTAAAAGCATATGCATGCCAAGACCTAACTCCAACTTGCATTACATTCTTAAGGCACAAAATCCCCACGTTATATGTTCTTCTTTTCTTTTTCCCTGTTTCTTATTGGTTTTGATTGATTCTTACATCCAAAATGCCAAATTATCTATATGATCACCAAACCGAATGTATAATTAGAAATCAGGGCAACCTCATTGTCTTCCTAATATCATTGTTAGAATACATTATTAGTCTCGTTACAAAAGTCACTAACAACAATTCTACAGCGATTCTAAGTTATGAAAAAAAATATCCAAATATGCGGCAAACCAGTACAAAGTAAAATATTGCACACAACTAAACCAGGTAGAGAAAAAATAGGAAGATAACCATTTGCTTCTTTTTGGCCTTTCAAAAGGGATTCAAAACTATGACATAATGACTCCATAAAAACATAAATAGTACAGATTTAAACTTGACATAGCATGACACTTTTAGTCATTTTAATTTTACAAATTGGGCACATTACTTATACTTATTAAAATTGGTGCAATTAGTTACCTTAATGTTGTATTTTTATATACTTTAGTTATTTCTTGTCAATTTTTGATCTTTTTTTAATATTTTTTGTTAAAAAATTTAAGTTGGATCGAATTGAACCACAAGAATTGGTAGATGTTTTTAAGAAGAAAATGTAAATGAAAAATAAAGTGATTGAAATGACCTAAAATAACTACAGCATCCATAAATGTGATAATAAGTTGATCAAAGTGATCAGTTTAAAACAAATCAATGGATTCAATTTATAAAAGTAAATAGGGTGAACTTTTTTCAATAAATTAGTTCTTCATACCTTGAAAACTCTTTCATTGAAATGGCCAGGGGAAATCTGAAGGGCATTGTAGGAACCATCATTGAAAGCCCAAGTTCGACAAACAGTGAGACCCATTTTAGCCCCGGTTTGTAGCATTTCCCGGACTCGTGATTTGGTATATTCATCCACAGCATGATCCATTAACCAGTAAGAATTCCAACCATTGATGTAAAAAGGTTTACCATCCAATAGAAAGTGAGTTCCATTCCTCTTCACAAAATCCCAATTCGGTTCTTCACTAGAACTGAACCTCAAATCACCAAAGGACATGTAGATAAAAACTACACATGTCGCAAATCCAAGAATTGGATACAACAGACTATTTCGAGTTACCATTTTCTTTTTATGCGAAGTATAAGACATCCAATCAAGCTTGTTAAAAAACACCAACAAACACCAAAATCATCAACACCCAAAAAAATTCTAATACCTTAATAGCGTGGCAAACACGAATGATTTTAACAGCCAATGTTGAGGACTTCCAGATCCCTCACTCTAGATGGTATAAGAAATGATTTTGAAAGAAACCCAGTAACAAATATCCTCAATGAAGATCAAAATTATCAAATATCGCAATAAATACGCATCCAAAATTATGTGTTTCCAAAGAAGCACGCCAAGAGAGGCTGATTTTACGTTGTTGTGCTGAGCAATGGAAAATCAATCTTATAAGGAAATGAAGAAGGTCTAATCAAATGGGAAGGAGAAAGAAAAATTCACACCAACTGTGCTTTGTTGAAAAACTGTCAAATTTCAGGATAGATGAAATGATGGGAAAATTTGCGGTGGCTTGGAATGTTGGTATCAGCAAGTGGAGTTAATTGGATCTAAGCAGAAAGCACCAGATTGAGTCCACAGCTTTTCTTCAAGATTAATATTCTATCGAACAAGTCTGTTCAACACGCTTGTGCCTTATCAGTATTTGATGTACCTTCTGAATCTCTCCACCAAATTAATAAAAAACCAATTTGATGCAGAAAACTGATGGGCGTGATCTTTAAAAAAATAAAAAAATTCTGAGAAGGATGGTGATCTTCTCCAATTAAAGGTAAGATATACGCTGGAATAATGTGATTTCTTAAGCTTTTTCTTTCAGATATTCAATGGAGCAAGACAGAGATTCCAAGATACGTAGTCGGTAGACCGTAGAAATTATTTTTGGTCCTTCCATGGGAGTACGAGTAACAAAATCATAAATAATAATTAGAGAATTTTTGATGCCTATTATCGATGACTTTTTTACCTTTTTATACACGTTTACATTTTAATATCTAAATCTTTTAAATAATTGTTACCAGAATATCTATAACGTCGTTAAATCGTGATTGTAGTTAAAATTTTATTTAAATATCTTTTTTAATTAAAATATTATCGATAAATATGAAATGAAATATCAAAAAATTAATTAATTATTTTTTATTATTCTTTTTGAGTAATCGTTTTAATTTAATTTTTTCTAAATAATTAATATATTCTCTTTTTTTTTAACATGTTTAATATATATATAATTACTTGTAAAAATAAATAAATAATTAAATTTATTTTTATACATTCAAAATTGATCTATTTATAATAATTATATTTAAATAATTTATTTAATTATTTTAAATCTATAATATTTAACAAAAAATTAATATATAATATTTTAATTAATTAATAAACTTAAATAATATAAATAATTTTATGTATTTAAAAATATATGTATTAAATAAAAATTAGTTTAAATTTTCATAATTTTCAAGTTTTTCATTAACAACGATAATATTTTTAAATTTTTTATAAAAATTATATCTCAATATTTTAAACTTTTTGCCCAATAATTTTGTTTTTTTTCTTTTAATTTTTCATCATTATAAATTGAATAATATTTTTTATTGATACAGTATCATAATAATAATAATTATTAATAAATATAAATATAAAAAAATATTTATTTTATTCTTAATATTTATTATATGTTAATATTATTATTATTGAAAAATTATTATTAATAAAATATTTTATAATAATAATAATTTATATTATGATAACAACGTTATTTAATAGTTCATATAATTTTATTTTTAATTTTATAAAATAATATACGTGTATTATATTTTTAAAGATAAAAATATATGTATTTCAAGTCAATAATTAAATTTTATTTACGAAATAAGTTAACTTTATAACTCATTTATCGTACATTTAAACATTAATTTTTCCTCTTCAAACTATTTGATGGGATGGCTTTAGTCTATTATTCTATTCATTTTTTTTTTCTTCTTTTGTCAAATTTTTTATGTGCTTTAATTTGGAATTAGGATGGATGAAACTGCTTTCCTTGCGCTGAAAGGATCGTCCATAAAAGGATCTAATGAACTCATCCTTTTTATTCTTCTATTTTACTTTTAATAATATTTCCTTCTTTTGTCTATGACAAAAAATAATAAATAAATAAAGGACTTCGTGGATTTTTAAATTATGTTTTAGTGATAAAATGTCCTAAAATAAAAAATTAATATTTTTTTCTCAAATTTTTAAAATTTAACACATAAATATTATTTTATATTTTACATTTACCAAATCAACATTTTAATATTAGAATCTAACGTATATGTATTAATTTAAATATTATTAGTGTTTATCCAATCCAAAATAATAAGTTATATACATCCATTGGTAACATTAATCCAAACCTTAAAAATCTGAATTTTTAAAATGATTGATTGTGATTAACTTTAACTAAGGTTAAATAAATGTATTGGCACGTTAGATTATAAAATTAAAATATTTATTTAATAAATATTAAATATATAATGAAATGTAAGTGTTAATTTTTAAATTTTTTGACAGAAAGTATAAACTTCTTTGTTTGGAGACATTTTTATTAACAAAATATATAATTTGGGAAACAACAAATTATTTCAACAAAAAAATAAAAATAAATATATAATGATGCTAAAATTGGAGTAAATGTTAAAATGAAATTGTTAGAAAGTGGAAAATAAATATATATATATATATATATATATATATATATATATATAACTTTCAGTTATAATATATCTAACATGCATTTTGGAAAGATGAGTAATCAATCATTAATTATCACATAACTTTACTTTCAACGATATGATATTCTGATTAATTAAATCATTGCAAATATAATTACTATTTTTTTGTAATTAGTAAATGATTGGGAGTATAATCACTAATAATTACAATATTATAGAAGTTTATAGGTTTATAACATTACTTCTATTGCAACTGCCAACAAATAGAAATAAATCAAAGAGTGATAAATTTAGGAATAGCTCCCAATAAGAGTAGCTCTTGCTTCACAAAAAGTAACTAATAAGATATTATTAAGAAGTATTAATCTAAAGGGACGGGTCACTTATAATTAGAGACAAGGGGTTACAAAGTCACCATCTTCTTTTCTCTATTGTTGATAGAAAAGAAGAAAAAAAGAGAAGTCACCGTTTGATAATAATTATGTTGGAGTAAATACATATCGACGTTATCATGAATTTGTATATTATAAAAATGTATATTAAATTCGGTTCATTGAACCGAATTAAATTTAAATTAATTGACTTAAAATGTAAAATAGGTAAAGTCGATTCACTGTATATTTATGATTTTTTTTATTTTTATTCTCATTTTTCGTATTCAATATATATAACATAAAAAAACTAAAATATAAATAATAATACAAATAATTAAAAATTTAAATGTAATTAATTACTTCATAATTAAATTTATTACAAAAACAAATAATGTATATACAATACATATAGTTAACTTAAACTACAAATAAAATAATGTCGTCAAAGTGTAATTAGATGCGAGTAAGCTTGGTTGGATTAGAATCAACATGACAAGAAAACTAGACAAAAAACAGCTGATCCATATAATAATTCATATTCCCCTACATCAGCACGTAAACATCCATCAAACAAACAGTTTAAACTTTAGAGACATACGAATAAAGAAATTAAATCATTATAAATATTACCATAAAAAAAAGATTACCACAGCGACATCCGAATAATATAATTTTTCGACGAACTCATATTAACACTTTATTAATCATTTGTCTATAAATATGAAGTTATCTGGAATCTCTGCTAGTATTTTTAATACTATAATGAACTCTAAATATGAAATCAAGTATAACTCTGATTTCTTACTTGGCGTGAATCTTATGATATTTCATGCCAAATTGACTAAGAGATTTTTTCGCTTCATACATTGAAGATGGTAATTCAATACCCATAGAAAACATATTGACTAGTAGATTTAATAATTATGTGAATCCCTTGTCAGAAAAACCATGTTTTGCCTTCACATTGTACAAATGAACCAATCTCGATATTTTAGTGTATTTTTTGCATTTTGGATACAACAGTTTTTCGACATCTTCTATAAGTTTTTTAAAGGTTTTGCGATCATTCTCGCGTAATTCATCTTCAACACCATGAAACATATTTTATGTCTGTACATTATGATAAGATGTATGTAATCTACCCACATTCTTATTTATCTTTTCCCCACAAGTATTAATATCAATATTTTCTTCATGATAATACCAACATTTATAGTTCAAAAGAATACCATTACGGATAAAGTGATACTTAATCTCGTTAAATTCATGAAATTATTCATTTTTACATTTAACACATGGGCATCGAATCATACTAGTTCCAGTATTACTATTTCTACAAGCAAATTCAATGAAACTTTTAACTCCAGAAATATAGTCTTGCTCAATTCTATAATTTAACATCCAAGATTTGTCCATTTTCTATTAATGACATTAATTAAACATATTAATTAATTATGTATCCAATAAATATATTTTAATTATTATTGTATATAAATAACTTTGGGAAAGATAATAAGGTTAGAGTTAATCAATCTATACCTAAAGGAGAAATGAAAATATAAAGTTACAAACAACCTTATTTCTATACAAATTAAAAAATAAGTAGCATGCTAGCATGAATATATAAAAACCAATCACTTTGTTTTATTATAATTTCTAAACATGTTACTATATCATAATTAAAAAGTAATATTAATTACACGTATATAACATTCTATAGAAGTAGGGGCTACTATAGTAACATATTTAACATTTTAACTCATAAGTAACATAAATAAATAAAAATAATAATACTACTTAGTTTTTAGTTATTATTTGAATTTTATTAATATATATATATATATATATTATTTAAATTATTGAGTTTATAAATATATATTTATAATTTTTTTAAGAGTCAAGAGATAGCACGTATAACTCTAATACCAATATAATTTCTTAAAAATTTTAAAAAAACATATTACTTTTCCTCTATTCACTAATTGCCTAAAATATAATTATTTATATATAAATAAATTTATCCACGCACGGTAAATATATAATCTCTCGAACTCACAACATTTCAGATATTATTTTCACAGAAAATAAGTCAAACATATAATAACAAGCAAAATAAAATACATAACTAAATAAAAAATTTATACAAAAAATAAAACAAACTGAATAATAAGCTGCAAAATTAATAAAAATACTTACAAGAATGTTATGAAGTGACTAAATGGAGGAAATGAAGAATAAAATGGTGTTTTATAAGTGAGAGTAAGTGAAAAAATAGGTATAAAAAATTTGAATATTTCGCTCAAAAAATAGTAGATCTGAAAGATAATGAGAAGATGAATATAACCCACAAAACAGCGTTGCAAATGATGGTTGGAGGTGGCCAGAAATTGAAAAAGAAGGTGAGTATGAGCTCGATTTTGGGAGAAAATGGAGAAAATAAATGAAATTTTTGGGTTTCTACGTAAGAAATGAGTCGAACAGATATATTACGTGGATAACGTCGGTTTGTCACGTCAACCGATACTATCCATGCAATTAAATTTTTTTTAAATTATTATTTTATTTAAACTATGCATATAAGTACTATAGAAAAAGAAAAAAAACATAATTTTACAATAATATTTAATTAAAACATATACATAAAATTAAATAAAGATATATTGTACGTACATATATAAATTTAAATATCCAAACAAATAAACAAAATTATATAATTTTTAAAACTAATTGTCTAAAAAAAAATATAGACTATTTATATATATTTATATCCAACTTAAATTCTAAAGAGTCAAATAAAATAATAATTAATGATTTAAAAAAATTTCAATTTTATTTACTTCATTCATTTTTTAATTTAAAAAATAGAACGTAGCGTCGTGGCGAATCGACTTTAAATTTATTATAAATTAATTTTTTTCAAAAATCGATTTTACACATCAACTTAAATACAACTTTTGTAGTAATATTGTTTTAGTATATTGAAGGAATTATTGATTTCTAGAAGAGACATGTCTCCTAGGCTAATTATAATGATAGTTATTTTAATTTTAAAGTATAATATATTTTAAGAAAATATTTATTTTAAAGTAAATATTAATGAAAAATTTAAATATTAATGAAAACTAGTGGTTATGATCTTAATTTTTCATACTAATTAATTATAAATTTTAACTGTTTAATGTAAATACAGTAAATTATTACGTAAGTTGTGCAATTTTTTATTTAAAAAGAAAAGAAAAGAAAGGGTCTGATTTAAACATTTTCATTATAAAACTTGGCCATTTAAGATATAAGTTACATCAATTTTATTTTATTATTGGCTGTAAAGTGTAATCAATTCCTTTATCTGTAATTCATAGCATTCATTAATTTGAAGAATATGTTAAGACTTAGGAGAGAGGTAAGGAATAATAAGAATCAAGTGTTTCTGTCATACACACATGTCGAAATAGTTCATGTGAGTCTATTTCAAAGTAGAAAGTGCATGTTAATCTATTCTTTGTGCAGCTGTGCTTTTTGGGAAGTCTATTAGTATTAAAAATATTTATGAAAAAACAGGTAATAGAATCATATGATAAAATTAAGAAATTATTTAAAATAATAAAAAATATCATTCATATTTTAAATTAAAAAGAGTATGAATTAAATTTAATAATGCTATTTTTATTCTTACAAATTCCATGAATATTATTTGGTAGTTTTTATAAGAATATTTTTTTTCCTACAGAAATTAAAATGACATGATGGATATGAATATTTGTTTTCCTCTTCAGGATCTACACAATTGTAGCTTACAGTCTTTTCTAGTAGAAGTAACTAAGTGGATTGTTTTTCACAAGTCATTGAATTTCATAAATACAAATCTATATTTTGTATGGGTAGACATAGTTAAGTCACAGTTTGTTAATTAAAAAATTAGATCATTTATCAAATTATCTTGATCATATATAACAATAATGATTAGCTTTTGGTTTAAAAAAAGTATTTGTTTGAATATTCTATCAGTTGACATTACATATAAGGTTTTTATTGTAACTGCAATAACCACAATTAAAATTATTTATACAATTAAATTATTTTATTTTTAATCATCTTTTAAAAAAAATATTTTTTATGTTATATTAAAAAATATATATACATTATATCTTTAAACGTAAAAAAGAAAGAAGTAACCCTGAGACTTAAATTCTCAAAATTGTTTTTCTTGTGTTTCATTGATTGTTTTAGAAGAGAAGAATTGAAATAGGGTTAATAGCAACAATTTAATTTAAATTAACTATTTATCATTGTTAAGTTCTACAACGGTCAATAATAAGGTAATAATGTTGCTTATAGGTCTGGGCAACCCTCTAACTCACAAATTGATTTTTGGGTTCAGAGTTAAGCCTGAGTTTTTAAGTTCGTATAAGAGTTAGGCTATTGGCTTCTTTGTACTCTCATCGGCCCTCGTGCCGTAAATTCAAACCGTACCGTAAATTCAGATTCTAACCGATGTGGAAGGGAATGTTAAGTCTCACATCGGTAAAGAGTAAGACATTAATACTGTTTATAAATCTGAGCAAGCCTCTAACTTACAAGCTGATCTTTTGTGTTCAGAATTAATCCTAAATTTCTAAATATCATATTTTAAGATTTTTATTTTTTATTTTTTATCGTTCTAACTTCACATGCATATATAAAGTTTTTACAAACACACAAAAATATTACACACAATATAGAATTTTATTAAATAAGAAATAAACTTACAATTTGAATTAATGATTATAATATTAAATACATCATATATTTAGATATAAAATTAAAATTAATAAATTATTAAAGTATTAATATTTTTATGAGCTAATATACATAAAATAATAACTCAATATTATATCTTATCTTAACACTTAGATTGCGGTAATTAAAACAATAATTCTTTAATAATAAGGAATATTAAAATTTAGTTACAATTATTTACGAGATAAATAGTAAATGCATTCCTACAAACATTATATTGACCATGACAAACAAACAAATAATAAATAACCTATTTTTAAATATAAAAAATTACAATATCTACAATTTTTTAAATAAATTAAATCTACGAAACAACAAATACAAAAACACAAAATATCCACCCAGCGTTGAGTAACAGAGAGAGACTCACGAAAACCAACAAATAGCGAGACACCAACGTTGAAGGAGACCCATCTCAAAGCAAACGAATCCAATCAGCGTTGAAGACATCCCACCCAACGACCATATAACCAGCGCACCCACAAGCACCGCATCACCAATCATTGACAAAAGAGAACTACAAAATCCAGCTGAGAATGAGACACCAAAGCCAAGCAAACACTACTACAAAACTGGGTATATAAGTCGATACGTAAAGTCGGTTTTTTCCAAAAACCGACTTTAAACTAATTTAAAGTCGGTTCAATGTCGAACCGACGCTATCCACGTAGGACGTAGCGTCGGTTGATGTGTCAAACCGACGCTATGCGTGGACGTAGCGTCGGTTGACACCTGGAACCGACGCTATCCACGTAACATAGCGTCGGTTCGACACGTCAACCGACGCTACACACGTGGATAAATATTTTCTCTTCTTTCTTCCCAGACAGAAACTATTTTCAGCGTTCCAGAACTCTAAAAAATCGAAAACCTCCTCCTCCACTTCTCCACTCTTTCTCATTTTCCGGCCACCTACGACTACCATTTCCAACATCGGTTAGTGAGTTTTATTCCTCTCTAACTAATCTTTTAGATCCCCTATTATTCATATATTTTTTCTGTTATTATGTGTTATTATTTATGTGTATAGATTGTTGTATTATATATGTAGGTTTGTAATGTAACATAAGGAGAAGAATATGACGATCTTGAATAAAATAGAACAAAATCATGGTAATTTTTCTGTTATTAATTAATATTTTATTTTCAAATATTTGTATTATTTGAACTATTTGCTAAACTGATATTGGTTTTTTTTCTGCTCGAATACAGGTTGAATATGAATAAATTTAAAAAAAAAAAAAAAAAAAAGTTAGCGTCGGTTCACCGCGTGAACCGACTTTAAACGTAAAGTCGGTTCATCGCGTGAACCGACTTTACACTTTAAGTCATTTAATTTAAAGTCGGTTCAGCGAACCGACTTTAAATTAGTTTAAAGTCGGTTAAAACCCGACTTTAATGCTCCTTTTTGTAGTAGTGAAAGGTTGGAGTAATGAAGAAACACGCAGCAATATCACTAAGGTTTTGTTGACACAAGAAAAATAAAAGGAATAGAGAGAAAATAATTCGATTCTCAAAATCAAAGATTATGAGAAAAAAAATAAAAATAAGTTTAAGTAATGTAAGAAATGATTTTATTTATGATGAATAAACGAATGTTTACAACCTATTTATACAAAATAAAAGTAAAATTGTAATAATTAAAAATAAACACAATTATGTAGTGACATGTTTTTGGAGAACCTATCCTTCCCTACCAAGCTGTTGATGGTTGTTTCCAACTGGTATGTTGGTTGTCACCAATTAGATCTCAAGTTCTTTAAGTTATTTAACATTCCTCCTCAAGTTAGAATATATGTTAATTATTCATAACTTGTTAAGTAAGTTTGAAAACTGTAGAAAACTTATAGATTTGGTAAATATATCTGATGATTGCTCTAATGTAAAGATATGATAAGTTTTGATCATTCCTGTTTGAAACTTTTCTCTTATTAGATGACAATCGATCTTTATGTGTTTGGTTCGCTCATGAAACACTGGATTTGATATAATGTGAAGAGCTGCTTGATTGTCATAATATAACTTGGTTAGTTGGGAGTATTTGATACCCAAATCATCCAAAATGTATCGTAACCAGGTTACTTCGTAATATGCTGCTGTCATAGAGTGATATTCTACTTCTACACTTGATCGTGAAATTGTATTTTGTTTCTTAGTCTTCCAAGAAATTAGCGAGTTTCCAAGAAACATACAATATCCTATGATTGATCGTCGTGTATCTATGCATTTTGTCCAATCTGCGTCACAAAAAGCATTTAGTTGTAATGAACTAGTTGCTGAGAAAAAGAGACCTTGCCCTGATATGTTCTTGACATATCATAGCACTCATTGAGCTGTTTCCAAATGTGGTTGGCGTGGTTTATCCATATATTGGCTGAGAATGTGCACGACATACACTAAGTCGGGCCTTGTGATGGTCAAGTATATTCATCTCCCAACAAGTCTTCGATAGGATGTGGGATTACTGATGAATTCCCTTTCAACCTTACTGAGAGATAAATTTTATTCCATAGGTGAATTGGAAGATTTGGCACCAAGATAACCCATGTCCTCCAATATTTCAAGTGTGTACTTGCATTGTGACAGAACAATTCCCTTTCTGGAACGTGAAACTTCTATGCCCAAAAAATACTTTAGTTTACTGAGATCTTTAAGCTTGAATTGTCTCATGAAATGATTCTTAGTGTCTTCAATGCCTTGTACATTGTTTCCTGTTATGATTATATTATCTACATAGACAAGAAGAGCAGAGAAGGAATTACCATAGGTTCAGATGAACAGTGAGTGATCATACTTGGATTGGTTAAAACCAACTAGCTTAAATGTTGTTGATAACTTGATGAACCATTGTCGTGAGGCTTGTTTGAGTCTATACAAAGATTTATGTAGCTTACATACTCGTGTTTCCCTCTTTCGTCTGAATCCAAGTGAAAGGGACATGTAGACATCTTCACGAAGATCACCATAGAGAAAGGCATTGTTGACATCAAGTTGTTGAAGATGCCAATTTTGAATAGCAGCAACGGCAAGGAGAAGCCGAACAGTGACAAGTTTGGCTATTGGTACAAAAGTTTCTTGGTAGTCAAAACCTTCAATCTGACTGTATCCTTTGGCCACTAACCGAGCCTTGTATCGTTCCACAGAGCCATCAAGATTATACTTGATTTTGTAGATCCATTTACACCCAACTAGTTTCTTGTTTGGAGGAAGCTGTTGAAGCGTCCAAGTGCCATTAGTTTCAAGAGCATCCAGTTCTTGTTTCATAGCAAGCCGCCATTTTGGATCATTGAAAGCTTCAACAAATGTGGTTGGTTCCCTGAGAATGGAAATAGAAGTAGCAAAGGCACGATGTGCAGGTGATAATTGGTCATAGGTAAGTACATGAGATAAAGAATGAGAAGTACCTTTGTCTTTGGATGATGTTGAGTGAGACGAAGGGAAGGACCGAGAAGGCAAGGAAGCTTCTACATGATATTTTTGAAGGTAGCTAGGAACATTGGTGGATCGATGAAGCCTATGTGTGACTGGTGTTGGAGGAGTCATGTGTGGTGGAGAAGTTAATGATGATGTTTTTGGAGATGAATTTTGAAGATGAAGAGTGTCTGAGTTGATTATTAGAAGGACATATGGTGTATGATCAAGTGATGTATTTGGATTGGTTGATTGTCGAATGTTAGGTATGTCATCATAAATAGTATCTTCTAATGGAGGGAATAGAGTTGGAGTGTTGACAGCGGAAGTGAAATAAAGAAATACATGTTCATGGAAGATAACATCACGAGACACTAAAGTCTTGCTTGTTTCTAGATTGTAGACACGATAACCTTTTATCCCAGATGGATACCCAATGAATATGCATCTATGTGATCTAGCATCAAACTTGGTGAGTTGATCATGATGTGTAGACACCAAACAAAGGGAACCAAAAACACGAAAATATTTATACCTAGGAATTTTGTGAAAAAGGACTTCAAATGGTGTTTTACCCTTGAGAACAGGTGTTGGAGTACGATTTATGGGGTATGTGGCTATAAGAATGGAATATCCCCATAATTGTTTAGGAAGATTGGCTTGGAAGAGCAATGAACAAGTGACATTGAGAAGATGACGGTGTTTGCGTTCAGCAACGCCATTTTGTTGAAGGGTAGAGACACAACTGGTTTGATGAAGGATTCCTTTGGTAGAAAATAATTGGGTCATAGAGAATTCTGGTCCATTGTCACTACGAATGATTTTAACTTTGGATGAAAATTGTGTTTCAACAAGTTTGATGAAGGTGGTAAGAAATGTGCGTGTATCAGATTTAGCATGTAAGAGATAGACCCATGTGCATCTTGAGCAGTCATCAACAATAGTGAGAAAATAATGTGCTTCATTAAGTGCTGGAATGTGATAGCCACCCCAAATATCGACATGAATCATTTCAAAAGGTGCTTTTGTATTGATGGAACTTAAATGAAATGTATTACGTGTTTGCTTAGCTAATGGACAAATAGAACAATCACTAATGGAACAAAAAGGTGTGTTGATGGAAAGAGAAATTACACGCAAACTGTTATTAGATAAATGACCAAGTCGTTGATGCCATAGATGAGAGTTGGTAGAAGTAGTATTTGAAACGGAGAAACATCCAACCTTTTTAGAAATAGTCAGGTAGTAGAGTTATGCTTTCTCATTTCCCATCCCAATCGTCTTCCCTGAGCATTTGTCCTGAACAAAGCACATATTATTAGTGAAGGTGACATGGAAAAATGAGGTTTGAGTTAGTTTGGCTACTGAAACTAAGTTTAATTTGAAGGAGGGAACACACAAGACATTATGAAGTATGAAATTATTTGAGAAATGTACAGTGCCAATATGTGTGACACGGGCATGAGAATGATCAGGTAAATGCACATGCCAATTAGTGATTGGAATACTGGAGCTCATAAGGTTTTGGGAACAGACCATGTGATCAGTTACCCCTGTATCAAAAATCCAACGAGTTTCTGAATGGAAAACAGTTACACATAATGTGTTACCTGAAGAAGTAGTCACTTGACTTGCCATGCTACCTGATTTGGATTGATTGAGAAGTGTAAGGAGCTCTTGATATTGGGCAAATGTAAGGTTATGTGATGATGTCTTTGTGTCGGAGCAGCTCTTTGCTTTTCATCTTGAACAATAAGTGAATATACCTTATTTACTGTAGGTAATGGTTCCATGAGTAAGATTTCTCCACGTGTTGATGTGTAAACCGTGTTAAGCCCCATGAGAAACATTATGGTTCGCTGCTTTTGTTGATATTCTTGTAGTTCCCTTCCGGCATTTCCTCCACAATGTGGAAGAGGACATAGTGCATCGCGACTATCTCATAAGATTTTCAATTTGGTATAGTATTCTCCAATGCTTTCACCTTCTTGTATGCAATCATGGGTCTCTTGCTCAATGTGGAATAGGTGCACACTGTTGGTGTGCGAAAATCGTTCCTTTAATTCTTCCTATAGCTCATATGCAGTATCATTATACATGCCACTTTCTGCAATTTTGGGCGATATGGTGTTGATGATCCATCCTTTGACAAGAATGTTGCAGCGAGTCCATTGTTTGATTTTTGCTTCAAGGTTTTTTGATGGTCTTTTGATTGTGCTGTCTATGAATCCTTCTTTGTTTTTAGTTGTTAGAGCCATGAGCATTGCATGACTCCAAATGTGATAATTTTCTTGATTTAAGGATTGAGTTACTAGAACCATGCCTGGTTGGTCTGAGTGGTGTAGATATAATGAATAGCTAGGGTCATCATACCATTTTGGTAAAATAGGGTTAGTATTGGTAGTTATAGACATTATTGTTGAGTAAAATAAATCGAAAGAACATGATAGGTTTAAGTGTGTTTTAGACAATAATGACTATTTATGAAATAAATATAGACTGAAATATGCTTTATCTTATAGAAAATGAGTCAAGGATTACAGAACCAGAAATTTCAGCTGTAGAACCGGTCGAAAAGTGAGTGAACTGGCGTCTGGAGTGGCTTGAACGACGCTTATAGCAGTGGAACACTAAACTAGATGAAGACCGAACTAGATGGAGGACCGAACCGGGTGAACGACCCGTCGTTTACTTCAGCGGCGCGCGAACGACGTGTCGTTGGAGTCGTCTTCCTCAGCAGTTGGCGCGTGGAACGCCGGTGAACTCAGGCAAGGCGCTTGTAAGCGCGTGAAGGGGTATTTTGGCTTGAAATTAATTGCAGATTGCCCGGATTCTTCTGGATAATATGATGGGATGAAATTGAAATTATTTTGTGAATCAAAATTGATTTTGAAAAAAAAACAGAACGAGGAAAAAAAAATTCTATAAGTTGAATTTTTTGGGGATTATTTCCTAAGCTCTGATAATATATAAGAAATGATTTTATTGATGATGAATAAACGAATGTTTACAACCTATTTATAGAAAAGAAAAACAAAATTGTAACAATTAAAAATAAACACAATTATAGAGTGATATGTTATTAAACAATCTATACTTTCCCACCAAACTGTTGGTGGTTACTTCCAAACTGATGTATTTATTATCACGAACATCTTAAATTCTTTAAGTTATTTAACAAGTAATGTAAAATTAATTACACGAAATTTTGCCGAACTTGTTAGCGAATTGCAATGTAATTTCCCAACTCTCCTCTCTCTTTTGAAATAAATGTTAAAACACATAAAAACAAAGAAATATGCGACAATTTTGTATTATGATACAAATATTTTATTTTTTAAAAAATGTTTAATTATCATCCTATGTTTTCTTAACGGTTTAATCACTTTCCTTTTGTTATACAATTAGTTTAAAATTTTAAATTGAACAACAATAAAAAAAAATCAAATTATTTAATAAAAAAGTAACAGAATTAAATATAAAATATGGAGTAATTTTTTAAAGACTATTTGCGTTGTTCAGCAGTAAAAAAATAAAATAAAAAATGATACAATCAATTACAGGAAAATAAAAATAAATACCGTTAGAAAGTCACTAAGATATAGGAAAGGGAAATTTTATCAAATCTCATCACCAAACTCCCCCAAATCAACATTACCACACTTCCAATAATTAACTAAAAATTAGAAAGAAATGAGCGATCAAAATTCAATTAATAAGTAAAATCAGCACCAACATTCCTCCTAATGAGAAGAAAATACCCCAAAACAGCACAAATAGCAGCTACAAGATTTCCCTCTTTCAACAAAATCTTAACTACAATCCCAAAAATCTCTCTTGTAATCTTCCTTCCTTCCACAACCAAAGTGCTTCTGGGTTTTCCAAAAAAAGCCAACAGAACCACAACGGCGATCCAAGTGACCAAAGTGGCTGGAATCATTACAGCCAGAGCTGCCATCATTGAAATCAATCCAAAAACTGCTCCAAGAACAACTGATGCATAAAGAGCAGGCCACCCAGATGATGATGGGGTACTTGGCTGAGCTTGTAATTTGTACCAAGAAAGTACAGATTTAAGAAAATTCCATGAGGAAGTTAATAGAATTGCATAAACTAACACGAATATACAAACCCATGTTCTCCTTTTGCTCATAATTCTCAGAAGAAAGGCGTATGTTTTTGGTGGTTGTGGTGTTGATGTTGTTGTCTCTTGCTCCGTTTCCATTTTATTTGTCAAGCTTGTCTTTTTTGATCTCTGTGTAGTTTGATTTCTCTCTCTGAATTTTCTCAAGAAAATTATTTGTTTGATTGATGAGTTGTTTTCAGCAAGGTATTTCGGTTTTTCCTGTGACTTTACTTTTGTCCCAAAAGAATAGATGATGCTAAAGTAGAATATTACAAGATTTGTTTTTTCTTAGAAGGAAAACAGAAAAGATAGTAAAAGAGAAAAGAGATAGTTCGAACTACTGTTCTATTCCTTCAAACTTTCAAAGATCGACATACTATTTTATTAAAGTATGTGCTTAAGATTGTTAGATCAAACTCTACCAAATACGTCTGTAAAACTTGAAGTTTACGGGAATTTTTTTTGTCTTCAACCTACTTTTTTAACCCAAGAAAAGAAAATACTTAATCAACAATCGTTCTTTCGTATTTGGTTGGTTCTGCTAGCTTCGTCTTTGAAGGAGGAATTGATCAAATCACACGATAAGGACTACAAAGCCACATGTCAAATCTGGTAATTAACCATTGACTCAAGGTTAACTTTTATTCTTTGAACTAGCTTTCGGTAAGAGTAAGAAAAAGGGAAATTATTAAAAAAAAATAACATAATAAAACTTATAATAATTAACTAACAAGTTCTCTTTAACTTTAAAGATTTGTGAATTAGTGTTAAAAATTATTATTTTTATATTTATAAGATTAATGTTAAAACCTTATTATTTTATGAAAAGGGCAATGCGGTGCAGTGCTTTTTGGGGCTAGTTTCTTGTCCGCTTCGCCATCTTCTTACTTTACAAATTTGTTATTCTATTCTTCAAAAGCTGAATCAACGGAGGTTTTTCTTGTTATACGCAATTCTATGTCTTAAATTAAATAATAAAAACATATCCATCTGTTATATTATTAAACTTCGTCATGTCATGTCATGTCATATTATTGATAAGCAGAGTTAGAGAAAAAAAAAGAATCTTATTTCTAAAGCAATAATTATTATTGCAAAGCAAATTTTTAATTTTTAAAAATAGTTAGTTTACTATGGTAATAATGTCTATTGTCCTGAAAATATCAATTCACAAAAAAATTGTATCCTAATAAAAAATAGGTTCTCTTTAATTAGCTCAGTATACTGCTAACTATTGAAAAAAAAAATGAAGAGAATAGCAGCAGATTCTAATCTAACTAATGTATACTTATCCAACAAAATAAATAAATAAATAGATAACAACTCTAACATGCTTTATAAATTATATTATCAGCTCAGCCAGATGTTATAGCACATGAACAAAGCCCCATTACTTTTCTATTAAGGTGTTTTGTAGTAATAGGAATCTGTACTATCAAATTCTAGCTACAGGCCTACAGCTACTTCACAAGTGAAGTCATGTATGTCTAATAGTCACGTTTAGTTAAGTTCAACCTGTAGAAGCAAGATAAAACTTGCACACACGTTCAAATAAAGATGAACAAATTTGTCTAACAATTAAAAAATGAAATGAAATAAAATAAAATGAATCAAAATCAAATTGGTTTGTACCTTAGAGTTGAATTGTTACTAAAACATACTACTGATCCCTGGGAAATCAATGTGAATTATCCATTTTTTCCCTACAATACCTCAAACATAATATGCATTTTGTAGTGTGTCAGTTCACCTGTTACATGATGTTAGATCCTTCTAAGAAGGCATGCCATAGTCCTAGCAATAAGTGTGCACTCAATCGATTGTCAATAACATCAAAGCAATATCCAATTTTGGTTTACAGTATGCTTAGAAAAACTGCATAGTTATTCATATGGTAATTACCAGAATAAGCTTAATGATATTGTTTACACAAAACATGTGGGAAAAAATATATAATTGAGTAAACCATGGAAAAAATCTGAACATTATGGCAATAATAGAGCTACAAGAACTACTATAAATGACTAAATGCTAAAGCGCGCAGCAGGCACAGCACCACCATAAATTCCTGAAAACTATTACCACACTGCAGAGTATGCTACATAAAAGTGCACGATGGTGTGTAAAAGTTTTGATTCTTGTGATTAAGGTCCATTATTGAGTGCCATTCAACCAATCTTCAATTGTTGTACCACGGACCTCTTTGTCTTCCAATTCTTAAGGAATAGCAATCCGCAATTTAACATTTAACAACCCATGATCAGGGAGACAAGGGAAGATGAACTGGAAAATCTGTATGTTGATAAAGAAAAAAAAATAGTTGCATAAACTGAAACTATTGCATATATAGCAATATTACAAACATCAGTGTATAACATATGCATAATAATAATCGTGTTGAAATTACAGGAAGAACAACCGACACAGCTTTGGCTAACAGCTTATGACTTATGAGTAGGTACCAAGTTCAAAACCCTTCCAAAAATATCTCAAAAGATACAAATTACCAATTTGTCCTGATTGTATAACACAATGATGTGATAATCTGTCAATAATGTCTAAACGGTTGCAATCAGATATCGCTTTAAAGCTTATTTCCATGAGATTTCAAATGAGAATGTCACCGAAAAAAACCCCAACAGATATGTGTAATCAGGAGACATTAGCAGAGAATATCTTCCATTCATTCATTCTGGCCAGTAATTTGAAATGGAATAAGAACATTGCAAAATTGAAAAATTCCAAGGAGGATTGATATGATTGAATCATCCATAAATTCCAATTATGTTACTATCAAAGTAATTAACATTCATGCAGGGTGCAAATACTCTTGAAAATATATTCTCATATATATTAGTCGTACTTCTCCCTTCAAGAATATATTAAAAAGAATAGTCATGAAATAGAAAGTAAAAAATCCCCAACCACCTGTTTAGGTCACTGCCAATGCAACTCTTCAAACCTCCTTTCAAAATAAATCCTCCAGAGAACGACTGAAACATGAAGAAGCACACAGCCTTTGCCAAAAAAGCTCTGAAATGCCCTGTCTTTGACAAATGCTACCATGAATAGAAAAATTCCAACAACAAAAAGAACCAAGCCCACGAACGAATTTGAGGTTCGTATCAACAATTTATCATGAGGGGTTGAACCTGTAAGCGTAAGGGCCGTTTCAGTGCCATGACATAAGATAGATATTTCATTCAAATAAAACATAATCAATGATCCACACATGTTAATGGGATCAACAAATGAAGTCCACAAATAATAGAGAACACTGTATCCCACTAAAATGACAACTAAGGAAATTAACCAAGTCACACAGATCGATCTTCTTCTTCGGAGCAACAAAATTCATGGAACTTTAATAGACTCATAATGTGTTGAACTAATAAAGCGATGGAAATTAATTGTTGGTTAAGCGGAAATTAATATATTATAAAACATAGATTTGATAGAGAACACTGTATCACATATCTTAAATTTCCTCCTTAGATCATTTCATAACAAAATGTGTATGCGATCTAACAATCTGATAAGTCGATCATTACTTGAATAGAGGTATATTTTCTTGCAATTTTATTTCATTTGGCATTCATCTTTCCTTCGTCGTCGATAGTCTTTTCTCCTTGGATTAATTTTCTAGTTGTATGCTATATCGTAATTTGAGTTCTTTTTATTTGTGAGTTGTTGGTACTCCCTGAACTTGTTCTCAATCCACCTTTACGTGTGGTTTTGTTTCCTCCAGTTTGTTTTTTTTATTGATTCTATTGGTTTGAATTTGTTACCATGTATTTTAGTATAAATGATATGTTTAATAGTGTGTACAACTTATAAATTATACTTGTATTTGTTGTTCATGTGATTACTGCTAGACTCATTATTCTCAATGTTTTGATGATTGAATTATGGTGAGTTTGTGTGTGCGCTAAGGAATTACTACAGTGTTTGTTTGATTGTGTGGAGAGTTGTATTGAGCATGACACTCTTTTGACTCATCATAATATTCATGGTATTTCAAATCCAAAGGTATTCACTGGTACAAAGGTGTGGGATCTAAGTAAACTCTGATAGATATATAGAATTTGGTTATGGTTTCTTTGATTTTCAAACTAAAATATCTTCTTAGTGATCAATATTGTATTTTTACTCTTTTTATTTATTTATTGCTATAGTGTATGTGATTTTTGAAATTTAAGTGTTGGTGTTCTGTTAATTGTTTTTCTTTTGTTGTGGTTTAGATCTTGCTTGTCCTTTGTCTTCTTTAATTTGTCCAATTTTATCATTTTTTCTAACTAAACAGTTAGAAAAGTGTCTAAGTTTTTAGAGATCATGATTTGATGAGTTTGATCTAATCTATTTTTGTGACGTAAAAGAGTCAATAGTAAAATTCAATAG
The DNA here is from genome assembly GCA_037013495.1 of Hippophae tibetana. Taxonomy (NCBI): domain Eukaryota; kingdom Viridiplantae; phylum Streptophyta; class Magnoliopsida; order Rosales; family Elaeagnaceae; genus Hippophae; species Hippophae tibetana. The sequence continues at coordinate 2,352,335 of CM072812.1, forward strand.
ATAATGTGATAAATGGTAAAAAAATCTTTGATGTCCTATAATTTTTATAAAATGAGAACATTAGTTTTATATTTATTGGATTAGTTCAGACAAAATTAAGTAATTTTTTAAAATAAACACGTTAGTTCCTTATTTTATAAGTTAGTCACTATTAATTTTATTATTATAAAAAGTAAGTATTTTTAATTTTATAATAATTTATTAAAATAAATACTTATAATATTAAGTATTATAGTGTTTAATTTTCATAAATAATAAGAGTATAAATGTTAAATTTAAAAATTATCATATTAAAATGTTCATTTTGTATATAATAACATGATTGTTGTGATATTTTTTATAGTCGTAGCTATTGTGGTACGCTCATTTTTGTAAATTTCTCTTTAATGATTTTCAATTATTTTTTTAATAACAAGTAAAATCATTACTTGATTTGTTACCGTAAATTTTAATTAATAAAAATTATGAATTTTTTTTAATTTTTATATCGACTGATATTTTTTATGTGATATTAATTAAAACGAAAAAGAATAAATCATGCTATGATCCATATGCGAATTTGTTTTTTAACCAAACAATACGGTTGGGCACAAAATTATTATATTCAATAAACTGTCATTATGATAAATAATGAATGTAATTATTATTAAAGGGAAGTTCAACGAACACCTTGCATTATATATATATATATATATATATATGAAAGACAATAGTTTTATTTTCATTTTCTTTCCCGCTAATTGAAGAAAAAGAAAAACTTGTTCTTATCCATGGGTTTTAGGATTATGCTTTCTAACTTTGGAAATATGTTAAAAAAATATACAAATATATGTATCATAACAAGTAATATAATAATAAAAAAATATAGTTTTCATAGAGATTATGTTATTAGAAATTAATTTTTAAATTTAAAAAAAAATCAACTTTTTTTGTTTTTTATATTTTAAATAATCAAAATTAAAATAACTAAAATAATAATAATAATTAATTAAATTAAATTTGTTAACTAAGAAGATATACGAGAAAATACCTAAGAATACTTAATTCCTCAATTTTTTAAACATATTAATCATTAAAATCTCCCAATAGAATTATCAATCAACTATATGATCAATTGAATCTAATTTAACATGTATTTTTTTATAAAGTAAATTATACACCATATAGTAATTAACCTAATCACACTCTCATGTCAATTAACTATTTATTAAGTTCATTAATTATATATCATATAAATAATAATCATATATTTCTATCTAGAAACTATGCATGTTATTTAATTAAGACAAACAATTAAATAATTTTTCAAATATATTTAATTGCCTTTATAGATCAATCGTTAATCAAACAACTAATAATATAAAAATCAGATTAAATAATATAATTAAAATAAAATCATAATTAGGATAAAATATTAGATTATTACATAGTAAAAATTGAGTTCATAAGATCTCTATATCAATAAATTAGCTAGACATAATTTTATTCATATAATTTATATTTTTACAAAGAAAGACATTAAAACTGATAAAAAAATGAGAAGAAAAGGAAATATAATCAATCTCTTAAATTGTAGTACCAATCATCTCTTGAATCTCCACCCAAATTGTATCTTTTTTTTGTATTTTTCTCTTTACTTAGCTCCAAAAATTGATAAAAAATATGTTAATTTCGACTTCTTAGGATTTATGGGACAATTATGAGGTTAAATATATCTTAGGTGGAATATGAAACGTCATATTAACTTCAAATAAAGGGCTAAGATAAAAAAAGAAAAAATTAGCAATGCTAGTAAATAAGAGCATGACACGTGACACATGGGTTTATTAGATGAATCAGAACGCAATGTATGGTGTGAGGATTAATTCCGATCAACGAACGTTGAGTCAGTGTCATGTGGTGCAATGTGATTTGCGATTATAGATGGTATGCTGCATTGATGGAATGAAATGACGAATCAGATGAAGCCATGTGCGCGAGAGAATTGACCAAGCGTCGAACTCAGAATGAATGTCGTGTTGATACGTGGTATGGTGTTGCATCACTACGAACACTACGCGTTTTGTGATTCGCCTTCTCTAATTGTGTACCATTCACGTGGCTTGCTTAGCGTCCACGTGAAAACTTCTGATTAATTTTGCATTAAAAATTTAAAAAATATATTTTTATCCAATTTAATTAAAAAATATATATTTTAATATTTTTAGTCCTAAAAATAATACTTATTGAATAAAACGAATAAATATTAAATTTTAACCCTACAAATAATAATTATTAAATAAAAAAATGTATTAATAATTTTAATAAGTAATCATTCATATCTCACAAAATAAGCTACCCAATTTATTATATGGTGACCTAACCCTTTTATAATCCTCCAATGACCAACTGGCAACAACATAATTAATCTTTTTTTCCCAACTTTTTTAAGTTAAAGAGGAAGAGCTGTAAGCACTTATAGTGATTGATGAAAGGTAGGGTAGCAAAAAACTCATTAATACTACCAATTTAAATGAACCTTAAAAATATTACCTTCCGATGAAAAAATAATATTAAAAGTATTACTTACGAACTTTTTTATTTAATTCATTTAGAAAAAAATAAAATAAACTTTTATTTAGCAAAAAGTTTTTTTTTTCATTTAGTACTAATTTATAATAATAAAAATAAAAATTAATTTAAAATAATTTATCGTTTATTTTGGTAAAAACTATTCCACTTTATACGTAGTCACCAATCATTTTCATACTTTTTGCTAGAGACCTAAAAGGATCGTTAATAATAAAAACGCGTAAATGTAGCATTGAAATATCAAACTCAACTTAACAACCATTTTGAACGCAAAACCAACTCCAAACTGTCAGACTGTTAAGTCAGAAAAAGCGGAAAATGTAGAGAGAGAAGAAATGGTGATAATTGTTTTTAATTCAAAGAAATATTTATTTTAAATGTAAGGAGTAGAAAATTAGTAATTGAACCTTCAACGTTTTTGTTAAGTTAAAGTGGAAGAGATCGTTTGAGTTGACTCGGCAAATCTACGACAAATCCCCTCTTATACTACTAATTTGAGGGTTAGAAACTGCTTAATTAAAGTATATTTCTATTTAAATCATTAAAAATTATAAAAGATATTTATAAATTTGATAAAGAAGTATGTCATCGTTGAGATTCAAACCTTACATTTTATTGTATAAGGAGATAACAATGTTTATTATATTTATTATATGTAGTCAGAGATTTTTATCTAGATTATCCCATAATTTGAGGCATAATTATGTTATTTTTTAAAAACAATTTGGATTGTACTATCGTGTATTTTTATATATTATAAATTATAGTATAATTATAATTGATTAATTAGATAATGATAAAATAAAATAATAGAAGTTATTTTTATAACTTATAATTAAATATCATTTATAATAAATAAATATATTTTTATATAATTAAATTACTCTATATGATAGAGTAATTCTGTAAAGAGTTAGGGATGTGTATGGATGTATAGAAGAGTCACATGTAAAATAAATCTTTCCCTTTTGAATGCGCGTGGAAAATCAACGAAGTAGAAACCAATCATCCAGCGCTATTTCTTGGTAGTTAAGCCTATCCTATCCTATCCTTTCTTTCTTTCTCAATAGTGAATCCCAACCCATTTCTTATTTATCTATCCGAGTTATCAAAGATTGCTCTATTCATTCATTCGACTTATTCAAAATTATTGACTGTCAAAGTTATTGAGCTGAAGGTCTTCTGTTTCTGAGTTGGGTCAGTGAATTATTTTTATAATTGTACATGAGTGCTTCAATATCATTATCTTGATTGAATTTGTGAACTACGGTAATGGGCATAATTATATATGTTACAATCATTTGGGTTGATACTTGATACTCGCTCGCTTCCCCTCTTCTGAATTGTTTTGAAGTTTTTTAACTACAGAGCTTATAATTTGTGAAGTTGAAGTTGACAATTTATATTTTGTAAGAATTAGTGATGAATTGGGTATTTGGGTTTACGATTAAGGGTAAATTCGTTTAGTGATTAAGTTCAGTTTATTATTTGGGAAATTTTGGGTTGTGAAGGAGGGTTTTTGTGGGTATCTATTGATTACAGCATAAGATGGGTTGTATATCTTCAAAGGCTTTTACTGTCAAAGACAGCAGTGGAAGCCCAACGAGAAGATCATCGTCAATTATACAATACTCAGACCCCAAGTTTCAAAGCTTGAATTCTTCTAGAAGAGAAGAAAGACAGTGGACAAAGGAGAGATTGGATGGGAGTGGTGTGAAAGTTGTATTGATTGATAAGAAAACCAGTGCTTCAATGAAATCCTATTATGATGAACATACAGAGAGAAATAAAACAGACATGCCTGAATTTTCTGTTCTTAGCAATCCAAATTTTGGAAGAATTCCAAAGGCAACAAAAGGGGAGCAGGTTGCGGCTGGATGGCCAAGATGGCTTTCTTCAGTGGCAGCTGAAGCTCTCAATGGATGGTTACCACGACGCGCCGACACTTTTGAGAAGTTAAACAAAGTATGTTCAATTTCTTACTTTTGGTGAATTTGCTTTTGAATTGTAGCCTAACTGTAATGCAATTTTCCAACCAAAAGTCCACGAGCAATCCTAAGAGTGTTGCACTTATTGTTAATTCTCAAATTTGTTTTAGCATATACATCTCTATGTAGAGGTACATGGTAAGGAATTTGCATATCTTCAAATATTTTTCTCATAACTCAACAGCATCAGCTTGGAGACATGAATCGTGCTCAGCTACTAGTAACAAGACTTTTACTAAATGAGAGTTTAGTATACTGGTGTATACCTTTTTAAGAAAGTTTTCAGTTATCTAAAAGAGAGTTTATTGTGATGGTTTTGATGTTGATACTGTATGTATAGTTGTCTCCATTCAAAACTACATGATATGCAGGGCTATATATTTGTAATTTTCCCTTTGTATCTCCATGGTGACATCTTCTTTCCTTTTGTGTCACTCTTGCAGATTGGTCAAGGAACTTACAGTAGTGTGTACAAGGCCCGTGATGTCATTCACAAGAAACTTGTTGCTTTGAAGAAAGTACGATTTGATAATCTAGATGCCGAGAGTGTCAAATTTATGGCAAGGGAAATCATTATTTTGCGCAGGCTAGATCATCCTAATATAATCAAGTTGGAAGGGTTGATAGCATCACCAAAATCTTCTAGTTTATATCTTGTTTTTGAGTACATGGAGCATGATCTTACTGGACTGGCATCACGACCCGGCATAAAATTCCCAGAACAACAGGTACTCATGCTCTTAGATTTGTCTGCTGTTGTGATAATACCGTGAAACATGTGTGTTGGTTCTAATATGTTCATTTTTGGTTTTAGGTCAAGTGTTACATGCAACAACTTCTAAGTGGACTTGAGCATTGTCATAACCGAGGTGTTTTGCATCGTGACATAAAGGGTTCAAACCTCCTGGTCGATAACAATGGCATCTTGAAAATTGCAGATTTTGGGCTGGCAAATTTTTATGATCCTCATTACAGTGTTTCATTGACAAGCCGTGTGGTTACTCTTTGGTATCGACCACCAGAGCTTTTGCTTGGAGCCTCTCATTATGGGGTTGCAGTGGACTTGTGGAGTACTGGTTGTATTTTAGGAGAATTATATACTGGTAGGCCCATCTTGCCTGCTAAAACAGAGGTAATCAAATAATTACTTTCCCCTCTCATGACAATTGATGTATTTTTAATAGTGTTACTACATAATATATATTCGTTCATATAAACTATCTACTTTCATTATGTAGGTTGAGCAGTTGCATAAAATCTTTAAGCTCTGTGGCTCACCATCTGAAGATTATTGGAGTAAACTGTACTTACAAAATTCAACAGTGATGAAGCCTCCTCAACCTTATAGACGATGTCTTGCAGAAACATTCAAAGATCTTCCTGTTGTTGCTGTGCGGCTCATGGATACCCTACTTTCTATAGATCCTGCAGGTCGAAAGACTGCGACTTTTGCTCTAAAGAGTGAGGTAAACTTTCCCTTCCGGAAGTGGAAATCGTATTTATATAATTTAGGACTTAAGCTTAGAACTGAACATAGGTCAATATTCTGTACATTGTTTTAGAACGGAGCAATGTCTGCAAGTATCACTGAGTCCCGATTTGCAAGATTTCCAACTTCTGAATGCATTTAGCTTCATGATTTTCTTGTAGTAGAATTGATTCCTTTTGTTTCTTAAGAACTTTCTCAACTTTTTTTTTCGTTTCTTGTCCCCCACCCTTTTGATTTCCTTTCATTCTTCTAGATTCAGGCCTGTGATATTTTTGGTGGCTGCTCTAACTATGAGTTTGTTAACAGTTCTTTACAACTCAACCTCTTGCTTGTGATCCATCAAATCTGCCCAAGTACCCTCCCAGCAAAGAGATTGATGCAAAATTACGAGAGGAAGAAGCTACAAGGTACATTTTATTTGTTAGAAGTTCTTCAAATAGCATGCTTGTTCTTTGGGTATAAAAACTTCTAATAATTCTTTAACATGTTATATCTTTATGAAAATCTTTTATCTTGCTGGATAAGCAATTCTGAGTTATCTTATCTAGCATTTTTTACTGAATAAATGCAGCATATGCAACTTCTAACTTACATATGATCTTTGTATTACTAAAACTTTGTTGCTAGTTTTATAATATCAATATCTATGGTTTATGCTTTACTGCCACTATCAACCTTTTGGTACCTGTATTCGACTCAATAAAAGGTCCTCTTGTTATCTCAAAGTTGACCCTTTTAGCCCTGTTATTTGCTTAGACATGGAGCACTAGACAGAAAGGACCAAAAGTTTGACTTGGCAAAGAAAAGAATGCAAAGAGAAACTCGAGTGACTCCTGTGGCAGATTCTAATGTTATGGTAACCATTTCACTTTGTTGTGTTTTTCAAGCTTGTTTAATTTAAAACAAAACCCTCATGGTCGAATACAAGTAATATGCAGTTCATAACTACAGACATGCCTTCTTAAGTTTTTCTAAGTAGTTCACTCTGTACATACAGGGAAGACAAGATCCTCATACTGCAAGCAGCCGAAGTGAAGTGTTCAACACTCGAAGGGACGAAACTTTTTCAGGTTTCCTGATCGACCGAACTAAACTGTCACAGGCTGTTAAAGATCTGAGCAAGGATTTCTCAGAGGATCTAAATAAGAAGGCTTCACTTTCAGGACCCCTAATTCATGGACCTGACTACACAAGGTCTAGGAGAGAGCATAATGATCCTCTTATTGTTCACACAAATGCCAATCTATCGAAGTTATCTGGTCTAGTAGCAGCTAGGACTACATCAACTGAAGATCAGCAAGAGAAACCTGGTCCTTCTAAATTAGACACAACGAACACTCTGCACAGATTCGCAGGTTCAGTTTATGGAGGGAAGTCCAAAAGAAAGCATGATCAGAAGCATCACAAGCAGAGAGTTGAATATTCTGGTTCTATGGATCATGAGAAAGCCTATACTAAAGACTCAAGCTTGGTTAGTTTCGTTTTCATCTATTGAATTTTGTTATAAAACATTCACTAATCATAGTTTCTTATATTACCTGTGTATTTGATCCATAAATTTGTCCTAAAAGCAATTTGTATATACTCAAAAGTTTTACTTCGCATATTATTAGGATTCTTAAGGTATTGCCTCTTATTTAACTCGCATTTCTTAATTACATACATGCATGCATCTTTTATAGATTTGTTGATAACAATTCTTGGGGAGTTGGTATTTTTCCATCTATACTTTTGTTTTGATCAGTAGCTAGATTATCCTTAATTTATGTTTATAGTCTTCACTCTATATATCATTAGGACCATAGGCTGGTTATCTAAAGCTGATTTTGTTTACAATTTTCAACAGCATGGTCATGGTTCCGGGGAGCACAAAATATATGTTTCTGGTCCATTGCTTGTTTCATCAAACAATGTAGATCAATTGCTCAAAGAGCGTGATCGACGGATCCAAGATTATGCTCGTCGGGCACGACATTAAAAAGCCAGACCTGGGGATGCAGTTAATGTGATATTTACTTCTAAACATGCAGCTAGATAGATATCTAACTCGAGCTTCTATGGCATCAAGTACTTGGCTTTTATTTGCAGCCCTGGTGGAGCTGTAGTTCTCTTTCCCCTTACCTCATACGTACCTGAGAAAAGAGGAAGCAATAGACTAATAGCCCTAGTTCTCCTCTAACTGTATATTATAGTTCTCTGTATAGGAAATCTTTTAGTCTTCTACTTAGAAAAAAAAATCAAAGGATGGGCAATTTTGAATTGCTTTTAATTATACTACTGATTACATGACATAAGACATAAAGTAATAATAATTGAAGGTTAAAATTTATTTATTTTTACTTGATAAAGGCCAATATTCTAGGATTTGGGAATATTAATTTTGAAATGAGGCAAATATACACAATGTGTCGATGATAACCAAAATTGATCCCTCCCAGATAGGTGGGCTAAATATTAAAATTTATGAAAGTAAGATTATTTTTTTTAAGTAAAAGCAAATATTATATATATATGGTACACACAGCAAATCTATGTAAATTTCTCTTTGAATTTTCACTTTAATACTTCAATTTTTTTCCCTCTTCCATTCCTCAGTCAGTTATTACTTATTAGTACTGAGCATGGGACTTCTTAAGGGCTATGTTGGTTTCCTTTGTATTTTGTTAGGCTAAGCTGATGGGCAACGGATATTGAAATTGAATGATGTAATCACACTCCATGAAAGTCCAAATTCCTGCGTGCCTGGCGTTTTCATAAATCTAGTTGGTCTTTTTAGGACAATTTGGTAATAAAGATACAATATTATCTATATTTATATTATATACTTGTTGCCTAAACTTTGATTAAATTTATAAATAGATCTCTAAATTTTTAAAACTTACGATTTATTTATTAAATTTGTAAAATTTTAGACAGATTTTAAATTTTTGATTCACAAATATATATTTTATCAGTCAAGTTATGATCTATGTATGAAATTTTAAAATTTTGACGACTAAATTATAAGATTTAAAAATTTGGAGACTAAATCGTAGAATTTGAAAGATTAAATAACTATATGTGAAGTTTTAAAAATTTGAAGAACTATGTGTAAATTTAATAAATTAAGACCAATGTTATACTTTACCTAATATATATAAAAGTCTAAATCATACCTTAACATATTTTAGAATAATTACTACTATTGTTCTTAATTATTGTATAAATTATGAGTAACTAAGATATTGATAATTATCTTGTAATTATTTTTTTTATCTATGCAATGTCATTTACTTTAAACATCGTAAACAATTATCATTTTTTTGATAATTATCTTTAGGTCTTATAACAATTATCATTTTTTTGATAATTATCTTAAATCTTATTTTTTTATCGATTAAGTAATAAATTATTAGTAACTAAAATATTGACAATTTTATATATTACAATTACTTATCTTTTTTCACAGTTATTTATCTTAAATGCATAAGCAAGTATTATTTTTTTGATTCGTTATCTTTAAGTCTTATTTTTTATCAATTATATAATATAAATTAAATAAAATATTATTAGTAGCTAAATTATTGATAATTTTATATATTATAATTACTTTTTTTTTCCAAAGTCATTTATCTTAAACAATTATAATTATTTTTATTTATTATCTTATGTCTTATTTTTTTATCAATTAAATATTATAAATAAATAATAAATCATTAGTAGTTAAAATATTAATAATTATCTAGATTTATCTTCTTCTTCTTTAAATAAGTTTATTTACATTAAGTAACATACAAAATTATCATTTTTTCTTGTTATTATTTTAAGTCTTATTTTTATTATTATTAAGTAATAAATATTAATAGTTAAAATATTAATAATTTTGTAGATTATAATTACTTATCTATTTTATACAAGATTATCTATCTTAATTAAATTAAATATCTTTTCTCCAAATTATTACCTTAACTTTTAATTTTTAGTATAAATTAGAAATAAATTAACACATGTAAAACACATGACCTTGACCAGTTCAGAGAAGAAGATTGTAGTTGAGATCATTAAGTTATTTATATTATTTTATTTCTTATATTATAAATAGTATTATTTAGTGCTTAAATGTGAAAATATAAGTAAATTGAAGATAAATTATATTATTTTAATATTTTAATATTAAAATATTATTTTTTTGTTTGTTAATGATTGAAATAAGATTAAAATATAAGTTTTTGATAATACTAAGGTGATAATTAATATAAAAAACCCATAAATATTTATTTTAATATTGTAAGATTTTCACAATTTTATTATAATATTTCATTAATATTTTTATTTTTTTTAAAAGTCAAAATAATTTTTAAATAATAGTTTTGATAAATATTATTATTGTTGATTTTCTTAAATATTATCATATTAAATTTAATATTATCTTTGTTAAAAATTTATGTTTTAATTATGTTTTAATCAATTGATATAAAAAATATTTTAATAGAAAAATTATAATAATATATTTTATCATTAATTGACTTATTGTTTTTTTTTAAAAGTGAAAATAAATTATATCAATTATAATCTATGGAGTAAATAACATAAATAATTTAATATAAAAGACCTACAAACCCACTATTATTTATTATATTTTCTTTTGTACGGTACACATATTTTTTTAATTAAAGTTAATTATGTTTTATGTCTAAATGTATGAAATAATTTATAAAAGTGTTCAAAATATAAGATAACGGTCAAAATATTAAATTTTATATATAATTATATCATTATTTATATATTATGAATATTATTATAATTTTAAAAATAAACTATATTAAACACATTTTTATTATTATACATATATTATATTTAATATAATATAATAGTAACAAAATAAATAATTAAATATTTTTATAAGTTAGCCTGCATAAAACTTAATTCACCCGTATATTCCAGAACATTGTACAAGACTATGACTCTCCAACATTTAATGATATATATATATCAAATCATGAACAGGAGTGTTTTCGATATCACCTATAACATTTCATAAAGCGGAGTTAAATATTTTGATCGATCAAAAAGCATGATTCCACCTTAACATTTCACGATTGTAAAGTTCATATACTTTTAATAAGTATTATTTTATTTTGATTAAATTCGTCAGCGGGGATAGCTCAGTTGGGAGAGCGTCAGACTGAAGATCTGAAGGTCGCGTGTTCGATCCACGCTCACCGCAAATTTAAACGTGTCAATTTTTCATTTTTCATTTCTCCCACTTACTGTTTGCCACCGTCTCCTTTTCCGCCATAATTATATTATTATTATGTCTTTCTAAATTTCAAGAGGGTCGCCATAGAAATAAATTTCAGAGAGCAGGCAAGTGGCTAAGCGTTTTTTTTTTTTTTTTTACCGATTATAGTATAATTCCGGCGATGTGTTATAACAGATTTGAGAAACAGTTTTTTCCGGATTACCCTGTCTATATTTGGATTTTCATAATTGAGATTATGATGTACTTTTAATTAGTTTTTTTATCAGTAAAAATAATCTGTTATATCTGATTTTGTTATCATTAATCAAAATATACTTTATATCATCATACCGTATATATCGTATTAAAATTTACAGAATAGTATTTGTTTTTGGTGATTATGCTTAGCTTGTTTCGGAATGCCATGAGATCAAATCCAAATTGCCTCCTTTCTTTTAATTGCATGGAAGAATTAGAACGCTATGTTGAATGATTAGCACTAGAGCTGGTTGTAAAAGTGATAATGCTCTTTGAGTTTTGTTTACATAATAAATGAGTTTTTTTTATTGGTCAACCTAAAATTAATTAGCAAAAACAGAAACAAATAAATATCATAAGCTGTTGTTCCTTTTGTTACTCTTATTATGTGTGCCTCACGTCCTGTCTTCTTTGCACTATTGTCTTCAAGTTGTTTTTTTTTCTCTTCTAAGATTTATGAATTACTAATAAATTTCTTGTTCCGTAACATCATGGTACAGGTTTGGAGCCCAATGATCCTTTTTTAAATATAAATTGAGAGTAATATTTTTCCAGAGAAGGAACAAAAAACTTAATCATGCAAATTTATGAAATAAAATTATTTGAGAATACGATGTTGGCTGAGTGAGTGAAATGTAGATTTAGATTTTGCCTTATGTTGTTGTTACATGTAAATGTCCTGCATAGTTACTGTTGTGGTGTGTTACTATAGAGCATTTGGGTAACTTGTTAACTAGCTATTAGGACAAGTACTAGTTAGACACTCAATTGAATTTCCTAGACAAGATAGCAAGTTTAATTTTTCATAAGTCATCACTTGAGTGTAACATAATGTCATCACTTGAATTATTTCTTCCTGTATTAGGTCCATTATTTTTTGTTTTTTTGGAATATTCCTTATGCCTTTGTAATTTGATCCATGTCTACATCCTTTGTACATTGTGTCAGTAGAGGGTAATTCTGCTTATTTTCTAATAGCAGCTAATATGTCTACATCATGAGCTCATTTCAGTGTCCTAATTTTTGTTCGATAAGACACCAAAATAAATAATTGACTCATTCTAGAAATAATTTTAAAAAATATTTTGATAACATGGATTCATATTTCTGAATTATATTCCATTGATAAATAATAACTTATTTTTATAAAACAAATCTACTTTTTTTCTTGTTTACAATCTATTTCATGAACATTTTAGCTAATTAAATTTATATGAATGCAATCCATGTATTGCTTTATTTTCAGTTTTGAAATGTTACAATACATTTTTTTAGATTAATTGAATTTAACTTTTCTTATGCCTAGAGGCTATAGGAATAAAAGATAAGGATCAGAAAATAAATCAGGGAATAGCTTTTGATGTATCCCTTATAATAAAGACAATCTACAAGTTAATCCTTTAGAACTTCAGTTTTTTGTATGAAATTTTAGGGCATAAAAAAACATATATTCACACCCTAAAAGTGTTGCAATTCAGAACATACTGGGGATAACCTTGTGCACTTTTCCTGTTTCCCACATCTATATATATACTGGAGACAGAACTCTTTACTAACTTCAGGTGTAATTAAACATGTTCGATGCATAGTACACACTACATTTCCTAGAGCTAGTGGAGACTTTGAGTTTTTGGTTGTCGTTATCTATGAACATATGTAGGTAGAAGTAAAAATATAACTAGCAATAATGATGCTTTTGAAGATATATTTGTACTTTTACTATTTGTTTTTCTCACTGTCAATACTACGCATCTGATCTTATTATCTCTTATCTTTACGTTCTCAACCTATATATTTTGCTTCTATCATGATTCCAGTTCTGCACTATGGATTTATTTATTAATGGTGAAATTGATGATGCCCTATGGTTCATGTCCTCTGTATTTTATTTTTTAATCAGCTTCTTTTGTTACTAATTTCCCTGCAGAAACAGAGAAAGATAGTTTCCAATTTTCAAAATTTATATAAAATAAATGTTAAAAAGAGTTACAATTTGGAAAATAACAGAGAATGGTCATCGTCTTTGTGATACTTGGTGTGTTTCGAATAAGTGTCAAAGACATAAATGGTAAAAACAATCTTTAAATCTATTAAGTTATTTTTTAAGGATTCCCTGTGTCATAATTGTTTTAAACAAATGGAATGCTAAGTTTGTGCTTAGCATGTGCCGTATAAGAAGGCACAATAACCAGCAAGTTGGCTTAGCATGTGCCCCTTAAGAAAGCACAATAGCCAGGAATTTGTGTTTTAAATTTGAAAATCCGTTAATTTTTTATTTAAAGAAACACATCTACTGCAGACTCTATATTGTTAATTAGGGAACCTGATAATAATCCAATGCATGATTGTAACAGTATGAAAGATTATTACCAGATTATACAAATCTTTTGAGTGAATACAAAAATCTTATGTCAGCTATCATGTTTGTACTAATGTAGATCAAGTCCCTTTTTAACAAGTTGGGTTTAAGTTGTTTCCATCAACTTTAACCAACATGAAAAAGGAACTTTTTTTTTTTTAATATTTAAAAGCAGCTATTCTTTTTTGTATCAGGATATTTGTTTCACCCTGTGAGCTATATCTACGGTACGGTTGGATTATAGGGCTCATGAAAGAGAGTACTTCTTTGGATGTGTTTTTATTATAACTGTTTTCAAGATAAGTGATTTTTATAAAATAGTTTACATGCAAGTGGTATAACAGAAACATTTACATGTTTTGCATAAAATTCTTAGAATTGAATGAGTGACATTTTAGTGAGTAGTTTAAGAATAGAGGGATAAAATCCTTAAGAATCATAGATATTTTAATCCCATAAAATTAACACAATAAACGAAGATATTAGTAATTTTTATAAAAAATACAATAGTAATGTGCTTAATAAATATATAATATATTTTTCTTAAAATATGAGTCTTTTATTTTTTTTTAAAAGTTTATCAATTTGTATTTTTAATCTATTTTATTATATTCTATTTTGTTTGTATCACTTGTTTTTTTTTTTTTTGTATTTTTGCAATACACATTTTAAAATATTTATTTGTTAGGTGAGTTACAAAGTTTCTTAACTAACTGACTGATATTTTGATATTACCTCAAAGTTTATAAAATTTATAAATTTTTTAATCTCAAAAGATTAATCCAATGGATAAAAACATCTATAATCTTTATAAATTTTATCATATTACTGTAATAAATTAATATGAAATATTATTTTTATATCTTCTCAAAGTGTGATTTTTGTCTTCCATCAATTTATATTTTTAATATATTTTATTTATGTCATTTTATTTTTTTTATTTTTAAAAATATCATTTTAATTTGTTTTTTTGAGTTGAGGTTGTAAGTTTTAAGTTTTAATATAATGTGAAAGTTTATATAAATTTAGTTCTTTTAATTTTAAAAAATTAATTAAATAAAAAAATGATAAAATTTATGGTAATATTATAATTAATTAATATAAGATATTATTATAGTATATTTTGCGTGCAATCATTTTACTCAAAAGAATCACCAATAATATTTGTCATAATTATAAAGTTGCTTGACTCCTTAAAAAACGTATTTTATCATCACACCGCAAATGTGAGGATTGTTTTGTAACTTTGTTTTGGGAAACCAAAATGCTTGATTTTTCACTTTGAAAAAGCCACGTACAAGCTATATACCTGCCATTGTTATATGCGAATATGACTAATAGGATATGCAATAGGACAACATCAATCCTTACCTTCAATTATCAATACACTTGTGCCTTTATCAACAGTACCAATACACTTTTTTCATTATTTTTCCAAAGTTTCGTTATCTAGAAGCTGAAGGTGGAGATGAGCTGTGAATTATCTTCCTACTTTCTTTGATATCAATAATGGTAAAATTTTATGGGTTATAGGTTATGCGATTTGAGATTGTTATTTATAAATAATCTGATTAAGTTATTGTTATTTTTGAGTGTAAGAATGTGTTTTCCGTTCAAAAATTATATGAAATTAAATTTGATATATAATTAGAATATGTTTTTTTTTCTAGTTGATATTTTGGATTATAAAAATTTGTACGTTACTATCTAATTTATTTGATGAGGTGAACAGATAATTAATTAAATTATATCAAATTAAAATTTAATAAATGATTATATATGTAATCGCGTGTAATAAAATAAAACGAAAATAAATAAAAATTAATACACGATATTTTTAGATAAAATAATTTATGTTACAACAATAACATAGGTTTAAGTTCTATTTGATTATGATCTCTTAAACGGCATGGTTATCGATTATTATGTGAATTGTTATGGTTAAGATTCTTGTTATGTCTTTTGACTAAGAGTATGAATTTTTCATCGTCCTAATTAGTCTCATTTGTCACCATTATTAATCATAGTAGTTATCGCACATTTGTTCTTTGGAGGTGTTTAAAAGCTCATCTCAAAATTTTGAAGTATGTCAACGAGTTTCTCAATTTTAATGGTGTTTAGATCCTTACTTTTATCAATAGTAATAATCATTGTATGAAAACGATCTAATAATGAGTAAAAAATCTTTCAAATTATCATGAAATCGTCATTTTTATCTCTAAGATTGACAAAGGTGTAAATAATATCACAAAATTTAACATAGAATTCAGAAAAAAGTCTCATCTTAAGGGTTTTCAAATTAAGTACGAAGCATGTGAAATTTAGTTAATTTAATTTATGTGATATCTTTATAGGCAACCTCTAAAATATCCTAAACATACTTAGTAGCATCAACATTAGTAATACAACAAAACTCATCAACATACCTAACACTAAAAATAGTATTAATATCTTTTTGATTTCAATTATTTGCAATTTTATCTTGAATGATTCATTCATTCCTAGATTTAATTGTAAAAAATTTATCTTTAGTAACTATAGATAATTTTTAACCATAAATAATAGAGTTCCAAACATTCATTTATAGAACGTAAAAATGGCTCTCATATAAGCCTTATAATATGGATGGTTAGACCTATCAAAGAAGAAAACAATGGTCGTAGACGAATACTCTTTCAAATGATCCGTAACAAGGTTCTAGGTAGTACTAAGTGTATCTAATGATCACAAATTAAAAGTTTTTATATTACAGATTTAATTAACTAGAAGTAATAAATATATAATAATTAAATTATGTCAAATAAAATTTCACAAACGATCTAACATGCAATCATGTATAAATAAAATAAAACAAAAATAAAAAAAATGGCATATAATATTTTTAAGTATAAACAAACTAAATCACAATAATATCTTAACAGTAAAATCATAGTTACATCGAACTATCTAACTATCCACTATAAAATAATGTCTAATTATAAGACTAATATTTAAACTATCTTCAAAGATAATGTCCACAATAATCTAAACACTTAATAAAATTTTATTTATTTTTAAATAATTAAACATATATAATAATATTCAATACGTGGGTAAAAGTAAATTTAAATTTACATATAAAATAAACATTTCTATTGTCATCATAATTGCTTTTATATATGACAGACATTTGGTCCCATCTGATAATATCGAATTAATGCTTTAACTCTGCCAACTATCGGATAAATATTGATTGCTTCTGTAACATATTATTTCTTTCTTTCTTTCTTTTATTACAAGTTAGACTCTAATTATAATTAATATTATAAATAATAATATACTTGTTATATTCTCTATATAAATTGCTATTGTTAATAAAATAACTAATAACATTTTAAAAGATTACAAAAGCAACCAATAAGACTTCTTATAATAACATCCTAATGTCATTTTTCATGGGCCCTTACCTCTATTGATTAGGATAAACCATAATGACCTTTTGATTATTTAATTCATTTGCAAGGAGGACAAGGGTTTGGATCCTCTGCGGCCAAAAGGTAAAATAAGTTTTTAATCTACAAAATTCAACTCTCTTTAGATAATTAGTTCATACCTACGGCTTATAATCACCTCGTTAATAAAGCTTCTACTGTACATACTCAAATCATTCTCCACCAAAGATTAATCGAGGAAGATGATTCATTCAAAATTTTGAAAATTATTTTATATTATAAATTGTAATATATAGATAAATAATTATTGATTAAAATAATAATATTTATAATTAATTTTATAAAAATATTAAAACTTTTGATAATTAATTTTTTTCATTTTAATTTCTTATTTAGACGAAGATAGATCATTTAACTATCAAACATTAATCAATTATGAGTAAATATTTATTTATGTTTATAATTTTTTTTATTATATCTCATGTTATTTTTTTATTAAAAATGATGATATTTTAAAAATAAAATTAATTAAGTATATTAATATATTTTTTATAGCAATCTAAACAAAAATGAAAAATATTAAATAAGATTAGCGTTATGAATACTAATATCAAAGTAATGTTAATGTGGTAGTGATTTTCTACATTGTAATTGATTACTTATTTATATTATATTGAAGTTTTTTATTTTCTAAAAAAGTTATTAAAATTAACTAGTACTTGTGTCATGATAGCTGGAGAATAAAAAAGTTATATATATATATATATATATAACAATAAATTTAGACTGTTTTAAGAAACTTATTTTTTAATTTTAAATTATGATAAATTTATTATTGAATTTTTGTAAATATTATAAATTTATTTTAAATTTTTTTATTAATGATACAAATTTATAATTTTGGATAATATATTCTAAATTTTGGGTAATATTTTATAATTTTTATTTAACTTTATATATAAATTTATATAATATAATATAAATAATTTATATTTAAAATATATCATAAATTTATAAATATTTTATAATTTAATTAATATTAACAAATAATTTGATAAACACAAAAATATAATGTATGTACCAATACTCTATCCAACACGTGAGAGATATGATTTACGATTACGTGGAACCCAGCTGTCTAATCCACAACAAATATCGAAGATATCCCAGGTTAGCCTGAATAACACAATCATCAACAATAAGACTATATATAATTAAGGTATTATTTATTATTTTTAAATTATATATTTATTAAATATTTGTATTATTTTTAAATTTTATTAATTTAAAATACTATATTATCATATATTTTTTAAAAAATAAATAATTTTTCCAGTGTTTTCATTATTATTTTTACTAGATATTTGATTTTTTTTAAAAGTTTAAATTAATTTTAAATTTTATGGTACTAAAATATTAAAATAAATAAGTTGAGAAACAGATCCATCATCATGTTCGCGGCGTCTCGAACATCCCACTTGGTTCAGTTGGGTCCTATGTTCCCAAAATCATAATATATATTGGATTGGAGGCTTATCCTACTTTCAAACCATTCCAAACGTAAGCTTTGTTTTAATACACCAACAAGGCAACAACAACTACACGACTTTTCTTTAGAGGGAGACCAAGATACAAACAGAGACAGGAACGAACTTCCAAGGCTATGGCCGCGGTTTTTATTCCGGTGATTCCCCTGAACTCCTATGATGTTATTGAACTCAGAGGCGGACCTTCCTATCTGGCCGATTTGGTTTTCGATTTTTTAGAGGGCGGTGGAGAACTACTGGAGAACACATATAGCTCCGGAGATGGGTACGTTGAGGAGGACGAAGAGGAAGAAAATCATCGTGATGTTGAGGCGGACATATCGTTTTGGGAAGAACAAGATCAACTCATTCAGGTTTTTTTCCCTCTCTTTTCTTTAGATGATTATTAACTTCCGTGAATTATCTTCTTTTTGTTCCTGATTATTAATATTTACAGGCGGCATTATGTAAAAGAAGTTCAACAGAATTGAAAATTCGAAACACCATAAAAGTGTCACTGAAGGAAATGAATTTGCAATGCGTGTGTGGAAAATTAATGTTCGGAGATTGCCGGAATTGCTTGCGGAGAGAAATTTGCAATCGGCTTATAGATTCCGGTTTCGATTGTTCTATATGCAAATCGAAATGGAAGAGCTTAGATGGAATTCCGTCAGGTAATTAAACACCGAACGTAACCATTTGCCGAGATGACACTGAATTCTGAAATTTTCGATTCAGCTCTGCAAATTTCAAATTTTAATCAGTGAGCTAAATTGTGAAATTATGTGAAATAATTACAGGCGAACATAGTTATTTAGAAGTGGTGGACAAATCGAATCCTAAAAGAGGAGAAGTGAGAATCATAATTGAGCTAAATTTCCGAGCCGAGTTTGAGATGGCTAAGGCTAGTGAAGAGTACAACAAGCTAATTAGCCAATTGCCGGAGGTGTTCGTCGGAAAAGCTGACAGATTGAGAGCCTTAATTAAGATATTGTGTGCAGCAGCAAAGAAATGCATGAAGGAGAAAAAAATGCATTTGGGACCTTGGAGGAAACACAAGTATATGCAAGCCAAGTGGCTTGGCTCGTGCCAGCGGTCTATTCCAGAACCGGTACCACTTCCGATTCGGTACTCAGACCGGCCTTCCAAGTCCAGAGAATCCATGTTGACCTTTGATTTGTTGGATGCTGCTATGCCCGGCTTGACCTGCACCAAGTCAGTTGTAGTTGTGTGATGAAATGGAGAGATATGTACCATGAAAGATTGTTGAGAAGCTTTTTAAAAATCGTCACTTTTCAAAAATCGAGATTGTAAATTATGGATGTGTAATATTTGGGTGGAGAAAAAAATAAGAAAATATGGATATGATTACTGTTGAAATTCATGAATATTTTAATAATAAAACTATATTCATTGTAAGTTTTTGATATATATTATAAATAATATGATGTAAGATTATTGATAATTACATTCAAATTTATTTTAATAAAAAATTATGACGTGAGTTATAATTATAATATAATTATGATATATAAAAATATTTATTTATCAAATATATAAAAATTGTTTAAATGAAAGTGGGGTTAGGGGGAGATTGTGAATTTGAGTACTTCAAGTGGTTAACATAAATATGAAGTAATTTACTTGATAAAAATGTAATTTTACTCATAAAATTTTATAAACTTTTATCAAAAATTAGATCATGTAGTGTTTATTACAACTTAAAATTTACGTTTTTAAGTACAAAATGTTTTAATCTAAAATTTTATGTGAACTCGATTATTTTTAATAATAATCTAATTAAATTATAATAAACTATGCAACATAATAAAACGTGAGACTTTAAACAAAGATCCGGATTATCTAAGTCTATTTTGGCTAACCTAAACTTTCCTGGGAATTACCTGCTCTAACATCTACATAAAAGGAGAGCGTCCAAAAGGAAGCAACCCAACCTCTTCAAAAAAGCTTTGTTTGATAGGCACTGCCTATTAAGTAATCATAGCATGGGAGAACGTCTAATCCTTTTGTCGCCACAATGCTGGCTAATCTTACGTAATAGGCTTGAAAAAGTATGTTTAGATACAACTCAACTTGCTACATAGCCTTTCTTTTTCGTCCAAACACTCAAATCTGCACTTTGTTTTACTCCATATGACCAAAACTTGACTAAGGATAATATATATATATATATATATATATATTTCAAATTGTCATAATGTTTAATTTTTTTTTTCCTAAAAATTTTCACATAAATTTTGTATAAATTATAATTTCTCCAAGGAAGAGAGCTGAACGTTAAAATTTGGAGTTTTTAGCGAGTCAAAAATGTGTAACATAAAAGTTTCAATGATAAACCTCTACCCTTTTATTTTTGGGTTTATGATATTTTAACGGTTTATTTCCTTCCCTAAACAAAAATAAATTCAGGAAATTAATCACCGGATGCTACAAGCAAGGAAAAGTCTGGTTGAGGAAAAGCAATTTCTAAGAGAAGTCAATGCAAGTCGAAGATTGGACTCCGATTCCAAATTGTCCCTAAAAAAGCTTTCAGAGCCTTTGATTGATCACATCCAATTGTCACTCTAGTGTAATAGTTAGAAGTTGGCTTATGCTTAATCACTAATCAGTCAGAAGTTGTTTGCCAACTGAGTGTTTCGCTGGCAAACATGGGAACAATTTCTCCAGAGGAAAACGAGAACGACTCTGGAACCTTCCACGGGGTCTTGCTAATTTTTATTTTTGAAGTGTTCCTGGGAAGACCATAAAAATCTGGTCCATTAAAACTTGTGAACGCCTCTAGGTTGCCAAGAGCACCAGCCTAAAATAAGTAGATGCGATCTTAGTTAATATAATTCTTCGCCACAAGTAAGGAACAAATTTAAAGAGTTATAATACAGATTGATGAGAAAATTAAGCATGTAAAATATCATATATTGACGCCAAATAACTATATGCAGGTCAGACGAAAGAGTAGCATTACATATAGCTGTAATGGACTATTAGAGAGGAGAAAATTCATTGATTATGTAGTGAGTGATGATGTTGCACTTCAAAAAGACTTAGCTCAACTGTGACATAGGCAAGGAAGGCAGGCACAGATAGCTTATGTCCTCAAAGAAACACATAACTTGTAATAAAAGGGAAAGAAGTAAGATTAAATAATTGCTTCTAAGAACAACTCCATTGTTGAGAAGAATAGAAGGGATATGTTACCTCCTCAAAGACTTTGGCATATAATGATAGGGCAACAGGGGCACTGAAAATACCAGCACACCCACATGGACGTTCTTTACTGTGTCTCTCATGAGGAGCACTATCAGTTCCGAGGAAAAATCTTTTACTTCCACTGGTAACAGCTGACACAATAGCCTGCCCTAGATGTGCAAAACATACGCACACATGAAGTGGAAAGTTAAAAAATGAGATAAAATACATGTTTGTGACGTTAACATGTGGTGTACTAGTGAGCTTTTTTTTACTACATTTGTGAGATAAAAGGGCTGGCTTTTATTTGATCAATATTCATTACCAGTGTTTAAAAAATCCAAATAAGATACAAAAAAAAAAAAACCGGAAGAAAGAAATAATGCTTTTTCATTATTACTTCTTTACAATGACTTTTTGGTAATGTCCAAAGGAACTTACTATGAATCTCTCTTTTGAGTACAGGCAAGCAATAGTAATGAGGTTGCAATCCTCCTTGGAAAAGAGAATTTCTATTAAGCAACAGATGCTGTGGAGTAACAGTTGCTGCTACAGACCCTAACGAAACAAAAATGAATCTTGAGATCAATGCACGAAACAACATAATACTTGGCAAAAAAAACCAGGTTAATATTCTTGTTGAGAAGTGAGAACAAACAAGTCTCACATTGATAAAATACTAAATGAGAGCATGGGTTTATAAGTTCATGAATTAACCCTGTCCAATGGGTTAACCTTTTGAGATGGAATCTTGTTACCTTAGAAATCTATAAGTGCTCTCAGGCCTATCAATTCCTTCCACCAAAGAAAGTAAAAAGGGGATAGTGTGCTGAACATACCATGTATAAATTAATTGATACAAGTACCTTCTTTAGATGACTCAACAAACCTAACAGCATCCATAGTAGTAATATGTTCCATCACAACTTTCAGATGTGGAAGCCTCTCAACTAAAGGTTGTAAAACAGTTTCAATAAAAACCTTTTCACGATCAAATACATCAACATTAGGATCTGTAACCTCTCCATGAACCTGAAATAAAAATATTAAAAAGAGCATGTACAAAAGAATTTGAATATTCTGTGATGTCTTCCCCAGAATGACTAAAGTTTGAGCAACTAAAATTTTAAATCAGCTAAAAGGTAGCATGTTATAGGAACTAAGATGACTACAGCAGATTGGTCACAAATTCAGAAGGTATTTGTTTTCTTAATTGACTGCATCCACAAAAGTCACCACTACCGGTCTTTACTTTCAACCCAAATAACAAATAGTACCATAAATCATGAGTCTTATGGAAATAAAAAGTAAGTTGAAAGAACTAGCAGTAGATTGAGCAACCATATGTTAATAATAAACGAAAGAACTGTGTTATGAATTTAATTTCATCTCCTTAGTTTTCAACAGTAAAAAAGGATAAGATAATCCTACATAAGCTTGATAACTTATTAGTCTATCCCAACCCTCATCCCTGAAAAATTATAAGAGCCTTATGGAAATAAAAAGTAAGTTGAAAGAACTAGCAGTAGATTGAGCAACCATGTGTAATAGACAAAAGAACTGTTTTATGAATTTAATTTCATCTCCTTAATTTTTCAAAGTAAACAAGAATAAGATAATCCTACATAAACGTGATAACTTATTAGTCCATCCCAACCCTCATCCCTGAAAGAAAGACAGTAGAGCAAAAGGTGCAACCAAAACGACATAGCTACCAGAAGAGATATAGGAGGAATTTTGCAGTTAAGCTCAGATAGTGACTGGCTGGTGAGATTACCAGCAAAGGCATATTATGCTCAATCATTTTTTCAAGGACAGGCAGGCATTTCCCAAAAAGATCTGTAACTCCATCTTGAGAATTTGTAGTCGCACCAGCAGGATACAATTTCACAGCATATACAACTCCACTTCTTCCTGTACAGTGCAGTCAGCATTGTCATATAAGGTACAATGTAAAAAACTACAAACAGAAATGGAAACAAAATTATTCATAGCTAAGTAAAACTAGGAATAAAAGAGAAGACCTGATATAAAAATAAGAAAAGAAACTTCAAACTAGCCTGATAAACTTCACTAAATAAATCAATGAAAATAATATCTCCAAACAAGAAGCTTGCTGTTTGGGGAGATGTTCTATAACAAAAGTTTTAAACTATATTTATAGTTGAGATCTGAAGCCTGCATCGACAACAAAGAACTTATATGATGGAAATCCTATTTTTAAAGTGTTATCACCTTAGAGGGAAAACGAAACAATACTAATTTATCTGTTAATGTGGATGAAGATCTCAAACATATGCTAAAGTGTAACTGTCAATTCAGAGATTCATCAACCACCATATGCACCAACAAGTTATGGACTTTAAGATTCTGTAGATAGTTGAGAGATAATGTATTTTAATGCTTAAAAGTTAACAAAGGTCAAAGACAGGAAGAAGACAAGTGGGCCTAGAGTTATTTTCTGCAGTATAATTGAATTAGTTTAGATGGGACTAAGAAAGTTAGTCCATAATAATTCAAAGACCAACTAAAAAGATTGCTAATTGGACATCGACTTACTTGCAAGCTTGATCTCATCAGGACTAGTTGTGTCTGTCAAATAAAGTGTCATAAGAGGATTGAAGTCACTACCAGCAGGCAGCGCTTTCAAGATTGATTCTCTATAGGCCACAGCTGCAACTGTGGTTGTAATTGGAGGTTTAAGATTTGGCATCACTATTGCTCTTCCAAACTGAACTGAACTGCAGATAGTATTAACACCAGATGGAGGATGAATTGAAAGCAATAATGATTCAGAATGCAACTAAAGGTAACCACAAGGAAAAACAATGGAACATGGAATAGAAGGGGCAGTAACGTTGAAGTGGTTTTTGAATTTCAGCTTTTTTCCAGAATACAGGGAGATTTCTTCCAGGGACAAACTAATAAAAAAAAGGTCTTCTGCAACACTATGCAAAATACACACACAATGGTGTAGCCAAGAAATATTTTTAGATGGAGCTAGATCATGCATGTTTTAGTGTACCAAATATTAAATATAAAATGCACAAATTAGAGACAATGAACTATAATTCAACAATATAAGCTCATTTGAACATGTTTAAACTTTAGAGTTCAAGTCTCATTTACAAGTATATAATTTAAGTTGTATAAAAAACCTAAAAACTATTACATGTATAATTCATATTTCTTTAAAACCTAACAATTATAATTGATATTTTCAATATGGAACAAGCCATTTGCTATTATTTATTCATAATTGTTTATCTTATAGAACCTCCCAATATATATCCAATAGAATCATTATCATTTTTACAAAAAGTAATGTTATTAGATAAAATAATAGATTAATAAAAAGTAGCATTTCATAGTTAAAAGGTTTTTCCAATTAAAATAATCTAGAAGGAAAATAGAATACATGTTAACAAAAATCATTATTAATGTTACTCAAAATCACATTTGATTGTATAAATTTTTTTAACACCCATCTTGTATCTATGATTTAAATTATGATTTGTTTTTTAATTTTTAGAATCGAAATAATTTAAAAATATAATCATTATATTTTACAAATTTAAGGAGAAATAAACTATAATTTTATATTAAAAACTATGCAAAATGAAAATAGTTACTTCCTAATTCTCAAACATTACAAAAATAAGTTAGTGTTGTTTACTACATGTTAATGAATTACCTTTAATTTCTATTTGAAATAAAGGAAAGAAGATGATTTATCTGTGGGGCTGTGGGCTAGAGGCTAATAACTCATTTTGAACAAAATATTGACCTAGAGGCTAATAACTCATTTTGAACAAAATATTGATCTGGTTGAAGCCCGGTTAATCCCACCAAGTGGCTCTGCCACTGCACACACACATACATATTGCTTCTTTACCCAAGTGTGTATACCTGTGAGGGACTACAGCCTTGAGAAGGTCACCATCACGCAGGTGAAGGTGCCAATCATCAGGCCGAGTTATTGTGAGCTCCATCTTTGTTCTCTTGTACTGAAGCTGATTTGGCACTTCAAACTTAGCAGAGGGAAATTGCAATGCCTATACCACAATACAAAACAAGCATTTGAGCATGCTAAGAAAGCGTTGACGTATAATAATAAATTTGCATTGATGGATCAAAACTGACGTGTACTGGTGGAATTGATTTGATGTGCAGACTGACAATAGATGATGAAAAATAGAAGAAGTAACTGAGGAACTAGGTGTACATTTTTACATGCAAAGAAGGCAGGGGGAAATTCCACAAGCAAAAAAAGAAACTCATATTAAAACAGTTAAAACTTCAGGCTCAAGTTGCTGACCTTGAAATTAAATTATACAAAGTATCTCAAGTAGAAAGCCTGCACTTTGCAAGGACTGACTAAAATTTAAACTCAAGAATGAAATTTTATGAACAAGATGGGACATGCCTTGCAAGATAGGAACGAAATCCTTAACATTTCAAATCTTGGAAGGCCGAGCAAAGCCTCTTTCGAATAGGAGCACTTGCCGCTATTTCTGTATTTAATGAACAAAGAGATATGAGAGAATGTGGAGGTCAAGGTCATTCTAAAGATGTTTTGCATTAGTGCTAATGGATAAATTCATGCAGCATTTTTTGTTGACAATTACTCGAACACTTGGTGTGCAAGCATATGGCCACGAATAAACTCATCATCGTTAGACATTAAAAGAAAAAAAAATGGTACCGTGGAAATTTGCAACAGAGCGTTTGGTCCCCGAGAAAATGTAGGAAAGAGAATCTGTAGTTCAATTGAATTCCATGAGAATAGTTAAAATGACTGATGATAGTATTTTTCTAGACAGAAAACTAAAATAAACGTTTCAAGAAAGGATAACCAAAAATTGAATTGAAAAAGGAACAAATATACGCGTACCTGGTCTAACAGTAGTTCGTAGGAAACATATTTGAACTTGTTGCCCGGGTCTCTGAGAGTGACGCAGGGAAATTGAAGGCGAGCTTACTACATATTGAGAAAAATATCTGCAATGCAATTTAATTATAGTAAAAATAATATTTATTTTTTAATAATTTATTCTTATTATTAAAAAAAATTATCTATCAAACTTAATTTTTATTTATTTTATTTTTTAATTTTTTAATTATATTACAAGGAGATTATCATAAGTAAATCATAATTGAAAAAATTGAATAAAAATAAAAAAAAAACATAAAAAAAAATTATCCTAGTTCTTTTTTTATGTAATTTTAAAATATATATAATACGTTTCGTGTCAGGAAAAAAGTTTCAAGGAATAATTAATTCTTTAAAATAAAAAATAAGATAAATTAATAAAATATTACAAAAAATATAAATATATTATCTAATAAATTACGATAAAAATCACATTTAATTATAATTAGTTATATAAATATACAATTATATTTTTAATGATAAATATATAAAACTAATAAGAAATTTGATGATAAATTTGTATAACTTATAAAAAATTTAATAATAGATTTATACTATTAATTAAGAGTTTAATTATAAATTTGTACTAATAATTATAAATTTATATTATTAATAATAATTAAGTGTTATTTTTGTCATTTGATAAAATAATATGATATATTTATAATTTTTATAATAATTTGATGATATATTTATTAGTATATACTAAATATATATATATTAAATTTGAGTGAAATTTATAATAAAAATATTATTATTAAACACATGTAATTAAAATATTATTATTTAGTTAATGGTAAAATAAATATTAAAAAATAAATAAGATAAAAATAGAATGAAATACTAAAATATTGAGTTGTTGTTGTGTACGATAAATTTAATTAAAAAAATATTCAAAAATTAATTTTATTAATCCTCAGTTATTTTCTTAAAAATAAAATAAAAATATTATATTCATAAACTACATATTTAAAGATTTAACTCTAATTAAGAATTGATGTTTAATATAACATGATAATAAATAAAATTAATATTTTTATAAAATTATTCTTGCTTGTAAAAATCATTTTTGACGAAATGTATTTAGACCTTAAATCCTCACTATTTTAGGTCCTTCAAAATTAGGAAGATCTGGCATTCAAAGCACAAATAAACTTAATTAGCTTGAAGTTCTATTATGTTTGAAGGAGTTCGGCTCTGCCATTTCCTTATAATTTTAGGCGGACTAGGGGTCTACGAGTCTAACCCAAACTCGTAGTAATGGTAAATATTTTATGTCTATCAAATTTTGAATTGAGAGCAAAAATGCCTTTAATTTTTAATTTGTTAGTAAAATAACCCGATGTTTACTTGCATTAACATTTATGTTGTTTTGATATTTTTTTTTATTATTAAAAAACTAACAATTAAACGTCTAATTAAAAACTAACTTTATTAACCAAAATGATTAAATTAACAAAAATATTAACAGATTACAAGTCTAGCAATATTTGATATCTATCTTAAACATCATGGATATAAATCATATTTAATTTTTTTATAAAATATACATACTTCTAACAATTTAGTAATATTTTTATAAATTTATAATTTTATGAAATTAATATAATTTACAATAATATTATTTTAATTGCGCACACTAACTTAATTAATTTAGAAATTAATAACAAAAATACAAATGACTTAATCTATTCTATAATTTTTGCAATCTAATTTAACATAATAGTTTGAGTTGGGTACGTTTTATTTGAAAATATAAGACTGAGATTTTCGATGAAAATTGTCTAAAAAATTAAGATGAATCAATAAAACACAGAGTTTTAATCATCATATCTAGCACAATTGGTAATAGCAGTACAAGCTCGTTGATAAGGATTAGCTCGTTTTGGTGCAGCACAGTTATAATAAGAAAGACCTCGACGATTACATGGAACATTGTTCCCATTTAGAGCTCCATAGCTTATGAAAGTTCTTCCAACAAGCCTTCTTCTACTAATTATAATATCATGAGACTCCATTCCCATTTCTTCTTCTTCTTCAGCATCCATGCATTCCCCCCAAAACCCATTGCAATTCTTCACTGGTTTAGTCATTAATGGTGTTCTATTAATCTTTGGCATACGGGTTGGACGCAAATTTGTGTCTTTATAATAAGTTATTGACTCAGCCACAATGGACATAGACAAAGACATAGAGAACAATATTAGTAGCAAAAGTTTAATGCCCATGAGAAATTAATTGATATGGTGTATAAATTGGAGAAAAATAAAGTTAAAGTAGTGATTAAGATAAAGATAGTTTTTGGCTAGTTATAAAAAAATTGTGGTCGGTGAAAATATAATATATCAGAGAGTTCAGTTGGGGCATGATATATATATATATAAAGTCCGTTTCCTTCTCCTTAATTATTTAATACATAGCTAACTAGCCATCGATCTAAATCTTATTATTATGTAATATTAATTAGGCCTTTAGTTAGTCCTTGGATTGGTTCAAAACTTGATTCCTTAGATCCAAAATCAGAGGCACCATTTGAATCGGAGAAATGTTATTAAATACAAGTGATTTTTTTTTTTGGCCTCCCACTTAAAGTCATCACAAATATTATGTAAGGAGAATGCTATTAGAATAAAAAATATATAAAAAGAATGTTAATTGTATATAAATTTATACTCAATTCATATTTATATATATTTTTTATATTGTGAAATATATCAATATTATTAAAAGTTAAATTAATTTTTCAATTATGAAAATAATGTTAACACGTGATATAATGTATAAAATGTGAGTGCAAAATCATATGATATTAAACTTTTTCTATTTTTAAATATTACTCAGTTTTGCATGTATTTATTTTTCCTTTTACTAACAAAAACATAATTTTAATTAGTTGGTATATTTTTTTTCAAACAAAAAAAACTTTTGAATGCAAATTTAGATAATAGATTAATGTTTTTTTCTATGAATCTCACGTTAATAAGAGATCCATGCTTAGAACTAGCAATGAGAAATAAGTGGAGATCCCTGTTTATAGCTAACATTAGTGAGATTGTGAGAAGTAAAAGTTAAAGTTATCAAATTTTATCAGTAAAGTATGACAAAATTGTGAGAAGTGGAGAATGTGTATAGTAAAAAAAGTTTATATAGTAAAGGTTTTACATTAACGTGCATCAAAATTTGACCATATGTGTAAGTAAAAATTTATGTTGGTGCTTAACTGCTGTAATATTTATTATAAAATTTAAATAACTTAAATTAGATATAAATATTAACATAATTTGAACCTATTGTGTCATATATTTTTTATTGGATTAAAAAGACTATTTTTACCGTTAAATTAGGTGGTAGCTACAAAACTACCACTAAATAGATTATTACAAAATTATCACTAAATTTTATATATTGTCATTAAATTATGAAAAAAAAAACTAACAGAATTTTTTTAACAATATTGATACCTATGTGACTTTTTTTGTGAATTTTTGACAAATTTTAATAGGGGTGAAAGATATCAATTTGATTGATTATTGACTTATTTTATAAATCAATATTATCTTAGTAATTTTAGAAAATTTAAAACCTTAACAAAATTATAAATTCTTAAAAACCAATTCTCAAACCGATCTATAAAATTAGTTTAACGATTTTGGAATTATTATTTTTTATTTTTTTATAAAATACAACCTATAATTAAAAAAAAATTAATACCATATATCTTATTTATATGTTACTATTTATAAATATTTAACATTGTTAAAAATTAAAATTATTTAAAAAATATTTCAAAATGTACATTATATCCCAAATCAATATAGAGTGAATCACGAGAATAAAAATTGTCATTAGAATTTGAAAATAAATCCCATGCATATTGTCTAAGAAAAATTAATCATAACATGTTTATCTTTCCTTAAAAAATAGTTATTTTTAGTGCATATAGTTTAGTTTAAAAATTAAAAATTATAAAAAATAAAAATATATATTAATATATATATGTATAATTATTATAAATATAATAAATAGATCGATTCAATTTTTGTTTATTTTATAAAATAAAAAACTTATAACCAATCTAAATACATAGATTTTTTAAATTTTAAGACCTACATTATAGATTAACTAACTTATAAAAAAATATTAGTTTAGTTTAGATTTGAATTTAGTAATGTTTTTGAAAAAAATGTACATTCATAACATAAATAGAATTTATGTAATAAAAGTTAAAATTTATTGATAATTTTATAACAATTTAAAATTTGATAATATTTTTATAATAACTATCATGCATTAAAAAATCTATTAACCTTTTATTTTATTTTATGGATGACATGAAATCAAGATATATTATTAGTTTTTATTTTTAAATATATTGGCATGATTGTTCTTTTTATAATGATAAATTTGTAAATTAAAAGTATCTATTAACCCTTTTTTTTATAGATGAGATGATGTCAAAAAAACATACTATTAATTTTTCTTTTTAAATTTATTGGCATGATTGGTTTTTTATCAATGATAAAATTAATAAATTACTGTTTGATTTGAAAAAGTAAAACAATTTTACATTTGTTTACAAAATACAAAAATATATGCACTACTTATCGATAAGGCATAATAAATAAGTATGGATATTTTTTCATTTTATAGATTTTATTTAATTTTACATATTTTTTATACTATACAAAATTTAATTATTTATATATAATAATAATAAAAATAGTTTTAATCACAAAATATTTAACAATAAACTAAAATAATAATTTATAATATATTGTGTTCTTAGTATGGCATAAATTAAAAGATATAATTTTTTTAGTTAAATTATATTAAAAATCACCACACATGAAACTAATTAAATTTATTATTTTAATTTATAAATCAAAGATTTTTTGTGGGCCTTTTTTAATCTTAATTTTTACACAATTGATACAATTTTGTTTGAAAATTTTAGCTATACTAGTAACGTGTTCTAGAAATTTTATATTAGTATGTAAAAAATTTCCACAATTAACACGATTTTGTATGAAAATTTTCATTTATTATTATAATATGTTCTAAAAGTTTTTATATAAGTACATAAAATTAATAATAATAAAAATAATATTTCTTAAATCAAATTAAAAGTATTATTTTTATTTTTATTATTTTATTTAAAAATGTTATTTTAATTAATTTTTTATTATAAATTTATAATAAATTATAAATTATGTATTAATCGAATCTAAGTAAGAGATATAGGATTCTTAATTATAAATGATGACTTTAAATCGGGGTGATTTTCTTGAAATGAGCGTAGAACAAGATGTGTAGATGTCCGCAAGACTGCAACAGTACAACTAATAAATGTGTTTTGGGTTAGGTAAAAAAAAAAGCGCTAGTTACGTAATTAGTTGTTTTTTCCTACCCAATCATATACGTATAATAAATGTATATCAAGAAAATATAAACAGTGTGAGATAGTGAGAGAGGGGAGAAGAAGAGCTCAACATGTACGGACTTTAACTTTGAAGGTGGTGGAGGAACCGAGGTCGTGATTGGTCCGTGATTTCAATTTCCTTTAGCGCGTGATAAAATTTTCACCGAACAGTGCGTGACCGCCATTTTTAGTTTTTCACCAAACCCACAACACATTGCCCAAGCCAGCTGCAGATATGTCCAGTTGCCAACCTTACCGAACACCAAGATTCACACAGCTCCAAAGCTCTATTTTGACTCACAAATAAAGCCCATTATTGATTATTTATTTACATATTTTTATAATTTTGTATTTTTACAATTCATTTCCATTAATAATTGTAGTTGGTGAAATTTCTATGTCATAATATTCTGGTGAAGGAAGGATTTTATTGTCGTTTTTTTAACGTTGCTTAGCGATCAATTAGTCGTTGAGTTTTCTATTTCTCTAACGGATCGACTGGTAGTTTCTTTGTTTGACTCTAATTGAAGCAACCCTTCTGTTCCTATTTATCTCTTAAGCTTTGTACCGCTAATGGGTTTCTTAGTTTTTTCGCTTTCGAATCGAACGAATTAATTTGGTCGTCCATGAGCTTTGGAGTTGAAATTTTGGATGGAGTGCTCGAATTCCGATATGGTTGCTGATGGAAATTTATGTTTAATATGCTGCCGAAGGAGAAGAGTAGGATTACTCAATTGGGTTGTTTTAGGGTTATGGGTCGGTATCGTGTTTTTGCAGCCAGTGGTGGGTCTAAGACCGTTGCGAGAGAGAGCTCTTTCTTGGGGTGATGAGGTTTGTATTCAAATTGCATTTATTTTAAAGATTAATTTCGATGCTGTTGTATTGCTTACTTACTAATCTGAGGAAATAATTGTGATTTTGATTGTGCTTTTGGTGGGAAGGGTTCAGGTTACCGTCAATAATTGATAAAAATATCAGTCTAGCATGCTGAAGTGTACTCGAAAGGCATTTTGTTTATAAATGGAAGAAAATTGTGAGTTAAAAATGTTTTACGAGAATGGTGATCATTATGAAATTTGAACCGATTCGAGGTTCCAGTAAGAACAACTGAAATACATAAAATTTTAGAGAGTATGTTAATAGAGTAAGGTTACTGAAATTGGTTAAGATCTTAGGTCTATATGAGAAGTGTCATATTTCAATATCTACGTGAAGTGATCTGAAAAGGAAAAAAAATGTAAATCAAATTAGACACAATTTAGTAGTACTAGTAGCTGCAATCTAACATTGTCAAAGGTAGAAATTAACTGGAAATGTCAAATTAAGTTTCTCCTTATTTTCTTTCCTCCCAGCAAAGTTTTGGGCATTAAAGCTCATCCATGATAAGGTATAAATACTTTGGAACTTAAACTACCCATGTTGGTCACACTTCTTGCATTATTTTTTCCTATGAAAAGTTCCTTCTTTTTCATTTTTCCTCATTATATATTAGTTTAGTTTAATCAGTGTTAAGTGAAGCAAAAGGAGTTCTTGGATATGTATTATAATTTGACTGAACCTGTTTTGTCATTTTTGATTCTTGCAGGTGTTATTCGTTAAAAAGGATGAAAGTGATTTGGGTCCATTTTCCACCTGGAATATAACAGGCACATATAGAGGTTTGTCTGTACTTGTTGTAATAGCTCTTTTGATTTTAATTTGGTTTTTAACTTTTTTTTCTAATTGCTCACATCCAAGGCCACAGCCTATTTTGATTTTTTGAAGTCCGTGCTTTGTTTGATCAGTGAAAAGTGGGGAAAACATGGATTAAGTTATAGTTGGCTTCAGTTTTTGATTGGTTGCAGTCATACTCTTTATATATGCGTCCAAGAAATTCATAAAATTTATTGTCCTCAACTCTTTAGGGCATATTAGTTAATTTTATGGTACAGTCCATAGGAGAGATTGGAGAAATATAGAATCAAGGCCATAGTTGTTGGACTTTAAAGCTTATTAAATGTTGGTGTAAATTTATAACTCTGCTTCCAAGTTCAACATTACCGAGTTTATACTTTCTGCAATTAGACAGGCCCTTTTAATTGCTATTGTTGTGAAAATCAGGAGTGTGCAATTTGCTTATGAGAATTTGTTTCTTACTTTCTTATAAACAATGGTCTACGGAATTTTAAAAAAATATTTACACATGCTAAAAACTTGAAGTTTGCCTTGTTTTCTTTTTATTATAGTTTATGTTATTTTGGTCTATGAGTAGAATATGTCTCTATAGGGTTC
The DNA here is from genome assembly GCA_037013495.1 of Hippophae tibetana. Taxonomy (NCBI): domain Eukaryota; kingdom Viridiplantae; phylum Streptophyta; class Magnoliopsida; order Rosales; family Elaeagnaceae; genus Hippophae; species Hippophae tibetana. The sequence continues at coordinate 2,387,008 of CM072812.1, forward strand.
ATTTAGCTTTTGAATGTTGGGGAGGCTTTAGCTCATGTACTTTGGACTGCTTTTCCACTCTTTTATTGCTGATCTTCATTTCAAAGGTTCTCTTAGTAAGAAAAAAACTCATTGTGTGGTTCATAATCTCTCTCTCCCCCTTAGCAGGGACATAAAATTAACTTACAAATTTTAATTTGCTGACCCTGTTTACCTGATTAAATCTGTGTGGATTTGTGTTTTCCAGGGAATTGGAGGTCTTCAGATTCCAATAGTTCTTCAAGGTTTCCAGAATTCAGGAGATCTATGGGAAGTTCTGTCATTGAATTAGTTAGTAGACCCACAAAAATTTCGGGTGTACATTATGTGCAGGTAATAGCATCTAACTATCTTTTATATTGTTCATATGAGAGGAAATCCAATATTTGCTAAAAGAAAACTTTACTTCATCTGAAAAGGGTGTTTTGTGTGTATGGGAAGTTTGGACCTTTTGGACTGAAAAGGAGATTGCTGCTAATTTTAGTTTATTTTTTTACCTTTACTCATTTGTCAGTACAGTGTTTTAGTGCTTAACATGTTTATGCATTTTAACTCACAGCTTGAATTGCTGTAAACCTGGTGTAATCTAAGAATCAATTTCATAGTATTTCTATTTGAGAGTCACCTTCCTTCACCTAGATTTACTGTGAGATTAGAAGTCAAACCATTGATTCACTCCTGTCTCTTCTTCTAAACAATTGTTCAATTAGTGTTTTTCCTCCCTTCTCCACTTTTGATAAAACAATTTGTTTCCTATCTGGAAAAAGAGTACACTGCGACTTTGCAATAGCCATTCTTCTATTGTAAACTTCCTTACTAGGGTTGTTTTCCTTTGTTGATAACATAGCCCTCAAGGTTTGAATAATATCAAGAGCACCTAACAATAATCATTGAAAGCCTTAAAAATATCAATATGAGGGCTCAGGAATGTGAATGCCTATTTTTCAACACAGAAAGCTGTATTTTGTATATTCTCAGACCCTTCATGGGTGTTAACTGACAATTTCTCTATATTATGAGAGATTGGACTTGCTGGTTTTATTAGTAACTTCAGCTTAGTTCTCAATCTTATATAAAAATGCAGTTTAGTTCTTAAGTGCCACTATTTCTCTGCGTGTTGACAACAATAATGGTGTACATGCCTTGGGTGCTTGTCATGCTTGTGACTGAATTCATTCTGATAGATTTTTACGTACGGCTGTTTTGGCAACAGGGGGTAATCATATTTCATAACGTGTTTGATCATGAACCTAATGTTGGTGGTTTTCAAGTCAGAGTAGAAGGTGTATATGTATGGCCATTCAGACAACTTCGCATGGTAGCTAGCAGGTAAAATTTTCTTGGATGTTATATGGTCTGTAATTTTCATGTTCAAATGTATGTCATCGTTTGACATGGTCTATATTTAGCTACTGCATTAAGCATACTTCAATATAGTCATACTGTTTGTTTTGATTTTCTATACACAGTAGTTTCTGGGGATACATCAGCTCTTCTTCTTGCATTTTCTTTTTCTATGATTTCTCTGTGAGCCTTTAACATATTTCACCATATTCTTAGTCCTTTACTTGTCCTTTATGAATTTTTACCTTACATTCCTGCTTACTATTATTTTGCAGTCGAACAGGAGAGATGAACCAAGAAGATGATTACATTTTATCTAATCCATATCACTTGGTAACATCTTGTGTCATTTTGTTTATATGGGCTTTATTATCTTAAACGTTAGGAGGATGAACATGTGTATGTGTAAAATACAATCTTGCACTAAAGACCAGATTAGAAGCTTGATCCAGAATTGTGTTTATAACAGTATTTTTTTTCTTTCATTTATTTGAAAGTTTACTTAAGTTGGACCTTGCGTCTAAGTTGTCTATTATTTATCTTCCCTTCCATTACTTGAAAGTTGGTATTAGTAGTCATCTTGTGTTTCTGATTAGTAATAAATGATTGGTTTCAAGTTTCAACTGTCCAAGTCTGTTTTGGATGCTGCATTAGGAAACTTGGCATGTTCCAGATACTTGCATCACACCTTCAACCATTACATATATGTTGAATAAAAAAAATAAAATAAAAATTCCATTTTGTAGTGCATGGCATGCTTGGGAATATATATTTTTCATATTTGTAAAACTATATCTTTTGTTCTAAGAGCATTACTATGTATCACAATCTTAATTGACATGATAATTTCTTACTGGGCCCAATTGTATTTGTCAACAATATTATACATTATCATTTGTGATACATCTCGAATATGAGATACATAGCATTTTCCTTGTTCGAAATTCTTGTGTCCTTACCTTCTATATCTTAACTTCTTGAACAGCTTGGAGTTTTCTCTTCCCAGTTGTTCCAAGAATCTCCACGAGATAAAATATGGAGAAAGAAACACTGTAATTTCTATTACTTTTCTTTGGACTTAATTCATTGCTTTTGTGGATTTGTGAATTTTATCTTTGTTTGCTGCAGCATCAATTCATGAAATGGAGAAACACTGTAATATGGAAATTGCTGCACAGATTTTACGCTCTTCCTCTCAAAATGGTATTTGAGTTTTCTTAGCATATGGATTTTTAGCTTTTTGTCATCTAATTTCATTCCCTCAATCACAACTTGCCGTATATATATCCATTTCCAAAACTCTGCTCTTCCTCTCAAAATGGTATTTGAGTTTTCTTAGCGTATGGATTTTTAGCTTTTTGTCATCTAATTTCATTCCCTCAATCACAACTTGCCGTATATATATCCATTTCCAAAACTCTGTTATGTTACCCTGTATGTAAAAATCAGCTTTTTGTGTCTTTTCATTAATTTGGAGTTTTAAAGAAGCGATTGTGACAAGTGTGTAGTTATGCCTTGTATCAATTTCCCCTTTTCTCCCATCCTACCCCTAATTTTAAGTGCTCGCAATATTCCATCTGTTGATATCCTTTCTGGTTTGTTTGTTGTGTCTGCATCATATTAAATGATTGAAGATTCAATTTTAAGAAATGCTGGTTACTGGCAGACACGAGAGATGATGGTGAAGTTTGGATTTCGTGGTGATTCTGTACCCTGTATTCTTATTAGATGTTTCTAGATGTGTATATCAAATCATCTCTACATGAGATTTTTTTTTCAAATTTGTTTTTTAATTAATCACCTGTACAACTAGATCTGAGAAACTCAAAGCATTTCGTACAGTTATTGGTGTCAGTAGAGCAATAATTATACAATGATAGGACTTTATTTATTTTAACTAATTTTTTTATGTTTTTTTGTAGTGTTTTTACTAAGTTTTAATTTATTGTGATAGATGGAGATCATGATCACTATCAAATAGAAGGATTGATGGAGAGCCCTGCTGTGGATGATGATGGGGATTGCTTTTCATCCTTAATGTTGAATGCAACTTCTGTCAGCATTGAGACTTACTATAGTAAAGCAGTGAACTATACCCTTATGGTCACCTTCGTATCCTTTATTGAGTTTTATTTTTTTTATTTTGCATCTATGTTTTTGCTGCCATCTTCAGATTGGAGTTTAATGCAATGGTGTGTGCCAATTTTTGGGTGTATTCCTTAACACATTTCGTCAGGTCTCCTTCCTTCAAATTCTGCTTCTAATTCGGCAAATGGAACACAGTAGCACTCATTCCGTAAGCATTTATTTCAAGCATGCTAAAGAGTATTTTGTATGATCTTCACAGTATTTCTTTTAACTAGCTCTTCGCAGTCAACATTCATAGAGACTTACCATTTCAGGGAGATGATTTATATGCTGATTTACTTCTTTCAGGGGGCATCGAAAGTTTCAATTCTAATGATTGGACAACAATCTATTATGGATGCATACCTTTGCCTCATACATCTAACCGCCGGAATACTAGTAGGTGAGCATGGGAATTTTTGCTGCCAATTGGCCACATTTTAAATTGCTTGCTAATGTTCATAAATAAATAAACTGCCTGCTAGTGTGTTCATTCCAGAAATTTGGCACACTGATTCTGATTCCAGACTTGATTGGAATGACTACTGAGGAATGTTCTAAATTTAGCGTAGAATTACCATTTTCTATCTTCGAGCCATCTTATTCTCAGTTTAAACAGTCTGTTCCATGGTCCAAGTTCTAGCGGTCTCTGCATGTAGTTTGACCCATCATATGATCTCACAGACTCACCGTTTCATTTGGCTATTCAATTGATATGTTTTTGTCTCTCTGAGGTGCACTTGCAGTCTGCAGGGTCTCAATTATCAAGTTGAGAAAATTGTCTCAGTATGCCCATGTAGACCTTGATCGCTGAGTCTTGATATGGCATATCTTTGCTCTGCTTCAATCAACACCAATATCCATTTGAAAATTTTGACCCAAGAATTTCAATGTTGAGATAGAATACTAATTTCAAACTGACCAGAGGAGACGTGCGTGAACCACTTAAAATACATTTCATGCTTTGTATTTAGCGATGGACAGTGTCATTATGTGGCCTGCAACATATCTTCTGGCAACCACTTAAACCACGATATTAATATGTCAAATCAATGACCATTTGGATGGACGTATAGGATATGTTTTGAAGTCGAATTTGCACTGGATGCTTAAGCCAAGCTTCCATGTCATATAATTTTTGCATTATAAATCAACTAGCTAAAGAAGCTGCTTAAGATAGGAGACTTTTTTGGTCACTGCTGAGTTGACCAATATCTCCCATTCTCACTTTATTTTTTCATAACTAGATGGGCGGATACATATTTTCACCTATTAAATGTAGCATTTTTTTTTTTTTGCAAAGAGCATCCTTTCCCCTGCTAATAACTACAAATTTGTCTACATTTATCTTGTTCATGCAGAGTCATTATTTAATGCTTTTGCAACGGCTGCCTTTTTCAAGTTTGTAGTCTTCTCAATTTTCGAAATGAGATATCTTCTTGCTATATGGAAGGCAAGTAGACCTATGAACAATGGAGAAGGATGGGAGACCATGAGGCGTGAGCTTTCAGTTCTATATAGCCGTTTCTGTAAGTACTAATTGAACAGAGTGCTGCACTTTTTTTTTAAATTTTATAATTATAAGATTTGACTTAGAATGCTCCTGTTAAGGAAGGTCTTTGTCAAGACAAAACCCTCTGAAATGCATAACAAAATCAAGCAAGCATTATTTTCTTCTTTTTTAATCTACAGATACATGCCTGACTATTAATAGGGATTTTATCTGCTTTTATTTTGATTCCCGATGATTTTGACTCTTTGGCTTATCTAACCATCATAAACATTTGCAGATGGGATCCTTTTGGGGGGCATTCTGGTCATCTATGAATTTCATAATTATTTACAGCCTATTCTTTTCCTTATGTACTCCTTCTGGATACCTCAAATAATCACCAATGTCATTCGCGATTCAAGGAAGCCTTTGCATCCATATTACATCTTAGGCATTAGTATTACTCGGCTAGCTGTTCCATTGTATATCTTTGGGTGCCCATACAACTTCATGCGCATTGAGCCTGACAACAATTGGTGTATTTGTTTGGGAGTGTTTATTACTCTTCAAGTGTCAATTCTTCTTCTTCAGCACTATCTTGGTTCTCGATGGTTTATTCCTCGTCAGGTTTGATGCAATTCTTTTCTTCAGTAATAAGTGCTGTTTGCCCTGGAAAGCAAAATTATGCTTCATGCTTGGTTTTACATCATTCTCATTTTTTGTTTAATGGTCTGCAGATTCTACCTGAGAGATACAGCTACTGTAGAAGGTTTGACCAGCTAGCAAACCATGCTACAGATTGTGTCATTTGCATGACTTCAATTGATCGTTCACAACGTTCAAATGATTGCATGGTATGTCGATGAGGCTTTCTGTTGGATGAGTTTTTATATTCTTGGTGGCTATAACGGTGGTGCTCAATCTAATTTAGTAAATTTGTTGCAGGTAACACCATGTGATCATTTCTTTCATACTGGTTGTTTACAAAGGTGGATGGATGTAAAGATGGAGTGTCCGACTTGCCGGCGTCCACTGCCACCCGCTTAATATTTCCTCCTCTGTCTATATCAAATAGGATAGACTGATATGTCCAACTTACTAGGCATGGTAGTAACTACCCTGACAATTTCTTTAGATTTGTGATTATCAAAAGCTCGAACCTATGGTCTGTCTCTACTAATTTCTTTAGATTCACTAAGAGTTTTTCTTTGTACTTCAACTATCGCCGATTTTGTCATATATGATTTTCAAGGCAACCTGTACCATGAATTTTGTAAATAATTCTATATAATTGCTCAGTGAAATTCTTTTTGACAATAAATTTATCATAACGCTCAAATTCCTGGGCTAAGATTAACTTTGATGAATTATGCCCGCCGATTATAACTGTCAAGCCTTATGTATATATTTCATTTCAGTTTGCGATGCCCTAAGATGGAGATAATAAGTAATTAGCATAATCTTTGTTTTTCAAGCAAAAAAGAAAAGAAAAGAAAAGTGATTAACACTGTCTGAGAGAGTGTTTTACTTTATCTTATCTGTTATCTGGACATTCATTGATAGTTTCAAATCCTTCTCAACTCATTAGGTCCACCTCGTGTGATGGTATGAGATTGGACTAAGATTAAGAAAGGATAAAAAAAAAACAAGCGATGATTTTTCTAAGAGTAATAAAGAAACTCATGTTAGAATTAAAGGATATTAACAAGAGTTCAGAAAAAATAAAAGGATACTAACAACACTGAGTTTGGAAATACAGGTTACAACCAAGACCAAAGTATGCGTAAATTGCAGAAAAGCAAGAGAGAGAAGTGAAAAATTCAGACTCATTGAATACATAAATTGATGGGGAAAATCACATGAAACATTTATGATGCAATTATTTTATCAGACAAACGATTAAAGTGCACTTTGATTTTTTCAAAATTACGGGCTTATTTTGATACGAAGCCAAAAGAATCCAACACAAACCACTTAACAACTTATTCAACTACTGCTATTTGGGTTTTGGCAAACTTGCTCATTAGATTGAAAAGATATTCTAGTAGCTTTTGGCTTTGACTGCCTCTTTGGTGCTTTCTTGGAGCAGTTGTGAGAAGCGACTGAATGCACTGAAAACAAGCTTGAAAAGCACAAGGATGCTTTAAAATAGACATGTGATGCGACATGATAAATGCGAAAGTATAAACTAAATGATTATGACCGAACTTTGCGCCAAAATATCTTACTGCAACTACAAAGCAAACCAAGGCAACAAGTCGAGTTTAGGTTACAAAATAATAAGGTAAACGAAATATAATAGCATTTGTTTTCTTTAGTTGAGTCAAGAATTTTGTCAAACAGGTTGAGCGCAAAGCCCAATTAAGTGAAATAATATTTCTTATAAAGAAAGACTTTGGAGAACATACCCTTTTACATGGGGCTTCCAGGTAAGTTACACAAGTCGGTCTGCAATGAGTTTTAAAAAGTGAATCGCGAGCGAAATGAAAGAGGATGAAAGGGCAGGAAGAAGGTAAAAAGCCTGTCGGACAACCGCACGACCACCCCAACTACAGGACTAGCTCAGAACGAGCCTCTACGGTCATGGTGGCCATGGTCCACCGACTACGAGACTGTTAATCGCGCTATGATTCATCCACCATGTTTAAGTTTCTATCTACTTAGAACTCAAGGAGACAGAGGTACGATCTTATAGTACAGATCCCGTTCAAGTAATGCCGTGCCCTTTCGACGTAGAGCCGGTTTCTTAAAGACCGAGTTCTCACCATCAAACATCAATGTGCGATATTAAGTATTAACGTTTACGTTCAATGAACGTATTCTCTCTATATTTCTTGCAGCTTTCTGCACAGGCGCACACTGGTACATTTTCTAAAACAACCTTCCAACTAGTTAAAAAAATATGAAAAAAAAACTAAATAATATGTTTAAAATTTAAAATAATAATAATATCCCCATAATAATATAAAATGAATCTAAATTATTATAATTAAATTTAAAGAGACATTATTTAAATTAAAATGATGTTGAATTTTTTTAATAGTAAAGATGAAATAGTTAATATAATTGATGTATTTTTGTAATTATAAATTTTAAAAACATTTTTTTATTTAAAAAAACTATCTTATTAGTATATCATGGAAATTTTCAAAAATAAATAAATAAATCTATCCAACAATTTAGGAATTAATTTTTAGGATAAAGTATAGCATTATTCTTCAAATTTTAATTAAATTTACACATAAAGTTTTAAATATTTAAAACATATAATTTGATATTTAAAAGTTTAAAAATTAACACTAAGTTTTTAAATTTTAAAATTTTAAAATTGAACAATTTAGTTCAAAAATATTAAAATAAATATTTATGAATCAAAATTTTAAAAATTATATATAAAATTTAAAATTTAAAGAATAAATTGTAAGTTTTAAAAATTTAGAGATAGTTTTTAAGTTTTAAACATTTGATAATCAAATTATACTATTTAAAAATTTATTCGTATATTTAATTAAAATTTAAAAAATAATGATATAATTTAACTTAATTTTTATAAATAAATAATAACATTTTATACATAAAGGAAGTTGAATTCATGTAACTGTAATGTCTACACGGACATATGTGGTATTACAATACAAGTACTGTAGATAGTCCTTCTTAATTAATTATCTTTTTTTTATTGTTTAGCATTATAAATATGTGATGTGTTCAGAAAGTAAAAAAGAGAGATGTAAAGGAATAATTATGAACTTAACATAAGAATTATAAAATCAAGTGAGAATTATTTTAAAAATTAAAATAAATTATACTATATCAATTAGAATTAAAATGTAAAAGACAAAATAAAAAAATTATTGCCTAATATTATTAAAAAAAAAGTTAAAAGATTAAAGTGATAAATTTAATAAAATTTAAGAAGTAATAATCTAATTCAACATAAAAATAGTGAAAAAATTTAAAGACTAATTTATATTTTTTTCTTAAATGTATTAGGTACATTTTTACATTGTTGCATAAAAGATTATCATTGATACGAAAAGATAACACAACACTAAGATATATATAAAAATTTAGTATGAATTAACCAATAGTTTTTTAATATACTTACAAAATTAAGCCCGTGCATCATTAAATATCTTATTATTATTTTACTATTATAAATAAACAATACTTAAAAAAATTATTAAAATATTTCATGTATTAATACACAATAATTTGATGAGATTAATATGAAAACACCAACACTATACAATTATTTCCTCTAATTGTATATATATCATTTTTAAATTTAAACAAAAATTCTATCCATTATCCGAGATAATTCTCAAATAATTTAAAACAATTTTATTAATAATTGAAGTTAATCTATATAAATATATTTCATAAAAATATCATATTAATTATAATTATAATTATAATTATAATATATAATAATATTATCTCAACCAGTAGACATAGCCAACATGCCATTCTTTCCTTCGCCCAACATCTAATTCTTACAAATGAAGAATGCTCAGAATAAGTCAACTTATACATATTTTTGAACATTATAAAAAAAAAAACCCACACAATATTACATATTTTTGGACTTCAATTAACACCATACATTATAGAATTATTTAAAAAAATATAAAATTAATTATTTTAAAATAATTTCGTAATATATAAATAATTTGAACGTAAAAATATAAATAAATTTATGTATATTTATAATTCTTTAACTTACAAAATTAAGAATTCATACATCATCGAAATCAATAAGTAAAAGGAATTTACCAATTAGTCTGTGTGTAAACGTGATTCAAAATAAATAAAATAAATAAAAGAAGCCAAATCTCCCATCTCAATCTTTCGCTTCTCTTGTTGTTGTTATTGTTCTGTTGCATCTCAATGAAACAAAGAGTCTACGACTAGTGTTGGAACGAAAGAAGCTCGAAGACTTTCCTTCCAATAGGCAATAGCAATGCTTGCAGAGAATCGTTCTATATCAGACAATCTCAAAGACGATGAAGATTCTACGCAACACCAAAACCACCAGCACCGTCCCAAACAATTTCGCTCTGAATCTCAACCAGAAGATGAACATGAACAGTTCCAAAAAAACAAACGAGAAGAAGGAGGAGGAAAAGTGAGGGCCCATTTTGCAGATGAAGAAGAAGAAGATTCAGAACGAGAAGAAAAGGAAGAGGAAAAGGCAGAAAAGGAACTAAAGCAACGAGCACGAGATGAAAGGGATGAAGCAGAGGGTTATGTCCCCTCTCATTCTTTAGCTTGATCCTTGTTATAATTGATTTTTCTTATCTGGGTAGCATTCTGTTTCGCAATTGGCTGAAACGGTAACTATTTGTTGTGCTTTCAGATTATGAGCGAAGCCCATATTCTAGTTCATCCTCAGAAAAGCCTGAGTACTCCCTCTCTCTCTGTCTCTTACTTGGTATTTTTTTTGGGTCATTATGTGTTTCATTTTTTAGCACTTGCATGATCGGATCGCGTTCCGGCGAGTGTGTAGATATAATTTTTGCTGTTGTAGGACCCTTTTTGAGCAGAACTGTTAAGCTCAAAGCTTTTCTAGCTGATGGTTTTGTTTGATGAGTATCACACGTTTCAATTATAAGGGCATGTTCTTACATCCGTGTCGTCTATGCGGTCGAACCTGTCAACCTTTGAGAGATTCTTTTCTGTTTGTTAAGAATTATCATTTATGTGTCTGATGCAATTAAACTTGATAGTGGTTCTTTATACTATTATCAGCAGCGCTTCATTACGTCTGTCTATGACATCGGGGTTAAAAATTTCTGCAAATGCTAGCTATAATTTACTTGAAACTTTGCAATGCTATAAATATAAAATTGGTGGGATAAATAAATGGAATACTTTTTATGTTATTGACTTTTTGGAATTTGGATTGTCAACCTAGAGAGCCAGCTTTGAGAAGGTTAGATGATATACATTTTGAATGAAGACATAAGAACCACTCTGAATGTTTTGAATGAATGGCCAGAAGGCTTGCAGCCAATTGCAGTGTCTGGCTATGATTCTATAACTTCAGAAGTATCTACTGCAATTAGATTATATGGACGTGTTCATCCATTAACAATCCCATCTCTATACAAGAGGTCGAACATTTGGACAATCCAGATTGGGGAGGAACGCAGGGTGTGAGATGGCCACAAGGGTTTTGTTTAGGTCAATGCAGAATGTGGAGAAATGTAAGGTGTGTGAGAGGGATACCTTGACCTCCGAATACTTAAAAAAATACACACACTTGTGGCCATTATCCAAGGCAACAAGTAGCCTATATGAGACTATTGCTACTGTTTTACAATTTTGTCGGCCGTCCAACTTGGTGGCATTTAGGCAAGACTCACTTTGATGTGGTTTGGTGGTGACAATTCATGTTCAGAGTCCTTGCTATCATTTCTTTTAAGATGTTTTATCTCCATTATTTTTATCTTGTCTTCTTCTCACCCTTAATGTGGGTGAGTTTGGGTTTTAGCCCATGACTACCCAGAAAGAAAAGTCCACGATGATGAGTGTTGAATATACATCTAGGTTTTGTAAGTATTTGATCCCCACCGGGTATAGACTCTTTTATTGATGTGGTGTGCAAAGAAGGACATTCATTGTCAAAATTCCTAAATTTGCCTCTTTTCTTTTGTCAATGGTTCTAGATCTTTGTTTGGCTTGAAATTAGTGTTTTTTCCACTTTAAAGCAGTTTTTATTATATGGTGATTTGATCTCGGAATTTAATGGTTTCATCAGTATTGACAGATTTCTTGGATGAAATATTAGTACTTGGTTGTTTCTCTAATTACTTTTAGAGATGTAAAGTGTGTTGTCTCATCTCATTTCAAGTCTCGTTTAGGTTCATGGTGCAATATTGTCTCATTTCATTTAAATATCATCATATCTCAATTCATATCATTTAGATTGGAACCCTAATAGGCATAACTTTAAATATATATTGTATTTTTTTTATTAAATTTCCATTATAAATGATCATTTATCATATTTTATAGTATTTTTGTATTATTATTTGTCTTATTTAGACCCATTAGGGACAAATGAGATATCTCAATTAGTACTGTTTTATTACAATCTCATATTATTAAAAATTAAGTGAGACAAGATGAGATGAGTTTTGAAAATTAATGGATTATCTCATGAATCTCATAAACATCTCATCTCAATTTACACCTCTAATTATTTTGATGTTTTATTTTTCACAAAAAGCCCTTTTTCTGCTTGTTTATTGCACTGTTTCTTTTCAAGCATTTTAATATGTTGCCTCCTAGGATTTATTAGCAGTTTGTGTTTGATGAAATTAAAATTTTCCTCCTATTTTCTATTGCTTTTTCATTATTAGGAATCAATGATCTTTCGTACATGAATTTCCTGGCATTGTTGGGAGAACCAATGCATTATTAAGGTTCTTTTCTTTTGCAATTTCTACTCACTCTCATACATAGTTCTTATATTTTATGTATTTGGACAAGGATGATAGCCACTTATTTTCACCCCCTCATTGTTATCTTTTTTTTTTCTTTCAGGAAAAAAGATCCATTGCACTTTTTATATATAAAGATTTTTTTGCAACCAAATGATTCCATCCGTATTGTTTTGCAGGTTTGTGTTTGTAGAATTGTCAAAGATACGTAATGATGTACAATGTCCCATTTGTCTTGGTAAGTTTTGCTGCAATTTCATGTATCTATTTAATTTTGTATTATCTTTGGCGATCCCAATATGGAGAAGGGAGGGGGGGAGGCATTTTGATTCTCTCTAAGATACTGGTTCTTTGAAGGATTAAATCACTGGGAAAATGTTGATGGAGGTATCTTGATAATTCAAATGACAACTTCAAATTTAAGCTAGTTTAAAGGTTATTGAGTTTCTTCCTTTTTATTCCAAGCTTATCTTCATTAGGCACAATGATAAAGTTGTTAGAAACCACTTCTTCTGCCTAATAAACTTCTCAGCTAGTTAAAAACATCATTCCAATATCATTGACCTCAAACCATCAGCCCAAGGGGCCAGATCCTCTAGGAATTTCATTTTTTATAATATGTAAGTGAGATGTATTGAAATTGTTCTTGAAAAGGTAATTGAACTTTAGAGTGTTAATCCCTTCTAAAGTGGATAGTAGTTAGTTTGTCAGGAAAGTTCTACATTGCAGGACAAATGCAAAACATTTGTTTCAATTCTTATTTCTTGAGTCAAGTAATGATTTTTCTGCTAATATGGTGATTTTGTTAATAACCATAGTGTGGTGGGTTCTTTCATGACTTCTCTATTTTTCCCTATATATTCTTTTCTTATCATTGATAGTATGCAAGCAATCTGGTGTGAAATAATTGAACATTGTTTTTCATGTACAGGAGTAATTAAGAAAACACGAACCGTAATGGAATGCCTGCATAGATTTTGCAGGGAATGCATTGATAAATCAATGCGACTGGGGTATGTTATTCCTCATCCATAAGAATTTTTTTCAGTTATTCCAAAATATTGCAATCTATAAGATCTTACTATTTATCAGGAACAATGAGTGTCCTGCTTGCCGCACACATTGTGCCAGCCGACGATCTTTGAGAGATGATCCCAACCATGATGCCCTAATTGCAGCATTATATCCAGATATTGACAAGTACGAAGAGGAGGTATATATAACTTTACTTTTAAAAAAAAAATGTCTGCTTGGAGTTTTGCAAATAACACGTAATGCATTACTGCAAGTAGGGAAGTAAATTAAGATTAGCTTTTTGTAATATTATATATTTGTTGAATTGATAATAATTGTGCAAATGAGGCACTAATTGACTGTCCATCTGCTCTCAGGAATTGGCATTTCATGAGGAGGAGAGAACTAGAAACAAACAGGTCACGGGTCTGTATTTTCTGCATGCCTATGTATCTGTGTTACCTGTTGATAACCCATCTTGATGCATACGTCTACATTGCCTAGGTCATACACATTAAGATATTAGAAAGTTTTCCAATTCTCTTGATAGAGAATTGGCTGTTTATTTCATGCTGATCTAGGATTTTAGCAGCCTGTGACATGCCACTGCTTTTGGAAAACCTGTCATGAATCTCGACCTTATCAAATGTCCAGTTAATCAATACCTGCGGTGCTCTTGTTTCATGAGTATTGCATGATTTCATGCCCACTGATGGGCTGCCTGCTGTTACCTTGTTGCTTTACTTACAGATCCAGGAATCTATTGCCTTAATTTTTCAACGACAGTCAGAAGCTCTAGTTAAGAGACGTACAGTACGGAAAGACATATCAGATGCTCATATGACAAGAACACAGTGGAGTCATCGAAATGCTCATTCAAGGAGACGAAACAGCCAAGGTGTTGAACTACAAGGATCTGAAGACAATGACGGTGAACATGAAAATAATAATATAGGAAAAGGTTCATCTTCCACAGAAGACCATCGTGTAGAGTTTAGGAAGAGAAAACGCAAGAAATGGGCTGGTGTTCGTTCCATTCAGCCTTCTTCCTCAGTAAACAATTCTGAAAGAGGATTTGCTGAAAGTGACTTAGAAATAAGCCATGAGAATCGAGTAATCTCTCATGGTCTTGCTTGGAACTCTGAAATGCTTGCTTGGGGGAAGGGTGGTGTTCGTAGTCATACTCGTCATGGCAATGCCAACAGCAGTAGCAGTAAGATTCCTCGAAACTCTCGTCTATCCAAGTTGATTGATTACCTTTGGAGCTTAAAGGAAAATGCTGATGAGGTACAAAAAGATGCCAACAAAATGTTTTATAGAGTTATAATTGTTCTCTTGCCTTCATTGCATTTCATCTAATGGTAAAAAATATTCTTCTCGGATCATTTTTTTTTATTAATTTCCACAAGGACTCGAGTATGATTTGATGTCTTGTGTTTATGGCTTTGCAAACTTTTTACTGAAAGATCATTGTTTCTTTGCAGTTAGATATACATCTCATGCTTATTTCTTTGGACAAGAGTAGGACACCAGATCTGCAGAAACCACATCTTTGCTGTCACTCAAGTCTGTCAGTCAAGCATCTATGTGAGGTAGAGATCCTTCCTGAAATTTTATCAGTATTCTAATTCGGGTCCAGTATATTTTGTTTAGTATACATAATTCTTCTTGGGCATGATAATTTGATTTTGGATTATAATGTGAGGGGCCAAGAGAAGTTCTTGACCAAGGCTTTAACCAAGTAAATCAGGGGTGTGTTCATTCTACTTGACTCAGTTTGACTTTATTTGTTTATGCTCACTTTGATGTGGTTACCTTTGTGGATGTTGAGAAATCGTAGTAGGAAGATATGAGAATAGAAAGTAGGAAATTTTCATCATTCATCTATTTGTAGAATTATAGTAATGAGAGAGAACATCAAAACTTAAACACTGAGTTACTTCATTAACTCTAATCCTGATGAGACTCCTAACTTAACCAGGAGACTCTATACTTAGATTCATGTTGGGAACTTTCAACTCATGTAAATTTATTTATAATGAATGCCTCTTTGATTTGTCCTACTAAAAGACCTGAGTTCATTTCCAAAATGTCAGTAAATTACTCTTTATATTCTTACAATGTGAAATGCTGCCCAGCTTTTGTTCTTACTGGTGCAAGTTATGTAATTCATATGTTGCAACTCACAAATCAATATTTCATACAGTTTGTCGCTTGCCAGACACTTTTGCGAGCTGATGAAATTGAATTATTGACATCTAAAGGGGTATTCCAAGTTGACAGTGACCAATCAAATCCAAAAATTGCAACCACAATGAATTATCCAGACATGGTGTCTCTTGTGACAGATCAATTCAGAGGCGACATGCAAATTTTGAAAGCAGAAGAAACTTTGGAAGGAATCAGAGCCAATTGCACTTCCTTTAAGGATCAAATGGTGAGTTTTATTTTATTTTATTATTATCATCACTAGTTAATACATTGCCCTTATTCTTAGCTCCCCTGAGATCCATTTTTGTTAATTATGGGATCTCAATATGGCAAGTACATAATAAATACATCAGGAATGATAGAGCTCTCTTTGGTGCTCTGATAATGTGACCCTCCTGAATCAATTATTCAAGTCTTTTGAATGGACATGAGGCTCTTTATTTTGCTGTTACGTAATTGCAAGTCTTGCCCACATTCTTTGGGCTCTTGTATTTTCAAAACGTGCTTGTGTATAGTTTGATTTATTGCAAAAGAAACCCCAACCTTCTGATTTGTGTTACGAATGAGTACTTATGTGTGCAAAAGTCTTCATTTGTGACACTAATCAGAAGCTTTGGACGATCTTGTTGTTTCTTTACATTGTTTGTTCTATGAATATTGATTCCGGCTGATTACTTTATCTTTCTTTCTGCTGTTTCAGATCTTAGCTTACCGGCGGAAAGATAGTTGTGAGTAAAGTTTTGTATGCAGTTAGCGTTTCTAATTCTTGAATTTGTCCAGGTTGTATCTAATCAAGAACTTGAATCTAAATTTAGGCCAACCTTCTATTGATAAATCATAATGAAAGAAAAGGTTCTCGAATTCCTTCGCACAAGGCTGGTCCTTACCACCTCAACCAGAGGGAGCTGGTGTCTAATCACGAATATGTTATTGCTGAAGTTGTATGTTAAGAATATATCTTTTGACTCGTAAATATAAATCTGTTTTGCTTAAACACCAACTTCTTTTTTCAAAGAAAAGTTACATTGTTTCACTTTTAACCTAATTTAATAAATATGTGTTTTTTACATCATATAAAAAATGTTTAAATATTTTTTAACATGAAAAAAATATGTGCGCTGCTGCAGGGGAGTTAAAAATATTATGCTATCAATAAAAAAAAAAGATTTTAGTAGAAAGAGAAAATACATTTATGTTGAATCCGGATTCTTTTCCATTATTTAGTACCTTCTTTTTGAAGTATTATTCAGTACATTCCTATGCTAAAGGGATTGTAGTTTTTTTTACTTTCAAATATAGAGGATGGTACCATCCCTCCTAAGAGTTCAACTGGTACCTCGATTGATATTGCAACGGCTTCGAAATTGAATGTCTTTACTTTTAAATAGTTCAATTGTGCTTCCTATCGACCCAAAATTTGATTTGTCTTTATAAAATGATGGTTTAGGTAGCAAAATGAAGCTACATATCTTCCTTAAAGAGCTTTTTAAGCAGAGAGTATTATAGTATTATTGAAAGCAAGGATGAAAATGTCAATTACATTTTTGATATTATTGTGACAATGTCTTTATTTTGTACATTTTGTTAATGAAATATAATTTTTATATATTTTGATTAAATTATCATAAAGTTGTTGAGATTGTCGATAAATTTTTGCTTAAATATCATTATCGTTAAATTTTTATTTAAATGTATATTTTTTAACTAAAATTTCATAGATAGGGTGGATATTGTCGTTAAAATCTTAACAAAATATCAATGAAAATTCATTTTATATTGTCGAAATTTTTCTCTTTATAATAGTTAATAAAATTAGATATTATACTTAATTATTTAAAATCTTTTAACTACTTAATTATACAATGTTTTACAAAAAATAATATATATTTTATTATACAATATTTTAATTAATTGGTTAATATAAATATTATAAGTATTTAAAAATATATATTAAATAAAAAAATTAATTTAAAATATATTTAATTTATTGTTTTGATGTTTTATAAAATTTTATAAAAAAATTCATATTTTTGATAGAATTTTCGTGATTTTTTTCAAAATTTATGTTAATAGAGACATCATTTTTGATATTTTTGTATAACTTATATCTCTATATCTTAACCGATATTTATATTTAAAACTTTGATCCAAAGTTAAACTGAAACATGAATAGTGGAAATATGCATCATATTATTGAATTTCAAAAGTTTTTATAAAAAAAAATGGTTACAAAATGTAAGCTTTATGATAAGGAGTTCATAATATGAATAATTAGTTCTCTGACAAAAAATTGGATTATTTATTTTACGAAAATTATGTCATAAGCAATTAAGGACATTTAAGTTTGTGTTATTTAAAAAATTAATCAAATCTTGCTTAATTGTAAAAAGAAATGATGTCAAATTTTGCCTAAAATCTTAAATGAATATATCTCTTCAAAAAACAAGTTTTATATCTTCAAATTTTGCGTTTTCTCTCTTGAAATTTTTAAATTGGAAAAAAGGATAAAATTGAACCGAAAAGTTAAAGATTTTAGTGATTTAGATTATGAGTTGTGTATTAAGAAATATTGTGTTTTTTTATATTCTATTATTATGATATTTCGATAAATGCCAAATATCTTATATGCTCACTTGAGTGTCGCAGCTCATACGCAAATAATAAAACATAAAAATAACGAAGTGAAAAATTAAAAATTTTAAAGAAAAAAACGTAAAAGGAATTTGATTTATTTTTGAAAAAGTAGAGAAAAATTGAAAGGAAACGTTAGGAAAACTGAAAAAATAAATAAAAAAAAATTACATAAAAAATATCTTTTAAATTTATGTAAAAAATAATATTTAATGAATTAAATTGAATAAAATTTAACATTCAATATTAAATTATTAAAGTTTTATTTAATTAGTGACCAATCAATCAATATTTAAATTATATATTTTTTAAGTAAAAATATTTGAATTGTACAATTTTTTTAATAATGTTACAATAAAAAAGAAATAATAAAGAATGGGCGAGAGGTAAAAAATACGAACGAAAGCTGAAAGTCATCAGTGTATATTAATATCGATTCCACACATACCCTAGTTTCGCTCTCTCCATGTTTCCCACCAACGCTGGCCGTCAGGTATCCTCCAATTCTATTGTCGCCGGTCCATAGCCTCCAGTCCACTCTCCTCTTCTCTTATCTATATAGGTAATCTATCTGCCTTATCTTGATTTATTGGTTTAAGTTTTGTTCTTTATGCTTAGAATTGCCAACCTTGTATATATGGTACTGTGATATTAGCTAGTCTAGTGATCTGACATGATGATTACGTACCGTTTCAATCTCAAATGTGTTATTCACAAATTTTCAATACGTTTCAAGGGTCTCGTTTTTATTTTTGGTCTACGGCATCACAAAGTCTTGAGCTGTCCCTGTTTATAATTCTTACCACTGTTAGCTGAATAATTTTTATTTGTGCATGTTTTACTAAAAGTAAAAGGTTGCACTAATGGCTTAAGAGTATTCCGGAAGCAGCTTTTTTGCATTCTGCGTTTCCTTTTATATATTGATTTGTTTGGCTGAGGAAATGATTGTTTGCTGCTAGTGTTCATTACAGGTTCGGTGGATCCAAAGGTGTTATTAGAACTTTTCTTGGTGTTTTGTGATTAAAAGGAGGACAAGGTCTAAAGCATTAACAAGATTCAAGTTGGTGGGCCCAAAAATGACTGATGATTCAATGCCACCAACTGCTCAACTTGCACAAACAACTCTAGACAATGATGCTTTGGTCTCAGACTTTGACAAGGCACAGTTTTCCGATCGTTTCCTAATCCGAACTATTATCTCGCGACCTGATGGCGGAGCTGGACTTGCCGGGAAGAGAGTTCGGGTTGGTGGGTGGGTCAAGACGGGTCGAAAAGCAGATAAAGATTCATTTGCGTTCTTGGAATTAAATGACGGGTCATGTCCTGGGAACTTGCAAGTGATTGTGGAAGCTGACAAGGCTGATCTTGGACAACTCGTGCCCACTGGCACGTGTTTGTCTGTAGATGGCACTTTGAAGTTGCCTCCACTTGGGGTTAAGCAGAAGGTGGAACTTCGTGTTGAAAATGTGCTTCATGTGGGCCCTGTGGACCCTGCTACTTACCCATTGCCAAAGACAAGGCTTACACTTGAGTTTCTCAGGGACTTTGTTCATCTTCGTCCTAGAACCAATACGGTAAAGCTACCTCCTTTATATGTTTATATTCTTATTGGATTTTCTTATATGATATAATAGACATCTATTCTTAACTTAATTTGTTTAACATTTTGCAAGCTTGATAGTGTACTTAATTTTTTCAATTGTAAATCTAAATGTCGAAAAGGTGACTATATTTATGATTTGTGTCTTGAGGTGTAGGAAAGTTAAAGTTGAACATAGATCATTGTTATAATGTTACAAGTCACAGTGAATTTATTAAATCCAAGTGCCATGCTGAAAAAGTCTTTGATTGTATATGCATTTTCAGATTTCTTCAGTTGCTCGAATAAGAAATTCTCTTGCATTTGCAACCCACACGTTCTTCCAAAAGCACAACTTTCTCTATGTGCACACTCCAATAATCACCACCAGTGATTGTGAGGGTGCTGGTGAGATGTTTCAAGTTACAACTTTGATTAATGAAGCTGAAAGGTTGGAGAAGGAGCTTATCGAGAATCCTCCTCCAACTGAGTCAGACATGGAAGCTGCTAGGCTTGTTGTCAAGGAGAAAGGAGATATTGTTGCTGGGCTGAAGTCCGCTAAAGCAAAAAAAGATGAAATTGCAGCTGCTGTAGCTGAACTTAAAAGGGCTAAAGAGAGTCTCTCAAGGGTGGAGGAGAGATCTAAACTTAAGCCAGGAATTCCTAAAAAGGATGGGAAGATTGACTATTCTCAAGATTTCTTTGCTCGTCAAGCCTTTTTGACTGTTTCTGGCCAGCTACAAGTTGAAAGTTTTGTGTGTGCTCTTAGTAGCGTTTACACTTTTGGGCCCACTTTTCGTGCTGAGCACTCTCACACCTCAAGGCATTTGGCCGAATTCTGGATGGTGGAGCCAGAAATGGCTTTTGCAGACCTGGAGGTACTTAAATCTCTCTTGTATATTTTTTAGGATGCATGTATATTAGGTTACATCCTTTGTGCATGTGTTTATTGAATTATTTTTATTAATTTGTTTTTGCTAATGCCTAATACATTGATTTATTTTAAAGGCTATAGTGCTAATCTCATCATTCTCCTCTATATGGTCTATGAACAAAACGTCGTGGTACTGAGTGTAATTAAACCTTGATATGGTGCTCATTATAATGTTTGTTACTGTATGTACTTTGCTATGTCTCATCATCAACATTGATCGGTTCCCTACACAAGATTGTCATAACCAATGACTTCCTGGCTGTCTTCTACAATCTGCACAACGGAATTTGAATTGTGCTGTCATTTGTGGCTTCCTTGGTCTCTCTTTTCATGATTATATCAGCATCTGTCGTAATCTGACTCTGCTGATGTGTATCAATGATGAATTATGATTATGAAACTCTTTGATAAATGTGGCATCTATTTCTATATAGAATTTGTTATTGTCTGAATTTGCCCCATTGGATGACTGTTATCTGAAATCTATAATGGCTTGACCTAATTGTATTTGTATAGGACGATATGAACTGTGCGGAGGAATATGTTAAATTTCTATGCCAGTGGTTGCTTGATAAATGCTACGATGACATGGAATTTATGGCTGACAAATTCGACAAAGGTTGCATTAACAGATTGAGAATGGTTGCTTCAACCCCGTTTGAGCGAATTACATATACAAAAGCTGTTGAGCTGTTGGTGGAAGCTGTAAGCAATGGCAAGCAATTCGAGAATAAGGTTGAGTGGGGAATTGATCTAGCATCTGAGCATGAAAGGTATGAACAATCTGTTTTTCTGCCCCCCTGTTTGCTTCTATCCACTGGATGATCCATGCTTATTTTTTGTTGCATGCAGATACTTGACAGAGGTCAAATTTCAAAAACCTGTTATTGTATACAATTATCCAAAAGGAATAAAGGCATTCTACATGAGACTCAATGATGATTCAAAGACCGTGGCTGCAATGGATGTCCTTGTACCAAAGGTAGTTTCTTGCTTCATACTTAAGTCGATCCCTGTATTTTATTATGATGGAAGATAAGTGTCTTTGCTGTACGAGTGTGCTGATATGTTTCTGGTAATTCAGGTGGGTGAGTTGATCGGAGGAAGCCAAAGAGAAGAGCGCTATGATGTTATTCAAAGCAGGTACGTAATGTTGTGCTTATAACTTCTGAAAAATACGATAGGCAGATTCTCCTTTCAAATTATTGTGGTGATTTGTTTCTATGGTGAACTTATTGTGATGCATTTCTTGGTTGTTGCAGAATCATGGAGATGGGGCTACCGACTGAGCCATATGAATGGTACCTTGATCTGCGCCGCTATGGGACAGTCAAACACAGTGGTTTTGGTTTGGGCTTTGAACGGATGCTTCTGTTTTCTACTGGTATTGACAACATTAGAGATGTTATTCCCTTCCCAAGGTATCCCGGAAGAGCAGATCTGTAGTCACACACTAAACCAAGATGTATTTTTTTTTTTGGGCTTCCTTTGTTGAAATCTCAAATTTGCCTTTTAATTTATTTAAATTTCTAATACCTCGTGGGTGATTATTTTGCTGAAATCTTGTAAGGTCTGCGAAGCAAAATACTTTGTTGTGCTCCTGTTTATTAAATTGTTGGCTAAAATTAATTGCCTTTTTGCGCCCTGGCCTCAATTGTTTACGTATTATATTTTTAGTAAGTGTTATGAAATACGCTCATATGCACTCGTAAAACAGGTAAGTTTGTGGCCAGAAGATTTTACATAATGTGTACACGTTTTATTCACATAGAAAACGTGAAAAACTCAATTTACATTTGATCTAATCATTGGAGTAAAATATATCTAATAGAAGGTTGCGTACTATTGTTTTTTAGGATGATAATAATTTTTGTTATTACCATAATAAAAATAATGAAAATAAACATTTGAATGTGAAGTTGTCACTTTAGAAAATATGTTGGTGACACAGAAGAATTAAGTCCAGGATTTTGGACCTGAGTTTTTTTCATGTTTAACCCAACTCAATTCCTGTAATTTCAATTATTTTCAAGTTATTTACCGATTGATTTATACAATAAAAGAAAGAGGAAATTCAATAAAAAAATTATATGCCTCCATTTTTTTAGGAAATTCAATGACATTTTCTTTTAATGACTTGAGAATTTTGGGAAAGATACAGCTTTTTTCATGTTTAACCCAACTCAATTCCTGTAATTTCAATTCTTTTCAAGTTATTTACCGATTGATTTATACAATAAAAGAAAGAGGAAATTCAATAAAAAAATTATATGCCTCCATTTTTTTAGGAAATTCAATGACATTTTCTTTTAATGACTTGAGAATTTTGGGAAAGATACAGCTTTTTTCATGTTTAACCCAACTCAATTCCTGTAATTTCAATTCTTTTCAAGTTATTTACCGATTATGGGCATTTTACATTATAATCAACAATAAAAGAAAGAGTAATTCAATGATATTTTCTAAATTCAATGACATTTTCTTTTAATGACTTGAGAATTTTGGGAAAGAATTGTTATACAGCTTTTTTCATGTTTAACCCAACCCAACTCCATTTTTTTAGGAAATTCAATGAAATTTTCATTTTTTAATGACTTGAATATATAAGTAAGTCTTAAAGAATTTTGGGAAAGAATTGTTATACATGCTGATGATACAAATAACTTTGTACTACATAAGAGAGTTCAAGAATTCTTGAACATTTGGGAATAAGTTGTGCCATCCCCATCAATCATCTCATGTTAGTAGCAGCACTCGAAATTGCAGGTTTCACCATTCTTCTCTTCTCTTTTCTTTTTAGCACTCGTAATGATGGTGATTTTGCTTTTGTTGTATCCTTTTCCGATCTATCCATTTTGCAAACGAGAAAATGCAATTATATTTTTAAGAGAAAATGTGAATTATATAAAAGTTCATTCAAATTAGAAAAAACTAGGATTACTTTTGTGGGTAGAATGGATTGTGAAAATTGGGCACTGGTCTTGCATGAGGTACCAATGTCCTCCTCAATTGTTTTAGTGCTTTCTCTTCTTCTAACTGCACATATTTGGTTCAAGTTTAGTTTCACTTTAAACAACAAATGGCATAACTCGAGATAAAAATTTCCGTACCATCCTTGCTGCTTCGCTTTCCTCTCTGTATCTCTTGTACATCATTTCCTTTTCCTTAATCTTTAATAGTTCAAGTTTTATTATTAGAACCAAGACTAAATATATCTATAGTAAGTTTCACAAAAGATGGCAAGCAAACTCCTAGTAGAACAACTACCTTGTGATCAAACTCTGCTCTATCTACAGCTCGATGATCAACATGCATATTGAATTCTTGAACTTGTGTAAGAGGCTTGCGTACTTTTTCGGGTAATGGAATTGGGTCCCTGCATCACATATAAAAAGGAATGAATAAGAAACCATTCATTCATCACTTCATTAAATCTCTATCATCAATGTCTGAAATCATCTGCTTACTCCCTGCATTCATAAACAAAATGGAATGAGAAACCACTCATTGCTTTCACTAAACCTAAATCTATATCAAGGGTCTGAAACTTCTTACTCTTTAAGGATTGGCTGTGCTTTAAAGAGTCTCAATTGGGCTTCTTCCTCCTCTTTCCTCCGTCTTTCTTCCATTTCTCTCTGCATTTCCTCTTCATGCCTCACCAGACTCTCTAGTTGGAAAGGCTCAGGTCTTGTGCACTGCTTTGGCTCTGGTTTAGGAGGAACCTGCACATGAAAAAACATTAGTTAGTTATTCCTAGCACCAACTTACTGTAAAGAAAGATAACAACCAGAAAGTGAGTAATGAATTTCTTTACCACAGGGTAGTCAGTGGTGTAAGGATAAGGGTTAGCTTTTTGAATCCTTGCTCTTTCGTCGTCCAATTGCTTTTGAATAATTTCCATCACAAATTTCCTTTCTTTCTCAGTCCCTCTTTCCTGATCACACGAAGACATAACAAATGAGCAAATAGTCAAATGAGCAAATAGTATCTCACACTGTCAATAGTTTTGTACCAAATGAGCAAATAGTGGTAGTGGTAGTTAGTTACCTCTGTGTGCAGATGGAATGGATTTGGGGTTGTATTTTTTGGAATTGGTTTTTCATGTTGAGGTTCAGAGTTCAAAGACAACTGTAAACAAAGAAAATATATGAGCGACTAGTTTGCCACGTACTGGTGTTAATTTTCTAAGTTTAACAAAATTGATTACCTTATCAAATAAGTCAAAGACTGCAGATGGTGGTGGAATTCTCTCATCCGTTGCAAAGTGAAACTCTTGAGGTATGGTAATTTGTTTCTTGGTGTTACAAAATATCCCCATCTCACCCTTACTGTCAAATATCTAGAAAAGAGAATGAAGTTCTTAGGTTGCATATTGGTTTGAGTTCAAATTTGAGTGGAAAACTTGTGTAGCATTGCAGCAAGTAAGATACTTGATTATCAGTTCCTGTCGGAAAAAAAATACCTTCTTATTCAAAGGCCTAGCCTTAAATTTAGGGACTTTTTCAAGTTCCTCCTGCTCAATTTCCAAAGAACTTTTCACTTTAGTTGGACGTGCCCTTAGTAATGTTTGGAGTACTGGGGTTTTAGGTTCTGTAAGATAATGAGGATTTCGTTCTTTTTCCTGTCAGACAATATGAAGAAGAATAAGGTTGGTTTGCAAGATAAACTGATTATGCCAGAAAGAAGAATGGAACCATCACAAAGTGTTACCTGATGTGATGATTCGGTTGAAGCTACTGAAGCAGTTTCTGCATGATGATTGGCCCTTTCCATAGTTTCGAAATGGAATTCCTACAAAAATTGGCAAATATAATAAGATCTATCACCAAACAATATTTCACTACTAAAAATTTTCATTAATTGTTGTTACCTGAAATTCTGGAGGCTGTGGTGTACTTCTTGGTATTGCAGGTAAGGTTGGGGTTTTGAAAATCTGAAGTAAATAGCATAACAATTCAGAACACATATATAGCATATGAAGAAAGCAAGCAAGAAATGCTTAAAGGAAAAAAAGAAAAAAAGCATAACCTTTTTATTAAATGGCCGAGCTTTGAACTTAGGAATTTTAGACATCATCTCTTCCTCAAGCTCGGCAGAGCTTTTTACTTTGACAGAGCGAACACGTTGAGATGTTTCAAATTCTGGCTCTTTTGGCCTTGTCAGTGTGAGTTTAGCATTCATCTGGATAATAGAAGCAGCATCAACATGAGCATTACATTACAATGAAGAAATTCGGGCGAATGATAAAAAAATAAAAAAAAAGACTTGATTCTCTTACATGGGAGTCAGAACTATTGACATGTGGCAGTGATAGATCTCTGGTACTTGATTGGAACTTCCTCATCATTTCTGCCATTGAAACAAATGGCGCTGCTGGTTCTCGAACATAAATCTATGAAAAAAAAAGAAAAAAAAAGGTACAATTCTGAATTAAATAGAACATCTAAATAAATCTGAAACAAAATTCAAAAACTGGGTAAAAACCACATACCATTCTGTCCTTTTGAGTATTCTTATTAGCAGTGGAAGAGCATACATTATGGTTGCCATTTACAAGACTTGATTTTTTTTTGTGGGGTAAATTGTGGGGCTTGGGGTTGAGAATCTAAATTTAAACCAAAAAAAAAAAAATCACTTTCAGATTACACATATCATAAATTAGGTAACTTCTCAGAAAGAAAGAAAAGAAACTACTAAATCACCTGTCTTGTTTTTCCTTCTTCCAACTTTTGCCTCTTAATTGCTTGGTTTTCTTGAGCCAAATTGAGAGTCCCAGCAGAGTCTTTCACTTTTGTTTTCCTAAGAAGTTAATATAAGTGTCTCTAATCGATACCTTATCGCATATGAATATTGCAACGCTCCACAACAAAGGGAAAAACTACACCTACCTTTTCGCACTAGAGGATTTGATGTTTTTAACTTGGGTTGACTTCAACGAACTCTTCGGTGGCTTGAGGGCAGATGGGTTCCTAACTAAACTTGCTATCTGCTTAGCTTTTTGGAGCTTCTTGTTGTCAGTCAATGAATCTCGCTTCTTAGATGTCGTTGTGGGAATTGGCGTGCAAGCTTCTTTTGTGTCAATGATCACAACGGAATAAGAAGCTACTTGAGATGAAACTCTGAGATCAACACAAAAAAAACACACACAATTAACGAAGAAGAAAATCAAAAAAATCATATTTACTCTGTTTATGTATTCTGATGAAGTGCCTTAAGTAAAAGTCAAACCTTTCGTTCTTCCCCTTTCCAGTAGAATCCTGAAAAGTTATGCTTCAATTAGATAACGGTCAAAAACAAGAAACATCACTGCAGGTAAAGATTCGGTAACTAATTACCACTCTGATGTTCTCTTCTGTGACCTCTACAGGAGTTACTTGTTCCTTCATTTCAGGAACAACATGCTCAATTTGAGGTTTGATTTCTGAAATATTATCCGTACTTTTTGAATCTGATGACAAATCAAAAGTCTGCAAAATATATGAAGGAAATTAGATCTGATAAGATGAAGGTTCATTTATAGCGACAGAAAAAAAGGCGTAAAAGACAACCTCCTGTATCTGCTCTGCTTGGCTAAAGTCGCATAAGCTCTCAACAGTTAAAGACCTACCAGTCTTGATTCTAGGCATAAAAGCTGCAAATTTTATACCCAGAAAAGATTCAACACTCGTAAGTTTAACAAGAACAAGAATGAAAAATCATTTAATGCAAAGAAGTTAAAAAGGTCTCCAAAACTTCGCAAGAATCGTTACAGTTGGCTACGCAAAAAAAAATGTGAAATTGTTACATTAGCTGTTTGTTTTCCACTGAAGTAATTCTGAAAAACCATTTCTACAATTCGTCGAGTGGCGGAAACTAACAATGTAAAATCACCAGAAAAAGTTACAATTTTTTTTGCCTAACCCCATTTTAGGAAAATAGAGGAATGAAAAACCAGACATGCAATATATCTCAGAGACATAACATGAACTATAAACTCCCAATAAAAAGTGAGACACGAGCAAGCAAACCCTGAAGATAAGAATAAAGAAGAAGACACATAGGGAAGATAAATAAATTAAATCGGAAAGAAAGAGAGAGGAAGAACATACGAGATGGAGCATAAGCAAGAGCCGTTTCGAACCAGAGCTCGGCCGCACAGACCTCATCCTCCGACTCACCCTTGATGAAGTCGAAGAATTGGGGTGCCAAGAACTCGTAAGTCTCATCGATCATCATGGCCATCGATGTCGGACCAGAGTTTGATTGTTCAGCGACCGCCATGAAAAGTGAGGGATTTAAATGCGATTGTTGGCGGTGTTTGTGATTGTGATTGTGTGTGTTAGTAGTGTGAGAGAAGGTGAGAAAGGCTAAGTTTGATTTCCTTCTTGGACGATACGAAGAAGAAGAACTTAGCGGGGTTAATGAGAGGGGAAGTGTAACCGTTGGGTGGTCCAACGGTCAAATTTTTCAAATTTAGGGAGTGCTTCTTAGACTGAAATGACCAGGTGGTATACTGGTATGCGACTATTTTCATTTGATCAGACCAGCATTACGATGTCGTTTTATGGGTTTTTCTTACAAGTTGAAGTCCAATAATAGAAAATATTAAAAAAAATGTTATTAATATTAGTAGATGTTTGTTTGATAATAATATAAATAGTAATAAAAATGATTCATAATATTTTAATTTTAATTTAAAACATTTCAATAATAACAAATAATGATCACATATATTTCAAAAATACGTTAAAATATGTTATTTTTTTCATATATTTATAATTATTTTCATTGTACTAGTTAAATAAACATAATAATAATAATAATAATATTTTTCAATTAAATCTCATTTATATCATGTAGTGTAAAATTTGCATAAATTGTCAACTAAGTAGAAATATCACTAAATATTCAACAATAAAAACATAAAAGATAAAAATGAGATAGTGATATTATCATAATATATATTATTGTTATTATATTAATATTTTATTAATGATACATTTATTAAATAATAATAACAATAAAATGTAAAATAATACTATAAATAAAGTGAATATTTTATGTATTTTATTTGTAATAATAATAAAAATTATTGTACAAATATCATTATTGTTAAAATATGTTATATATATGCCTAAGTAATTTATGTTTGTTTTTTATTAATGATACATTTATTAAATAATAATAAAAATAAAATGTAAAATAATACTATAAATAAAGTGAATATTTTATGTATTTTATTTGTAATAATAATAAAAATTATTGTAAAAATATCATTATTTTTAAAATATGTTATATATATGCCTAAGTAATTTATGTTTGTTTTTATTAATGATACATTTATTAAATAATAATAACAATAAAATGTAAAATAATACTATAAATAAAGTGAATATTTTATGTATTTTATTTGTAATAATAATAAAAATTATTATAAAAATATCATTATTTTTAAAATATGTTATATATATGCTTAAGTAATTTATGTTTGTTGAGTGAACCCTGATTAAGATTATTAATGCAAGAGCATGGAGGGATAGGATCATCTCTATTATAAATAGATATTATATTAATACATTTTGTATATCCATAAAGTAATATTATTTCACAAAATTAAGAATGATTTACTTAATTCACTCTTTTAACAATACATTATTAAATTTGATTAGATAATATATAACTTTTATCATACTAATATTATTAATTATTTGCATGCATAACTCGTGAGTTTTCACTGTACCTCTATCACTTAAATTTAACTTTTGTTTTGGTTCATATATACATTTTTATTTTGGTCTTTAGATACCCAAAATCTATTAAAACAATACTAATCTACATAAAAGTAATACAATTTGTATATTAATAAAGTAACATTTTCATAAAAACAATATAGTTAAAATGACCATCATGTGTAACACAAGTGAGTTTTTAACATCAAAATATATTAAAATATAATATCTATTTATAATAATTAGGGTACCAAAGTTTAAAATGAATAAAAATTAATATATCATATGTATTATTTAGTAACATTAGAGGTAAACTTTAATAAAAAACTAACCATTTAGATAAAAGTTATAAAATTAATGGATCAAATATTAAAAAAATAAAATAAGAAATCAAATTATAAAATGTAAATTGTTTAGCTTAAATTAAATATCATTCTTCTAATTACAAAAGTTAGAGCTTACATCTAGACTAAAATCACACTTATTATGGCATAATCACTTGATTACACGTCTCATTTCTTATTTTATATATACATTATTTTCACAAGTAATTCCTTTTGTTCATACTAAAACATAAATTTTATGTTAAATTTTAATTATTTATCTAGTCATGATCTAAATAAAATCAATCTTTTAACTATAATTTTTTTCATAAAAAATTATTATATTTTTTTAATAATCATCATTCACATTTGTTTAGGTGTTTTGGACTAAGGTAGACGACATACTCCATGTTCACAGACTATATTCACACGAGATATTATGAGGTGTATATGAATATAAGCATATTTACATATTTACACGAGGTGGTTTGCGTACGATGTATGATGTATATGAGGTATGTCATACACGAAGTGTATTAGTACATGAGAAGCTTTAGATGTATGACCCCAACGAAGTAAACGAGATACAAGAAATAAAAAGGAGACATTAAGACATGAATTGTAGAGACACATAGACGTAATCCCATTTGATTGCACGTTTGATATATTCATTCTAATGGGGTATCGACATGTGAGGATTGATGGTGTCCATATATATGAACCTATGTGACCTATTATACGGATGTAACTCTCTCTCTCTAATATCTATCTAAACCCTATAGTACTTGGTAATTCTTTCCAAAAAATTAACATCCATCGTGGTACCTCCTCCTAATGAGGTACTTCTTATTAACGAAGTATCTTCTACCTACTTGGTACTTCTTATAAATAAAATACATCATCTTAACGAGGTACTTCTTATCAATAAAGTACCTCATCTTAATGAGGTATCTCTTATTAACAAAGTGTCTCCTCTAAATAAGGTACTTCTTATTAATAAATTACCTCGTACCAATGACATATTTATTATAAACAAGGTATCCCTACCAACAAGGCACTTCTTATTAATGAGTTATCTCCTCTAAGTGAGGTACCTCTTACCAATAAAGTATCTCTTACCAATGAAGCACCTCTTACTAACGAGATACCTCTTACCAATAAGGTATCTCTTATCAATAAAGCATCTCTTATTAGCAAAGTAACTTCTACTAAAAAGGTACCTTTATTAACAAGGAAACTTCTCTAAACAAGATACCTCTTATCAATAAAGTACTTCTTCCCAATGAGGTACCTCTTATCAATGAAGTACTTCTTAGTAACGAGGTAACTCTTATTAACAAAGTACCTCATATTAATAAGGTCCTTATTATCAACAAGGTACCTTCTTTTAGTGAGGTACCTCTAACAAAAAAAATCACCTTTTGCCAATGCGGTACCTCATGTCAACAAGGTACCGCTTCCCAATGAGGTACCTCTTATCAACTAGGTACCTAATACTTTGAGGTACTTATTATCAAGGTATCTCCTCCCAAAGTAGTGTAACTATCTATTTAAATGATACACCTCAGTAAGAATAAGATTATTTCATCTTGCTTCAAGATAAAAAAAAGTGGGTAACTTAATGTTCATATATTGAGGTACCAAAGTACTTACACAGGGTAGTTCGAGGTACCTATCTAGTGAATTCAAGAGTGGATGCGATGTACATAAGGTGCATTGGGTACCTAGTAATGTACTCCGAGAAAAATGATTCTTTCATCTTGCTTCAAGATAAAAGATGAGAACTTAATGTTTAAGTGTTTTAGACCGGGGTTCTCCATATTTCATGGGCTACACTCACACAAGGTGTATATGAATGCAAGAAAATTTACGCAAGATGGTTTGAGTACACGAGGTGTATGATGTATATAAGGTGTGTCATCCACGAGGTGTACTGGTACACGATGAGCTTTAGATGTATGATTATAAGAACTAGTAAGATGATAAGAAGACATGAATTGTAGAGATATATAGACGTGATCTTATCATGTGGTAGTGATATGATTGTAAGTTAGATATGATCGTTCCAATAGGATACCGACACCTGAGAGTGATAGTGTCTACTCTTTTTTTAAATCCTATAGCAATTTGTAATTATCTCTAAACAACGTCAATTTAAACAATTTTGTTTATTAAATTAGTTTTAGGAAAAGTATTTATTCCTACTACTACCTAATAAATATATCGATGTACATTAAATCATAGAAAATATTAGAGCAAACATCTTTAAGATTTTATAAAATTGTAAAAAAAAAATCATCAACTTTAGAAAATAAACAAGTGTAACATTTAAGTTATTGATGTATTATATTATCATTGTTTGGGTATTGTGTACCAAGACACCTCATATGCTTAGACATTCACACAGGGTGCATGAGTTGCATATGCGAAAATAGGATCACACAGATTGCTTTGGACATACAAGGTGTACAGTGTGTGAGGTGCACTTACATAGGGTGGTCATGGAAAATGAGGTGCCTTAGGTGTATGATCTTAATGGGATGATCGAGGTACACAATCTAATAAAGGACATAAACATATGTATTGTAGAAAGCACAAACATAACTTCATCATATGATAGAAGATTTGATGACAAGTCAGGCACGGTTGTTCCATTAAGGTGTCAACACCTAAGTGTAGTAATCTATATATATGGATCCAAGTGATCTATTAGAAGGATTTGACTCTTTCTATCATCTTTCTAACTCGTTGGTATTTAAAATTCTCTCCAAACAACCATCCATTTAATATCTTGATTTTATCATTTTGTTTTCAAACACTTATCTTAAAAACATTTAAAAAGCCATTACAATGTATGCATTTATTGTTTTTTAAATAAATTTGAAGTATCTTTTTGTTATTTTAGTAAACTTAAATAATTTTTTTGTAACTATCCTAAATCATATGTAATAGAACTTTATTATAATGTTTTTTATAGATTCGTGTCAATTTTTTGTTGAGTGAAAAAAAAGGTCATGCTAATTCTCCTTTTGATAGAGAAAAAACTTATTGAATTTGTTAACAATTTTGACGTCTCTTTATCTTAATTACTTGCATTAAATGTCATTCTTTCAACTATTAGTTTTTCTTTGGTAATCACCGTTTATAATTTTATATTAATATTATATGGATGTATAATATACCATATGTAATACAAAAAATTTATCCATGTTTTATATAAATTTATGATATTTTATGGTTTATTTAATGATCTTAGGTAAAAATCAATCCATTATTTCAAGTCAAAGATTCAACCCATATCAAGTATTATTTAATCTAAAAAAGATTAAAAAAAAATCGTGATAATTTTATGGTTTGTGTTAGTAAAAAAAATGTGAATTTTATCTTTTTTGTGGAAATTCTATCCCTTGTGAAAGTGAATTGACAATGACATTGAAAAAGAAAAAAAGGCACCTGAGGAAAAAATTAATAACTATAATTTTGTACATTTTTGAGTCATATGATTCCCATTATAAGTTATTCATCAGGTTAAACTTTACAATTGAAGACAGTAGATCACTTAAAGTCATTTACTTATGAAGTATAGCATCTTAATTGCTTTGTTCTTTATGTTCTCATTCCCAATTTTGTCTCCTTTATTACCTAATTTCCACCTGAATTTTATTCGTCGTAAGTATTCTTTAACATTTAGCTTTGAAATCTTTTTATAGCTTCGATGACAATTTCAGCTAATATTTTTCATTAAGTTCAACAAACCTAGTAGAGCATTGGCTGATCATAATATATACAGATATGTTGTTGACACCCTAAATGTGACTTCATAATATGCACAATTTTTATAAAATTATTTTGAGAATTAAAGAGGTTAAGTAATTTTAAAATTTTAAATTAAATATAGATAAATCATTTATCATAAATGTGACAATTTGGTCTAATACAAAATAATACTCTTACATGGTTTAGCTACAAGTTATGCCGAACCCAAAAATAGAATACTTCACGGACAAGCTTTACGTGCTACATAAAATGCTAATGACAATTCGAATGAGACATACAGATCTTTGGGGCATTATAACTCAGTTATCCTTGCAATTTCTTGAGTAATTGGAAAATGACAATCTGGACTGTGACTGGAAAAAATCAAAAGATGTCGCAGTTCCTAATGATCTCTTAGTAGCATTTGGTGAATCCGATAGTAACGGTTCATGAACAGGATTTCTGCTCTTGGATTGAGTTATCGACAATGGGGAAATTTCTTTCTCTATGCCCCTTTGTTGGGATTCAATGTTCCCTAATGACAGGATAGGCCCACCCAAACGCTCGGCTTGCTGAAGAATATTGATTTTACTAGGTCTGTAAGTGTACCTGAAGTACTTGAGAGCTAAAATGGGACCCATCCCTGCTCCAACAATGAGCTGCAATGGAATCAAGTTTCTATCAGTAAATCTAAACAATAGCTTCAACCAGTCCTAGTAGGCACCTAAGGTAAACAATCAGCAAATCGACCACAAGCAGTTTTCATGAGCTATCTTCTTTCTTTTTAAAATTATTTCAGAATATTTTTTTCATGAATACGTTTAAAAGGGGGAAGAAAATAGAAGAGAGCAAACAAAACTAGTTGAGGAAAGGTATGGTAGCTCATCCCTGGGAAGACAATTGAAGAATCTCTGCTTCAAGGCTCCATTTACACACAATTTTAGGCTATAATTATTTAACAATCCTAGGCTATATTAAGAGAAAATCCACAGGAAGGATAATTCATGATAGTAAGCAAAGGGCAACTTACAAACAATGTTATCCAATAAGATGGTTGTCCACATAAGCGAAACATAATTGTGTACATTCCTGATGATGGAAGAGCACTGAAGATCCAGTTGATAATGTAGAAGCCAGCCAAGTTTCCCCATATAGCAAGATGCTGTAAAATAGTAAAGGAACTGGGAGGCAACAATGATGAAATTCAGGGAGTAAGCAAAAGCTCAAATGAAAAATTCCACAAACTTTCAAAAGTATCAAGTTTGATAATTTCAAATTTAGGTAAAGTAAAGAATTCAATTGATAATTAAAAAAGATTGCCATCATTTAACTCTGACCAATCAGATGAATTCAACCAATACCATAGCCAGTCCATGCAAGGTTTTCAATTGTAATCAAATTGCATAAGCAGGTAAAGCAAATGGTACTTACTTCGTCTCTAATGCCATAACAAATGCTTGCAACCAAATACATCCAGAGAGTGCAACAAGTGAAACCTCCTCCATTTCACTTTTTTCGTACGCATAGGCATGGATGCTGATTAGAAATACAACAATTGCCTGAACATCAACAATAGTATTAGAAAAATGGACTAAAAATCCACAGGAAAGCAATTTTCGATCAAGGATAGGAAGTTTTTTATATAAGTGAATCTCCTAAAGACATGCCCCATCACAGAGCTATAGTAAGGCTTTAACAGGGAACAAAATTGATAAATAATGTTCTGAAAGCATCACCCTTCACATCACCTACATGTTGATCTTGAATGGAAGGAGTCGGTAGCTTTAAGCAATATCTTATGAAAATTCAAAGTAAAACTAGTACAAGGAACTTAAAATGTCATTTCTCCCATGAAAATTCTACGAAGTGTTTAAAATTGTTACCTCTGCATTTTACAGTTTGAATTAGTCCACAAGAAATGTATATATTTAGCAGGGATACGAGTAAGACATCAGACTCAAGGATCCTTTTTTTAATTGTACGTGATGATTCCAATCACTTAAATAGCTGAATATATGTTCAAATATTTTCAAAGTTAAAACATTGATGAACTGTTGTGGACTAATGTATCATCAGCAGAATTAGCTTAGAAAGAAGAAAACTAAGTTACACTCACATGAAAAAAGGACCGGCCAAACCATCCAGCAAATGTGCTAGGATTAAGAAGCCTGCATGAAGATGATAAAGTTCAGTGAGCTGTATTGCATTATACACTTCTCATAACACGGGAATTGCTAATTTTGAGTGCACGTTCCAAATCTGAAAATATGGGTGAATAATGTCATAAGTCTAACCTTCCGGCTTGGCAATAAAATAAAATTTGTGGATGTTGCATCACAGTTTCTTCACTAAGGTCTTTGTCAAGGACACTAACTAGAACAGGAACACTAGTGTAGAAAACATTATAAGCCATCAAGCTAACAGAATTGAAAAGACTGGTTCCTGAGACACCTGAAATGAAAGAGAAGCTGAAAATAGACTAGAGTAAGTTTACCAGAAATAATATCAAAGATACAAAAGAATACAAGATGAAATTTTGAGATACACTAAAAACAACTCACAAGATTTGGATGAAACATATCACCAGTGACTTGTAAAAGGAATACTGCGACAAGAATGATGTACGGTTGTAAGAATAACGGCCATGGACAAGTATCAATCTTTTAAGAAATCTGAACTCTGCAAACAAGGAGAAACAGGTGAGAATACCAACATTTATAAGGATCTCTCTAGATCAAATTTCAGGCATGTTTCAAACAACTTACTTCCTATACTATAGTCAGCTGCCCTTGCTGCCTGTAGTCCCTCTCTACCACTAATACCAACGCCAATGTCAGCTTGCTGTATCATCCTAACATCATTTCCACCATCCCCAATAGCCAATGTTCTATAGTCACAAGATTTTAGAATCTCCACAAGCTGTACAAAGTAAGATAGTAGTAAATATTTACTCTCCTGTTTCAATTTGCAATATGAGAACATAAACTATTAACAGTACACAAATACTACTTGACTTAATGAAACGAAATTGACTGATTTGATGGTTTAAAAACTGAAAAACAAGAAGTCAACAAATTGGAAAAGAAACTTTGAAAAGTCACCTGTGCCTTTTGGGATGGTGTAACACGACAGCAAATAGCAGTCCTTGACAATATTGCCAATTCAGTAAATGCTCTCCGATAATGCTTAAGAGCAATTTCAAGAGCCCAGCCATCAATAACAAATGCGACATCCTGTCAAAATATTGGAAAGACACATAAAAGGTTCTTAAAGTTGTAGGTACGGTCAAAAATAGAAAAGTCAAAAGACTAGCTGACTAATAGAAACCTCCTGTATCATGATAGTAGGTACGGTCAAAAATAGAAAATTCAAAAGATTAGCTGACTAATAGAAACCTCCTGTATCATGATAAAGGGGCTGTGTGTATCTTCCAGGCTTCAAGGAGATAATTTCATGAATCCAAGCCAATTGTATGTCAAGTACATTACTATTTCAATATTTTCATGACCACATGCTTGAGTATGAATACTGACAGACGTTTCAATTCATCTGAATTTAAAATTGCAAAACAGGGGTGTATAAGCTGTACCTTAGGTTCTGAAGTAGTAATCCTCATTGTAAGTAAGACCCTCTCTAAACTTCTATGAACCTCATCTTCAGTTTTGCCATCAATCAGCAGAAGCTGGCCTTTTGGTTCTGCCATCAAATATTACAAGAAAGCAATAACAGTTTTAGCATAAAATTTGATGATGAGACATACGAAATCTACAGCGACTTTCAGAAATTCAATTAAACATAATTGCCAAAACACCGAGTTAAGGACCCCTTCCCATCACGTGTGAAAATTTCAGAAAGAAAAACAAGAGAATATATCTGTGGGAATCAGATGATGGGAAACCAAGGTCAACCAATTTCGAATAAGGTTAGTCTTGCAAACATTTCCATGAGAAGAAGCATAATTAAAATATGGTTAAAGATCATGTTCTCGTCATCATCCACCATGTATTAATTATCTGACCCAAGCCTAATAAAGATGAATGTGTGTCCATATAGCCAAGTGATGGAAGATAAAAGATGTAAAAGTATTATGTTATGTAGATACATAAAAATTTAGCAAGACATACTAATTAAAGAGAAAAAAGCCACATTGAAAAGGAAAAATAGATTTGTAGCTGACGTAGAGAAATATGGTGTACCCAAATAAGTTCTAAAACCATAAAAATGATAGAAATAAGCACAAGAAAAGGACAATTAGTTGTTTTAGTAAACATGGTTACCTGGTGAAACAAAATTGCAAGAAAGAGCAATCTGTATGGCAGTACTCTGCTTATCTCCAGTAAGCATCCAAAAATTTATCCCTGCTTTTCTGAGTGTTTCAATTGTTTCTGGCACACCATCCTGAAAATTACATTTCAATTCATGACATAAATCAGTACGTACAAGGCATAGCAATAGCAAAAGAAAAAGTAAGAGATATATCCAATTTCTGTGGAGATAAACTTTTGTACTCATTGGGGAAATATTTACTTGTAAACGATCTTCTATTGCAGTGACTCCAAGGACCTCGAAATCATGTTCTAATCTTTGACAGACCTCAGCTATCCTCCACTGCACCAAAAAGAGAATTTAGGGGAAGAACACAGAATGGCTAAGGCATAACAAAAGAAAAAGTATCCCATAACTACTTTACCTCCCTATCAATCAATGTGTTATTAGCCTCTTTAAACATCAAAGACCATTCTCTATATTCATCTTCCTCCAGTTCACGCCAAGCTAGACATAGGGTACGAAGACCCATTTGAGCAAATTGTTCCACAGCTTCAATAAACGTTCTTGTCTGCTGTCCTGAAGTAGGAATGCAAAAACAAAACTAGTCATACGCACTAATCGATTTTCCCATTCTAATCAGATGCAAATAGCAGAGAAGTAAAGAACTGCAATGTCTAAGATCAACCAGAAAAAGCTGCAAACTAAGAAGCCACTGTATCATAAAGAGCAAAAGCAGATTAAAAGAATCCATGAAAAACACAGATGAATAGAAACAACATATAAGAACATGATCTAGGTCAACAAGAATACAATTATTGATTCAGACGAGTGAAACATACTGAGCACTTAGTTCATCATTATTCTTGACAAAATTAGTGCCTATATATCCAAGGCACTTTCACACTGCTAAAAAAGATGAAGAGTGCACCTTCCCATAAGAAAGCAATAAAAAAACATAAGCAAAAACTACTCTTACCACTATACGTATAAGGAAGAATTGCTTCATCTGCACCCTTGGAAAAAAGTATAATCTTTCCATTCTGACAATCCTTCACCACAACTGACATTCTTTTCCTATCAGAAGTGAACTCCAAAGTTTCCAGGACTTCAAACTGAATTCTTGAGCCATTGAACCTGATATCTGCAGTATCAACGGTTAGACATTAGGCCCACATGAACACGATCATCAGTTGAGTACAATATATCATTACAGAGAACAAATGTTGTACCAAGAAGATTCGCATTTTTATTGTAGAAAACCATATGCAACTGAGCAGCAGCTTGGACAAGTGCATCCTCATCCTGTGACTGTGCTTTGTACAAGATGGTCCCAGTTTTGCTATGAATAACAAAAAAGAATATTAATAACTACAAAAGTGTACCCACGATTTAAATGAATAGTAACAAAACATATGAAATGATTTCATCCCTTGTTAAATCTTAAAACTTGGGATCTTTCCATTCTTTTTTTAATAAGAAAAAATCCCAGGATCACACAAGGAGAAGCACCTTTGGATAGGTATAACTGTATTACATATCGTCATAACTGTAAGGAAACGTAAGGCATCAGGAGAGCCACTAGCAACAGCATTGAGCAACCTTGAATCTGCACATTATAGATTAAAAAATGAAACTGAAAAAGGCACCAAAGAATGGATTAACATTTCAGGTGAACAACTTTGTGCCTTTATGCGTGACTATTGACTAAGCATAAGGCATATACAGCCCAATCATCTATTAATTGCATTCTAGATGTGAGGTTTATAAGATAAAGATTATCCCAGAAGTCCAAGGTCTACTAAGCTATCAAGAGATGGTCCAACATGAGTTTTCAATTCTCACAGGGTCAACTTAGCTCAAGAAGAAATACAAGGAAACAAGTAAAAGTTTATAGAGGAGAAAAATATATCAAACCTTTTAAAGCATCTCCTGTCTCGTTCCCATAAAAGATGCCATTGATACAACACCTTCTAAAAATCATCTTATTTTCAGTCAGGGTCCCAGTTTTGTCAGTCAAAATGTACTCAACTTGTCCCAGGTCCTCACTAATTGCTGTACTGCCACATATTACACATATTTCTCACAAACATATCAAAGAAAGCTTGACTTTTTCAACATATTTGAAGTACGGCATCTTCCTGAAAGACAAATAGACTCACTTTGTTGCATGAGCAGGGGTGCTTGTTTCTTGATCAACCATTTCATTGTCCCAATCAATAAACTTTGCATATAAGCTCTTCACAAGGTCTAGAGATACCTGCCAAATATAAAGAATGTAATTTTACAGATTAAGTCGAGGATATCAAATAATAAATAATCATATCTAATAATTCCCATAATTTTTTTATCATATCTAATGCTTAATGCATGGTTACTAGAAAATAACAAATGAAGCCTATAGAAAACAAATAGAAACCTTAAGTTGAAGTATTCAAAAATTAGTTTTGAAATTTAAATTTTATATAAAATATCAATACAATTAATTTAATATAAATATTTTATGATAATCATACATAGTATCCTTACAATTTGATAATCTTTAAGTTTGAAACCACTGAAAAATAAAATATTATAACAGCTACAGAATTTAAACATCTACACTGCTAACCTGGCTTAATTATACAAGTGATTATCATTTAAAGTTTTAAATGTATCACCTTATGTTGACCATCACATTGTTACTTGACAAGATGGTTATAGTTGGGATTAGATTGGTAATTTGGTAGTTGTAAGGGAACATGGAATCACGTAAATTCAATCATGAAAATAACATGCACAAAAGCTTACCTTAATTGAAATAGGTATCATGATTGAACAAAGTAGTTCGAACCGAAGAGGGATGATTAACAGTTCATACCATGGACCTTCCTCTGGATACTGGACATACCATTGCTGCAAAGAACAATAACAATGACAAGATAAATGTCCAAAGATTAAGAGTTCAATACACAGAAGGCAAAGCAAAAAATGTTACAACTATGATCCACATTGATTTACTTCTATAAAAGAGGAGGTGACGAACAATAAATTTTAGATGAGATAATAGCACATGGTAAACTACTGAACTAGAAACACAGGGAATGGTTACAAGCAGAGAGCAATATTTAGCACATGAAATTATCATTCAAGCAGAGTGCACTATTTAACGCATGTAATTATCTGCCATCAACCATGCCAATTTACACATTAGAAGTGCTAACTATATAATTCCCATCAAGCCAGTGAAGAAGAAGAGTTTGAGGCAGAGTTAAATTCAGCAAGTGATAACAAATGATGATGCACATAAGTGCAGTGTGGAAAACTGGAACACATGACACGCGATGTAAAATACAGCATATTCACATACCTTCCTAGCTTCAGTATCTTTCCATACATTCCCAGCTACACCAAGGACCATAACGACCACAATTTGAAAAACAAAAATTGCTCCAGTCAACTTGTCAATCATGGCATCAACAGCTGTAAGCTTGGGTTCGGGTATTCCCCTACTCATGCCCAATTTGGTTTCGTTACCTATTAAAGATAAGAAATATAAAAGATGCATGTTAAGGATTGTCCAAGTATTATCAACCTCCAAATATAGTATGTGGTTCCTAACAATTATAAACTGTATGTAACCTATCTAGATGACAGTTATGTTCAAGCGTAAGCTCTAATCTAAGCATCCTTAAAATTTAAAATTCTGGTTCCACTTAAACAACAGGTTTGCATAATTAATCTGACATATTTACTTCATTCAAAACGTCGGCAACAAAAGTCAAAGCATAATCCCTCCTTGTACTATTCTGCCCACAGAATTGTCTATATTATTAGCCGACAAAAGAATACACTAGTGCATCCCGTGGCCTTTCCTGTCCTGAAAACAGGAGGGAATAAAACATAACCATCTTGCTAGTATTTCAGTAAGACCAGATTTATTATGTGGAAATAATCGGCAGATGGTAATAGTAAATCCTGAAAGGAAAACTTTAAAAAAATGCAGGAGAGAGAAAGAAAGAGAGAAGAAAAGTTAAAGGAAGATTAAGGAATGCATGAAACTTATAGATTATCAATGTCTAGCTTCAGTCAATACAGGTTTGACTAAGAATGTAAAATATGAATTATAACTCCAGGAACACCTCTTACAAGTGTGTTCTTTCTTAATTACCTTCAAAAATTTGCCGCTAGAATGAGAAAACTGCAGAATATTTCTCTTTCATTTAGTAAAATATAGAATGATTTTTTTATGAATAACACATGCAAGCATACACTAAACAGATTTTTAAAAAATTCTCAAAACTCCAACATACATCCAGATGCACCCATGAAATAACCCCCCAAACTGACTAATCTTCCTCTAAAACATTACGATTACCCAACAAAAAAAATTCCAAAGAAAAGATTCATGCAACAGGATCCTCCCAATTAGATGAAATAGTAAATTGAGGTAACTGAGAACAGGTTTTGACCAACACACACAAAAAAATATTTTCTTATTAAACCACCGCCACTTTCTTGATTCTGAATAATCTCTTTATTCCTTTCCTTCCTTTAAATGATTTTAATTGCTTCTTTATGGTGGGGAGGGAAAAGCATGAAGAAAAAAGCAGCCAAATTCCCTTCCTCATTGTCATCTCCAATAGACAATGCCTAGAGTGGGTTCATTACAGCTATTCAGGCACATAAGTTTTTTAGCATAACAAATTACTTAAGCAAAGGAAGGGTATACAAGTACAGAAGCAGAACAGATTTGAAAGAAAAGAAGGAGATTGAAAGCCAACAGATATATGATGAGCTATGACATTATAATTCGACTAGCCTGTGTAGACAGCTACTCCACAAGCCCATTCTGTATTCCTCAAGTAACAGGATTGAAGAATTGTATTTTTTATAGTTAATGGGCATAAATCATTGTCAATAAAGGGAGGAAACAGCCTCAAAGTTGCATCAAATCTCCTAATGTCCTTATCAGGGGCAGGGCACTCAATTACACCCTGCACATACAAAAGATACACACTGAACTTTCAGTGTTCATAAGTGAAGAAAGGAACTACAGAAATTTTGGTAAAGCTCCTTGCCTTGATCTTGTGCAATAGTTCAAGATCAATCCCCATGCAAGCAGAGGGAGTGACCCTTGTCTTTAGATCAGTTTCTCCATCTAGGGCAGCAGTCTACAAAAAAAAGTGTCATTACTAGGTCTTTGAAATGTTATAAAGGACATCAGGTCAGGTCCCAACTAGAGCCAATTGGGCAGAGTTAGGATGAAAAGAGACTGAGAGGAGAGAACACCACATGCACATGTTTGAATAGAAACTGGAACCTAAACCAAAAAATGTGTTCATATGCACAAAAATTTAAAATAAAACAGCAGAAGGGATCTTTGCCAGCCATTTAAAATCCCAATAAACATATCTCAAAACAGTGAGGAGACTACTGTAAAACCTTACACATACACAAGGAAAACACAAAACTCTAGCCCCTAAAAGAAAACTACAACTATTCTCACCCTATTTTTCCAGCCACAGGTATGGAAAAAAGGTACTGAAGCATAACATGATTTTTTAACTCAAACATCAAGATGGAA
Source organism: Hippophae tibetana (assembly GCA_037013495.1). Taxonomy (NCBI): domain Eukaryota; kingdom Viridiplantae; phylum Streptophyta; class Magnoliopsida; order Rosales; family Elaeagnaceae; genus Hippophae; species Hippophae tibetana. The sequence goes on from CM072812.1 coordinate 2,430,425, forward strand.
AACCATCTTAAAATCTACAAAATTGCGCACAATGGTTCCTCTTTCGGATCTAAACTACAAAGTAACCCTTATATCTAAATAGTGAGTCAATTGGTAGTTGCAGTAACATCTTAATCCATATCTAAGAGAATTGCATGAAGAGGAAGGAAATATCGACACTATTAGGAGTTCACCAAAACTTCTCATGGTGCCTTGAATGTTTCTAAATTTCCAAACAATGGAATACTTTGACAGAGTGAATATCCATACTAAACTATACATAAACAAAAATAGTGATAGAAACTGTTGAGACCACTGCTTTAAACTCAAAACAATTCATGATCAAAAGTAAGGTATTTACCTCAACATAACAGAGGCCCTGTGGGTCAGAGGTCCCTATCAAAACTAGATCACATGGCACTTCATCATTCTCTCGGAGCCATACTATATTACCAACATGGATATCCTGTGCTTGAATCTTCAAGTGGATGAACGAAAAAGAACAATGGGAAGTTAGTTACAAATTGTCCTAGGAAGAGAAACAACAATAATCTACTTGAAGAGATCCCTAACAAGATTATGAATTAAAGAATTGCTCAAAATGATTTATGGCATGTATAGTGCAGCATATTTCACACCCTATATATCAATTATTTAAGATATTTGGGCACCCACTAAAATACTTGTCAGTAACTCCGTCAGGAAACTGAGGCGACGAATAACAGGCAAAGATTGCCACCAACCATGAATTAATTCAGATAAAAATCATTGGCATAAAAGAAATAGAAATGTATTATTTTTTGTAAAATATAGCCGGAAGACCAGGTAACAGTCCCACCTCCAACTAGACTCGCAATGATTTTATACTTTAAATGTAAATTTGAATATCTAGTATTTTTCTCTCATCATGAGGCAATGAATCAGGCTGGGAACAAGAAAAATTACTGCCATGTAGCAGTAGGGAGGAAGCTTCCAAAAAGTAAAGACAATGCAGGATATTACCATAACTGCAATACCCATTGGCCTTTTTTATATTTCTTTTTTTTCGACAACAAACAGAAAATTTCTTTAGTTGATCACAAGAAAAGAAAATAACCAGAAATAAGGGAGAATTACTCAATAAAATAATGTCTCTGTAAGCATATGGTAATCAAGATTTGATAATCCTTGTCTACATCCAAGCTTTTTTACTATGAAACTGTACCCAGGTAATACAGACATTATAAAGAGTAAAGACTATCAGATTCTTTGCCTTTCGCAGACTCTATTTTTAATTTGTCCATCTGAAAACGTCCGCAATGTGTTACACGTGAAGTGAATAAAAAGAAAACTTTTAACACATGCACGTGTGTATCTACATGTGAAATAAAAATAGAAATCCATGAATCCTATGACATTAGCTATCCTTGCATGTTAAACGATGTTATCCTTGTAATAAATTTTGTCAATCAAGCTAAAAAATGTCAATAGGTGATGTCAATCAAGTGAAACAAGTCAGCAGATGCTGCAATCCCGTAGAGTGGAAAATAAATGCATCAACAAATATAGTACTGAAGATATCAATCAACACTTAATGAAGTGAACTCCTCTCATCCATTTCAAATAAATATAAGTTCAATTGCTGCTTTCACTAGTTTTTGACCCAAAAACAATAACATAATACAGAAAGGGGAGAGAAAGGACAAACTCCATACATGCTTTTTGATGCCCTGCCTGACGACCCAAACTTCTTTCTCATTTGCTTTCTTGTCTGAGAGATATCTGTTGTAATCATCCCATGCCTCTTTTGTTGCAGAGACTGCAAAAATGAAAATAAGTGGACCCCATGTGCTGGCTGGATTTACTGGAGTAATAAGCGGCCATAACTGAAGGCAGGCTATCAGCAAAAAGTATTGGTTCATAAACCGGCTGAAAGCAGCAAAACAATAATTCAGAACACTAAAAAATGCAATTAAATAGAATCTACATATTTATGAAAGAAAAGGATCTGTCAGAACCAAAATAATTGTATAACTACTTTGAGCAAAGATAAACCCAAAAAGAAGTAGCGTTTCTGCATCATAAACACAAATGTATGATGCGACTGAACCAAGCTCAAATGGACAACATATTTGATGCATTCAGGTTATTTCTAAGCAGAATTTAAACTCTGCAAGTCAAAAACACAAAATACAGACACAAATATTGAGTGAGAGAGACTTTTCAAAACTCAATACTTTGAGAGTAAGACAATATCAATTTAAAAATCACCTGAACTGTTCCCATAAATTCTTTGGGAGGAAGTTCAACAAATTATACTTAGTGTTTGATATGCGGTTTGCACAATACAGGTTATCCGAATAGTCCTCATCATTGATGTAAACATAACGCTTCATTTTTACTTAGAAGCATGCAGTCATGAACAAATTGTATCATAAGCTGAACGGCAGTAAAAATCCTCCTCGTCAAGAGAAATCCTGATATACTGCAAAGAATTTGAGGAATTATAAATTAGATAATTAGCATATAGCAGATAGCATGAAGCCATGCACTGGTACACAGATGAGATTGGCTAAATATCCAAGTATGGTTCTTTTATTATTCAACAATAACAGTACATGGTAGCATAAACCAACCGTATCAAGCACAGTGTAGTTTACTCATGCAAAGTTTTGAAATTCAAACGTTAACTCATTATATTCTTAGTGTCCACTGCTCAATAATAACAATTCCTGTGTTATGTAAACAAACACATCAAGCACAACGCAATGCAACCTAACATAAGAAATAGCTTAAGATTTTAAGATATCTGGTTTAGAAATAGCTTTTACAAAGTCAACGGTGCTAAACAGTAGAGAAGATTTAAGCTCATTCATAGCCGTCTAATAATAAAAAGTAATGAAGCAATGAGGACTACTGGTACGTTCAGGCCTCCTAGTGAACAAAAAAGTATAATTCTGCTGGTGGCAGGCATCAAGGTTAGAATTTTCTCAAAGACTTCAAAATGGACAATAAAATGATACAAGATAAGACCAGCATGGTCTAGAGTTAACTTATTCTACATTTCATTTTGCCGAGGTTTTCTTTTTAATATGTTAATTGCTTACGAATTTGGAAAAGAAAATGGAACTCCTTGAGCAAATTGAAGCAAAAGGTCGTACCAAAATATAAGCATTGAAATTCTAAGCTGGTAAAGGGGCGACCGACCTATCGATAAAAAAAATACAACTGCGTATAGGAAATATTTGCAATGCTTCTGAGTATCTAATATTAAACCTAAACACCATTCCACAATAGTATCATTTGCAATTACTATGGGATGGATATTTGTTGATTAGTTATAACAAACAGCATCTGATATATATAACTTTCTAATCAATCTATACGGATTTGGGAGCTAAGATCGATCATGGTTAGGGAAGAATAGAATAGGAACGTGGAGATTGAGAAAGCACCTGTAAAGCTAATCTACGACGTCTTATGCTTCGTCGTTGGCGCTGGCCGGGGCCTAGCTTTCTTCTCTCTGTCGTCGTCGTCGTCGTCGTCTGCCCTAAACTGATTGAAAAAGATAGATCAGGGTTTAGTTGCGTGCGCGTAGGTGCACCGGGTTTACTTGAGTTGATACACAACACAGCGTTGGATTTGTATATATAGGATCGGGATGTAAGTACCTGAAGTTTCCTACATGCCCTGAGATTTACCAAGTCTTGATTCTTGACGAAGTTTTTTTTTTTTCAATGCCTTGCCTAGGTCCATCTTTTTATAAAATAAAAAATATATATATCTAGTTTGATTTCTCTATTTTTTGTTAATACATTTTAGAACCCATACATACAAGTTTAATATTATTATTTTTAAATGTTTATCACGTAAGTATTCAATAATGAATATGTATTTTTATTTAATAACATAAAAAATATTAAAAATATAGTTTTTGTACATATTTTTATCATCATATTACTTATATTATGATAAATTATAAAATTATATTTAAATAATTTATTTATTTTTAAATATTTTTTTCAAATAAAACCCATAAATAATATATGTGTAAATATGTGTAGTAAGTATTAAAAAATTTCAATAAGCAAAAAAAAATTGACTACTTAATTTTTGTTTTTTTGATAGAGTATATACCTTTTAGAAAAATATAAAACTAATAAAATATTACTATAAAATAATATAGTATGCAATTTTTATTTTTAGTAAACTAAAAGGTAATACTTCTCAAACATTTTCCATTCTTTTTTCCGCAGAGTGCTTGTATGATGTATATAACCTAGAAAAATCACAAGCTAATTTGTAATTTCGTCAACTATTCTAATAAATAAATAAATAAAATTAGTCACCGACTCACACGCTTTACACTTGTGATTAATTCTAATAATTTATTTTAATAATAGGGTAATTATAATTTACATTTGACATTGTCGGATGAAAATCTCATTTTACATTTCTTACTAATTATGGTGAGTTAAATAAAATTGTTAGATTTTAATAATAATTGAAGTTCTTGCAATATCAGCGTCTTATGTATAAAAAAAAATTGTCATATATCATAATAACTTTTACAAAACTTATCCAAGTCCCTATTAAGTATAAGAGTCAAATCGGTTCCGGTCATTTTATTTATAATTTTATAAAAATTGTAATATCTTGTATTTTATTTATTTATATCTATTTATATTATATATAAAAATTTAAATTATATTTAAAATACTTTTGTATTATTTTTATATTTTAAAATAATGATATATTTTTTCTTTTATATTTTATTTAAATTTTGCAAAACAAATTCAAGAAATTTAATTAATCATGTTTATTATATTTATTTTTAATAAATAGCTTATAATTAACTCAAAAACTTATGATTGATTTTTTTAATAATATTCGCATGGTTTTATTTTTTTGTTATTAATTTATTTATGGTTATATTATATAAATTTTAAATATGTAAAATTAAATAAAGATTGAAAATTTTAAAATTATAATAATTCCTACAAAATATATGAGTTGTACGAATGTAATAAAAATAATAAAATATGTGTAATTTTTTTTAATATAATAAATTAATATATGATGGATTTAGGAAAAAACAAAAGATTAATATATGATGAAGCATGTTTGATCTTAATATTGTAAAATGGATACAGTTTTAAAAATGGTTATAGGTATATATATATGTGTGATTTAGGTGCAATTCAAATTAGTTTGTCTTAAAAAATTGGTTTGACTTTTATGTTGATTGATTAATTTTTAATTTAAATTAATTTAAATAGTAATTAATATAAATAAGATTAAAGAAGAGAATAAATGTAAATTCAAATTTTTTTATGTGTGTTAAAAGAATAGTAACAAATTAGAAAAATAATATAAAATGTTAAAATTAAAATTAAGAATAATTTTATTAGTATCTATTGTTAATTTGAAAAATAACAATCATTGTAAAGATAATATGAAAATAATTAATAAAAATAATTCTTAAATTTATGATTCTTATTTTCTTTTCATTGTATTTTTTACTTTACATTTATTATTTTTTCCTTATATTTATTAGTACATTAACTAAATGAATTGTGTACATTTATTTGTTTGGTTATGAATTGTGATCTTATTATATATATATATAAATTGTACAATCATATATAAATTCAATATCATCATAGTGTAGATTTAAATCATATTTATATTTTACTTAGTTTATAAGAAATTTTAATTCTAAAATTAGATGTCTTGATTTTTTCTTTTATCTTAAATTAAAAATAATTTTTATTTTTATTTTTAAATATAAGAAAAATATACAATTAAATATTATTTTAAATAAATTTTATAATAAAATTATTTTTACAAAAAATTATATAAAATAAAATAAATATTATTTTAAATATAAAATATTTTATTAAAATATTTATCATCAATTTTATTCAATTATATTATATATATTGTAATCGGAATTAATAATTAGATATTAAATACTTAATATGGATTAAATATCTCAATTTTCCATTTAACGATTAATAACAACGTTTTTGATTATTTTACCATTTTATCGTCAACTGTTTATACTTCATTTCTATATATCTTTTTAACTCCCTCATCACATAATAGAGTATGGTACACTTATATTTAGTTTTTTTGTTCTCTTTATCTCCCCCGAGGCCCGAACACACGTTATCTCCTATCATGGCTCAACTTCAACGCCAGCAAAACAATCGTCGGAAAGTCCATGCAAGTTTTTTGTTTCCTGTGTGATTTTCACAAGTTTCTCTCCTCTCTATGATATTTCTTAATTATAGCCTCTCCCGTCAGGTGGATATATATCTGTTTTTTGTTTTTCACTCAGGCAAGGTTTTCTTTCCAAATATGTGATAATATCAAAAAGATACTAGTGACGATCTTCAGCGATTGTTTATCAGCCACCATACTTCTACTTCTATTTATGAGGTATATGTGGATTCTTTCTTTTCTCAAGTTTTTTCAGATATACTTTGTAGTTGCATTTTTGAAAGTGTTAATGTATATTTAGTAACATATTAATGTATATATATATCTGTTAATGTATATTTATTTATTTTAAGAATATCTATATTTAGTTACTTTAGATATATTTAGTTTATTTGTAATTTTTATATAAACGAACCATGTATATTCATTTGAAGTACAGAATAAAATACAATCATTAAGTATTTCTAACATGTTATCAGAGCCACTATTCTTGTCTTTCTAGCAGTCTTGTCTTTTCTGGTGTTACTTAACCCTTATAGCATCTGTTGTCACAATAGTTGTTGTAATCATTCACCGTTGAACCTCTGACGTCTTTCAGCCGTTGTCCTTAGGTTCCGGGACTACAGTCGCCGTTGTTAAGGAATTCTGCACCACACAAATCACTGCAATCACCGCCACGCATCGTGCATATTGTTCCGATAATTTTTCTGCATATACCACTGTAATCGGCTCGACCTGATCTACACAATCGTAGAATTATCGCAATCATCGGACACCGCACGCTCCCTCACGTGCTGCTCAAACGATTTGTACGTCCATTCACGCGCCGACAACAGCACCACACATGGATTTGACGCGCCAAGCACGCCGCACTCTGCTCGTGACGGCATTAGTAACTCCCTAGGGCTGACATCATCATAGCATCCAACTAACGTCACAGAGCCCGCTGCCCGTTGACTTTTGCTAGACCGTGCTTTCCGTTGACTTCCTTACACGTACTGCACGTTGACTCTGACCGTTGACCATTGACTTTTCATAGTACATGTCCTCCTTACTCAGTTTTTCGTGTAGATCTAGTTTTTGCATATTGTGTTTCCAAATGGATAAAAATGATGTTTTTGTTTCTTATCCTATCAATACTATATTGGAAGGGACTAAGAATTACTTGTCATGGTCTCAAGTTATGCGCAGTTTTCTTAAGGGTCGTATGCTTTGACATTATTGTATTGGTGAAATTATCATTCCTGTTAAAGAAGCAAGTGAAGAAGATGATACTTTCCTTCGTCACATGATCCTCACATGGATTCAGAATACTTCCATTCCCTTCATCTCCAATCTGTTGGGCAGCTTTGATGATGCCAAATCAACATGGGATATGTTGGCCAAAAGGTACTCCACTACTCACAGATCCATGAAATATCAGCTAATAGTTGAATTGTATGGACTTCCACAAAAATCAGGGCAATCTATCAATGACTACTTTGATCAGTTTCGCTTCCTTTGGGACCAAATTGACCTTTGTGATCTAGTTTGGGCATGCTCAATAGATGCTAAGCAATATGCTATAGTTAGGGATGAATTTCGTCTCTATAAGTTCTTGATGTCACTCCACAAGGACTTTGAGCTCATCTGAGGTCAGCTTCTTAATTGTAGTCCTCATCCCTCTCTTGATACTGCTATAAATGAGTTGGTTAGAAAAGAAGCTCGACTTGCAACCCTTCAAACCTAGAATAAGTTCAATGTTTTACAATCAGGTGATTCCTCTGGCCTTTACAATCGTCACAAGCAGAGCAATAAAAGGCTCTGCAATTATTGCAAGCGTCATGGCCACACCATTGAGACTTGTTACCATCACAACAAATCTACTACTGTTGTTGCTAATACTAAGCCTACTTCGCTGATGTCTTCTAGTTCAGTAGAGTCCCAGTCTTCTGGATCCACTATCAACCTCTCATCCACTAAACTACAAAAGATCATAACTCGGGCTGTTCAAATGGTTGGTAATGCATCTCTTTCCACTACTCTCTCAGTTTTGCCTGGTAAGTCTCAAACTTGGCTTTTTGACTCTGCATATTGTAATCACATGACACCTCACTCATATTTATTCTCCAAACTTGACCTTGCACCACATCCTCTTAATATTCATATAGCTGATGGTTCCACCATTCATGAGAATAGTCTAGGTTTTGTTTCAACCTTTACCCTCTTTGTTCCTGGGGTTTTCCATGTACCTGACCTATCCTATAATTTATGCTCGGTGGGACAATTAACTGAACTAGGATATCGCCTTATTTTTGACTATTTTGGGTGTATTGTGTAGGATCAGAGGACGGGGAAAAAGCTTGGGACCGGTCCTAGGGTCGGGCGTATGTTTCCCATAAACAATCTTCATCTTCCACATGTTGCACCTGCCTCTATTGTTGTTGTAACTGCTGCAGTTTCTTCCTTACCTTCTCTCGCACTTTGGCATTCTCGTCTTGGTCATGCCTTATCCACTCGGGTATAACAGTTAGCTTTTAAAGGTTTATTGGGTTCTGTGTCTAAAGACAATTTTGATTATACTTCATATCAGTTAGGAAAACAACTAGCTTTACCTTTCAATAATAGTAAATCTATCTCTAATAGTAAATCTATCTCTAATAGTATTTTTGAGTTAATTCATTCTGATATTTGGGGACCTTCTCCTATTACTAGTATTGGTGGATCTTGATTTTTTGTTGTTTTTATTTATAATTATTCTCGTTATAGTTAGATCTTTCCAATGAAATATTGTTCTGAAATCTTACCAATATACATTAACTTTGCAAAAATAGTTAAAACATAATTCTCTAAATATATCAAAACTTTTTTATCTGATAATGCTCTTGAATATACTTAAAATGCTTCTCTTGAATATACTCAAAATGCTTTTCAAGCTTTGTTACACTTCTATGGCATTGTACATCATCTAACCTGTCCAAGAACCTCTCAACAAAATGGTTGAGCCGAAAGAAAAAACTTCATCATATTCTTGACACTATTCGTGCTCTTCTTCTTTCTACCAAAGTCCATGCCCCATTTTGGGATGAAGCCTTTCTTCATGTTGTTCATGCCATTAATCACATTCCTAGAGTTTTCATTCATAATCAAACTTCGTATGAGCACCTTTTTGGATCATCTACTAACTATCATTATCTTCGTTCATTTGGATCTATCTGTTTTGTTCTTCTTCAGCCTCATGATCACAACAAACATGAGCCTCGATCTAGACTTTGTTATTTTCTTGGTTATGATGAAACTCAAAAAGGGTATCAATGCTATGATCCTGTCTTACATCGTCTTTATATTTCCTATAATGTTGTCTTTTGGGAAAATGGCTTATTTGTTAAACTTTCTCACTTTCGTTCTTCCCTAACTAATTCAAATATTTTAGAAATCTTTCCAAATGAGTCTCCTGTTCTTTCTAAAGATACTCTTAATCCACCTATGGACTTCACTATTCAATCTTCAGATTTTTTTGATGATTATCCTAGACAGGTTGTAGAAGAACATGTTGATAATGAGCTACCCCACCTTGAACATAGGTCCCCTGCTCTTGCTCCGCCTGAAAATCCTCCACAAGACATTCCACCTCGCCACTCAACCCGGATAAGATCCATTCCTACACATTTACTTGACTATCATTGTTACACTGCCCTTGCTACACTCCATGAGTCTCACACCTATCGTGAGGCATCTACTAACCCTTTTTGGAAGATTGCAATGAAAGAAAAGATTGATGCATTAACAAAAAACCATACTTGTGATCTGGTTACTCTCCCTTTTGTCAGTCTGTGGTTGGTAGTAAGTGGATCTATAAGATCAAGACTCGCTCTGATGGGTCCATCAATCGCTACAAGGCTCGTCTTGTAGCAAAAAGTTTTACACAAGAGTATAAGATTGATTATGAAGAGACTTTTGCTCCAGTTGCCCATATTTCCTCAGTTCGTACCCTCTTAGTTGTTGCCACTGCTAGTAAATGGGACCGTTTTCAGATAGATGTCAAAAATGCATTCCTTAATAAAGATCTGCATGAAGAAGTTTATATGCAACCTCCTCCTGGTCTTTTTGTTGAAACAAATAAGGTTTGTCACCTTCGACGAGCACTTTATGGCCTTAAACAAGCTCCACGAGCATGGTTTGCCAAGTTCAGCTCCACCATCCTTTGCTTGGGTTACACTGTCAATCCTTATGATTATGACCTATTTCTTCGTCGTAATGATAAAGGCACCATTTTGCTTCTCCTATATGTGGATGATATGATCATAACTGGTGATGACCTAAGTGGTATTCAAGAACTCAAGGATTTTCATAGTGAACAGTTTGAGATGAGAGACCTTGGACATCTCAACTACTTCTTGGGTCTTGAGATCACTCGTTCCACAAATGGTCTTTATATTACTCAAACTAAGTATGCATCTAACCTCTTATCTCAAGCTGGATTCACTGACAGCAAGACTGTTGACACTCAAGTTGAACTTAATGTGCACCTCACATCATCAGAGGGGCAACCATTGTCTAATCCCTCTCTTTACAGACGATTGGTTGGTAGCCTAGTTTATCTTACAGTTACTCATCCAGACATTTTCTTATGATGTTCATTAGGTGAGCCAGTATCTATCTGCTCCACGATCAACTCACTATGTTGTTGTTCTACGTATTCTACGATACTTGAAAGACACTATCTTCCATGGACTTTTCTACTTAGTTGATTCTCCTTTAGTACTTCGTGCATTCTCTGATGTTGATTGGGCAGGAGATCCCACTGATCGCAGGTCCACTACAGGTTATTGCTTTCTCCTTGGTTCTTCTTTGCTTTCTTGGCAAAGTAAGAAACAATCCTTCGTGGCCCGCTCCAGTACTGAAGCTGAATATCGTGTTCTTACTGATACCACATCTGAGCTTCTTTGGCTACGATGACTTCTTAAGGATTTGGGTGTGTCCACATCTTCTGCTACTCCTCTTTATTGTGATAATCAGAGTGCCATTCATATTGCTCACAACGATGTCTTCCATGAGCGGACTAAACACATCGAGATTGATTGTCACTTTATTCGTTCTCATCTTATCCATGGTGCTCTCAAGTTTTTTTCCGTTTCCTCCAACGTTCAACTTGCAGATATCTTCACTAAGGCACTTTCCAAATGACGCACTCGTAATTTGGTTGACAACCTCAAGTTGGTCTCACATCCACCTTGAGTTTGAGGGGGGATGTTAATGTATATCTAGTAACATATTAATGTATATATATATATATTAATGTATATCTATTTATTTTAAGGATATCTATATTTATTTATTTTAGATATATCTAATTTACTTGTAGTTTCTATATAAAGGAACCATGTATATTAATTTGAAGTACAGAATAAAATACAATCATTAAGTATTTCTAACAGAAAGTAACTGTTGGCTTACGAAAATATATATGTATAAATTTTTGTATAACTTATAAATTATTATATAAATTTTGTAAGGAGTTTTAATATGTAAATAGTTGGAAATATATTTTTTATTATACTTTTGGCTTCTTTGTACCGAGGGAAGGAAACCAAAGATTGTTGTCATTTTCTTGATCATTTTGTAAGATGTATAGAATTGTATATAAATACCTAACGTTTACAAAAAAAATTATACTATAATTGTACATAAATTTGTAATATATATGGATAATTTATATTAATTTACATAAAAAAAATCTTTAAATTATTTAATTAAATCATTAATAAATTTAGAAATAAATTAGTATCAACTTATGTATATTATCCAACCTGAACAATTTTATGTTTTATGATCATTCTGTAAAATTTATATAATTATTTAAAATTTATAAATAATTTTTAAAATATACGAGTTTTGAATTAAAAATATTAATTGACATAACATTTTTATGTTCTAAAATTATTCTATAAGTTATAAAAAAAATTGTATAATTTTTGTACACATTACATGAATATTACATAAATATGTGATTATTTTATAAGTAGTATAGAATCTAAGAAAAAAATTTAATAAATTTATTGAACATTATCGTCGTACCTCCAATGATAGTCGCCAAACTTCCTACAACGACCATGATTGAAGGTTTTTGTTATATATTGCTCCTTGATGAGCAAATTAGAAAAGTCTCACATTGGTTAGGAATGAAGATGAGTGTTGGATTTAGGACTATAAATAAAGTCCTACTTCACCATTTGTAAACATCCCAAAATTTGTAAATCTTCCTCTCTTTTGTAAGGGTAATTGATTAGCTCAATTTTGCCCAATTAGTTGTAATTTTGGAGTTCATTCAATTGGAGATAGTGGAAGTGGTCAACGACGCCCGAGGACTTAGGTAACATTTATACCGAACCTCGTTAAATTTCGGGTGTTATTATTTTTCTGTTTTAATATTTTTGTTTCAATATCTGTTTTAGTTTATTTTAGCATTATATTTCCAATAACATTATTTTGTCGGGTTAGTTTGAGTTCTATTCATTTAAATCATAAGTGAATAGTTAATACTTAGAATATGGAAAATATACCCGATTTTTTCAAAAGTTTTCAACTTATTATTTATCTTAATTAATTTTGTTTCTAATCCTATATAGATTTTGTAAGAGAGGGAAATTTTGGTAAAACAAGTTTATAATATTTGCCTAAACTATGGTTTTGTATGAATTACTTGTTATTTTTGTCCAATTTTCTATTTTATCTATATACGTGCTATGCATGTCTTCAACTCATAATAATTATAATATATAACTTATAATCAAACTTAATTTATTTAATATATCGCACTGAATACGTCCTTGATGCCACATAATGGCTGACATCGAAATGGATGGCAACTGGCGCAACACCTATCCCGTTATTAGAGATGCAAAAATTGCACGTATAGTAGCTAGGGTGTATTCACAACTCTTATTACAGTTAATATTCACTTATGATAATTAAATCTAATAATAATAATATTAAAATCATTAACATATATAAATAAAATAAAACAATTATTTGTACAATTTTTGAGATTATCAGTAATTTAAAATCATCAATATATATTAAAATTAATTATTAAGTAATTATTATTACTTAAAGAAATAAACTAAAAGAAATTCAAACTAAAAAAGAAATTCTTTAAAATAAAATTTTTGTAAGTCATAACAATGTGAAAAATTGATATTGAAATTTTGTAAGAAGGTTTGTAAAAATATTATTAATTAATTAATTTGTTATTTTAATAAATAATAGTAAATATATGTGATAATTTATGACAATGACATGTAATTTAAATATATGTAATTTAATAAGATATTGAAAATATAACACATAATATAGACTTGACATGATAAGTATGATTTGATTGAATTTAATTTAATTTTTTATAAGTATTTTTGTTTGGTTAAAAATAATGTATGCTAGTTGATTATATTTTAATTGATATAAGATATGGTATATTATGGGCACGAAAATATATTATTAATTTAACATAAATATGATTTATTCATAACAAATTTATCAAATTTGATCTATTCATTAAAAAAATGGAGTTATATAAATTGCTACATTTAAGAATAAAAACATACATTATCTAATAATAATAAAAAATGTAAATATATAAAAAAAATATTAAAACAATAATTCATAAAAATATATTTATTATGTAAAAAATCTTTAAAAAATATAATATATATGGAGAAAGAAAAAACATTTTCATATATTAGAGGGTTTATTATTTCAATAATATTATGATTTTATTTTTGACTATTTTTTATTCATATTTTTAAATTGGTATCATAATAGTATCATTTTTAAAAAAATTATTAAATTGATACAATTTGTTATTTAATTAAAGATTTTTCATATGTATAGTAATATATGTACGATAATGATAACTATATTTTATATAGTTATTTTTATCTATTTTATTAATTATAATTATTATGTTCTTCACATTTGTAGTTAATTTTATTAGAAAAAATTAGTATTTACTATTAGTTTCTTAATGAATATATTTTTAAAAAAATTAAAGAATATGAGTCGAAAAAGGACTTAATTGCAAATATTAAAGTCTTAAAATATAATTTAAATTAAAGTAGTGTTTAATTGTAATTAAAAAAAGTATAAAGGTTAATTTAAATTAAAAAAAAAGTTTAATTGTAATTAACAAAAATTTAAATGTTAATTTGAATTAAATTAGAGGGCTAAAATGTAATTAAGAAAAGTTGATTTGTCTGCGCAGGAAAAGAAGGTCACTCGCGCCATCACCAATGCGCAACACCCACCGTTCAATCAGAAAATCAACAGCTAGAATCATACGCATGGATCCAGATGCGACAATCTCGAGTGGACGCATGTTTCCAAGTGGCACATTGCTCGGCGCTAAGTGGGGCCCGCCTATCGTACCGGTCGGCGTGTAGGGTGGGACCCACGAGTCTGCTACGTATGTAATTTCCCGTGAGACACGATCCACATAAACTTTGTGTGCCTTAACCATCTAACGAATCATATAATACCATGTGTCCCAAATATTTCTGCAACTAATCCGAAGTGGACACGTGGCACGTATTGGTTAAAACAAAACCGCAGAATCAACACACACGTTTGCAACTGTTTATGTGGGACCCAAGTGGCTCGCGTGTCGTGATCCCGTGCAGCGTAATCACGTGCAAGCTCTCCATCCCACCATTTAAAGGCTGCCACGTGTCCCACTATTTCTTGGAGTTAATAAGATGCTGACACATAGCACACATTTTGAATTCAAAAGAAATAAAAAATGGCATATGTTGTACACTGTTTTGCACGATAAATTTATTTTGCATGTGACTGCCAAAAGAATATTTCTTGTTTTACATTCTAAATATTTTTAATATTTTATTAGGGCTATAAATATGTGATAGAGAGAGAAATATGGGGGTTCATTTTGGGATTCGGTTGGAGAGTTTAGGGTTCTGAAGAGTGGCACACAAAATGTTTTAATTTTCTTTGTTGTTCTTGAGCAAATATTCCTTAAATTCTGTAATTTTAATTTTTCGTATGAAGTAATTTAATTTTTCTAGGATTGCATTTTATCTAAATTTATGAAGTTTGGATTTAATTATTTTTGAACGATTTATAAAATTTTAATTTGTTTATTCTATTTGTTCTTAATGCTTTTGATTATTGGAAAATTTATCAATTGATTTGTGGTACTTAAATAAACTTGGAATATACATTTTTGTGTATATTGGTCATTGATAGAATAACATGTATATACGAAGGATATAAATATACCTTTATCGTATGTGTGACCATTTGAGAACTTAGAATATAATGAATCTTGATGAATTTAATTCTCATAAGAATATAAGGAATTAATTTAACGAAGTATGTCTATACGGAGCTCGGAAGAGATGTATGGATAAAATTAAAAGTTCTTGGTTTACAAATTAAATTTATAAAAAATATAAATTAAGAAGGAATAATATGATTCGAGTGGATTAATTTGGTGATTGTCATAGATTTTTATTATTTATTGTTTTAAAAAATCATTTTAGTTAAATTTTATCAAACTTTTTGATTGTTTGAATAAAATGAGAATGAAACAATTTTAGTACTTAATAAATTATAGTAACAAATCTCCGCAGGAATGATAATTTACTTATCAAATTTTATTATTTATGATCGTGTATATTTACACGTTTTTATGTTCTCCAAAAGAGACAACATATAATTATAAAAAAAATTCAGATGATTAATTACTTAAACGTTATTTAAAAATGTCCTTTAAATACCGCATATGTATTACTATATATTTTTAAAAATATCAATTAAATGACAAATTGAATTAAATTTATATTTTTTTAAAATAAAGTATCGCTCGAAAAATATGAATAAAAAATAATATCAATATAAAATCATAATATTACTAAGATAACTAACTCAATATCCTTTCGAACAAGTCAAATATAATGTTTACAAATCCCATTTTAGAATTATTAATTTACAAATTTTAAATTAATTTATTGATAGTTTAAATATTTCATATTATTAAAAGATTTAATTTTAGTAGTCAGCATAAATATTAGTATATTTTGTATCTTTTTTAAATAGCAATCAATTTTTCTTTTCAAAAATACATTTTGGGCCTTTTACTGATTTTTTTATAGAAATTATGCAAACACTTCCTACAAAAATAAAAATTGTTAACTTTTATTCTTTAAAAAACATATAATATTAATAAATTCTACAAAATCATATAATTATAACAATTTTATTGAACATTATAAAAATATTTGTAATGATTAAGTGACATGAATAAATTAAGAAGACATAAAAATGTTAAAAATTTTATTTATTAATTTTTTCTTTTTACAAAGAACTAAGATTTTTTTAATTTTTTAATAAGAATTATCAAAATCAAACGTTTAAAAGAAAAATGTCAAAATTCAATTTCATATAAATAAATTTTAAACAAATATCTTTAAGTAATAAAAATTTCACTTATATTAATAATACTTTAAAAAAAACATAAAAACGTTACATTTTTTGTTTATTAATTTTTTCTTTTTACAAAGAACCAATATTTATTAATTTTTTAATAAGAATTATCAAAATCAAACCTCTAAAAGAAAAATGTCAAAATTCAATTTCATATAAATAAATTTTAAACAAATATCTTTAAATAATAAAAATTTCACTTATATTAATAATACTTTCAAAAAAGAGCTCTAGAAATTAATAATTTTCTCTTTAACTTTTTTCGGCTCCAGCTAATGTTAAAAATAATAATCCTATAGTATAAAACAAAATGGGTATTTTTGATTAAAAAAATTAATTATTATTTAAAAATTACAGATAATAATATTTAAATTAGTTATTAAAATAAAATATTTTAGTAATATATGATATTTAAAATATGAATATATTAACCGAAGTATGTGTTCAGTAACGAATCCCATTTTATATTCGAATTATTTCAGATTGGAATTGTGGGTGACAAGTTTCATGACATATACTGTATATAAAAATATAATTTATTATTTTAAATTTTTATTGCATCTATAATTACACAAATAAGAACACAATATTAGATGCATCACGCATATACAACACTAATGGCCCCTCAAATTTTGGCATTGTAAGGCAACCGTCGCTTTATTTTTAGAATAATGAGTTTTCATCTATGCCTATAATATAACTGTGTCGATTTCTTATAATTATTTAATCTTATATTTATTGCATTAGGTCTTTAAAATCACTTAATTTTTTTATAATAATTTTTTTAATTTTTTAATTTTTAAATTAAATATCTATAATCTCGTTATTTATAAAAATTAGGATAAAATGTCATAATTTTTTTATACTTTTAATAAATTAAAGTATTTATTTTAATAAATTATAAAACTAAAAATATTTATTTTTCGTAATAATAATTCCAATAACTACTCATGAAATTTTGAAACATGATTTTAAAAAATTATAAAATTTATAGTACTTAATCAAATAATTACGAAACTTAATTAATCATTACAGTCCTTACATAAACAATTTTTCAAATTTTAATTACCTTTTGTCAATAAGTAATTTGATAATTACTTTATTATCTTAGATCTCAATTTTCTAAGCTTATCATTTCTATATTACTCAATTATTCATTTGATTTCTCTTTTAATTCACATCTACAAAATATATGTCTTTATGTTATTAAAACAAATGTGTATTGCATTTTTTGATACATAAAAAACATATATTTTTTACATTTTATGAAAAAGTATATCGAATAGAGGGATTAAAAATAAAGTTTCATTTATAAGAAGAATTTATGTTATTCAACTAAACTATTTAATGTTTTGTAACATTACATTTAACTATTAATATTATTTGAAAATATTAAATTTATATTATTAAATTATGTTTTAATCAATTATTATTTGAAAAATTAGTTAATTTGATTGAAAAATTTAAATCAATCACATGATTTATGGAATTATGATTTTATTATTTTATACATAATATATATTTATAATTTCACATATTACATAAATATTTTAATTAAATTGACTAGTATAATTATATTTTAAATATTTAATGTATCATTTTTTATTTTTATTTTTAATTATGATACATTAAATATTTATATTTAAACTAGAAATATTTTGATTAATTTTAATAGTAATTATTATCTCTGTCAAAATTTTAAAATAGGTATCAACAAATTAAATATGTTTATTTGATGCGTTTTAATTAAAAATAAAAATACGTACCAACCACCACTATTTTTTTGTTTTTTTTACACCTTCTCTGCCAGTAGCTTTTTTTTTTGTTTAAGTCTAGGAAAGTCCAAAAAATGTACCAAACCAGAAAAAACAAACGGCTCGTAATTTATTTACCGTTGTAGAAAACGGTTCTGTTGTCCCCGCCGTTCAATTTGAAAAAAAGAAAGAAAACTCTCCTTTCTGATTTCTCTAACGGCTACATAGACCTCTAAAGCCTCAAAGAAGAGTTCTAACTGAGAACCATAAACCTAGAAATATTCCACTTTCCTATTAACCCAAAAAAGTATTTTTGCTTCGACAAAGATACCGAAATCTTTCAATTTTGATAAGGATCCAGAAATCTTTTAGAGACCATTCAAAAGCTCGAATCTTGCATAATTTCGATCAAAACAAAATCTAACCCAAAATCCCATGGATTCAATACCACCTTATCATCGTTCAGAACCCAGGTCTGGGACCAAATCAGCCTCGCGTTTCGCCATTAAGAAAGAAGAAATTCCTAATTTCTCACTTGATCTTGCTCAATCATCACCCAACAAAGTCCCATCACCTTCTAATATGTCTCTCAGGTATTCTGGTTCAGTCCCTCTTCAAGACCTTCTGCTTTTCTCTCATTCACCTCTACGAAGGTCCAAGTCTCGTTTAACAGATCGACCAGACATGGCTGAAGAGCATGTAGAGTCCGCTGGACCTCGCCGTCGGTGTAAAAGCAGAACTTCCCAAACAGGGGTATTGGGTTGTATTTCCCCAAGGAATGTTAGAAGGTCTAGAAGGCGATCAGAGCTTGAGATTAGAGAAGAAAAAGAGTTGGGCTTAGCAGAAGAGACTGTAAAGCCAAGGAAAAAGCGAATTAGTGGACGATCCAAGAAAGAAAAGTTGAGTCTTGTTCCTTCTTCCTCTGTGCCCTGTTCTAGTCCATCTCCAAGTAAGTCATCAAATCCTTTGTTTCTGTATTCTATGTTTTTTTGGTTCTTGGACTACTAAGATGAAATGAAACTAATCGATTTTCTGTGTTGAATATAGAAATCGACGAGGAGGACCCAGGTAGTCTAGACCAAATTGGGCAGTTGATGAGAGCTTTGATTACGTGGAAAGATGTTGCAAGGTCCAGTCTTTGGTTTGGTTTTGGGTCTTTATTCTTCTTGTCTTCTTGCTATTCCAGTGGAATTAGCTTTAGGTAACTTTTTATGAATTCTTTTTTCTCATCTCCCTCAAATCCAATGCTTTGTTTTCCAGAGATAAAATTGCTAACTTATCAACTTCCAATCCATTGTTTGTTTTCAGCATTTTCTCAGCAATATCCCAACTTGGTTTATTAGTTTTGGGTGCATCATTCTTCTCAAATTCAGTCAGGTTTAACTCTATAGCTTATACATACCTTTCTGGTTCTTAAGAGCTCTTAATAATATTTTTCAGTAAAATATACAGGAATAATGTTGAAAAGAAGAGTGAATTCATGCTTAAAGAAAATGACATTTTACGTTTTGCAAAAACAATACTTCCCGCTACAAATTTTGTAATATCAAAAACAAGAGAGCTCTTTTCAGGAGAGCCATCCATGACCCTTAAGGTAATGAAAAAGATTACGTTTACACAAATATTCTTGAGAGTTGAGAGTGTTCAAGATCATTAGTAAAATGATCAACTTTTTGGTCGCAGGTAGCTCCATTCCTCCTTTTAGGAGCTGAATATGGGCATCTCATAACACTATGGAGACTCTGTGCATTTGGTAATTATTAAGCTTATTACCAGTCCTCCAATTTCTGATAATTGCCTATGATTTTAGTCAACTGTTCTACATTTTGAATATCATTGTAACCTTTTGAACATTTCAATAGGATTTTTTATGGCTTTCACGATGCCTAGACTATACTCATGCTACTCCACTCAGATAGGCCAAAGAGGTAAAGATGAGTGATATGTGTTTTCAACTGCATTTAGTTTCATGATACTGAGGGATATTGATTTTTGTAATGCAGTGGAGTACTTGAAATGGTGGGTGTTGGAAGCATGGGATTCTTGTTCACACAAAAAGATTGTGGCAGCCTCAGCAGTTACTGCATTTTGGAATCTCTCTACAATAAAGACCCGAATATTCACAGGTAACTCTCTCACCCAAGAAAGCTATGTAACAATGTCATAGTCAGCAAATGAATCAATCACACAATATCATTAGATTTTTTAACTAATTCAGAATAACAAAATCAACTAATTAAGGTCTCATTTTGTAACCAATTTTATTTCTAAGTTTTCAAAATAAGTGACGTTTGGTATCTATTTTCAAGTTCAAAATCTTGTTGAAACTCAGTTCCATTTTTATAAATACTTTTTATTGTTTTTGAAACTTAAAAGAAAAAAGTTTTTGAAAACCATATTTTGGAGTTCATTTTTTTTTCTTTCATTAGTGAACTTTATTTCTTCTTTGTTGTGACTTAAGAAACTAGTTTTTTCCCCCTTAAATGAATTAGAAAATAGAAAGTTAGTTTCAAGTACAAGAAAACAGAACTTCTAACAAAACAAGCTATAAGTGAGACTATTCTATTGTTTTTAATTCTAATAATATTTACTGAAATTTCTTTGCAGCATTTATATCTTTGGTAATAGTTAGATACTGCAGACAACATATAGTGCAAAACTCAGAAGACAAAGAAATCGTAGAAGAAGATGAACAGCAGCAACATGCCCTGGTTGTGGCGGACTAATAACAAGCACTGGTTCCTACTTCCAAGCAGTAGAAATAATGTGCTATTCTGTGTAGTCTCAGCTGACATCCTAGCACTAATAAATCTTTGGAATATTTGATTTCTACTCTTTCACTTATAAGATCTCAGATGAGGGAAAAAAGAAGAGAAAGATCATAGTGATTCCTCAAGAAAAAAAAGGCGATCATAGTGGTTACCATGTGCTCGGGTACTGAGATATTGTTGGAGATCAAAAACTGTATTTTTTTTAATAACAATTGCACGTACGTATGCAAGGGCAAACTCATGCTCTCTCACCACACAAAATATCGGATTCACTACTTTGAGTATCAGTATCCATATATATTATTGTATCACAAGATAAATTGATAAGATTTGATAATGATAATAATAAAATACTTAACCTTTTAACCAAAACTTTAACTTACACAATAATAGAATTCGAATTCACTCTTGTGAGTATTCACAAATAGTATATATTATTACATTATAAAAAAATTAATAAGATTTTTATAATTGATAATAATAAAATATTTAATTTTTTAACCCAAACTTTTAACATACATATACTGTTCGAATGCACGCATTTTAGTGTTCTTAACAATTGATAACAGATAACAATCAAAGACTAACTTTTTAACTTAAGAGTTTGAATTCATGAACTTTCATAATCTTAAAAAAACATATATTATTATATTATAAGATATTTTGTAAGATTTTATAATTGATAATAAAGAAAGACTTTAACTCTTTAATTCTCAAACTTTTACACATATATATATATATATAATAACAGAGTTCAAATTCACGCACTTTTAGTACCCATAAAATATATTATGAAATTAAAAGATAATTGTGTTACAAGATAAGATTTTTATAATTATAATAATAAAATATTTAACTTTTTAACCCAAACTTTAACATAGATATACTAGGATAGAGTTCCAATTCATGACTTTTAGTGTTCTTAATATGATAACAATGAAAGACTTTAATTTTTTTTAATTTAAGAGTTCGAATCCAACCATACCTTTTTAGAATCTTAAAAAAAACATATATTATTATATTATAAGATATTTGATAATATTTTATAATTGATAATAAAAAAAGAATTTAACTCTTTAATTCTCAAACTTTAACATATATAATATATATACAATAACAGAGTTTGAAACCCATAAAATATACTATGGAATTAAAAGATAATTGATAAGATTTTATAATTAATAAAAAAAAACACTTAAATCTGTACCTCTTAAACTTAACATATTTTCTCCTATTTTTTTCTTTTTCCTTGATGTATCACAAATTATAATTATTTGCATGGAAAAATCATAAAGAAATTATAGCGCTATACAAAAAATACAATATAATATGATTTTGTTAATACATAAAACTGAAAAAACAAATAGTATACTCTAAAGTATACTTATTTAAATATAATAATTAAAATGCACTTATGGTAACGTGACTTACACCAAGTTTTAAGTAAAAATGTATTTTTTTTCTTTTATCTAAATTTTTTCTCAAGTCGTACAAGGTGTAACTTACTCCAAAAGTGTAGTAGTTGCACTACTTTTAAAGATAATATTTAAAAAAAAAAAATAATAATTAGAAGTCTGGGAATTTGAACCATGATAATTTTATGTAAAATTTGGTAGAAGAACTAAATATGTGAAAAAATGTTTTTATTTTGATAGCGCATAATAAGCAAATAACACAAAAGAAATATAACAGTGACAGTTTATTATTTTTTTATATGTTAATGAATATAATGATAGTTATTAGTTTTCAGATTCCACTCTATTTTGGGCCGCAACTGAAGAGACTGACACTGTTAGCCCGATCCGAGTTAGACGGAGCCCAAATCAAAATCCTCAAATACTCCCGAAATTGGGGATAGGGTTAGGGTTTAACGCAACGCATTTGCTATTATCATCGTCCAGAATCTGGGAGGCGAAAGCTTAATCCTTCCTTCTGTGATTAGGACTATGGCAACGGCAACTGCAAACACGACAGGGACTGTAACAGCAAAGAGAAAGCCTGTGTTTACGAAGGTGGATCAGCTTAAGCCTGGCACTAATGGCCATACTCTTACAGTCAAGGTCTTGAGCTCCCAAACTGTTAAGGCCACTGGAAAAACTGCTGGACGATCATCGTCAATGTTAATGGCTCGACCTCAGCAGCCCACTCGGATCGCCGAGTGCGTTGTCGGTGATGAAACTGGAACCATAGTTTTTACTGCTCGAAATGAACAAGGTAAAATGTTATTCATTTTATGCGTGTGTTTTTCATTGCTTGTTGTTTTGATGGGGTTTCGGTTGTTTACTTTATGTATTCAAGAAAACAGCTTGAAGACACCGGTTTATGAGAGCATCAGGAATTGGAATTATCTACTTGGTTTTTGATCTAGCGACAATGTCCGTCTTTTTTATCTTTGAATGTATTTAGAGGATTTTTATTGGTGGAAGGAAAGATGATGAAATTTTTTAGACTTCGTCAGTTTTTGGTTTTTCGTTGCATTGTGAACATTTTTGATTCTATGTATATATAGGTTAATATGTATTCAAAATGTAAGCAATTGTTGAGCCTATGTGTTTAAAAATGGACCTGTGTCTGGTTGGTTTCTGGGCAAATCCATATGCATTTTGCTCCTAATCGGTAATTGTGTGACCCATTTAAGTTTGCAAAATAGATAGCTTCTATAGATCATTGTTAATGTGGGTTAAATATAAATCTTTTACCATTGTCCTTTGCCCCTTGTTGCAAACTACTGTCAAATTTTGACTTGTTACATAAAAACCACTGCCTCTGCATTAATGTTGGACATATACCGTTGGTGTTATTTTTGACATGAAATTTAATGAAAATAAATAGTGAAGTTTGATTGTATCATTGTTTGAAAATGATATATGTGCAACATTAATGCTGAGGTTGATGGTGTTTTGAACTTTTTATAACAAGTCAAAGTTTGAAGGTATTTTGGTAAAACGAGACAAAAGGCAATGGTTGAAAATTAATATATATATATGTATGTATATCTCGTTTAATTAAATATAACTTGCACCAGCCGTGTCTGCCAGGTAATATTTTAATAATGAAAAGTATGTTATAAATAGTGATACTTGGGACACTCTACAATCCTAACATGACGAAACTGTTGCCTTTCCCTTCATCCAATCTTGCTTTGTGGTGTTTTTCAAGTTTCATGATTATTTTGCAATTGTATTACATAATGTGTTAACGGTTTTGTATGCAATACATGCAGTTGATATGATGAAGCCAGAAGCTACTGTGATTTTGCGCAATGCCAAGATTGACATGTTCAAGGGAACAATGAGGCTAGCAGTTGACAAATGGGGACGTGTAGAAGTAACTGAACCTGCTAACTTTGAAGTTAAAGAAGAAAATAATCTTTCTTTAGTTGAGTACGAACTAGTTAATGTTGAAAATTAGTTAAAAGAACTATAGGTATATTTTGGGGTGAATATTATGAATTTAACTGGGACTCCATTCTCCATGTTCCTGAACTTGTAACTGTTTAACTAAAGGTGTTTTCTCAGTCTTAGTATTGTTATGGAGAATGGAGTCTTCGGCAGGATTTGATTTGGAAAGGACCTGCATGGTGAACCTTTATGCTCTTACATATTCAAACTTTGGGAATTGTATGATCATATATTTTTCATAATAAGCTTTTATTTGTATCTTGTAAATCTTTTTTATTATGAAATTCAGCATATTCCGTGTTTTTTCTCCTTTCCTCTTCCGGTGTGAATTTAACTCGGTTATTAGTTCACCAAACAGGTGCATTGTGCGGTCCAAGTTAGAATACCTTTTTTTTTAAAATAAAATATAGGGATAGGGTTTTTTTCCTGAATAAAAATATTATTTGATCTTTTAAATTAATAAAGTTGTTTGTTAGTCTTTTTATTTATAAAAAAAATTACTAATTATTCTTTTTATTAATAGAAAGAGTTACATAATAACTTTTACCAGTATTAGCAAGTATTTCATTAATAAATTTTTTTTGCAGAACAGGAAAATGATGGAAGATATATCCTTGATAAATTTTTTAATAAAATAATTTTAAAATTATTAAATATCTTTATTTGATACTTAAATAAAAAAAATGATATATTTTTTAACTTGGATGATTATATAAGTAAACAAACCAAATTGACGCAATCTTAATTCTAATTTTAGACATTTTACATACTTAAACGAGTTTTATACTATTGAAGTACAATTTATCGGAAAAGATAAGTAAATAATATGAAATCTAATTTTGAGTGAAGTATAGTGTATATTTAAAATGTATAGAATAAATTTATGTTACAAAAATATTATCGAATTATTTTTTATTTCTATATCATTAAACTTTAAAATATAACAAAACAAAAATATCCTTAACGTGTATATAATTTGTCCTTAATTGAGATGATATTTTTACAAAAATGTATTTAGTCAAAGATAAACAAATTTAGCATCACACGTCTAGCCTGAGCGGAACAGATTAGTTGTATTACAGTCCTTAAAATTGCAAATTTAGGGCCTGAGTGTGATGCTCGACAAGTTTGGGACCGATAATGAACTTGCTAATTTAGGACGTGAGTGATATTTATGAAAAGCTTAATTATTATTGTTTTGTTGTTGGAAACCCAAGTACTATGATGAAATTTTGAGGACTTTACCATATAGAATTCAAAGAGCATAGTAGTGTTGCATGAGATCTAACCGTGACAACACTTGCGTTGTGTTAGAAATAAAACAAAGCTCGGATAATCAAACGGAAGAGTTAAGACTTGGAAATAGAGCGAAGCCATGGTTTGAAGTTTGAACTTAAATCCATAGTAGAGCATTCCCTTCTTCTGCCAAAACAGGAACAAGTACTCCCCAAAAAAGTAACCGTTAGAGCAAAATCAAGTATTCAATATTTCCTATCCATTTGGCTATGTCTCTTAGCGTTATCGTCAACACAAACAGCTCTTGAAATTGGCTGCAAAAATTAGCTGTGACAGCTTGGAAGAGATTTCCCTCAGATCCAAAATTAGCTCTATCCTATAATAATCAATTTATTTCTCTACTCAAATTGAACCATTTAGATAATTCGAAAGATAATCTTGTCAAGTCGAGTTGTATATCATTTGAAATTTTGGCATACCTCAATATAGTACATGGTAGTGCACCAGTGCTCTACTTTGTTGCAACTCATACCACATTTCTGAGTTTGGATTAGATTGATTTAAATAAAAACCATTGTAACAATGGTTACACTTCATTAACAGCAAACTTTTACTTTTCCAGCAAAAGTTGAAAAAAATCATATTTTCAGAGAACTGAACAAGCAGAAAATAAGGATAGGACTGCTCTATCAAACTGTAAGAGCAAATCAGGTAGACGACTTAAATTTTTGGTTAATGACTAGTGGATACATCACAAGTTGCCTTGGAACAAGAAAATGCGAGGATGAACGGTCATTCCTCAAGAATCTGTGCAGAGGGGTGGAAAGGAGGTACAAATAAACTTATGTCAGCTAGCTATGGCAAAAAAATAACCCCCCCTCCCCAGCATAACCATCACACAACAGGAAAAGTTTTGAATATCCTTCCAGCTTATAGAACACAGAGAAGACAAGTCATTATGCTTGTTACTAAATTATGACCAGCTGAAAATTCTATCTACCTAGTTCCAGCATATTCAGGATAAGTAATCCATACAGCCACATATATGAGAGGAAAGGATACACACTTAAACTAGACGCATATGTTCCAGTCGCTATTGCATAAAAAAATAAGTGAATTTTTATGTCTGCAATGATTATTTGAACAGTTTCCAGTGTCTACTATAGCCAAATATTTCAAAACCAGACATTTCTTTGCATTCCGTCCAGATGCGTTACATATAAAACTACATCATCATCTCATGAACTTTCAAGTAAACTTCCTCAAGGCTATGGGACTTTTTCATGAATCATTATTGCAAGCTGAACAAACACAAAATATCAGTATGATGATTTGCTTTATTGACATCGTCATAATTATTAAAAGAATAAAGCAATAATACTTAGTTCCATTTTAAGTCTTACAAGCTACAGATTAAGCATCACAAAACAGAAAAGAAAAAGGCAGTTTCTTGAACCTCTCAGGAGCCATTAAGAGTCTACTAGTTAATCCAAAATGTGAAGTGATGCAACTTGAATATTCTGCAGCTCATTCATGACTCCTAAATAATGAACAGTTACCGCCCTAGACTGAAGAATTAAGTACAGAAGTCTTTGTTTGACTCCTCCGTACATTTTATCAGTATCACACATCATCACTGCAAGCTGATCAAATATAGTTTGATAAGTAATCTTCTTCACACATGGATCCTATAATTTTTCTAGTCAACTTCTACAAGTATAATACTCAATACCCAAAATTTACATTTAGCCTTGCAAATTATGACTAGTAAAGACCAAATATGCATCTGCCACCTCAAACAAATGGGTAAAAAGACTAAAGGTATTACAGAAAATGAACACACATTCTAATATTTAGATCAATGTAAACTCTAAGGTCTAGGTCCCAAAGGTTGATGTCTCGGATCTACCAAACTAGAAAAGATCATGATTCACATTTCCCAATATTTAAAAAAGGAACAAATTATAGATCATGTATTCTATTTCATAATTGTAGACTATTATCTCTACCATTTTCAATTTTTTTAGATCAAACGATATCAGTGTGATTCGAACTAGTGACTTAAAACAGGAGAGTGATGAGTCTTACCACTAAACAATAGCTGAATCACCTCTACAATTTGCAATTAACCATTTATGATCCACATTTCCCATAAGGCGTCCAAAACACAATATCTTTAAGGCAAAATATCCACTAAATTCTCACTACCATCTCTAGACCGAAAACACATTTTTCTATTAGCTACAAAGGAGTAGTGATTAAAACTTCAGTGTATGTATCAAAATAAGAAAAGCAAGAATGGATTATACCAAAATACAACTGTATAGAAAATTTATTATCAACATAGTTCAATTCATTACTTGTAAATCTACTTTGCCACATTCTTTAACGGGATAGAACCCTACAAAAGCAATGGCTTGAAACTATTAAATTGCAAATCACTCCATCTTTGCCGCTTGATCTTCATCTAGTCTTGTCTTGGCCTACAACATAAGAAGAGGAGTGTGCACCTTTTCACTAAAACATATTGGATTAAAAGGATGGGAAATTGACTGCTTCAAAATTAAAGGAAGCAAGTTAAGAAGACCTGATTCAGAGGACCTAATAATCTATCAACAGACAAATGGAGATAAGGAGCAACCACAAAAGGCACAATCCTTATATTGATTTTCGGTTTGAAGGTGGCCAATGTCTCCACATTGTACAAGGTAGAAAAATATGTTCAAAATCAATTCATTATATTTTGAACTCTATTTTTGAGACGAGTAAGAGGATGTGGCTAGGTCTGTTCCAGTATATGAACCACCATATTAACATTACTAACTTACCAAAAAAAAGTAAACGACACCAAGGAGTCCTACAAATGCTTGCTAGATACCTAATTCAAGAATGAAAACTTGGTTAGGAACCTATAGAACAAAGTAGTTGATGAAAATAAGAAAACATGATGTCGTATAGAAGAGAATGTAAGTTCTAGCAAATCCTTAGTCCAAAAAGAAGATGCTCCAGCTATAATACTTAAATAGGAACAGGGAAGACATGTATTATGAAAAAAAAAAGAACCCATAGATTATTGTTAGAATGTTGGTGATAAAGATTGCTTTAAGCAATGAAAGATTTTGATAGTCTTCTGGAGCATACATTTCTAAGAATTTCTTTTATTCTAGCAACAATGACATCTCTGCATGAAATTGGATTAATGGCATCTGAAACGTGGCTCACAAAGGAATGCCATTAAATGATGTAATCATGCAGAAGAGGAAGCAAAGGTTCACCATCAGGCCGAGTAGGACACCAAAAAGGGAGTCACGAAACTAAACAGTTAGCTATAGTGCATAAATACCATAGTTAAGGGATGGTTCCACGCGGACTTCCCTGGTAGGCTACTTTGCTTCGATTAGTATTGGTTCCTAATTTTACATCATTTGAACTCAAAAGAGGCATTCGGGATCAATTTTCTTCTTTATATTTAATTAGACGAAGAGCACTAGTTCCTATGGTATCTTGTCTATCTCAAAAGAGCAAAATCTCATTTCCAAAATGTAGTAGGTATCATTATTGATAACAAATCGGACTTAGCACGCAAGCCATTATTAGCAAATGTAACAAAAGAAACTTATTTTAATTTAAGCTCATTTCTATCAGCAAAACAATTCAAAATTCAATGAAACAGGAAAATTTCAACGTAACAACGAACCAAATGATAAAAATTCAACCAAAAGCCGAAGTGAGTCAAATGAGGATACCTTCAGAAAGCCATCCATAACTGCCAGTAATGGATAGCATTGAAGTCATCAAGGAAGATGCAGTGGCAGTGTGGTAAGGCAGCATTGATTCAACGCAGAAACTCGTTTCAACAGGACTCCTCCTGCAACAGCCATACGCGAGAAGGCATGAATAAGAATTATAACCCAATTATGTTTCTGGATCAAAAATTAACAAGGCATGAATACCTAAGAAGGCGAGAAGAGAGAGGTTTCTTTCCGGCGATCCGAAAAGAGTGAGCTGCTTTGGCTTCGGAAGCCAGCAGTGAAGCCGCATTGCTACTTCGGGCCGAGCATGACCGGAATATGGACCTAGCGGCGGCTGTAGCGGCCATTGTTATTCCCAAAATAGATGACTTTTCAGTTCTGAATCCTCCGATTAGGAAGTACGAGTTGGGGCTTAGGGTTTTGGCTCTCTATCACCCTACCATGGAAAATGACTCTGGGTGGGGTGTCGAGTTAGGTAAGGGATTAGGGTGATTTTGGTCGGATGAGTTTAGTCTTGTTTCTTTTAAATTCGAGGATAAAGGTAAAAATAGCTTTTGAAAAAAAAATATATATATATAAAATCCTAATGTGTAAATTTTTTATAATTTTCAAATAAAAAAAATGTATCGATCTTAAATAATATATCAATTTTTTCTTCTTCATAAAATAGTCATGTACCTGTTACATTGGTAGGTTTTAAAAGATATTTTTAAAATTATAAATTAATAAAAAAATCAATTAATTTTTAATCTCAATAAAACTTAAAGATGGTTAATTTAAGATAAATGTGAACTTTACTTAAAACTTATAATAAATTTGTACACGTTTAATAATTATAGAATTTTATACATTTTTATTGAAAGTTAGAAGGTTATTGGTATTATTCATTTTGAATTTAAATAGGATACATTTAGTTAATTAATTCTTTAATAATTTTTTTAAAAAAATTAACTTTTCAAACATAAAATTAAATTTTTCATAAAAATAAATATAAAAACCTAAAAACTCTATTATCTTATTAAAAAAAACTCTTATTTCCATATATATGTTCTTTTTTTAGTCTCTTTTGTTGTCTTAATCTCTCTATATTCTCTTAGTTTATCTTATCTTATCATATTCTATTTCTATTATATAGTTCATTGTTATAAGTATTTTAAATTTTATTTTTAATTATTAAATTATTTAAATTTACAAATTAAAAAAGAAAAAAATAACACTTTTAACAAAAATAAATAGAATGAATTATAAAAAAGCGACGTAAAGAAACTCAAATGATAAATATTTTTATTTTGAAGAATAAAGAATGTGATAGGATATTTTGAAGCACATTAGGTTAAAATAAATTTTTTATATTGTCCATAAAATCAGTTAAAACACTTGTAAGAAATAAGAATAATATAGTAAAAAGTCAATTTAAATCGTAATGAAAATACGTTTTAAAATCAAATAACTAGTTGCTCGATCAATCCAACAAAGTGTTCAATCAATCAAGTACATTGGTTGATCGATCGAATGTAGTCTCGATTGATTCGTCAACATTTGATTAGTCATTCAAGAAGTGGTCCGATCTATCTAATCATGTGTTAAAATTAATTTAATCAGGTTATATTGTTCGATCGATCCAGTCATTATTCGATTGATCGAGTGACCTAATTTCACATTGTTCCTATTGTGTTTAATATGCAATCTAACGCGCACAAGTACAAAAATATAAATGATATATGCTCGTTGGGGCTTAATAGTTTTTTCAACTTGAAAATTTCTTCTAAAACACATCTAGAAATTAAAATTAAAATTTTATGTTTTATTTTACAAATATTATCAATACTAACATAAATTTAATAATCTTCATATTTGGCATATTCACGTGACAAAATCTTCCTCTTACCATATAACGCTCGTAGAAAAATTAAATTTTTACATAATTGTGATATCCTATGATCTGATGGAATCATCTTCGCTTGATTCTCAAAAGCTCATGTGAATACTGAAAAAAAACATAAACCATCAAACAACTTATCCCGAAAGACTAATTGTTTATTAGTTCAGTGTAATATAATAATATAAAATGAAGAATATACATAGGAATGGGTAACATCATAGAACATTTTTAAAATATAACTCCCCTATGTATGATATTTCCAAAAAAAATTCAAAGTTGATTAAGGAGATAATTTATACCTCCTTAAGATAAATATCTCATTTGTTATCAATTGCATTTTTCATTTTTTTTTAAATTATTGTGTTTTCAATTTTTAGCTAAAATTTTTAATTAGTATATATCAAATTTATTATACCAAATTTTATTTCTCCCTTTTTGTTATAAATTACATTTTCCATTTTTTTAAATTATTGTGTTCTCAATGTACTTTTCTATGATAACCATAATTTCTTGACGCCTCTACCTTTAATAATACTTATATCAAGAATCTGCTTTGGTAGCCCCAAGTCTTTCATAGCAAAAGACTTACTCAATTGTTTTTTCAAGTTATTGATTCTGGAAATATTTCGGCCAACAATCAACATATCATCTACATAGAGCAAAAGAATAATGAAATCATCATGAGAGGATTTCTGCACAAAAATACAATAGTGTGAAGTAATCTTTTTATAGCCTTGCTCCCCCATAACAAACTCAAACTTTTTGTACCATTATCTCGGTACTTGTTTTAAGCTCGTAAATGCCTTTCTTCAATTTACAAACATAATCTTCTTTTCCCTTTTGCTTGAAACCCTTTGGCTGCTCCATGTATATCTCTTATTCTAAGTCACCATGTAGGAATGAAGTTTTGACATCTATTTGCTCAACATCCAAGTTAAGACTTACTGCTAACCCCAACATAGTATGGATGGATGTCATTTTCAAAACTGGAGATAAAATCTCATCAAAGCCAACGCATTTTCTTTGGTTGAATCCCTTGACAACCAGTCTGGCTTTGTATCGAGGACTGGAATTATGTCCTTCATGTTTCACCCTGAACACACATTTATTTTTCAAAGCTTTCTTCCCTTTGGGTAACTTCATTAGCTCAAAATTTTTGTTCTCATGCAAGGACTTCATCTCATCTTATATGGTTTTAATCCATTTTTGTTTGGATTCGTCATCCATGGCTTCTTCATAACTCTTAGGTTCTCTCCCATCAATGAAAGTTACATACTCATCTAGAGGATATGAGGTAAAGGGTCGTCTCACTCTATCACTTCTTCTTAGTGGAATAGGAGAAGCCATAGATGTTGGTACTGGATAATGAACATCATCATTTCCCTAATCTTCAAAACCAACTTCTATGGAAGCATCGTCTTCATTTGGTAGATAAACTTGGTCTTTATCTCCAACTTGTCTTGGCATTGATGTTGGACGAATTAATTCCAAATATGGTGAGTCATCATTGGAATTAGGAACATCTTTCTTCATTTTGATAATATCTTCAATGGTCTTATCTTTAAAAAATTAATACATCATCATGGTTCTTGACAAGTCTCTTTGCAACTGGATCATAAAATCTATAGCCAAATTGATCTTGACCATAGCAAAAAAAATACACTATCTTGTTTTGGCATCAAGTTTGGATCTCTCATCTTTCGGGATATGGACAAATGCTTTACAACCAAATACTCGTAGATGATCATAGGAAACATCCTTTTCTGACCATACCTTATCTGGAACATCCATCTTGAGAGGAGTACATGGTGAAAGATTCAACACATATGAAAATGTGAGTATGGTTTCACCCCAGAAAGTTTTAGGCAACTTTGCATGTGAGAGTAGACATCTAACTCTCTCCATCAACGTTCTATTCATCCTTTCAGCTAAGCCATTCAACTGCGGTGTCCTTGGCGGTGTCATCTGATGCCGAATACCATGCTTTTTTTAGTAAGCATGGAAAGGTCCTATGTATTCTCCACCATTGTCTGTTCGGATGCATTTTAGGTTTATTCAAGTCTGTCTCTCAACTGAGGCATGAAATTCTTTGAAGACATCTAGCACTTGATCCTTTGTCTTCAGAAGATATACCTATGTCTTCCTTGAATGATCATCAACGAAAGTCATAAAGTATTTAGCACCAAAGTGACTTTGGCATTGATCCACACAAATTTGAATGAATCAAATCTAAAATATTATTCATTTTGAAAGATTCGACACATGTGTAACTGTGAGTATGGTTTCACCCCAAAATTTTTTAGGCAACTTTACATGTGAGAGTAGACATCTAACTTTCTCTATCAAAGTTATGTTCATACTCTCAACTAAGTCATTTAACTACGGTGTCTTTGGAGGTGTCATCTGATGTTGAATACCATGTTTTTTGTAGTAAGTATGAAAAGATCATGTGTATTATCTACCATTATCTATTCGGATGCATTTTAGCTTCATCATAGTCTGTCTCTCAATTGAGGCATGAAATTCTTTGAAGACATCTAGCACCTGATCTTTTATCTTCAGAAGATATACCCACGTCTTCCTTGAATGATCATCAACGAAAGTCACAAAGTATTGAGCATTACCAAGTGACTTTGGCATTGGTCCATACAAATATGAATGTATCAGATCTAAAATATTATTTATTCTCAAAGGAGGGAAACTCTTGAAAGCAACTTTGTTTTTCTTTCTTGCTAGACAATGAACACATTTCTCCAAATGTACTTCATCCATTCTGGGTAGTATTTTCTTTTTTGCTAGACTTATCATACCTTTTTCACCCATGTGATTGAGTCTCTTATGCCATAACTCAGTTGCAGTCTTTCTCTATGGCATTTACTGTGTCGGTGGAGAGCTTCACTTGCATTATATACAAAGTTGTATGCTTCTCACCTTTAGCCACTACTATGGAGCCTTTTATAAGTTTCCATTTGTCATAAATGAAAGAGCTGTAATATTCTTCATTTGCAAGTTTGCGCACATAGATCAATCCAGACACATATATGGAATATGTCTGACATCATTTAGAAATAGTTTGGTTCCGTTCTCTATTTCCAAGCAAACATCTCATCTGCCTATAACCTTTGATAGGCATTCATTTCCCATTATAACAACACCAAAACTTTCAGGTGTGTATGATGAGAAAAATTCTCTATGTGAGGTTGCATGAACTGTAACACCACTATCAATCACCCAACTGGTCTCGTGCGATGCAAGATTAACAAAATCTTCATCATAAATGATATTGAACTCGTCTATGGTATTTGTTTGCTCATCATTACTACTGTCGTCTTTCTTCACTACTTTGCCTTTATTTATTTCTTGTTCCTTCTTAAACACTTGGAAAAATTTCTTGATGTGACATTTCCTCTTATAGTGATGACATTCAACATTGGAAATTTTGTTTGATTTGTCTTTGCTCTTGTTTATGGGTTTTTTTCTCTATACTGTCTCCTTCCTCTAAACTCTGTGATAAGGGCTTGTGCTTCTGAATCTCTCTCCCTATCCTGTTTCTCATATGACAACAAGGCTTCTACAATAACTTCAAACTCCATCTTGTCTTTTGCATAAATCAAAGTTGTTGTCATATGATTATATGATGAGGGCAGTGATGCCAACAACATCACAACTTTCTCTTCATCATTGAAACTCACATTAAATTTTGCTAAGTGAGAATACTTGATGTTGAAATTTCTAACGTGTTGCATCATGCTCACATTATCTTCCTTCCTTATCTGATATAGCTTCTTCCACAAATAAAATTTATTGGCAAGATTATTTGACATGAACACGTTTTCTAGGGTCTCTCATGTTTCTTTAACAGTCTTGCAATTTTTTGATTCAATATTTTGCAAGATATTGTCCGAGAGATTTAGACAGATTGTACTAGCTGTAATCTCATCTATTTCCTCCCATTGTTCCTCGGTGACTATTGCTGCATTCTTTTCTTTCTCCAGCAATGCATTATGAACCTTATGTTGAATGAGAATATCCTTCATCCTTCTTTGCCATAAAGAGAAATTATTATTGCCATTAAATTTCTTAATATCTACCTTCTGACTTAACTTTTTTTTTCTACAAATAAATATGTGTTGGAACTAATAAAATATTTTCTGATGTGACAGATCAGTTTATGCTGTAACCACAGAACATATTAAGAATTTTACTAGACTAGTTCTGATACCAATTGTTGGGTACAGTGGGTAAAAATAAAATTAATTTAACAGAGTAAAATAATGATATCGACAATTTAACGTAATTTATCCTTTAATTTGGGTTAAGTCAATGAGACAAACTCTGAAAAATATTTCTTCCACTAATAAAATTAATGGGTATAAAGTGAGAGACAATACAACAAATTAAGATAAACTCACTATTTTGTCACTTCCCTTTTAGAAAAATATCTTAATATTTTTCTAAGATATTCTCTTCCACTTTCTTACACACACAACACTATTTTTCTGCAAAAGAAATTGTTTTTTTGGCTTTGCTTTACTTCTATTCGTGTTTTGTTGTGTTGATGTATATCTAAGGTAAAGAAATTGATTATTTATAGACAAAATTACCTATCAATATTAGATACATTCGTTAAATGTGATTGCACCTAATATTTGTGGTTGCAACGCAATCCTTTACTAAGTTGAAGTGGTTCGATTTATGTTTCAGAGGTATATCCAAATTGAGTAGTTAGAAGTGTTGATGAACTTGGCTCTCTTCTTCACTCTACAAAAAGTAGAGACTAATGTTCGTGTCAGCCTACATGGAGTACCCGAGATGGTGTTAAAGAACCTGATCTATAATTTCGAGAGGTTGAATGTCCACAATTTTCATTGATGCAGCAAGACGAGGACATCCTGTGATTGTTGCAGATCATTTTGTGAAGAGTTTAAGAAATCATGATGTGAAGAATTTTCAGGATCGTCGTTAAGACAATGGCTATTAGCTTCTCTTTCCAATCTAGATAGATGGTCTACCACCTAGTTCTCTATGCCTCTTTTACTACGACTTTTCAAGTAAAACTCTTGTAGAAGGAGAACACATCTTATCAATCTTGGTTTAACATCCTTTTTTGTCATAAAGGCATACACAATGGCTATGAGTTTTTTCTCTGTAGTAACATAATTTATTTGACCATCATTAAGCATTGTTTTGCATAATATATGGCATGGAACATCTTTTCCCTTTGTTGTCCCAAAATAGCCCCAATAGCAAAGTCACTTACATAACACATTAACTCAAAGGGCTTGCTCCAATCGAGTGCTACTATAATTGGTGCGGACACTAATTTCTCTTTAAGCAATCGAAATGCCTCTAAACATCATCATCAAATCTTAGAGGTACATATTTTTCCAAGAGATTGCAGAAGGAATTAGAGACTTTGGGAAAATTTGATGAATCTTCGATAAAATCCCGCATGTCCAAGAAAAATCCTAACTCCTCTTACATTGGTGAGTGATGGCAGCTTCTCAATTAATTTTATCTTAGATCTATCTACCTCGATACCTTTTAGATGAGATTTTGTGACCTAAGATAATATCCTCCTGCACCATGAAGTGACATTTCTTCCAATTTAAAATTAAATTGATTTCTTCACATCTTTGTAACACTAGTGAGAGATAGTGTAAATAGTCATAAAATCATCTATGAAGATCTTTAAATGCTTATATGACATGTTTGAGAAAATATTCATCATATAACATTAAAGTGTTGCAGGTGCATTGCATAACCCAAATGACATTCTCTTAAAAACAAAAGTTCTATATGGATATGTGAAGGTGATATTTTCTTGGTTTTTGGTGTCACAACAATTTTATAATAGCCAGAATATCCATCTAGAAGGAAAAAAAAATATTCGATTAATCTGTCAAACATTTGATCCATAAATTGGAGAGAAAAATGGTTATTCTTTGTAATTTTATTCATCTTGTAAAAATCATACATATTCTATACCTCGTAATTGTTTTTGTGAGTATCAATCTATCGTATATATATCTTTTTTTATTCGTATAATATAAAATATTATGTTCCAAAATGCATATATGTTCCATCTAAGAAAATTTGGAATGACAAGCTCGTATCCAATATTATAACGAAGGTGGGATTGCCAATGAAAATGGTGATAAAAAGTTTCATGAACACAATTACGAAGTTATTGGAAAGTAAGGGTGTGATGGTCGGCGGTAGTGATGAGATGAGATGAGCTATACTATAAAATCTGACACCGAAAACGTTAATGAGTCTTCTTTAGGGGACAAGACGAAGATAGTCTCTTGGCCTTCTGAGATGAGTCTTGATTTAATTAGAAAGCGGTTTGAAGATTTGGGTATATGAATGTCAGATAATTTCCCTTTCTTGCAAAGCTGTTGTTTGTCACCGGTCATAGTGCATGTGTACTTTCCACACCCTTTTTATGTTTTGATTTTCTCTATATAATATTAGACATCATTCTTCGGCAGAAATTTTTCATGAAATTTTTCTAATTACGTTTGTAACTTTTAAGTTAAACATAATTCTTATTATTATAAATATTAGACACTTTAATGTAAAAATCGGTTTCTTAACTGGGATTAAAAATGCATTTTTTCAATCTTAAAAGAACTTATTTTTAATATATATGGAACTAAAATATAATAACTTTTTTTTATTGTGTATTAATAGTGTCAGACTTAGAAGTTAAATAATTGAATTGTATTATTACACATAATAACCGGATGAACCATGACTAAAGTGCCCCTCACTTTTTTTTAAGTACGGTCCACTATAACCATGATGAATCAGAACAGATTTAGTTGAAATGGTTCTCATCTTCCAGTTTTATTGATGCCACAATTTGTACTAGGCATGTTTTTTACTCAAATAATTAGGTTTATGAAGATAATGAGGATCGGGCACATGGTAAATCCAATTTTTAATGTGAATATGTGAAAGTAGTTACATGATGAATTTTTATTTTTTATTTTTTATTTACATAATTTATATGTTTTTATTGTATAATATAAAAAATATATTTTTTATATGTTAAAAACTATAATATGTATATATTTTTTCTAAATAATAATAATAAAAAATTTTAAAACGTAAAAGATGAAAATATATAAATAATTAATTGATATTAAAACAGCAGTAAATAAAAAAAATTAAAATTAAGATACGCATAAGATTACAATAACCAAGTAGAAAAGTATCACCACATAATATATATATATTACTTAAACTGTTGCTATCTTAATTGATATAAATACTTTTTCATAAATAAGAGAACTTAAAAATAATGACCAATTTAGTCATTTTGACATACGGTAGTTTTCCTTTTATTTATCCTCACTTTGCAATGTATTAAAACTTAGCTGCAGTTCCCTAAGTTAATTAGTCTCCCACATTGGTATTTGAGGGTGAGAACTCGTTGTCTAAGAAAAAGGCTTAACGTTGTTTAGGTACGACCTTACTTGAACAGGATCTGTTCTATAGGATCGTACCTCTGTCTCCTTGAGTTCTAAGTAGACAGGAACCTAAACCTGGTGGATGAATTATGGCCGCACGATCAGAGCGTGATTAACGGTCTCGTGGTCTTCCATGGCCACTATGACTGTAGAGGATCGTTCTCAGCTAGTCATTCAGCTGGGGTGGTCGAGCGGTTGTCTGACAGGCACTCTACAACTTTTTCGCTTAACATTTTCTTCTGCATTTCTAAGTCGCGTTTCATGGAGTTCCTCCATACGCCATCTATCGCCGTCAAAATCATGGATTCGTCTCATTCTTGGAGTTTGGCTCAGTAACATATGTACCCTTTTCGACTGTTTGATTATCAGTAATCTCGATATTGTAATTTAATGCTTATTGTTTTACTCCATGTTCTTGTTTGTTGTTTGCGATTTGAGAAAAAAACAGTATCATGTCTACGTCTGCTTAAGGTGTCCATAACATTCACCTACCGCAACACAAGCAATTCATAGAATGGGAACCAGAGTAGTCTCATATGAGAGAATAAGGTATATAACTCGTAGATTAGAAGTAGTACCAAAAGTGTGCTGGTTATAACAGAAAAAATTACTCAAATCATCTTATAATAATTAATTTTTCTTAAGTAAACGATTTAAATAAAAAAATAAAATCTGTGATCTGATATGAAAAATTATTTATTCATCGTGATAAGACAATCATTTTTCGAATAATTTTTAATAAAATCTAAAATCTAACTAAATCCAAACGAATAACGTATATGCAGAAACAGAGAGAAAGCAGATTTAGACATAAAACAGCCTGCAAATTGAGTGACACGAATGTTATTAATAATAATGTTGACGTTAACAAATCGATCAACAATGAATTAATTTTGAAACTTTAGCTACGAGAGAGAGGGAAGCCAATTCCATGACGTTTGGAAGGAAAGAAAAGGAAAAAAAAACTACAAAAGATGCCAATTCCCACAGGAACTATTATCAAAAGCTCCTTGTCTTCCTCGGTTGGCTTTGGATTAAAGCACTTAACCACATTTGAATCAAACAAAGCAACTGCTGCAAAAACCATAACAGACAAGAAAGCATGGAAAAAATCAATCAACCCCAGCTTATATTTTTGTGCTTCTTCTGGTGAAATTTTAACCGACCCATCAATTACCAACAAGCCCTTGAATGTGGCAAATCCGTATCTGACTTTGCCTCTTTCATCTCTAAAGCTATCAGTGAAGCATAAAAGAAAACAAGAGAGCCCACAAAACAGAAGAAGTCCAAGAGTTGTTGTGTGGCTTAAAAGAGTGGGACATTGACCTTGGTGTGTGAAAACTGGGGATAATACTTTGAATGTGAGAACTGAACCTGTGGGTAGAAGGTTAGCTAAATGTGCTGTTCCTTTGAATGTTTTTCTCACGGCTTTTTGGGCTGGTGTTTTTTGTAATTTCGGTGCCTTCTCTAAAAGTGGTACTAATGAGTTGAGTTCCATTTTTCTAGTATTTGTTTATGCAGTTTTCTCTTCTGTAATCTCATCATCATATTTATAATGTGTTATTGACAAACTCGTGTTTATAAAAATAAACTAAAAGTACGTGGGAAACTGAAAAAAAAAAAACAAAACAAAAAGATTAAAATTAGGAAGGATTTGTTTTTCTGTTTTATGGGTAAATTAAACAAAAATGGTTATTTTTATTAAGGCTTAATTGTTTATGAATTAGCTATATGTAACTCTTGCAGAATTAATTTCAGTAATGAAGTTACTTAATTTAGCATGGAGTTTCATTTGGCTGATGTCAGTTAAAATTGAATGGAAGCAGATATTTTATGGCAATTTTGATATATTTTTTTTCTTATTGGTAAGGAATTGTATGCTAAAATGATATTGCCAATTGTTAGCTCAGTTTTATAATTGCTAATAAAAAATAGAACCACTAGTAATTAATTTAATTATTTAAGTAAATAATATAAAATCCTACCACCTGTGTCCATTTTTTCTAATTATAATATCATTTAGTCTAACATACACCATTGTTTTTTTTTAAAATAATTTTTTAATTCAATCGATAATCAAAGAAGGACAACTGTAAGTAGGAGTTTATGCTAATATAGTAAATGAGTTTGAAGTCTCTTCATTTTTATTCATAACTCTTTATTCTAATCTGGTTCTTATCAATTGAAAAAAAAAACCCTCGTAACAAGCAAGGGTTCTCTGTATTAAAAGATCTTCAATTATATTAGTAACATCATCCAAAACAGAAGAAACATTAACAAAAACATAATTTGTATCAAAAAAGTATCAAATCCTACGGATACCTTAGTGCATCGAAATTCCACACCCCTTCATCTGACATATTAAGCGCCATCCTCGCAGCTCTATGAGCAGCCTTATTAGCATCCCTTGTAAAGGAGCATATGTCAGCAAGCTATAGTAACATGAAATCAAAGTTGGTTTTTCAGTTACTAGATGAAGAAGCGTATAGAAGAATCTTAACATCTAGTTTGTGTACTTGACAAAAAAAGTTTTGGCTTTATAAATATATTATATATAATATATTATAAAAATTAATATTAATATTTATTTTTAAATAATTTAATAATTTAATTTAAATATGTTATGAATAATTTTAAATATATCATATTATAATATAAAATATGTATTTGTTTATAATTTTAATAATAATTCAATTTATATGAAATTAAAAAACATTATTAAACCTAGTAAATTCGAATTCAAAGAAATTATCTATTTTTCAATCTTAATTGAATTATAAATTGTTTCAATCTAATTGATTTAAATTGAAAAAAAATTCAAAGAGCATCTGCGACGTCTGGGCCCTGTTTAGGCTATGCATATGTGAACAGACCATAAATTCAATTGGTTTAGTAAAATATATTATCTTTAGTCACTTTCGCAGTACCTGACTTTAAATGTATGGTAAAAGCTGACCTGTTTACGCCATTAAATCCATATCAGTGAATTGTAGCCATCTTTTGTCAATTCAATTGAAGCCACTTGACAATCTAGTCGTATCAATGGGTCACAAGTTGTTGACCAAAACTCCCCTTTTTTTTTTTTTTTTTAGAGCCTAAAGCTATCATTTTCTGGTGAGACCCTCTTGGCTGTAGTAATCAATAACATGACAAATTTTTCTGTAAGTGAAGAAATATGGATAGCCCTACCAGTGTCTTCTAAATTTGACCTTTACTCTTCTTGAAATAGGCTTAAATCTCAAGTTTAAATAATCTCAACTAAAAATTCAAAATAACTTGTATAATCCGAACTGGATAAGCCTAACATTACAACACATTGTGATTCCTGTTTGGTTAAAAGTATTTGAAAAAACAGCTCTATTAAGAAAAGTGTCACCAATCTATGGTCATGAAAAAGTTTAGTTATGGAAACAGCTCAGCTCTATTACAGCAAATTGTGATTCCGGTTTGATTTTTCAACCCTTTAATTTTATTGTTATAGAAAAATAAATGTATAATTATTTTTTATGTTTTAATTTATTTTTTAAATTCTTTCACTTATATTTTATTATAACAATTTTTTTTTGTCTAAAATGATTCAAAATAAATTTCTAAACTTCTTAATTAATTCAAAATAAGTTGTGATTGATATTAGGAGATGTCGTTAAATGATATGTAATTACTCAATTAGGGTTAGGGTTTAAATAAGATATTAATTTTATGGATTTGGGGTGAGGGTAGCGGTTTCTTTTTTAAAGAAATTGTAATTTGAAAAACGTCACTCAAAAATACATTGTGACTCCTTCACCCTTATTTTAATGACGTGAAGCATACGTTCACTCTCTTGCTATTTTGTGACTCAATGTTTTACCAAATGACATCTCTCTCTCTCTCTCTCTCTTTCTCTCTCTCTCTCTCTCTATATATATATATATATATATATATGCGCTAGCTAGACCACTAGTACTAGTCTCTAAAAATTGATCTTTGAGAAATGGATTTCCACTATGTCTCAACCCATGAACAAAACCAGAACAACATAACAGAGCAAAACAACAAAAGGCTAACCAAAGAGCAGATTAGGCTTTTGGAAACAAGCTTCAATAGCAATCAAAAGCTACAGGGACAACGAAAGCTTGAGATTGCCACTAGACTTGGTTTGTCACCAAGACAGGTTGCAATTTGGTACCAAAACAGGCGTGCTAGGCACAAGACACAAACAATCGAGTCTGATAATAAGAACATCCAGCTAAAGCTAGACCAAGTGCTGGTAGAAAAGTCAAGGCTTGAGGAACAAGTTAGTGTGCTTAAACAGGAACTTAACAAGGCTCAACATATGCTACAACTTCTTGCATCTACTGATCAGTCTCTTAATACTTTTCTTCCTTCTTTTGGAACCTCTGGTGATGATGATCATGCAAGCTCAAGTACCCTTAATAATAGTAACTATTGTCAAGATAGTATCACAGAGTTGCCGATTGAAGTGCTATATAATTATCTCCCCGATTGGCCTTGAAAAGCAGACATATTCTTATGATTATTTTTGTTTAAAGTATTAATTGTGCTATTTTGATGTACAAGCAGATATGATATCAATGTATTGTACTTTGGTTATTGCTCTTTTGGGCGATAATTTCACTTACCTATCTAAGACGGGAAGATTTGTTCTAAGTTTGGGCCTTAAATTTCACAGTTTTGTGCACAATCTATACGTAATTCGTGTATTGACTTTATAGTATATACATCTGTACAGTTTTTGAATCGCTCATGTGTAAACACCCAATTTTGACTTATTTTCTATGTACATACAACAGGTCAAGCAGTTATATTCATTATGTGATTGAAATTGCAGGTTTAAAACTAATGGATTCAATTGCTTACATACATGTGAACTAATAATTA
This sequence comes from Hippophae tibetana, assembly GCA_037013495.1. Taxonomy (NCBI): domain Eukaryota; kingdom Viridiplantae; phylum Streptophyta; class Magnoliopsida; order Rosales; family Elaeagnaceae; genus Hippophae; species Hippophae tibetana. The sequence continues at coordinate 2,474,239 of CM072812.1, forward strand.
TTACTTAATGACATGAAATGTTGCTATACATAAAACTATTTGAACATGTCAAATATTGAGTTTCGTATTTTAATTACTTAAAATATGAATCCAGTTACATTTGTACGAGTTTAAGTTAAAAAAAAAAAATATATCTAATATTATTTCAGTAAATATCGATATTGTTCATAAGACATTGACATACTTTAATTTTTGCAATTAAATGGACTTCCACAGCTGAGCTACCATATATAGGCGATATCATGAGTGATGTTCGAGCTCAACTACCATATATAGGCGATATCATGAGTGATGTTCGAGCTCAACCACCATATATAGGCGATTGAATTTGAGAGAAGTGCATGCACTTTGTAGCTAAATTAGACTGATTGCCTACAATGTGTAGGTCCAGTGCATTAAATAGCTAGCTTATAAGCTTGGATGGATATTATATAAAAAAAAATCCAGGTTGTTATAATGCAATCAAATAGGCCCCTTAAATTGATTGTTTGCTAAAGGTTATTATAAAAGTATGTAAACATAAAAGGGTAATTCTTCCTACATGTCTCAACTCTCAAAGTTGATACTACCCACACCCCATCCACACATATTACAGAATACGTCTAAGACAACCAGGAGAACATCTGGGAAAAAAATAAAATCAATGGCATTAGTTTGATTAGTCAGTCAAAATATGACGGGAGCCCACAAGATTAAACAAGTTGAGAAAATGGGTAAAAATAGGGGTTAGTCATTAAGCCAAATGAGAAGATTTGACCATTAACTACATCATCCTAACTTAAATGCATTAATTATTGTATTTATTTATCTTATAATGTATTAAATCAACCATTCCACATTGTTTATTTTTTTTATTGAGTATTATATATTCGTAATTTTTACAAAAAATATTCTTTATTACTTTTATAATATATTTAATATCAATCACATTATTTATTTATTTTATCGAACATTATATATTTGTACTTTTTCAAAACAAATAATTATATTAATATTATAATTTATTAAAATAAAATAACACATTATCAAAATAAAAACTTGGAGCAAACAAGAAGTCTCTGGCGGTTGGAAATGAGTGAAAAGTTCCATCGCAGTTTCCATTATTGACTCTCCGTTAAGATTCTGAAGTCTTTATTCACCCACCCCCCTTTCTAAACTTACGATATCCAATTGAACTAATATAAATTGAATGATTCTTTAGACCAAACAGGTTGAGAGTCAAATAACTTGGCCAGTATTTTTTCCACCCCCAAAATATAAGCCAATTTAATTGAAAATAAGAATAGGAACTTAAAATCCTAAAAACAAATAACTAAAACTCAAAAAAATAAAAAAATAAAAATACAAACACTTATCCACTAAACGATTCCAACATCAACAACCATGATAGCAACCTAAAAGCATCAAAACTACACGTATTTAGCAACCAGACTAGGGAACAAATGCTCTAAAGAAAATTCTACAAACTTACCTGCATCATCTAGCATAATGACGAGTAGATGGAACTGAAACATCAAGAACAAACCAATAACCAACCCTAATAGCAAGACTGGATTACACAACCAAAATAAACCCCTAAAAACGTAGCAATAGAACCAACAAGCACATACAAACACTAAATCAGAGACAAACAGAGTAGCTCAACAAAAAAGCTCAAAACTAAAAGAGCAACCAAGAAAGAAAGCAATATAAAAAAAAACACCACACTAGCAGACACCTGTACAGAGCAACAACAAGAAGCACAGACAAAAACTAAACAACCAAGTCTTGAAAAACTTACCAAATTCCAATCGCATCCTTGTTTCGTTCTCTGCCTATCATCCACAAAATCATTTTCAATTGCAGTTATCGCCGTATTTTCAACAACATCAGTACCCATAAATAAGAGAATGATAGACAAGATATAATCTTGTGTAAGAGTTTGTATCACCATTAAAGAATTATCAAAGCTCCATGGACACTTTTCTTCAGAACCAGCTCCATCTCCTAAACATATTCAAAGCAGAAGATAAACATACTCTGATCCACCACCTTTAGAACCAAGCCACCATTCTTAGTCCAATTATTGCGATGAATTCTCAAAAGATCATCCATATTGATCGGCTTCTTTGATAGGATACGAACAACAATCCCAAGGTTTGAAACAACTTTTTCTTACTCAATTAGATCATCATGATATAAAGTAAGGTTAATATGATCCACACCAGCTTGCAGTTTCTCGATAACTGATTTTACTAGACTAGAGACTTGAGGCACAAATTCAAAATTAGGACGAACAAGGAAATCTCAATTTAGAGGAATTGAGCAACAGCAAAGACAAGATCAGATTTAAGGAAGAAAAGGCAAAACCAAAAATCAAGAGAAAAAATGAGGCCTACAATTCAGGAAAGAGGACCAAAAGGTTTCTCGGGCAGAATTCCCTTACCTTATGACAATTGAGGGGGAGAAAAGTGTCTAGGATACGTAGTTGCTCCAATGTAAATTGCATTTCATAATAACTTAGCCAGTATTGAATTTGAACGTATCTTAAATTTGAAATGAATTTTGAATAACATATTGTTATTGATAAATACAGTTAAGTTCACGTAATTGTATGCAAAAAAATTCTCGTGTTAGTTATTTATAATGATGATATACTTGTAATATATAGTTGTAATATATAGTGACGGTGACTAAAATTTCATTCACAAAATGGTGCTAACGCCTTTATCACGACACAAGTTAATAAATCGTTGTCACATGAATATGATAGATTGATAATCTAACATATAAACGGCTTTGCTTTTAGCATTCAGGGTTTCACAGGAATCCTTTCATCTTATTCTCAAACAAGAAAATGATACCCGTGAACACAAAACAAGATCCGCGAAATAAAAAGCACAGAGAATTGCATAAAGTTACATCGTGCCAGTAATTCATGTATTTTCTTTCCAAAAACTGAAACTAGCTAACAATTCAAACAAATTTTCATCAGCAAAACCATTGAGCCAACAATGTTCACCATTTCACAGAATACTCTAAAAGTAAGTCAAGTTGATCCTAACTCCTATGCTTGGACCAATATGCGTATAGGTACAAAGACCAGGAGCAGAGCAAGCAGTCACAATTCACAATCAATCTCCTTCTCGATCATACGCATAATAATTGCCAAACCCTCAAACTTCACTTTTTAATCTTTTAATTTTGCAACGTAACCACAAGACGTTTTTTAAAAGATATTACCAGTGTCCATTGCTCAAGGGTTAGCCTCCTGCTCATCCTTGTTCTTTTTCTTCCTCAAAATAAACACATCAGTTTCCTCGTACGCATACTCCGGGTGTAAATCCTCGTGCGGGACCTTTTGAATATCAAAAACTCTTTCAGAAATTTCCCAGAACAGCTTATGTGCTTCGGGAGACCTCAATTGGTACCCAAGTAACACGAAGCCATTTTCAGCAAGAAGTGCCTCCATCGCCGAAATAAGTTGGTCCACCGACTCCTCAATGTAAACAATGTCGGTGGCAACAACAAAGTCGAAAGGAGGATTTAGAGCTTGAATCTGATCTTGATTGTTCCAATAAAGCACAGAGTGCTTGATGTTTTTGGACAAAACGGGCTTGTTTCGCTTAAGGTTGCGTTTAAGGGCGGGCATAACAGGGGATATGTCGGTTAGAACGATGTCGTTTAAGCCGAGAAGGTAGAGACCCATGCCGGCGACGCCACATCCGGTGCCGATTTCGATGGCGCGCTTGGATCTGAAATTGAGGAGTTGAGAATAAGGGTTGGGATCGGGTGTGGACCAGCGTTCACAGAACTTGACAAGGACGAGGGAACAAGGCCAAACAGAGGTGCCCACGTGAAGGGATCCATTGTCTTGTTGGAACGAAAGGACGGCACTGCGTACGGGAAGCTCTATCACCGGTGAGTCTGTGAACTTCATGGATGACGACGTTAGGAGCGGAACTTCTCTCACTTTCACTTCCACCGTGCCTTCAGCTTTATGCGCCAAACGGAATTAAGCTTTCTCTTTTTTCTTTTTCTTTTTTTATAATAAATTTTGGGGTTAGATGTGTAGTTGTTTTATTTGGGCCTCTTTGTGAGAGAAAAGGTCCAAATTATCCTATTGGGTTTATTTGATTTTATTCTCTTCTAGGCCCAAGTTTGACATTCTTTCCTCCATGTTCATTTGTTTTCTTCCTTCCATTTTCATCTATTCTTCGTCTCTTTTTAATTCTACATCTTATTCTCATTTGTATTTATTGATAAAATAAAAAAATATTTTATGTCTTAATTAAACTATTTAATACCATTTATGTCTTAAAACTCACAAATTTCTTATTTCTTGTATTATTCACACTAATATTATATAATCATTATTAAGAAATTCATTCATAGAATTACTTAATATAGCTGTATATTCATTTAAATTAGATAATATATTTAAAGAATTCATTATTTAGATAGAGGATGATCATAATCAATTACTTTTATTGGTAATATGTCATATGTATGCATTCTTTTATATTAACGCGTGTATAATTTTCACGTACCGACGTGTATAGCACTTAAAATCTAAACTAAATCTGATGTTAATAGTATCTTAACTAAATTATATTATAATTATAATAATTGAATAAATTATTTATAAAAATAATATATAATTTTCTTATATATTAAAAAAATATTTATATTAACATTTAAAACATTTTTATATTTTTTAAAATAAAAATATGAGTTTTGATCTAGGATGAAAGAAAAAATTAAGTTATATAATTTTAAGGTTGAAATTTAACACAAATTTAATTAAATATCCAATTTGGATTATTGAGTTAAAATTTCTTATAACCACACAATTTTTATTAGATACAATATTATGTGAATTTACATAAAAATTATACTATTATAATTTTATAATATAACAAATATCCCATAAGACAAAAGGATTTCAAAATTAAATAGAACCTAATTTTCTCACTATAATTTCATTATTAATCATAAAAATAAAAACATTACATAACACGTGGATATATCAATATTATGAGACATATTGAATTTAGAGAGAATAAAAATATGCATTAAATGAACAATAAACGATAATGATTCAAGATCTTTCGTTGGATATACGTGACGTTTATTTAAAAACACATATGCATTTATTTGAAATTGTTAACAATCTCGTCAAATATAGTTAAAAATAAACATAAATGTTGATCTTGCCTTGAACGCATGGACTTGCGTCCATCTTCACTTCAATATGAGTACATGATCTGCGTCCAAACAATCATATTTCTTGATCTTGGAAGAAATCGATATCAAAATATGATGAATTCTATTTGTTTGTGTTTTTCCTTAAAAAAAGCTCTATAGGTAATAAGGATGACAACTATATTTTACCACCTAAATTATTGCTTTGGAAAGAGATTAAATTTTAGGTTAGTAGGAGATACAATCGAACTGCATGGACTTAAATAATTTCAAAAATGTGACTTCATGCATGTAACATCAACTTAAGTAACTAAAGACTGGTGAATTCTATGTCTTTGATGGAAACATATTGAGGTATATATGCTTTTGACATATGTTTCTTCGTTCTTAGTTAATGTTTAATGACATATATGCTAACAACAAACAATCAACACAACACAAGGGAATATATGAGAGTGTAGTGATATATATAGATTAATTTATACATATGAGTTTCCTTTTTCGAAGGCATGAATTTTAATTATGATGAATATCTTAATTTACTACACATGTTCTCTTAAAGTTATATAAAAAAGAATTGTGACCATTAATTCAGTTCTTACTTTTATATAAAAAAAATAGCAATGTTAGAGATACTCCTTCGTACACTCTATCACTTCCTTCATTTACATGTATTAGTGAAGTTTTGAAAAATGCATTATTCGTTTAAAATAAATTTTAATATTTTCAAAAAAATATCACATATCAGTAAAAAAAAGTGAGAGTATTGTTAGCAATCTTCTCAAGCGCATATTAATATATGTGTGTTAGGTTCATGTAAAATACCTCTATTAAATACTTTATATGAATTCATTTAATTTTACATAAAATATCTTATTTTATAAATGTATTAATCATACCTTTTTAAAATTATAAAAATACAATTATGGTTTTATTATTTATTGAAAGTTAGAACCGATGGATTCAATAATTGCTATGCATTCAATTTTTTTATGATGTGATATGTGTAAAAAAAATAAAAATAATGATAAGGATATATAGATCCAAAATGATATGGTTCGATTTGGTTTGTCTTTAATCTATTCCTTAGGGGTCCGGTTCTGTTGTTTGTATGTTAGTTTCAAAATAACTTTTGTAACCCGGCATAGTGTGAGATGTGGAGTAGTTGGATCCATGCATGCTATTTGACACCAAACATAACACGATAACACATAATTTTATAGTTTTAACTTTTTTTCATTTGCTGCGCTTCTCACTGCTTTATCTAATCTTTCCTCTTAAGTTATTTATAATACAAACATGTTTATATATATATATATATAAAATCTATGAGAATTTAAATGAAATTCTCTTCATGGTTACTAAAATTTAATTTAATTTTTTTATAAATAGAAAACCAATCATTTAATTTGACATAATCGAAAACATTTCAAATCAAAAATTTAGTTTGTTTGGGATTCTCCTCACTTATAAAAGTTCTTTACTATTTTTTGAGAGAAATTAATTGTATTCTCCTGCTATAAGAAAGAAAAAGTTCTTATTCTTTCCTTATATTTAGAGAAAAATTGTAAATATTTTGATATAGTGAATAACTTATGACCTTTGTCCGTGGAGTAACCCATAATTATTTTGATTAAATTACGTAGATATTGGTGTTAATTATTCTTCCGTTTATTATTATCTCAATTCAAATTTACTTTGAAAGTTCGTCGCATTTATGTAATGGGTTCGACTTATATCAATATACTAACAATAGTATTAAGCCATCTGGTTTATAGCCAGTTTTTGTGATCCAGTTAGAATTAGTTGGTGGAATAAAGGAATCTTCAACAATGGTGACAAAATATGAAATATAAAAATTCAATGGAAATAATTTCTCATTGCAAAAAATGATAATAAAAACAATCTTGAGAAAAGAAAATTGCTTGTCAGCAATTAGAGATAGGATCATAGAGATACTTGATATTGACAAGTGGAATGAGATGGATACCAATGCTATTGTTACTTTGCATCTAGCATAAGTCGATAAAGTATTGTTAAGTGTGGCAAAAAGAAGACAACAAAAGAGATATGAGATATCTTGACAAACTTATACGGAGTCAAATTATTATGCAACAAAATCTTTTTGAAGAGAAGGCTTTACACCCTTCGTATAATGGAGTCAACTTCAATGTCTACCACATCAACACTCCCCAACACTTTATTTTCACAACTCACAACAATATGACATAACATAGAGACGAGTGAACAAACATAATGAAATTTAACTTCAAAGTCTACCTGATTGATCAATTCATAATCAACATAACCAATAACCTAGAAATACTAGTCTTCAATGATATTGTAGCTGCAGTTCTTGAAGAAGAAATTGGGTACAAGAACAAAGATTATAGATTGGGTGGCTCACAACATACCAAAGCTTTGATGATGATGTGAGGGAGATCAATAGAAATGGCTCTAAAAGAAGTCAAAATCAGAGTAGATCAAAATCTAAAAGTAAAAATAATGTCAAGTTTTATCACTTTGGCAAAAAATGACATTATAAAAAGGAGTCTTAGTATCTCAAGAAGAACGAAGAAGCCAAATAAAAAGGCCTTGAGTCATTAAAAGCTTAGGGTTGTGTAGCAAATACCTCAGATGATGGTGAAATTTTATAGAACGAGGCAACAATAGTTACTGAAGTTAGAAAAATATTTGATGATGTTTGGCTTATGAACTCAAGAGCTACATGGCATATGACCCCACCAATATGAATATCTTTTAAGAAAATATGTGTTCATGGGAAATGATTATGCCTTAGAGATTATTGGTATTGGTACCATCAAATTGAAAATGTATGATGGTATAATTTACATCATTTAGGAGGTACAACATGTGATAGACTTGAAGAAAAATCTATTATCTTTGGGGCAATTAGATAGTAATGGTTGCAAAACCCATGTTCAAGATAGAATCATGAAGATAGTCAAAGGCACTCTTGTAATGATAAAAACAGAAAAGATTGTTGCAAATTTGTACATGCTTAAAGGAAAAACACAATAAGAAGAAGAAATGTTTATTGCATCAATAAGTTTGATAGAAGAATTAACGATGATGTGGTACCGTAAGCTTAGCGACATATCATAATGAGCTTTGAAGATTCTAGTAGAACAAAAGCTTCGTCCAAGGCTCAAAAAGGCTTCATTACCCTTTTATACGCATTATGTTACTAGTAAGTGGCACAATTTGAAGTTCACCAGTTCTAATGCTAGAAGCAAAACTATCTTAGAATTTATATATTTTGATGTTTGGTAAACACCATTTATGTCCCTAAGAGGTGCAAGATAATTTATGTCTTTTATGGATGATTATTCTAGTAGATGTTGGGTGTATCCAATCAAGAGAAAGGTAGAAGTATTTCCAGTTTTCAAAATATTAAAAGCGAGAATGGAACTTGAATCTAAAAATAAGATCAAGTGCTTGAGAACAAACAATGGATGAGAATGTACTAGCGATGAATTTAATAGCTTTTATCAATAAGAAGGTTTTAACAGATAATTCATGATGTCATACACTCCATAACAAAATGGAGTAGCATAGGGGATGGACAAAACCTTGTTAGAACGAATAAGAGCAATGTTGAGAACTACGAGAATGACCAAATCATTTTGGGCAGATGCAGTTAAGACCGCTTATTATGTGATCAATTGCTCACCATCAACGACAATTGATCTAAAGATGCTGATGGAAATATAGACTGATAAACCAGTTGATTATTCTCACTTACATACATTTGGAAGTTATGAAGTTATGTTTATTATGTATAACGCCTAAGAAATATCAAAGCTATATCCAAAATCCTAAAAATGCAATTTTTAGGGCATGTTGATAGAGTCAAAGGGTATCTCGCATGTAGGACCTCGCTTCCCACAAGGTGATAATCAATAAGGATGTAATATTTACATAAGACAAGGTACAAGAAAAAAGAAAAGAATATCACTTCAAAAGAGAAATCAAAGACTACTACAATTCAAGTTGAAGATAAATAAGAGCAAAAAAGTTTTAGATTTTTCTAAAACATCACCAAAGCACGAAGAACAAGAGCAAACTGAGTTTGCAACTCCACAAGTTCGACAATCAACTCGAGAGAGACTAGCTTGGTACTTAAATTACATTATGGAGGAAAATGTTGTATACTGTCTACTAAGAGAGGATAAAGAGCCATAAAATTTCCATAAGGCTACAAAGAGCCGAGAAGCTTTTCTATAGATGGTAGTAATGCAAGAAGAAATTTAAGCTCTCTATAAAAATAGGACATGAAATCTTGTTCCACTACCACAATGAAGGAATCAAACGAGATGGCAATGATTAAGTAGAACATTATCATGATAGATTGGTGTTGAAAGGATTTGCTGAAAAAGAAGGCATATATTTTAACGAAATATTCTCTCATGTTGTTCAACCCATAATAATTTGAGTAGTCCTAGTGATGTGGGCTACATTTGACTTATACTTAAATTAGTTGGATATGAAAACTGATTTTTTCATGGAGAATTTGAAGAAGAAATTTACATGTTCCAACCAAAAGGTTTTGAAAAATAAAGAAGAATAAAAGAACTCAATTTATAGGTTGAATAGATCTCTATATGGACTCAAACAGGCGCCAAGATATTGGTATAAGAGATTTGATTCCTTCATCATAAGTCTTGGATAAAACAGATTTAGTTTAGATCCATGTCCTTATTACAAAATAGATTTGATGATGATGGTTTTTCAATATGTTGTTGTTGTACGTTGACAACATATTGGTAACAATCCCTAACAAAGATCATATCAAAGACTTAACGACACAATTGGCTAGGGGGTTTGAAATGAAGAACTTGAGATTGACAAATAAGGTTCTAGGAATGCAAATTTATTGAGACAGAAATAATAAAAAGATTTTGATTTCTCAAAAAAACTACTTAAAGAAAATCTTATATCATTTCAACATGCAAGATTTTAAGTAAATTTTCACCACTCTTCCTAGTAAATTCAAATCATCCATAAGTTTGAGTCCTAGTAACGAAGTAACTAAAAATGAAAAGGTCTCGAGTATCAGTTCCATCAACTGTAAAAATCCTAATGTTTACGATGATGTGTACAAGATCAGACATTACTCAAGTAGTGGAAGCAATTAGCCGATTCATGGAGAATCCTGGTTAAGAGCATTGGAACACAGTGAAGAGGATCCTTAGATACATCAAAGGAACTTCAAGTGCTACATTATGTTGTGAAGGATCAAACTTTAATGGAAGAGGATATGTTGATTTAGATTTTGTAAGAGATCTCAATAAAAGAAAATCTACTACAGGTTATGTGTTTACACTTATAGGTGAAGTTGTAAGCTGGTTTTCAAAACTGCAATTAGTTATAGCACTATTTACAATAGAAGCAAAATACTTGGCAGTTATACAAGCTTGCAAGTAAGCAATCTAGATAAGAAGGTTATTGGAAGAGACATAAACAGTAGGATTTTAGCGAAAATAGTTGGAAGAATTAATCGTGAAAGATAATTTGAAGTGAGAAAATGAAAGTAAATGTATTAAACTGTTAAAATTGACCTAAAAAATTTAGTGATAAATTTCAAATTAAAATATCTTGGTGTCAAATTTCAAATTGAATTTTCTTGGTGTTAAAATTTAACTTGAATTCTATTGATAGTAAAATCCAAATTAAATTTTCTTAGCGACTAATAAAGCTTAATTTGGTTTCTCCATATTATTTTTTTAAAATAAAAAATCAAATATTTAATTTAACATAATTAAAAGCATCCCAAATAAAGGCCTTATTAAAAGTTATTTCTTTATTTTGAAAGAGATATTAATTGTATTATCTTATTATAAGAGAGAGAGAGAGAGAGAGATTTTTTGTTCTTTTCTTGTATTTAGAGAGAGATTATAAATATGTCAATATATTGAATTTCTTCCTATCTTTACTAATCCATAATTATTTTAGATAAATGACATAAATATTAGTATCTATTATTCTTATGTTTATTATTATTTTAATTACAGACTAAGTTGAAAAATTGTTCGATTTATCTAACAGGTTTGGCTTAAATTGGTATACTAACATAAGCCACTGTAAAATGATTTAGATGAATGTGTTGAGTATATAAAATGTTACAAATTTTGGGTGGGAATATATAACATAAAATTGGTATTGTGCCTCTGCATACATTTTTTGTTGGGAAATTACACAAATTTTCGATAAGTCAAATTTATGAAAAAATAAGAATAGAAAAATAACACACAAATTTGATAACGGAGTTCGGCCAATTTTGTTTATGTCTCCGGACCTGCTACAGATCTTTTTACTGAAAGAGGAGAAATTACACAAGGTGTTTACAACACTCACAACCCACAACCCAATTGCACCCAAGAGAATTACTCTCAATTTTTTCTCACAAAATCTTTTCTCTCTAAGCTTTTCTCTCAATTGGAATGAACACTTTGGATAATCAATTCATTACAATTACACATATATTTATAGGAAAATTCACTCCTTGAATTTCTCCTTAAATTAATAGTTTCTTGTTTTGCTCCTTGAATTAAGCTCCTTGTTTTGTTACATAAATTGCTTCATCTTTTATTCATTAAATTAATGAGCTTTATAGCAATTTCAATATTTTTACCATGCATTATAGTTACAGTTCACATACATATTAGCATGGATGGGAAATGAAAAGCTACATTAACTAGTTTATTAATCAATATTTTATACTAGTTAGAATTAAATTTCTTCCCACAAATTAAAAGAAAATAGTATAATAGTAGTTTAATATTTATATTTTCATACTCAATAGACACAGCCACAACAGAGCAAATACAGTGCAATAATGCTGTCCAAAAGGGAATATTGCTTTTCTTCCATTAGTACTCCCGTTCCTTTTTATTATCAAAATAAATAAATAAGGCATCATTTTTAAAGAAAAAATATCGTTATTTTAAATATTTTAAGTATTACGATAAAATAAATCATACAACTTTAATTAATATTCATCTATCATATTAGTTAGTTGTGTCAAAAAGATATTATAGTTTTATATTGAGTGTTGAAGAGAATATGCATGGATCTCTATCAATCTGTTCCTCTCCTTAATTTTTTATGCTCAAACTTTTAGACTCCATTATCCACCCAATTGCTACCTTTTCAATTTCCCTGTAAAGTATGCAAATGATCTCCTTTTCATTTTTTTCCTTTTCTTTCTCTTTCTCTTTCTCATCCCTTCAATCCCTTTCAATTGTCTTGACCATCTTTATTGGTTTAACTTGTGATCATACATTATAACAATATTGATGATTTTGCGAACAAAACCTCATATTAAAGAACACTAATAATAAAATAAAATGAGCTATTTATCTTAATAAATTAACATTTTGGGTTTAACCAGACCCTAATAATAAGATAAGATCAAATCCATCCATTGATTGATGAAGGGTGGCAAATGGTTTGGACCCCAACACCTAGAAAATCTCTAGTTTGCCCCTCTTGATCACCTTGTACCTTCAGTGCCTTTTTTCAAGTTATTTCTAAGCTGGCTGGTAGATATTGGATTTGAACTATAAAAACCAGTCAAACCACAAAAGTTGTTCCCTTCTTGGGCTTGATTGTTGTTAATGCACTTGACGCCTAAACTCCCAAAGAATGATGAATCTGCTGAAGTAGTAGTTACTCCTATTTGAGTAGCTTTTTGAAGCAAAGCTGTTGCTGACATGAGTGTTTGATGGGCATTATTAATATTTGTTGGTTGGGTGCTATACAAACAAGGAATGCTAACAAGTAGTTCATCACTACTTCCAACAGCTAATTCCTTATTATTAGCATTGCTCAATGGATGTGAGATACCGCTAATAATAAGCTCTCCAGTAGAGCTTGAGTCTATCTTATTTCCAAAAACCCAATTCATCAGTTCATAATCAGAATTATGTGATGGATCTCCATATGTTAATGTTGTTGGTGATGAACTAATTACAGAACCAAGTATGTCATGGTCTTGGGTTATCTGATTACCCATCCATAAAGGAATGCCACAAGTACTGACTTGACTGATTTCTGATGCTTCATCATTATTGCCAGGCCTTAGTGAACGTGATGTTCCCATAAAGTGATAACTGATATTTCCAGCTAAATTTGTACTGTTTATGCATGATGTTACATTTAATCTTGCCGTTTCTTCGTTCAAGGCATCGCAAAACGTCTTATGAGTTAAAAAGCTATCTCTCCTGCTTAAAAAAATATTTATTTATTTTTTAAAAAATAATTATAATAAATTGGTAAAATATATAAATTTCTTAGTTTTTTAATACATCAAATAATTCTAGATGATTTCATAAAATTAATGTGAAATTTTTATTTTGAATCAAATTCTACAATATCGTAATCATATAACTATCATCTTAATAATCTTAATAAAATTATTATTTTAAAAAATTTCTCTTAAATTTAATCAAATGAACAGAAAAATCAACAAGGATTCATTAATTAAAGCAATTAATATTACCTTGAAAATAAAGTCCCACAGTCACATCTGTATTCTCTAGTACCGCAAGTCTTTGAATGAGCTTTCCAGTCATACTGAACAGCGTATCGCTTAGAACACTTGTCACACTTCCACTTCTTCTCACAATGCTTTCTGAGGAAGTGCTTTTTGATACCAGTTAAGTCTCCAAGTGCTCTGGAAGGGTGATTATGGACACAATTCTTTTCAGGGCAAACGTAAACTCTTTTGAAGGGTTCTTTATTGCTTCTTTTCTTGAGTTTCCAAGGAAGATTGTGTCCTCTTCTATGTAATTGGAGGTTTTGATCTCTTTGAAAACCCTTTCCACAAATTTCACACAAGAATCTGTTGGTAGCCATTAGTGCCTTTGGTGATAAGGCTATGACTTCAGCTTCAGGATCTACATAATATATATGTAATTAAATTAATTAAAAGAATAATAAAAACTTGACATATACTAAAAGATCTGTATAGTTTTAACTTAACTTGCCTGGAGTTCCTGGGAGATTTCTCTTTTTTTTTGTAGGAAAAGGATTGGATCCATCTCCTGAAGTACTTTCAGCTGCTATTATTGAGTTTTGGACAAACCCAATATTATAAATTTCTTCTTGAGCCATATATATATATATATATATATGTTTTCTAGCTAACTACCTGCTTACAAATTAAAGTCTAATATAATTCTCTTCTAAGTTTGACTCAAGACCTAGAATGTACCCAGAAAAAGGAAGATGATAATTAAGCTCAACAAGGGTTCAAGTATTAGAGACTATGATTAAGAGAAAACCAAAGAGAATGAGTGTTATATAGTGTCAACCCTTAGCAAAAAGAGAGAAGAAAAAAGAAACAGAAAAAGATATATAATTAAGATCGGATCTCTTTTTGAAGTTTTTTTTGTATTGTATTAATAATTTCAAGAATATATACATCAAATGAAATTCATTATATACAAATAAATATATTTATGTAAAACAATCAATTAATTTTTTTTCTTCAATATACCTCATATATATTCTGTCTTTTCTCTCTCTCTTTTTATGTTTTATAAAAAAAATTATACGAATAAACGATGAATCTTACTATTTTAAGGTTATAATATTTGTATTTTTATTCAAAATTGTCTGTATATATAAATAAGATAAATTATAAATAAAAAGATTCTTATCATCCATGCACGTATTTTATGTATTTCGTTTTTTATTGTTTTAGTTATTTTTGTTCCATTAAAGTTATAAGATCATATTAATAGATAAGAAAATAATGTTCTAAGATAAAACAATTAAAGAGCTGGTAACATAAAGCCAGCAGCCAATACAATAAACAAAAAATATTCATAATTTTTTTTTATTGAAAATGCAATAAGATTCATGTTTAATAAGCATGAGAGCCTAAATCAATTTCATTAAGCTCAAAATACTTTGCAGCTTGCTTTGCTTCACTGTGTGAGTCATAATTAACTTATTCTCTTGAAAAACTATGACTTTTCACATTTTAGGAGGATGGATTAAATAATTTTATGAAAAAAAGTGGTTTCATTTATATTATATTATTAGTATCATTTAATATTTTTTTATTAAAAATGGTATTATTTAATCACATTATTTTAATTAAACTATTATTTTTAAATTAATATTTAATATAAAAATAATATATTTTATGCTTTATTTCTTTAAAATTAAATAATTAAATTATAAAATTTTAAATAATATAAATAGCTTAATTTAAATTACTCCTACGATACTTTTTGTCTTTCTAAGTAATAAGATCGTGGAGCTCTGAAAAGTTAAAGTTGGGACTTTGGGAGGAAAAGGCATAAGTGAAAGTGAAGAAAGAGAGAGCAGATTCGAGAGTATTTTTTAAATTACATAATTTAAAAAATAATTAATAATTTTTTTATGTTAATAAAAAATCTAATTCATTTGCCTTCTCATTTAAAATGATTATCCCATAATTTGATTACATTTTTACAATTTTCTTATTTCTATGATATACTCGTCATATTATTTCTCTTTTTAATAAGTATTAACTATTTATTTTTTAAAAAATAAATTACATGAATTTAAAATTTTATTTATTTAAATTAATAAATCATTATATATTTAAAATAAATGAATAACTTTTTTTCTAGTCATTATTAAAATGTTATTATGTTTTCAAAACAAATTTATACACCAAGAACTTTTTATTTCTTAGCAATAAATATTAATTCCGTTTAAAAATATATATATTTTGTTCAAAGGATAAAATGTTGATCGATTATATACAAAGCTGGTCTAATACGAAAAGATTAATATATCAAAATTCAACTTGATCAAAATCTATAATTTCTTTATAATTTTATTTTTCAAAGACTCACACCTAATTAAATAAGGCAAACCTGTCTAATTGTCCTACTAACATATTTGAACTGATCAGTTCACCCTCAAAAATAATGTATTAACATGAGTAGTGCTATATATACCAGCTATTTAGATGATTTTTAAAATTTTAGTATATTTTTATTAAAAAAATAAATGAATAATATTTTTAAAAAATAATCATGGATTGTATATTTATTCCACAAATATGCTGACCTGTATATATAGAAAGAGTATTACAAAATAACAGTGAGGCCATATTGGTTATCCCCCAATGAGGTCATCTCATATTCATGAGATTTGTTACCCACTTAAACTTTGTTTACTGCTGTGAGATGATGTTTGGTGTATAAAAATGAAATTTAGTATAGAATAGTTTTTACATATTTTAATATTTCTTTGTGTTGTATTCTAAAAATGAAATTCAAACAATTCATAAAAGAGAATAAATTATTATTCCACTATCATATATTGATACTTAGTGATATTTTACAAATAATGTGAAAGAAAAAAATTATTATTTTTTTAAGAATAAATAATAATTTTTAATAATATATTTCATCTTATGTCTTAGATGATCCTATTCGACATTAAAAGTATATTTATTTTTTTCCTAATAATCAAATACTTTTATTTGTAAATATTGTAAATTTGATTTAATCTATCAATTTTCTTCTTGGTGAGTTCGAATCTCAATAAAAATACTAGTTCTTTTTGTTCTTATGTTATAATATAAATATAACACACCAATTCATTATGTATAGATAATAAGATCACGTTTAATTGAATTGAGTCTATAAATCTAAGAAATAATAAGAATTTTTGATCTCTCTCAATTCAAAAATCCAAAATTAATTTGAATTGATGTCTTTTCATTAACTCTTTTTAAATTGCATTGATTTATCTTAAATTTTTAATTTCAATTGAAATTTGGTTATTACAACTTAGAAGATCACCCCTTAAGTATCTATGGTTGAATAGTTAGAGCACCCAACTCATAATTTAGGAATTCTTATGTTCAATTCTTAATGGATGCATTGACCAATAAGATCACTCCCATAAATGACAAGCTTGTTCACTAACTTCTTTTTTTTTATTAATTATTTATTGTTAAAATTTAATCTTTTTTATTATGAAACAAATTGAATAGATACTATCTATTATTTTGAAGTAGTCACGAGTTTTTGTTTGTAAATTTATAATTTGGGCTTTAATAGGAGTGCACATGCCTATCTATGTATTTTTTATTTTTTATTTTTTTCTAAGCCGCATATCTATTGTATAGACTCGTTAGGATCAGCTTGGAAATTTTGATTCAAATTTATTTAACTAAAAGTTCCTTGAAGTTGTAATACTATTTGGAGGGGAAAATGCTCCCCTACACGGTTTTTAGAATCATGTTTAGTGCAATAACTTTATTATAACTTTTTATTTATACATTTATTTTACTTTTATAATTTAAATAAATAAGATAGAGTAATAATGTTACAAGAGACAGTAGTATGAATACATAATATATCTTGATATTTTTATAATAATATTATTTTTAATTAAAATAGATTTATTAAATAACTAAAACTTAATTTTTGAATGAAAATACTTACGTATCATTTATGTATGTTTTTAAAAATGATACGATCATATAAATTTATTTATTTTTATATTTGTATTATTTATATTATATTAATTGATAAATTATCTATAAAATATAAATATTTTTTTTAAATAATACAACTATAATAACATAAATAATAGCCTATGTAAAAGTTTCACAAGAATTGGATGATGTTGAAAGACAGTGGACTGACAAAGGCAGTGAATATTTGGAAGAAAGAGAAGTCGTCTATTTGTGGGTTGACTTTTCCTACAAAACCCTAATCCTTAATCATAATCTAATGATTTTTTGCTTTCAAACTTTATTAATTAGTATTTGATCTTTAGATTTTAGCCGTTGAACTTTATGCTATGAAGACCTCTAAACTATAATAGTGTCATTCTTTAAAATCAAGTTAATTTTAATTTTAAGATTAAAATTATTAAATTTATTAATCATTTTGTACGTATTCTTTTATGAGTATTAAAATATAAATATAAATATTTTATTTTATATATATATATATCATACTTGGATATGTGAACGTGTAATTGTTAATTTTTTAAAAATTAAAAATTAAATTTTAACCTAATTTCATAATAAAATAGTCATTAGATTTAAATTTTTATTATTTTTATGTAAATAAAATTAGCTAACTAACAAAACAATATATTCTATAATGTCTCCAATTAATTAATTTTCTAGCTTTTTTCACTGCATTAATTGTGTGTTGATAAGTGTACATTATTGGTGTAAAAGTTTAAATTGGAGGGGCAATGTTGTAAAAAGAACTAAATTCTGCATAAGGATATTGAATTCACTTCCGGAAAATTGAAAAGGAGGAGGAAAAAAAATCCCAAAAGCAAAGCAAATTTCGACCTGAGAATCAAATTCAAATATAAGCCCACATGTTATGGTTTTTAAAAAGTTGGAGATTATGTGCATGCCTTTTTACAAACCAAGTTTACTTTTATTCTTCGTTTCGATTTTTTTTAATTAAATTATAAAGAATAATATATTTAAAATTTATAATAATAAAAATAATACTCTAATATTATTGAACGAACATAAATAATTATATTTTAATTTAAAAATGTTTAATTAAAAATGATATGTTATATGAATAAAAAATAAATAATATTATTTTTATAATTATAAATTTTAAATAAGTTATTTTTATTTTTTTCATTTGAATTAGTTCATTTATTTTATAATTCTATGGTGTTATTCACTGTATCACACATGACACACCTTTCTTTCATGTTTAGAATAATATTGCCTTGAATATTCTTTAGAATTTGGATTTAAGTATTTTAATTACAAATTAACCTAATCATATTGATCGTTCTATCTCTGTAAAAAAGTAAGAAGGGAGGAAGAAAGAAAAACTAATTACTCTTATTTTTATTTTGAAAATATTTGTATATAAATTTTAACTAAATTTATATATAGATTTTTTAATTTTTAAAAATAATAATTAATCTTTTAAAAATTCATGTAAAAATCCATAAATTTTTAAATAATGCAATTTGATCTTAAAATTTCTAAAATTTCACAAATATTCTAAATTTTTAATTCATAAATATATATATTAGTAATTAAGTCAAAATTTATGTACAAAATTTTAAAATTTTGTTATAAAATTTTAAAAATTTAAAAATTTATACGTCAATTTAATTTAATTTTAAGTACTAATATACCCTTTAACCTTATTTTTAAATGCCTTTATCTTTATTCTACGGGTGAGTCTAGTGAATTTGAACATTATATAGAGGTTCTCTATCCTATTAATTACGCAGTTTTGAAAAGATTAATATGTTTGTTATATTGCTTTCATATTAATTATTGTATATTATTTTTAATGTATCACTACATAAAACAAACATTATAGTATAATGCGGATAAACGATTCTATAAATTGAGGCATGCATGTGCCATCATTTGCCTAAAGTTCTATCTGAAGGTGTTGTGTTGAATTAACAGTCATTAGTAAAGTGGTAAAAATTTATTACTATAGATTAAATACTTTAATTCCATTCCTTCATCTTCAATTATATGTCTGATAAAAAAAACAAATTTGTCATTAATTAGGAGTTTAATATTAAACATTTTTAATTAATTAGTATTCAATTTTCACAACTTAACTACAAGATAACGTTGTATGTGAATTTTTTAACTAAGAAATTTTTTTAATCACTAAATATATGAATTTTACATCAAATATATTATTTTTGGTAGTGACATGTTTCGAGAGTATTGGAAACTTTGTTTTCCCAAAGACAATTTGCTAGTGCAATACTTACTAAGCCAACTAACCACCCTGCTACGATAATGTATATCATGCAAATTCCCATATAATATTTTTTTAAAAATTAAATATTCTCTTTTTGGCATGGAAAAGCAAAACTAAAGCCCATATAATATTTTTTTTAAAATTAAATACTCTCTTTCTCTCTTGCAAAAGGTTAACTACTATATTTCTTCTTATATATATATAAATTTAATTGGTTATAAGTTCATATTGGTACCTTTATTTATATAAAAAATATCATTTAATCATTATTAACTATTAAAATGTGATATTTAGTTCTTTTATTTATAAAAAAATGTGTCAAAAAGAGACATTTAATAATATTAAATTTATTTAAAAATAAGTAAATATTATCAGAGTTATTATAGTTATAAAGTATGGGTAAAAAACTATAATATCCTCACCAATTATGTTTGTTATTTTTTGATTTAATATGTTAGGAGTAAATAACGAAAATACCCTCACTAATATCTGTTTAAATTTTTTAATCAATAAAATTCTTTTTGTGACTCATTTTTTTTATAAATAAAAGAATTAATTAGTACATTTTTCATAATTAAATGAATATTAAATACATTTTTTATAAGTAAAAAGAATAATAAGTATATTTTTAAAGTTAAATGTATAAACATGACTTTTATTCAAAGGAAATGGACTTTCGTGCCATTTGTTTTAATCAAAACAATAATGACAAAACAAATTGAGAATGAAGTACGAAATTCTAAACAAGTTGCATTAGTTTAGAGCAAAATAAAGTGAGTAATCACTATCATTGAAGTTCCACTATTAGGGAAAGGACGTATATGTTATATGAAAGAAGACCATGTTGGTGATCCATTTTCTAACTTATTGGTTTTTTCTAGATTGGGAATAATGAAGAGACAAAAGACTCATTAAAGACGTCTACAGTCTACATTACAAGTGAGCTTTTATAAGCAATTCAATCAAAATCAAGCTGTTGGGATACTTAGCAAAACAACGAGTTTTGAATGACAAATAAAGAAAATTGTTTCCATATTTAGTTCCTCTACTCTCTGTATGCCAACTTTTATTTTACTATCTTCTCTTGAAAACAAAATAATTAAATGTAGGTCAATAAAAAGCCGACGGACGGCCTAACAAGGTAAACACAAGAAGCCCATTTTATATGGGCCTTCTGTTTCTAGGCCTGATTAAAGTTTCTTAAATGGGCATTGCACTCGTTGTTCAGCCCACTCACAATAGGGTCGTTTTTGTCGTACCAACGATCACATATTCGTTCCAAAAAATTGCAATGTGGAAGTGAAGTCTCTGAAGCAAGGAGACTAAAATTGATGCAAAGGCTTTAGCGAAAGGATTAATGACCATCACCTTATTGCCGAGGCACAGTCTCAGTCTGAATAATTTGTTTGTTCTGATAGTTTCCCCGCTTTCGATGATATTCTTTCTGGTATGTTTATGCTTTATCATATTCATCCGCTTATGTACTTTGAGGTTTTCTATGTTCGAGATGAATAAATTTGTGGACTGCGAAGTTTTTGTTTATTTTTATATTTCAATTTGAAAGTTATACACATATATGTATGTTTTTGACTTAGAGGCTGATCGATGTTGTGTTGTTTTTTTATAAGAAAATTCAGCAATGCAGGTTGAAATTTAGTCAACTGCAGAAAATAGACCTTTTGACGATTTGTGGATTTCAGAAATATGTACTCTTGTACTAGATGCCACTTTTCATAGTGCTCTGAATTATGTCCGGGTATGATAATCGTTGTCAATCGGTGGATAAAAGATCAATTATTTTACCAGGGTCGATGAAATTCCTGTTTGTTACTTTTATACATTATCATTCTTCCAGGTTATAGCTCCGTTATTATGTTAGATTATGATGTTAGAAGATAGAGACAAATACTGCAATAGTCCACCGAATCAAAGTGTTTTATTTAGAAAAGTTAATGGAACACTACAGTCACCCATTTATACATCACTTTTTTATTTATCTTAAACTATTAAGAGAATAATCAATATTAATTCTATATACATTATTATAATATAATTATTAATTTTATACCCATGTATGTTAAACGCTTGTAATTTAACAATTAGGGTTATTTAGTCATGAATATCTAACCTCTAACTTTGATATCATTTCAAAAAAATTATTGAGAAATAAAATTTCCCAAAAATTTAAACTATTAAGAAAATAACCAATATTATTTTTATACATTATCGTTACCAAGTACAATTGTTTTTTTTTTAGAATTGTTCCTAAGTTTTCTTATGTTTAGGGTTTATCCGGAGAAACAAATCAATTTCTATTATTGATTATCTATTTGAACTTCAAAAGAGTAAAATTGAAAAAGTGATTTGTGTTTTTTTATCATTGTTAAAGAATATAATTTTAACTCATAATCAAAAAGTCAACTTGTGAATTAAAAGATTGTTCAAGCTTATAAGTAGTACTGACGCTGTACTCCTGACCGATATGAGACTTCCTTAACATTTCCCCCACATTGACAAAGTTTGTGACTTGAGTAACGACCGGAACGGTAACCTTCAGTGATTGCTCTAATATCATGTTAAAGAACCAAACTTAACTCATAATCCAAAAAAACAACTTGTGATTTAGAGGTTTATTCAGACTTATAAGTAGTATTGGTGTTATATTCTTGTCAGACTTCCTTAACAATCATTTAAGTTGTCAAACAATGTAATGTTTTCATTTGAGTTGGTTGCTTTTCAATATCATTCTTGTGATTTTTCGCCGGTAAAAGAGTATATTTTTCTTATTTTCTGGTAATTTCGTTTCAGTGACTTTTTTCTACAAAGAAACATTACTTTTGCTTTAGTTTAAAATTTTGGTGTGACATACATCTTGGCTTTCTTACAAAGGATTTGAGCCAGGAATTTGGCTCCATGCTTTCAGTACAGGAGAGAGAGCTTCCTTTTTCGGCATGGAGATGATAGTTTCTTTATAGAGGATAAGACAACTGCACGCGATGAAATATTTTGGTGCAAGTTTCGTGAGTTTTCCTCAAAGTGATAACAGAGCTTGAATTGCATTAGCATTATATAATGGCAAGTTGCATTTTTTCAATTGCATGTTTTGTATAAGTTGTTCTATACGGTCCATCATACATCTACCATCGATGATATCATATTATTCAAATTTACGTTCTCTCCTTGAATTTGCATGCTCTTGCAGAACAACTGGAAAAGATGCATTTTTTTTTTTACTTATCACAAAGGCTCTTTCTTGAACCAGATCTATTAACACCGCAGCTGGTATGTTTGCGTTATTATCATGTCATGCAGTATCAGTTTTGTTTTAAACTTGAGTAATAAGCTGTTAAAAGATTCTTTTTATGGAATAAGTTGTTAAGGCTAAAGTAGTCCAACAATTTTCAAATTAGAGCAATTAAATACAGTAGTTTTATTTGTGACAGCTCAGTGAATCAACTTTTAAAAACATTTGCTGCAACCGGGAATCTGACCAACTACAGTCAACCCATGATGGCTAAGCTGTCAGGCAGCCATTTGAAATAATTTTTAGTGATTTTTCTGAAAAGATTTTATTAAATATTAACTCTAAAATTAATAAATTAGTAACAGAAAATTAATTACTTAATTTAAAGTTTAAATTATGTTAGAATTTAGGGAAGGTTAATTTTATTTCATCTATATATATGAAAAAGTTCATGCATTAAAGAACAAATAAAAATCAGAAAAAAGAGAAAATAAAAGCAATTTTAAAGAGAGAAAATGCTTAATAAGTTTGAGAATTTTTTGTAAGTTTGGAAAAATACTTGAGAGATATTATTAGTCAGAAAATCTGTATCTATATTATGTATATTTTTTACTCAGTTTAATAATATTTGTTTTCTCTCGTGGACTTAGGTAAATTGTTGAATCATGTAAATTTTATGTGTGTCCTTTTATTACTTTGATACATTCATATATTGTTATTTATTGTTTTCGTGCATAACATATACCGCTATTCTTAACTAATTGGACTATTTTGGATTCAACTGTAGACTCTTATTTTTTCAAATAAGGTATGAAATTTGAAAAAAATATTGTTTTAAGTTGTAAGTGCAAAATTTCTATCATCCATTTGAACTTAGGACTGATAAAAGAGAGATTAAAGAAGGTCAACAAGCTGACCTTAGAATTTATGGCAAACCAAGTTGTTCAACTCGAAGAACTATGTTGTCCAACGCAAAGTTTGAGGTGGAGAAATTCGACGACACTAATAACTTTGGCATGTGACAATGTGAAATATTAGAACTATTGTGCTGAGAAGGATCTAATATAGCCTTCCAGACCAGACTAGGAGATTATTCAAATAAAGATTAGAATTATGTTAATCGATAAGCTTGTGGCACAATTCGACTGTGTTTAGGAAAAAAAATCAGAAGTACTTTGTCATGAAAGAGAATGTAGCCGCAGTTCTCTGGAAGAAACTAGAGGACAAGTACATGACGAAAAGTATTGAGAAGAGACTCTACTCGAAGAAGAAACATTTCCATTTCTAGTATAAGAAAAGTACCCCTATAATTGAGCACTTATATAATTTCAATAAAATTTTGATCCATCTGCAAAATTTAGATATTGAAATTATCAATGAAGATAAAGCTTTGTTGCTGAATTCATTACTTGAGAGCTATAATCATTTAACCACAATGTTTCAAATGCTTTGGTAAATAACGAGTATCAGAAGAAGGATCAACATGATCATAGAGACTCAATATGAGAAGCATTGACGGCAGCGAGAATAGGACGAACAACAAAAAATCTGGTGGATCAAATAATAGGGGGTGATCCAGATCGAATTCCATATGTGAGTCATTCAGAAGACATCCTGCGAAGGACAAGTATGCTTATTATCACCAGAAAAGGCACTGGAAGAAAGATTGCCCAAAAAGGACAAGTAAAATGCAAATGTTACACAAAAGGCCAATGAAGATGAAGAATCAGCCTTTTTAGCTTCATCATCAAAAACCTACTCAGATAAGTGGATCCTTGATTCTGGATGTTCTTATCATATATGTCCAAATAGACATTGGTTTTCAAGTTTTG
Source organism: Hippophae tibetana (assembly GCA_037013495.1). Taxonomy (NCBI): domain Eukaryota; kingdom Viridiplantae; phylum Streptophyta; class Magnoliopsida; order Rosales; family Elaeagnaceae; genus Hippophae; species Hippophae tibetana. The sequence continues at coordinate 2,499,264 of CM072812.1, forward strand.
AGGAGCTTGATGGAAGAGTTATGCTTATAGGTAACGATAATGCATGTCTGACAAAAAAAATTGAAATAGTATGACTAAAGATGCACAATGATACAATCAGACGATTTACAAATATAAGGTATATTCCTAACCTAAAGAAAAACATCATTTCTTTAGGTGTTCTAGATTCTGATGGTTACAAGGTAACATTGGAAAATGGAGTCTTAAAATTTTTACGATGTGTATTTGTAGCGATAAAGGGTACTCGGAAGGTGAACTTGTATTTCCTGGATGGGAGTACAGTTATAGGAAGATCAGCTCTCTCAAGTAGTTATGAAGAAAAGACAAATGATTTTTCTCACCTATGGCACATGCGCTTAGGGCATGTCGATGAAAAGGCTTTGCAAGGCGTAATGAAGCAAGGTCTTTTGAAAGGTGCCAAGACTAGAAAGTTTGATTTCTACGAGCATTGTGTAATAAGAAAACAAACAAGAGTCAAGTTCGGTACTACCATTTATCGTACTAAGGGATCTCTTGATTATATTGATACAGATGTCTAGGGACCTTCCAAGAATGCTTCGCTTAGAAGTAAACGTTGGTTTGTGACTTTTATTGATGATTTCTCTAGATATGTCAGGATATACACCATAAGTCACAAAGATGAAGTTCTGGATATCTTTCTTAAATGGAAGAAAATGATCGAGACTCAGACATGCAGGAAAATTAATAGGCTTAGATCTGATAATGGTGGTAAGTACAAATCACATCCCTTCTTCAAAGTTTGTCAAGATGAAGGGATAATCAGACATTTTTATGTTCATCGTACACCACAACAAAATGGAGTTGTAAAATGAATGAATCGTACGTTGGTTGAGAAAATTTGATGTATGAGGCTTTATCATATGCAACTCATATAGTCAATAGACTTCCTACGACTGCATTAGATGGGAAAACTCCTAAAGAGGTATGGTCTGGAAAACCTGATTCTAATTAAAATTCATTACAAATATTTGGATGTTCTGCATATTTTCAAGTTAGTGAATCCAAACTGGATCCTAAATCAAAGAAAGTTGTTTTCTTGAGCTTTAAGGAAGGATTTAAAGGATTTTGACTTTGGTATGGTGAATCCAAGAAGATCGTCTTAAGCTGAGATAGAAAAATTCAGAGAAAGAGAATGAAAATCGAAATACTCTTTCTAAGGTGATGCTTGAGACTTTGGAAGATCTAGAAAAAATTGCACCGACTACCGATCGTGGTGAAGATGAAATTGATTATCAAGAAGAGATATTAGTTGAGGTGGAGGTTCTATTACCATCACCACCTATCAATTAGTAGCCATAATTTATTGCTACTACTCGACCAAGAAGGGAGATTAGGAAGCCTATTAGATACACAGACATGATGATGTCCCATGCACTTACAGAGAAGTCATGCAGAGAGTTGATAGTGCGAAGTGAAAGATGGCAATGGATGAAGAGATGAAGTCTCTACATCAAAATTAGACTTGGGAGTTGGTTCACTTCCCAAAGGAAAGAAAACTATTGATTGCAAATAGGTCTATGCCAAGAAGGAAGGTGTTCCTGGTAAATACAACATCAGATACAAAGCTAGATTGGTAGCAAAAGGATATGCTCAAAAAGAAGGAATATACTACAATGAGGTATTCTCACCTATTGTTAAGCATTCATCTATTCAGATACTATTGGCTTTGGTAGCACAGCTTGATCTCGAGTTAGCTTAACTCGATGTCAAAACGGCTTTTCTCCATGGTACTTTGAACGAAGAGATATACATGTCTCAACTGGACGAGAGATTTGGGCTTACAAGCTGAGCAAGTCAATTTACGATTTGAAATAATCACTGTGATAGTGGTACACGTGCTTTGATTGCTTCATTAAAGAGCAAAAGTATACATATAGTCAGTTTGATCACTGTGTATACTTTCGGAAACTCTAAGATGATACCTGATAAGAGTCAAATTATTGCATTTTTGTTTTGATTTAAATGTTGATATTTGTGTGAAAATTGCGTTTATTTGATTATTTAATCCACAAATGTCATTTCACGGGTATTTCGTGTTTAAAGTGTAATTTCAGGTAAAATCATGATTTTGGAGAAGTTTGGGACAAAGTTCAATGATTGGGATTGAGTGAAAATAAAAAGAAAACAAAGTTTCAAAATTTGGAAATCCCACCGCCGGCAAAAATCCTACAGAAAGCACGGCAAAAATCTTCCCGAGAGCACAAATTTTGGCAAATTCATCTCGTTGCCGGCCAAATAATCTCACCGTCGGTCAAATGCATCTATCCGCCGGCCACATTAATTTGGCCGCCGACGAAAATCAGAAAACCAAAAATTTTATTTTCCAAAAATCTCGTCGCAGCGAGTTTCGTCCAAAAACACATTTTTTTGGTTGTTTTGTTCCAAAATTAACCCCAAAACCCTAGATCTATATATACAATATGATGGAGAAAAGGGCCACGGCAAAAAGAGGAGCTCAAAGACATTTTTGGAAGAGAGAAAGAAATTTTGGAGAAACTTGAAGGATCTTCACCATTGTTGCTACCAAGTCTTCATCTTCTAGAGTTTTTCATCTCTTCTCCTTAGCTTTTATATTCTGCAATTTGTTCAGTTTTGTTATTCATGGATTCAATTGAAATAATGGTTTTTCTTATTTCAGTTATGAACTAATTCGTTTTTGCTAAGGCTATGATGTAGTTGAATCAAGGAAATCTGATTTCTTTTGTTATTGTTATATGAGTTTATTGTTTTCAAGTTGAGTATTTATTTCCATGCTTAATACTTTTAAATTTCTGTCCAAGATTTAAATGATTAGTTGCATTATATTGAGACCGAGAGGAGATATGTAATGAATGCTTCTTGTGATAAATACCGTATGTTGAATGCGAGTGTGAGAACTAATGCGTGATGTATGTGATTATTCTAGAAATTCCATAAATCGTAATGTGCTTGTTTGTGATTAAATCTTCATAGAAATATAATTGATTTTCATAGATAAGTAATTCTAATATAACTCAAGAGAGACTATTAGGTAAATTTGGGTTTTTCAACCATCACTTTTAGCTTTGATTCTCATATAACATGACTTGAAATCGAATTGAATTGATTTAGCAAAATAAAATGCCTTAGCGTTTTTAATCATTTGTGAACAACATTAAATTTTGTTATTTGCGTTTAGTTTTATGTTAATTTGCTTTTAAAACAATTTCAACAATTCGGTTTTCAAATAAAATTAGGGTTAGTCAATTTTGGTACTTAGTAACGCCATTCCTTGTGGGTTCGATATCCGTACTTTTGTATACTTTATTACTTGAACGATTCGTACACTTGCGAAAATAAGCATCAATACCTTCATTTATTTTCTCTTATATGTTGATGATATGTTAATTGCATCTAAGAGCAAAGTGGAGATCGACATATTAAAGGCTTTGTTGAGTTCAGAATTTGAAATGAAAGATCTTAGAGAAGCTAAAAAAAATTCTTGGGGTGAAAGATAGAGTTGCAAGCATAGTTTGTCTGACACAGACTCAGTATCTGAAGAAAGTACTACAAAGGTTTGACATTGATGAAAAAACCAAACCAATAAGTACACTGTTTGCTCCTCACTTTCAGTTGAGTGCATTGATGTCACCTAGCACTACCGATGAGAAGAAGCAAATGAAGCGTATTCCATATGCAAATGTTGTTGGTGCCTTGATGTATGCAATGATATGCACCAAATCTGATATTTCCCATGTTGTTAGTATGGTAAGTCGCTACATGCATAATCCTAGTAAAGGACACTGGCAAGTAGTGAAGTGTATTCTACGGTACATCTATGATACTGTGGATATTGGTTTGAAGTTTGAGAGAGACAAGAATGAAGAAAAATATCTAGTCGGATATGTGGATTATGACTCTGCTAAAGATTTGGATAAACATTGATCTACAACTGGTTATGTGTTCACAATGGCAGGAGGAACAATTTGTTGGAGATTAACATTGCAGTCAATTATAGCTTTGTCTATTACAGAGGTAGAGTATATGATTGTAATAGAAACATTCAAAGAAACTATCTGGTTTCTCGAGTTGATCAAGGATTTAGATATTGTTTAGAAGAACGTGGAGGTTTTCTACGACAACCAGAATGCCATTTGTTTGGCAAAGAACCAAGTTTATCATGGTCGCACCAAGCACATCAATGTTAGATTTCATTTTGTTCGAGAAATCGTTGATGAAGGGAATATTATACTCGAGAAATTCGAAACTACAGATAACCTTGCATATATGCTTACAAAGGTGGTTACAGGAATCAAGTTTCAACACTACTTGAACTTGATCAACATCTCTCGAACTTAGAGCACCTAGGACGCATTTTGAGGCAACATTATGAACTTTTTCGCCAAGGTAAAGATTGTTAAATATGACTCTAAAAGTAACAAATTAGTGGTCTAATTTGTGACATAATTTAAAAAAATTAGTGACATAATTTAAAGAAATTAGTAACATAATTTAAAGAAATTAGTAACATAATTTAAGAAAATTAGTGGCATAATTTAAGGCTTAAATTATGACATAATTTAGGGAAATGAAGCTTTACTTCGTCTATAAACAGAGAGAAATTCATGCATTGAAGAACAAAGTAAAAATCAGGAAAAAAAACATAGAAATCATAAGCAAACTCAAAGAGAGAAAATACTTATTAAATTTAAGAGTTTTCTATGAGTTTGAGAAAAGAGTTGAGAGATATTATTAGTGAGAAAATCTGTACTTATATTATGTACATTTTCTACTCAGTTATATATTGTCTCATGTGAACTTAAGTGAATTATCGAATCACGTAAATTTTGTGTGTGTTATTTTACCGTTTTGATATATTCATATATCGTTATTTATTATTTCCGTCCACAAAAATATTAATATTCGAGATGATGATGATATCCTTCAAAGTCTTGTTAAGGGATACATTCAGTTTGATAAACCACCAGCCGCCAGGGGAAAAAAAGAACATTTCATTTTTACCAATATTCTTCCTCTTTTTTCTGAAACCAATTCCAAAGTATTGGATGCTTTTGATTCTTGGTTCATTATGTATAACCAATTCTTTGCTGTAATGGTTTCTCAGGGTTGATTTTATCTTCTTCTTTTATATATTGTCTAGAAAATCAATTTTTTTATGGCTGGTATTATTAAGTGATAAATTGGAGGTATATTAGCATGACCATACCCACGTGAGAAAACAAGAACAAAATTTTTAGGCAAATCACTAGAAGCTGTAAACATTGAAGACAATTATAAAAAATAGAAAAGAAGAAGAGGCAAAAGCAAAACTACGAGGATCAAAGCCACAAAGCTCCAGCTTGTTTCAAAAGAGGAACCAAATCACCCGTAATATGAGCAGCCATAACTCTGTCCAACCCACCAAACAATCTACCCCCAATAAACACAGCAGGAAATTGCAAATTACTTATCAGGGTTTTCTCATCACCACCGTTGATCAATTCAAGCTCTTTGATAAGACCATCTTCATCCTTTTCATCAACCTCATAAACGTTAGGATTAACTCCATGACCCAAAAGCAAATGCTTCACTACATGCCCCATACAACATCCTTTTCTCACTATTACCATAACTGGGTTCTCTGCTACCATGTCATTGATCATCTTCATTTTGCCTGTTCCTTTACCCACCGTTGGATGGTTGTGATTTAGTGATGGAAGGCTGAGATGGGATTGCCATGATTTGTAAGGAATTGCTTGTTGCATAGTGTTAGAATTGCAGAAAAGTAGTGAGATAGAAGAGAGATAGAGAGAGAGTTTGTGTATGAAATTATGAATTAAGGTGATCAAGTAGGCAAAGGATGTGAGAATATTTATATAGAAATTAAAGATATTAAAAGGGTCATAAAAATTGAGGAAGAAGATTGGAATAAGGTGACTTGAAATAGTATACGTCAACGGCTGTTGGGCATTTCTTGATTCATTGGGCGCTGCATTTGGGTTTATCTTTGTTGTGGCTGACGTACATATACTTGTGTCACTATTTTTGGCCTTTTATATTAGAAAAAAAAGTTGTGTATTTTTTTTTCCAAAGAATATTATTGGGTTTTCAGATATTGAAAATGACTCTGTTCCTCTTATCTTTTGCTTAATCAATATGTAAATCGAATTAGGTTCAAGTCCTAGGAGGTTGTTCAAACATTGGTTGAGGATTTTATGTGACCCGAGAGTGTAATTGGTGATAGGTTCCAAATTACAATTATTATTTTATTGAAATTGTGACATCAACCTAGAGCAGCTCGTGACGTGTCCACCTTATAAAGAAGAAATAATAATAAAAAAAAAAACTTATCTCATCTTAATTGAAATAATGAAATGGATGAGACGATTAGCTTCCCTTTAAACATTCAAACACATTTTCCCATATAAATTAATACGTTATTTTAATTTGAAAGAAATGTAAGTAGTTTTTAATAAAATAACGCACATGTGGATCATATATTATCTATAATTTAGGTGCGTGTGTTTGAAATTATTTAACATGAAGTTTGGTTTATTTAACGTTTAGATGCATATCATATTAACATTTAGTAGTAATTGATTTTGTGCTAAATAAAAAATATAATTTAAAATTTATGTATTTATGTATTTATTTTTAGTAATTTTAAAAAATAAAGAGTAAATTTTTTATTTTTTTTATATTTATATATATATATATATATAATAATTTTTTAAAATTATTCTATTTATATTATTAAGATATTTTAATCACGTTATTTTTATAAAAAAATATAAATTATTTTATTTTTAAAATTGAGATAATTTAGTGATATAATTTCATAAATATACTATTAAAATATTTATTTTTATATAAAAAATATGTAATTAAATTATATATATTTAAAAAATTAGATGAATTATATATCTTTTATAAAAATTAAATTAACGTAATTTTATACTAACTATCATAATAATTCCAAACTGAATAAAAATAAAATGAATATTGTTAAGTGCACGTGATACCCACTTCATGCCAGCACTTTTTCCTAGTCGGCTGGTGCGATTAAATTTCATAAATTAATTAATCAACTATAAGGTAATGGTGATGCCATGTGGTGGCTCGAGAAACAATGTTTGATTTTTATTTCAATTAAAAAAAAAATTTAACAGCTCATAGTCATATAATGTTGTATGAGAAATGATTTTATTTTTATCCCACGATACTTTTGAATGTATGTTTAGATATTTTTTTTATGTATTTAAAAGCACATAATATCAATAATTCTAGTAATTGGCGAGGACAGAAAACATTAACAAGTCATGATATTATAAAAAAATAAAATTTTAATATTATATTATAATTTTTATAATTTATAGTGATAAATATCAAATAAATTAAATATTAAATAAATGAATTCTGTATAGAAATCTTAGGACTATTTTTTGGAAGATGAATTTATTGTTTTATTTTCTCATATTCTCTATCTCTCTCTTTTTCTTCTTTTCTCTTTTTTCTTTCTTTACATAAGACAGGATGTAATTTAATCAAAGCTTATCAAGACAAAAGAAAAATATTAAAAAAAATAAATGAATAAAAAATTGATTTTTAATAACAAACAGTTTTAATATAAAAAAAATAGATTTGTAATAAAATGACATCTGTTAAGAAGATACTTGAACTCGAATACTAATGCCGCTGTAATACTTACAGAGAAAGGACGACGAGAATGCAAGGCAGATATACAACATTTGTTTTCTCATTAAATTGTTCAACAAGAATAACATAGATCTATAAAATATTACAAGATTTGCAATTATAGTTCTTATCGTATAATAAAAGGTTAAGGTTTAGAATAAAGTGAAAGTTATTACACCTTTTTTTCTTTAAGTTTTTTTTCCACTTATAAATTATTATAAATAATATAACAAGTTACTAAAAATGGGTAGGATAAGTTCATCATAATTTTTATACAATTATTTTTTAAAATTTAAGTGGTAAATATATAACTAAAATTGTTCAAAATCGTTATAATTTAGAGATGATTTTTATTTACATGCAACTAGATAGGATGAGTAATAAATAATACTCAAAATCAAAATTAATTTTTCTAAACTCATTAAAAAATTTATATTCAACTTGATACAACTAAAGATAAACAATTTTAATTATAATTTAATAGAATAAATTTAAAATTTAATTGTCTACACACATATAAATGAACAACATAAGGTATAACTAAAATATTTTAAACTAATACAAATCATAAAAATTAACAACATAAATTCAAGAAAAATTAATTATAAGACAATAAAAATGATCTCTTTTAATTATTTTTCAACAATACGAGTATCTTACGAAAACCAAACCCTAAAATCACTTTTATAAGCCAAAATAACAAATTAATTAACTAATAATGTAAAAAATTTACCTCAGCATTATCTTCTGAAATAATAATAATGAAAGCGGATGAGTCATAAGTAAACATATATGAATAAATTATAAATTAATCGAATACACAATTAAATAATTAATAGATAATACATGTAACAAGTGTTAGTAGAATATAATATGTACAAGTACTAAATACATATACTTATACCTTATTTATGGATATTAGTCTATAATCAATCTTGGGCACACATCAAAGCTTCCACTCTGATTATTTAGAATTTATTACGGTGTTTGCTCACCACTCGAACACTTATGTTAAATATAGATTTTGAAACAATTGGTAACCAAAATAGCAAAGATATCTTTAAACATGTCATGCATTATTAGATATTTATGTTTATTACACTTACACCAAGACTATAAATCAAACTCTTCATTCAAAGTTTTCATATTAACTTCCTTTAAATAATCCATTAAAATATCAAAGGTCCAGTTTTAATTAGCAATAATTTTCATTTATACCATTAAGGTTCAGAATACTATTATCTTTTGAACTTTAAGACATATTATAGTACGTGGAAATTTTCATATGTCAATTCTCATCTTCTATAATTCATTTATTTTAGTACATATTTGTCAAATCATAATATTATTTTCTCACATTTTTAATTTAAAAAATGACATTTTTTTCATATATTCTTGAAAAATAGAATTCGAGATAATTCATTTTAAATTTATGATCTAAAACAACTCCTACAATCATGACAATATAATGCATATTTTTAGCCATTATCTTGATCAAATCATCGTCATCATTAACTCACTGATATAATGTCAATTTAATGTCATAAATATGAAAAAATAACATGTTTATAGTGTGATAATTGAAATCATAAATCAATTTAGTGACATTGTAAAATACCTCTAACTTATCGCAAATTTTATTTTCCATTTCCTAATCCATATCATGAGGGAGTCTTATAGTTCTTATCCAATTTTTTCAAATGATAAAACAATTTTATGATAAAATAATACATTTTTAAGTATTAAAAAATTAGAATTCCAACGAGTTTGACAATCAAAATATAAAATTCTTATAAGAAGACTTTATCTCTTGAGATACAATTTAAAAAAAAATCATACTCTTTTGTGTTGGTGTCTAATATGTACAACTATCTCTAGCTTTAACAATACATTAAAAAATTACATTCAACTCATCTTTCTCTACCAATTTAATATGTAAACAGCACAACACATGTGAAAAATATCTCCCTCATATAACATTGAAGTTCTATCCAATGAATTTAACAGATCGGGTAACAATGAGTCATTAGTAGAACAATTATCCAAGGCTATGGTTGAAATCTTACTATCAATGTTCCAATCCAAAAAAAAATCATTAATTCCTTGCCATAACTTTAGCAGTGTGTAGAGTAGGAGCATATACAAAAAATTATATAACAAAAATAGAATTTTTATTTACAATCATTTTATGTATCAAATATTTATAAAAATATTTCATATGAATTGCATAAATTTTAAAATAAACTTATAAAGTTTACCTAATTATTTTACTATACAAATATCAATTTTCATCAATAAAATATAAATTTACAATCATGAATCCTTTGTTTTGATTTTCAAACTTCCATGTATCAGTTGTGATTGTAACATGACTTTTGTTGTTCTCTAACATATCTATCATTTTTTCTCAACATCATATATATAATGTCTTTCTTAATTGTCGCATGAGAAATAAGCTTTCATATTGATTGTAGTGCTCAACAATACTGAAAGGATATTCATGTAGAATTATCATATTTGCACATTTATTATGAAAAACTTAAGAATAAAAATTCCAATATATTAACTCAATTATATCTCTCTTTTGGTTAGGATTTAACAATGTCAATACCTATAACCTTTTTTTCCTGCTTGAATGGACTGGACAGCCTTTTGTATGAATTTTCAAGCGAGATGTCACATTTCTTGTATCACCTCCTAATTTATTTCCACAATAGTTACATATTGTCTTCCATATCCTATTAATTTTCTTACTATCAAAGTGAATCCATGCTTCAAACTTCAATTTAGCCTTCCCATCTTCTTTTTGACTACATTCATGTGGTGATTGAGTTAAAGAATTTTCAAGTAAAGAGGTTGATATAAAGAGAGGAGCATTTGTATGCTATTACTTAGTTGCACTACTTGTTACCTCTACATTAAGTGATTGATTAAGTTCAATGTCATTTCCTTCTTGAGTGTGGTGAATGTTTTTGAAAAATTAACTTTCAAAGTTTAAAATTATATGTAAAAAAATATTATTTTCTATTGTCTCTCATTACATTTTCAACACATACACTTATTATAAAGACATATTCTACTTGATTTTAAGTGTTAAATGCACATTTACATGATAAACAAGTATTGTTATGTACTATTTTCCTATATTTCTTCTGTAAGTAAAAGTGCACTAATTAAGGACGAATCAATATTCAAAGAAAAAATATAATTCAATAGAATTACAAATGTATATTTATATCTAAATATTTTTCATATTGAGCTAAAATAAAATTATAAGTATAATGTCATTCAATACTTTTTTTTTTTGAAAAATTCATTAATAAAAAAGAATATAATTTGAGTGTAAATTTAGAAGAAAATTATGGTGTTAGATTTAGTACACGAGTTTGTACCCATGAGAATAAGGAATAATTGTTCATTAACTCTCTAAAAATAGTACATTAAGAGAAGAGAACAAGACATTTCAAAAACTATATCTTACAATTTTTACCTTTACATGAGTGTACGAATGTTCATTAATTTTTAAAAATGAAGTTTGTATTTTACAAGTTTTACCTTCACAAAAGGGGAACTAGATATGTGATTGATGTGAGTGGTAGACTCAACGTTGGCTGGTCTATTGATGGTAACTAGTAGACTCGAATGGTAGTTGGAGTTCGGTGGCTATTGGCAACTGGAAAGGCAAGCTACGATTTGGTAGACTTGATGGCATATGGTATCTTGACGGCAACTAGTAGACTTGAACGATAGCTGGACTTGAATGGCGATTGGCAATTGGACTCAAGTGGCGATTGGTAACTTGACTCGAGTGGCGATTGACAATTCGACTTGAGTGGCGATTGGCAGTTGGACTCAAGTGGTGAACGACAGTTGAACTAAAGTATGTGTGGTAACAACTTGCGACTGCGATCTGTGATAGGATTTTTTATTATGTTTGGGGCTTTTAACAATTGTGAGTACTAGTTTAGAGATTCTAGGCAGAGTGCATTTCAATTCAATTTTTCAATATATTTTAATCTTAATTTTTTCATAAGTGGAATACAACTAATTAAGTAAATAATAATATAGTATTTTAATTATTCTTTTATAGTTTTAAACAATTAAAATTTTTAATATGAAATTAATGAATAAAAAATTGAGGTAGATTAATGGTATTGAGTGTTAATATATAAATAATAGATTCAAGGTTTTTAATCTCTAAAAGTTAAATTTTTAATTGATTTAATAAATTTATAAATAAATAAATTAATTAAATATAATATATAACGATTTTGAACGAGAAAAAATATCAATATAATTATATCTATCTTGTAATTACTATTTTATGTTTAGATAATACTCAAAATTATCTCCATCTTTAAAATAAATCAAATAAAAATAAATCCGATGAAACAATAGCTATGTATATCTAAATTTACACTTATAAATTTCATTCTTATTAGTTATAAAGTTGAATTAATCTATTCACTCCTAATAAAATATAAATAACAAAAAAAAATTCAAAGTTCTTTAGTACCATAGGTTTTGTTTTTCAAGAGTAAAGAAAACTTACATCAACATGATATCATCAGTTTATTTAAAAATCACATATCGATAAATATATATCTCTAATTAAGCTAGCTAGGTGTCACGACCTTATTTTTCAAGTAGCGATCGTGCGACACTTAGCACCGTCCGTTGCACTAAGCATGCCTTTGAATCCGAATGAAACTCCAAAAAGACTAGAAAGAGAGTTTACAAAGAATGCTTTGTATTGCTCTAAAGAAAGTTTATCTTACAATTTCTCAAGATGAATACAAATGAAGACCAATGGGTCTATTTATAGTGTGGCTCTAAGCTTAAGGCTATGCCACCACTTTCTAAATTCTTCTAGTTATAGAATATACAAGAGTGTTCTTGTTTTATCTACAATATGTCACAAGGTTCTAGGACTTTTTAGCCAACTCTAGAGTCTTCTAGGAATGTCTCGTTCCTTTATGCACGTTCTAGGATGTTCCGTAAGCTTCCAGCGGCTTCTACATCCTTCAAGAACCATCCACCATGTTCTAGAATATTCCAGCCCATTCTAACACCCTCCAGCGTGCTCTAGAACATTCTAGGGTCTTCAAAGCTTGAGTTGAGTCCATTCAACTCTAGCTCTTTATAGACATCGCTAGTCAACTCTAGAACTTTCCATGTAGAATGGTCTAGATCCTTTAGGCAACCACCATTTATTTGGATTTTTAGGGACAATTTGAGCGGGACGTGACACCCTCCCCCACTCAAGTTCACGACGCCCTCATCGCGCCTTCAAGCTTGAACCTCTCTATGTCATCTTTGAATTTTCACAAAGAATCCTCAGGTTCCCATCTTGCTTCTACATCCGGAGCGTTCTTCCATTTGACCAAGTATTCCCGATAACTTGGTACCCATTTACGTCGGATCAGGCGATCCGCCAAGATTGAGTCCACTTCCCTGTCAAAGGAGCTTACCACTGCGGTAGGCGCCCTCTTGGATTCTCCTCGACTCACGTCTTCCTTGTCTCCATAATAAGGTTTTAGCATGCTTACATGGAAAACAGGATATATTTTAAGCTTCGGAGGGAGTTGTAGCTTGTAGGACACCTTACCGACTTTCTTGAGAACTGTAAATGGTCCTTCATACTTATGTACTAACCCCTTATGAACCTTCCGTAAGGACTTAAACTGTTGAGGCAATAGTTTTACAAGGACCAAATCGTCTTCATGAAATTCCACCATCCTCCTTTTCTTGTCATTCCATTTATTCATCTTCTTAGATGCCTTATTCAGATAGGCTCGGGCCAACTAAGCTTGTTCATGCCACGCCTTGGAAAATTTGAAGGCAGCATGACTCTTCCCTTCATAACTCGTGGCCAAGGCATGAGGAGTCATGGGTTGTTGCCCCATGACGATCTCAAAGGGACTCTTCGCGGTAGATTCACTCCGTTGTAAGTTGTAAGAGAATTGGGCTACATCTAACAACTTAGCCCAATCATGTTGGTTGGCACTAACAAAATGCCTAAGATACAACTCCAACATTGCATTGGCACGCTTCGTTTGTCCATCACTTTGGGGATGAAAGCTTGTAGAGAAGTTCAAATCTGATCCCAACAGCTTGAACGATTCCGTCCAAAATTTGCCAGTAAATCATGGGTCTCGGTCACTCACGATATTGGATGGAATCCCCCAATGCTTCACAACATGTTTGAGGAACAACCGTATCGTCTCATCTGCCATGCAGTCCGTTGAGGCAGGTATGAATGTTGCATATTTGGTGAAGCGGTCGATGGCGACAATGATGCTGCCAAAGCCCACAGATTTTGGCATGCAAGTGATAAAGTCCATAGAGACACTCTCCCACGGTCTCTCTGGAATAAGCAACGATTCTAACAACCATCCGGATGCATGCTGCTCTATCTTTTCCTATTGGCACACAAGACAAGTTCTTACATAAGCTTCGACATCGTCCCGAAGTTGAGGCCAATAGTAGATTGATTTGATCAAAGCAAGGATGCGCCTCATTCCTGGGTGTCCAGCCCATAGGGAATCATGGCACCCCTTAATAAGCTATTTCCTTAAGCTCCCCCATTTTGGCACGAAGATTCGATTTTGCTTGGCATAGAGTAGTCCGTCACTCAGCCAAAATCATCTCGTCTTTCCTTCGTTGATGAGGGCAATGAGGCTTTGAACAAGGGACTACTTGGTCTACTCAAGGCTGCTAATTCCGCCTTACGACTCAGTGTATCAGCCACCACATTGGCCTTACCGGGTTTATACTCCAACCTGTAGTCGAACTCTTCCAAGAAGTCTTGCCATCGAGCTTATTTGGGACTCAAATTCTTTTGAGTCTGGAAGTAGCTTGTGGCTACATTGTCCGTCATGATAACAAAATGAGAACCCAACAAGTAGTGTCGCCACACCCTTAGGCAATGAATGATAACTATCATTTCCTTTTCTTGCACAGTGTAGCGACGTTCGGTGTCATTGAGTTTACGACTCTCATAGGCTATCAGATGCCTTTCCTGCATCAAAACTCCACCAATGGCAAAGTCTGAGGCATCTGTGTGCAGCTCGTATGTCTTGGAGGGGTCTGGTAGACAAAGCACCGGTTCTTCACTAATGACCTTCTTCAAGTCTTCTAATGAGGCTTGGCATTCACTTGTCCATTCCCAAGCCTTGTTCTTTTTTAGTAGCTCAGTTAGTGGGGTTGTTCTCGCTGAATAGGACTTGATAAACCTTCTGTAATAGTTCACCATTCCAAGGAAAGATCTTAACTCGGGAACCTTGGCAGGAGGTTCCCATTCTTGGATGGCTTTCACCTTAGCTCCATCCATCATCAGTTTCCCATCCTTTATCCTATCCCCCAAGAACATCACCTCATCTTGGACAAAGGAACATTTCTCCCTCTTGACGTGTAGCTCATTTTCCCTTAGAACCTTGAACGCCTTCTTCAAATGCTCTAGATGTTCTTCTAAAGTCCGACTATATATCACAATGTCGTCAAGATATACTACCATGAACCGATCGAGGTAGGGATGGAAAATCTTGTTCATCAGAGTGTAGAAGGTGGCTGGTGCATTTGTGAGTCCAAATAGCATGACAAGGAACTCATAGGCACCGTACCTGGTCACACAAGTAGTCTTGGGCTCATCTCACTTGGCTATGCGTACCTGGTAGTATCACGATCGCAAGTCCAATTTTGTGAAGTATCTAGCATTCCCCAGTTGATCGAACAAATCAACAATAAGAGGGATATGATACTTGTTCTTGACTGTGATCTTATTTAGAGCCCGATAGTCAATGCACATTCGTAGCGAGTCATCCTTCTTCTTTTGAAAGAGTACCGGGGCACCAAATGGGGCTTTGGAGGGCCTTATGAAGTCAGCATCCAACAATTCGTCAAGTTGCTTCCGCAATTTTGCCAACTCTGAGTTCGCCATTCGATAAGGGCTTATTGTTGGTGGCCTGGTGCCGGGTTCCAACTCTATCTCATGGTCCACCTCCCTTCTTGGAGGTAACCGTTTGGGTAATGCCTCCGACATTACATCCTGGAACTTATTTAGGACAACTTGCACTTCCGTCGGCAAGTTTGGCTTTGGTGATGCCTCTTCATCATCATATTCCTTTAGGATGTCCAAATAACTCTCTTCGTCCCTCTTCAATCCCTTCTTGAATTGAAGCGCTGAGAGAGCTTGGGTAGTAGGTCTTGTGGTCCTCTCCGTCGGTACCACACACGCCTTCGCACCATCTATGATGCACATAGAGTTTGAGCATGACACCAAGAAAGCTCTTACCTGGTCCAAGAACTCCATGTCGAATACAATAGAGAAGTCATCCATAGGTGCCACTGATAAGCCCACCTAGCCAGTCCAAGCACCAAGACTGACCTTAACTCCACGAGCAACTCCATGTAATGGTAGTGCTGTCGAGTTAACTGCTTTGAGAGATCCCCCTCCATGGATTACCTTCAGGCCGAGTTGCTTTACTTCTTCCACTGAAATAAAGTTATGTGATGCACCTGTGTCGACCAAAACCTTGGTAACCTTCCCGTTGATG
Organism: Hippophae tibetana; assembly: GCA_037013495.1. NCBI lineage: Eukaryota > Viridiplantae > Streptophyta > Magnoliopsida > Rosales > Elaeagnaceae > Hippophae > Hippophae tibetana. Next base: position 2,515,493 of record CM072812.1, read on the forward strand.
GTTGCATCTACGTACATCAAGCCTTTGGGGGTCTTTGGGGTGCTCTGCAATGCACCAAGTAGGCGCAAAGAACCCATCTTTGCACCTTCGTCCGACTGGCCTCCATCCTGGTCATGAGTGGAAGCAACTAAGGCACTCAAGGCCTTCCTTTTTGGACATTCACGTGCCTAATGCGGTCCTTCGCATATGAAGCACGTCATATGGGGCTTCAAGACACCACGATCCTCCTTCTCCTTCCCCTTATCTCGTGGTTTGAATGAGGAGCCATCTTTATGATTCTTGGGTCCCTGACTTTTAGCGTGGCCTCCCCCACTCTTTCCTCCAACAAACTTTTTATCTGTGGCTTTTGAGCTCTCATTGTTTGTGGAGTAGTCAATAAAGCTTTCCGCAGTCGCAATGGCCGAAGACAAGTCTTGGACACCACGTTGCTTGAGCTCGAGGTTAGCCCACGATTGGAGACCATCCATGAATAAGAATAGGGCATCCTTGTCTACTGTGTCAGGAACTTCAAGCAGCAAGGTTGTGAACTCCTTCACATAATCCCTTATGCTACTTGTCTGTTTTAACTGTCGTAGTCGGCCTCTTGCTTCCTCTTCAGCATTTACAGGGGAAAACTGCATTTTGAACTCCCTTTTGAAATCTTCAAAGGTATCAATTGTGCAAACCCCTCATTGCACCTCTCCATGCCTCCGTCTCCACCACAACATGCAGTGTCGGACAAAACATGGCTACAGTTCGGATCTTGCTGGTATGGTTCGTTATGCCAGTAGCCTCAAAGTATTGTTGCAGCCCCCATAGAAAGTTCTCCACTTTCCTAGCATTCCTAACACCATTGAAGGTCTTAGGCTTGGGAACATCCACAATCTTAGCCTCAATGATGGTGGTTGTGCTAGTTCTCGTGGCCATAGCCCGCTTACATAGAGCTAGATCACCACCCATGTCCTCCACTCTAAGCAAGACATTAGCAAGTTCTCTTTGGACGAGATCTCTTACCTTGGCAAGTTCAGCCTTTAATCCATCAATCTCTTGCCTTAAGCCACCGTCTAGCTCATTAAGGGACATCTTAACTGCTGCATAGATCTCCACATCCTCGGCCTCCAAGCCATTGCAACGTTCCTCCAAGTTGTCCACCCTGTCGAACAGCTCCCCTAAGCTGTCTTGCGCACTCTCCACACGTGCTTCTAAGCTAGAGAGTATGTCTTTCAACTTGGCTCGAGATTCCTTTGATGGTTTATGAGTTTCCTCACGCCCACGTTCCATAGGTGGAACATCGACGCTTGGTGTAGATGGAGCAACGTTCTTTATTATGCCAAAGGTAGGAATGATTCAACCAAAAGCTCTGTTACCAACTGTCACGACCTTATTTTTCAAGTAGCGATCGTGCGACACTTAACACCGTCCGTTGCACTAAACCTGCCTTTGAATCCGAATGAAACTCCAAAGAGACTAGAAAGAGAGTTTGCAAAGAATGTTTTGTATTGCTCTAGAGAGAGTTTATCTTACAATTTCCCAAGATGAATACAAATGAAGACCAATGGGTCTATTTATAGTGTGGCTCTAAGCTTAAGGCTATGCCATCACTTTCTAGATTCTTTTAGTTCTATAATATACAAGAGTGTTCTTGTTTTATCTACAATATGTCACAAGGTTCTAAGACTTTCTAGCCAACTCTAGAGTCTTCTAGGAATGTCTAGTTCCTTCATGCATGTTCTAGGATGTTCCGTAAGCTTCCAGCGGCTTATACATCCTTCAAGAACCATCCATCACATTCTAAAATATTCCAGCCCATTCTAACACCCTCCAGCGTGCTCTAGAACATTCTAGGGTCTTCAAAGCTTGAGTTGAGTTCATCCAACTCTAGTTCTTTTTAGACATCTCTAGTGTAGAATGATCTAGATCCTTTAGGCAACAACCATTTATTTAGATTTTTAGGGACAATTTGAACGGGACGTGACATAGGTCCGAGTTGGTGCGCCTAAGTCAATGCCAAATTGCAGTTATCTGATCGTAGTTATAGCATAACGTGTTTCATGACTTCCACAAGATTAAGGGGTTATGGAAATTATTTATTAATCCAGTGTAATATAATAAGTTTTATTAATTTTATTGATAATTATTTTAAGAAATAATAGATAGTATTAATAAAATTTGAAGAAATAATATTTTAAATTTTATTTGTATTATTTTTTAAATAATAAGTGTAGAATTTAGACACTTTTCACATTCTTAAGAAAAATTAACATATAAAAGAAAAGAAAAAATATATATAAATAATGTAAATAAAAATAAAAAATATTATTAACACTACCCGAAAAATTATTATATTTATATTACATTTTATTGAGAGTTGGACCAACACATAAATAATGTACAGTAGCAATATATAATTTCTCTAGGGCAATAGCCCAGTTGATGGAATTAATTCCTGGCGGCATATGAGTCCACTTTTCGTTTAGTTATATAATAAGTGAAATACTCTGGTCACGAGAATGATAACGTACATAAATTTATATATATTTTTATATCCACGTTATTTATATTATGAAATATATTTGAATTATTTAAAATAATAATAAAAAATTTATTTTTTATTTGTATCATGATATAAATAATTTGAATGTAAAAAATACTTAATATAAATTTATATAATAATTATTTTTTAAATAATGCAACCATATAACTACTAAACTTATTCTATTCTCTGATAAAAATAAAGATGTAAATTTAACTTGTGTCTCCAGACTACTCATTCGCTCATGCGTTATATGTAGTTTGGGTTGGAGTATATGTAGTCCTAGCTAACTTGGTTAATTGAAAAAAATATTGAAAGGGTCATTTGAATTTGGTAAAAAGATAGTTCACCTTCCTACCATATTTCTATTGTAAAATTTCACAAGTTTTGTTCAGCTAAAACAATTGGTGTTTTAAATGGAAATTTCGTAATTTTACTACATTTTTTTAATTACTTGTTTGTTTGATAATGTCAGTGAATTTTTTTATATGCATTACCTTCTTTTCATTTTTTGTTTTATATGTATATAAATAATCATTTTTTATATCAAGATTAATAATATATTTTTAAAATTAATAAAATACGAATTCATTTATACAAAATTATTTAGACTTATAGACATTAGTTTGTAATTTTAACCTTTTTTTATTTATTTAAATGTATTTATAAGATTAGGAAATTTAGTCCAATCACATGGTTGTAAATCAATTAGGATTTTTTCACACACATCCAAGTTTATTACACTTTTTTTCTCCCTTAAATAACGTAGTTTCACGTTAACACAATCTACAGTGATGAAGTTTGATGTACTGTTATTCTTTTACTTATAATAAGCATATATCAATACATTATAAAACAATTAATAGTCATTACACTTTTAAATCACAGTATCAATAAAATTTAAATTTAATTATATAACATAATTTATTTCATAAATAAAATTTTATTTTTAAATCTATCTAACGCATATATGTTATTTTTCTAATAAAGTAAAAATATATGTTTTTACATGTTTAAAAATACAATATACATATATTTTTGAATAAGAATAATAATAGTCCACTAACTTTAACAAAATAGCATAAAAGTTCACTAACTTTTGATGGTGATATTAAAAATTTAATAATAACTATTAAAAATGGGAATTAAAAATACAAAACTTTAAAAATTATAAAAGAAAGATACCATGACCTTACATTTAAGATTTTAATAAGAATACTATTACTTTTTTAATTTATATTTAATTGTAATTAATTAAAAAATAAGAATCCTTAAAATCATCTATAATCTCTTGAAAAATAGAGTTACTATCTCACTGTTGGAGATTATCATAAAGCTCCTTAAATTAAGGAGCAAAACATGGAGCAAAACAAGGAGTAATTCATGTAGCAAAACAAGAAGCTTAATTCAAGGAGCAATTTAAGGAACCATTAATTTAAGGAGTAATTCAAGAAGTGAATTTTTCTATAAATAGATGTGTAATTGTAATGAATTAATCATCCAAAGTGTTCATTCAAATAGAGAGAAAAGCTTTTGTGAGAGAAAATTGAGAGTAATTTTCTTGGGTGTAATTGGGTTGTGAGTTGTGAGTGTTGTAAACACCTTGTGTAATTTCTCCTCTTTCAGTAAAAAAATCTGCAGTAGGTCCGGAGACGTAAGCAAGATTGGCCGAACTCCGTTATCAAATTTGTGTGTTATTTTTCTATTCTTGCTTTCTCATAAATCTGGCTTATCGGAAATTTGCGTAATTTCCCAACAACTGGTATCAGAGCTATTGGTGGTGATTTCTGTCAATTTTCTGCAAGGTTACTATTTACGTGAATAGTGAATTACGTGAATAGTGACATTTTGTCGACGATATTTGTTCGTTGACGTAGGTGTTCTAATACACGGTGGTTTACAGAAATAGTCAGAAACGATCCAGAGGAAGTCAGATTGTAGTGGGAGCAATGGCCGCAGATGAAGGAAGGGTGAAACTCGAGAAATTCGATGGCACAGATTTTGGGTTTTGGAAAATGCAGATAAAGGATTATCTGTATCAAAGAAATCTATATCAACCTCTCTCAGGGAAGAAACCAGAAGCTATGAAGGAAGAAGATTGGAATCTTCTAGACAGACAAGCCCTCGGAGTTATTCGATTGACGCTATCCCGTAATGTTGCCTTCAATATAGCAAAGGAAAAGACCACGGCGGGTCTTATGGCAGCTCTCTCCAATATGTATGAGAAGCCATCAGCCTCAAACAAAGTGCACTTGATGAGGCGTTTGTTCAATTTGCGGATGAATGAAGGCGCATCGGTAGCTCAACATCTCAATGAACTCAACACAGTCACAACCCAGTTGAGTTCAGTGGAAATTGAATTCGATGAAGAAGTACGAGCATTGATACTTTTGTCTTCTTTACCAGAAAGTTGGAATGCTACTGTCACGGCTGTGAGTAGCTCGTCAGGAAGCAATAAGTTGAAATTTGACGATGTTCGTGATTTGGTTCTCAGTGAAGAGATCCGACGTAGAGAGGTAGGTGAATCGTCAACTTCTTCAGTTTTGCATACAGAGTCAAGAGGAAGAAATTCAACCAAAGGGAATGGACGTGGCAGAACAGACTACCGAGGTAGATCAAAGGACAGGAGGTCCAAATCCAGGAATCCTAATAATTCCCATAGCTTGAAGACCATCGAGTGTTGGAATTGTGGAAGAACCGGGCACTACAAAAATCAGTGCAAAAGTGCACCGAAGGACAAACAAGTGAAGGCAGAGGCAAATGTTACTTCCACCTCAGGAGGAGACGATGCATTGATATGCTCTTTGGAGAGCAAGGAAGAATCTTGGGTGTTAGACTCTGGAGCATCGTTCCATGCTACTTCACAAAAAGAATTCTTCGAGAAATATGTCCCCGGAAACCTTGGAAAGGTATATCTTGGTGATGATCAACCATGTGCTATTATTTGCAAAGGTGTAGTGAAGATTAAGTTGAATGGATCTGTTTGGGAGCTGAAGGATGTCAGACATATTCCCGATCTCAGAAAGAACTTAATCTCAGTCGGGCAGTTGGCCAGTGAAGGCTACACTACGATCTTCCATGGTGATGATTGGAAGATTTCAAAGGGTGCAATGACAGTTGCTCGAGGCAAGAAAAGTGGCACTCTTTACATGACAACAGAGGCACGTTGTTCAATTACAGTTGCAGCAGGCAATGAAACACCAAATCTGTGGCACCAGAGACTAGGCCATATGAGTGAAAAAGGGATGAAGATTATGCATTCAAAGGGAAAACTTCCAGGTCTACAGTCTACGGAGATAGACATGTGCGAAGATTGCATACTTGGAAAGCAAAAGAGAGTCAGCTTTCAGACAAGTTGCAGAATCCCAAAGAAGGAAAGGCTAGAGCTTATTCACTCTGATGTTTGGGGACCAATGTTGTCTGTTTTTCAACACACAAAAACGTGCAAGTATACACGGTCACAAGTAATAAAATTTGTAAGTAAAGTATCGTTCCCACGGAGATTTGTAACTATAGTTTGTTGATTACTAAAATTATCTCAATCTGATTTTATTCAAAACGTAAATTAATTGTAGCAAATGTAAGAAAAGAGTTAAAACAAATAATAAAAGAAATCTAGGATTGCAATTTTTCACCAAATTAATTAACTCAAATCATTTTATTTTCTTTTGATTTATATTTTTTTTAGTACATTTAATTTGTCAACCGAAAACTTCTATTTTTATTCATACATCTCTTCCGAGCTCCGTACAAACACACCTCGTTAAATTAATTCACTATATCTCTATGAGAATTAAATTCACCGAAATTCATTACGTTTTAAGTTTTCAAATGGCCACACATACAATTAGGGTATATTCCTATCCTTCATCATACATGTCATTCTATTTACGAGCAATATACACACGAATGCCTCTTCCAAGTTTATTCATGTGCCACGGATCGTTTCGATAAGATTCGTAAATAATCAAAAAGCATTAAACACAAAATAGAACGAACAAATCGAACGTCTTATAAATCTATCAAAAATAATTAAAATAAAAGCATCATAAATTTAGATCAAATGCAACCCTAGAAAAATTAAATTACTTCATAAAATTAAAATAAAAATTACAACACCTACAGAAAATTAAGATGAAGAAGAAGGCAAATTAAAACAACACTTAGAACAAATTTTTGGCACACGCAGAACACAACAAAAGCCAAAAAATGGCTTCTGCGTATTCTGCCGTCCAAAACCGAGCACCCCAAAAATTACAAACTCAAAAAAAACTTCTCAAAACTATCATCTTATCTCCTATTTATACCAAAAAATAATACATCTAAAATATTACATTTTTTATTTTATTTTTTAAATAAAACGCGTAATAATTTTTTATCAAAAAATTAAATAACGCGTATCGAAAATCGGATCGAAAAATATTAAACAAATTCACGCGTGAGACAGGGCGCCGATTCAGCAATTTTTAATTCTTTATGCGTGCCACGTGTGAGCGTCTGATTCGCTGAAATGAATTAACGTGGACACGTGGGAGCTTCTCATTGGACACTGGAAACGGCGCCGGCGACAAAAAGGAACGGACGAAAACGGCCACATACGGGCGCGATCCTACGCTTTCGCGCTCATCGTAACATGCTACGTGTCATTACATGATTGGCTGAAAAATAGAGTGGGACACGTGGCAGCTTCTAATTTGAGGAAAGGATTCAGAGTGAACACGTGGCAGATTCTGATTGGAGGAAAAACCGGTTGCACGCAGAGATCGCCGCACGGGATGAGAGGCGCGCGTACGTGGGGGACAACGGCTGACGCGTCAGAGACGTGGGTCCCACCTGCACGCCGGCCTGCGCGGCAGGTGGGCCCCACTTGGGCGCCGAGCCGCGTAAACAATTCTGCACCACGCGATCTGGTCGGGCGTGAATGGCACGCGTGGATCTGAGCCGTTTCTTCTTTGATCGGACGGTCCACGATTCGCGCGTGCATGTTGGCGCGTGGTCTTCTCACCTGCGCAGAAATTTAAACTTTAATTAATTGGATTTTGGCCCCCAAATCTATTTCAAATTATATTTTCAACTTTCTTTAATTACAGTTTAGCCCTTTTCTAATTTAAATTAAATTTTTAAACTTTTAATAATTAAAATTAAGCCCGAATTTAATTTAAATTATATTTTTGACTTTTATAAATTGCAATTAAATACTATTTTATTTGAAATTATATTTTTGGACTCAAATTTGAAATTAATTAAGTTTTTTCGATACAAATTATTTAATTTTATTAAAATATATAAAAAACCGTAAATACTAATTTATTAAACTAAAATTAACTAAAAAGATTGAAAACATAGCAATTATAATTAATAAAATAGGTGAAAATAATTATATAAAATACAGTTATCAATCAACGACCGTCTCATCTATTGGTGGGAAACGCTACTTCGTGACTTTCATCGATGATCACTCTCGGAAGGTATGTGTTTACTTTCTAAAGCATAAGTCTGAAGTATTTGAGGCTTTCAGAAGATGGAAAGCTATGGTGGAAAATGAGACGGGTTTAAAGATCAAAAAGCTCAGAACCGATAATGGTGGTGAATATGAAGACACCATATTCAAAAACTTCTGCTATGAGCACGGGATCAGAATGGAAAGAACTGTTCCAGGCACGCCTCAACACAATGGTGTAGCTGAGCGTATGAACCGAACATTGACAGAAAGAGCTAGAAGCATTCGTATACAATCAGGTCTACCGAAGCAGTTCTGGGCAGAAGCAGTCAACACGGCAGCTTACTTGATCAACCGAGGCCCATCTGTTCCATTAGAGCATAGAATACCAGAGGAGGTATGGAGCGGAAAAGAGGTGAAACTATCACATCTAAAAGTTTTCGGCTGTGTAGCATTTGTGCATATCAGTGATCAAGGCAGAAATAAGCTTGATCCCAAATCCAAGAAATGCACATTCATTGGCTATGGTGAGGATGAGTTTGGCTACCGCATTTGGGATGACGAAAAGAAGAAAGTTATCCGTAGCAGAGATGTGATTTTCAACGAAATGGTGATGTATAAGGACATGCATAAAATAGACGCCAATGACTCAGAGCAGAATGAGTCAGTATTTGCAGATGCAGATGATGTCCCAGATACTTCCGCAACAGAACCAATTATAACAAGTCCTCAGCCAGAGGAACTTGTTATACAAAACAGTACACAACATTTCGACACACCACAACTTCTTACTCCAGCTCCTGTATTGAGAAGGTCTTCTCGACCTCATGTGCCTAACAGGAGATACATGAACTATATGTTGCTGACTGATGGAGGGGAGCCTGAATGCTATGATGAAGCTTGTCAGACTCGAGATTTCAACAAGTAGGAGCTTGCTATGAAAGAAGAAATGAAATCTCTCATCTCCAACCAGACATGGGAACTAGCTGAGTTACCTATGGGAAAGAAGGCACTTCACAACAAATGGGTGTACCGGGTGAAAGAGGAGCATGATGGTTCCAAAAGATACAAAGCCTGCCTAGTTGTCAAAGGGTTTCAACAGAAGGAAGGAGTTGACTACACTGACATTTTCGCTCCTGTTGTGAAGCTTAATACTATCAGATCAGTATTGAGTATTGTAGCCATTGAAGATCTTCATCTTGAACAGTTGGATGTGAAGACTGCATTCCTTCATGGAGATTTAGATGAAGAGATATACATGTACCAGCCAGAAGGTTTCTCAGAAAGGGGGAAGAAGAACATGGTGTGCAGACTTAAGAAGAGTTTGTATGGCCTGAAACAAGCCCCGAGACAATGGTACAGAAAGTTTGACAGCTTCATGCACAAGAAAGGTTTCCAGAAGTGCAATGCTGATCATTGTTGCTACTTCAAGAGATATAGGTCCAGTTATATCATTTTACTACTTTATGTTGATGATATGTTAGTAGCAGGTTCAGATATGGATGATATTAAAAGGTTGAAGCAGCAATTGTCAAAGGAATTTGACATGAAAGACTTGGGTCCAGCAAAGAAGATTCTTGGAATGCAAATCACAAGAAATAAGAAGAAAGGATCCTTGCAGTTATCTCAAGCAGAGTACATCAATCGCGTTTTGCAAAGATTCAACATGGGCGATGCCAAGCCAGTTAGCACACCCTTGGCCAATCATTTTCGCCTATCCAAGGATCAGTCCCCTCAGACAGAGGAAGAGAGAGAATTCATGGTTAAGGTTCCTTATGCCTCAGCCATTGAAAGTTTGATGTACGCAATGGTCTGTACGAGACCAGACATTGGCTATGCAGTGGGAGTTGTTAGCAGATTTATGTCAAATCCCGGGAAAACTCATTGGGAAGCAGTAAAGTGGATTTTGAGGTATCTGCGAGGCACCACAGAAAAGTGCTTGTACTTTAGTAAAGGAGAGTTAAAAGTACAAGGGTACGTAGACGCAGACTTTGGAGGTGAAGTTGATCACCGAAGAAGCACCACCGGTTATATATTTACTGTTGGAACTACAGTTGTTAGTTGGATGTCACAAATACAGAAAATTGTCACTCTATCCACTACAGAGGCTGAGTATGTAGCAATAACTGAAGCTAGTAAAGAGATGATATGGCTTCAAGGTTTGTTAATTGAGCTGGGATTCAAACAAGAGAAGAATGTTCTGCATAGTGATAGTCAAAGTGCAATACACTTGGCGAAGAATTCAGCATTTCATTCTAGAACAAAGCATATTGGACTTCGTTATCACTTCATCAGATCTCTATTGAAAGATGATGTGTTAATACTGGAGAAGATTCAAGGAAGCAAAAATCCAGCAGATATGTTAACAAAGGTGGTGACTATTGACAAACTGAAGTTGTGCTCAACTTCAGTTGGTCTGCTAGAGTAATAAAGACTAGAAAAGCTGCTGCATTGATCGAGGTGTGAAGACAGATTGAAATCAGTCTTCAAGTGGGAGATTGTTGGAGATTATCATAAAGCTCCTTAAATTAAGGAGCAAAACATGGAGTAAAACATGGAGCAAAACAAGGAGCAATTCATGGAGCAAAACAAGGAGCTTAATTCAAGGAGCAATTTAAGGAACCATTAATTTAAGGAGTAATTCAAGGAGTGAATTTTTCTATAAATAGATGTGTAATTGTAATGAATTAATCATCCAAAGTGTTCATTCCAATTGAGAGAAAAGCTTAGAGAGAAAAGCTTTTGTGAGAGAAAATTGAGAGTAATTTTCTTGGGTGTAATTGGGTTGTGAGTGTTGTAAACACCTTGTGTAATTTCTCCTCTTTCAGTAAAAAGATCTGCAGTAGATTCGGAGACGTAAGCAAGATTGGCCGAACTCCGTTATCAAATTTGTGTGTTATTTTTCTATTCTTGCTTTCTCATAAATCTGACTTATCGGAAATTTGCGTAATTTCCCAACACTCACCTCCTCCATTGTAAGTTTTCTTTTATCAATTTTTAGTGAACCTTTTTAAGCAAATCTATATTGTCTTTGTTAAAATTACACATAATATTTTACGTGATTTCACTTTAATAATTTTCGAAGTTTTAGATTTTTCGAGTTTTTTTAATAGTTATTAGATTTTTAATACAAATTAATGAATTTTTGTACCATTTTATCGAAGTTAGAAGAAGACTATTGTTATTCTTTTATATATATTTGTTATAATGTATAAAATATAATTTTTAAATAAAAATCAAAATAAAATTCACGATGATCTTATAAAAATATAACGCTGAAATTTATCATATTAAAAAGAAAAAAAAGGAAGAAAAAAAGACTATTTAATAAAAAAAAAGGGACTAAAAGAGCGCTTTTTCCCCTCACGAAAAACACAGAAAAACTTAACTCAACTGCGCAGTAAAACATTAAGATTCAGGCCCAAACTTAAAGCAGTATAAGCAGACGATAAAGTGCCAACAAAATATGATCAAGATCAAACTCTGCCTTCCCAAAAGCCAATTCATTAAATGCCATAAAAACCTGATCAAAATGCGTACATTAATGTTTGAAATTATGGAGAGAGAGAAAAAAATCTATATTATTTTTGGTGCATCATTTTATATTATAAAATATATAGACATTAGATTTATATTTAATGCAATAAAGATTCCTATTTTCAACTATATTTATTCACATTTTTAGGACGTATGGATGGTACACCAAAAATGGGAAGGAATAGGCATTTTGACATGTCAGTAGTATAATTAGGGGTGTGTATAAAATCCGATCATTCGATTAATCCGATTAATCTGATCCGATCCGTTAATTTTTCATCTGATTCGATCTAATCCAATGGTCGGACCGGATGATGAATTTTACTACAATTCATCCGATCTAATCCGATGGTCGGATCGGATGATGAATTTTACTACGATTCATCCGATCGAAATTAATTATATATATATTTATTTGATTTTTTAATATTTCTTTTAAGTCAAATAATTTTATGTTTATAATTTATGTGAAAATCTAAAAACATTATTTAAAAATATAAAAAAATAGAGTTAATTAAGTTTATTGATCAGATTGATCGGATGTCATCCGAGTAGTTTATGGATAAGATTGAGCAGATGTGAAAGATGATCGGATCAATTGCGGATTAGGATTGATCAGATCGATTGAAGAATGTAAAATCAACGGTTTCGATCAGATGAACAGCCCTAAATATAACACTTATTTTTTATTGATATTTTGGTATACACGTGCTTAATGGTTCAATATTAAGAATTTTTTAAAATAAATTTTGAAAAGCTAATTTCTTTGAGTCGTAGCCTTCATTATTGTATTGAAATTTAAACTTTTATCAAGTTTTTTCATCATTTAAAATTTTAAAATAAAAATACGAGAATTTAAAAAAAATGAAAGAGAATATAGATATTTTTGTCTTTTTTAAGTAACAATTTTTTTTATAAAAAATTCAAGTACAAATTTATATATTTCTATTAATAAATATAATTATAAGTCTACCATTACATTTTTTAAAACTTTTATGGTCTTTATAAATTTATGCAAGAAGAACTTTAAAAACGTGGATAGACAAAAAAAATCATTTAAAAATAGGTATTGTGAATGCTAAATTTCCAATTAATTTAGGGATACTCTTCAAATTTAATCAAAGTGTCTCATTTGAAAATTAAGGAAGATTTGAGATCTAAAAGTAATTACCGAACCTTCTTAATCCATAATCTTTTCAAAAATTTCACTGGATATACATAAAGAAAAGCATCAAAGACACCACTTGAAACTCATAAATGATATTCATAAGTTACGATCCAAATCCATCCAATAAGAAAAAAAAACAACAACAAAGGGGAATGAAATAATACAAAAAACACTATAAAATATGTGACAACTTAATCACTTACATTAATACAATGTATTATATTTTGGGTAGTGATTATCAGAATATATTTTGTTATTAAGAGTAATTTATTAATGAAAATTTTATAAAACTATATTATAATTAATATTATTAATGATAGATAATAATAAAACTATTATCATTATTCAATATTTTAATTCACAATAAAACCCAAAAAAACGATGAAGCAAAGCCCAGTAACAAATGCAAACCCAATATTCTTGTTACTCGAATCACCCGTCTGATTCTCTGAAGCTGAAGAAGGCCCATCGGCAGCATTATTGTTAGGACTCTCCTTATCCATGGGAGTTTTAGTGGGCCCAGGAGATGAAGCTAGTGGTGAGTTTTCCCCGAACAATTCCTCAGGCAATAAAACTTTGTCAACTGGGTAAAGAGCCAAAGGAAATTGTTGTCTCAATGCATTGTTAATCTGAGTTTGAACAACCCCAGTTGAGACATGAACTTGATTTTGTTGTCCAATAAAGTTAAGCCCATAAGGTTTACCATCTTGACCAGTAGCTTGGGTTCTGACAGGGTTTGGAACTGTAAGAAGACTAATCATAGTATAGTAGTTAGGCAAAACATGGTAGAGAATCAATTGGACTTGTTGGTTGTTAGATAGGCTATTAAGGGCACCGGCTTTGAGATTATTGAAGGCATTATCTGTTGGAGCAAATACAGTCATGCCTTCATTTGAACTATTGATTTGGTTTACGAATTGGTTGGCTACTTGGGTTTGAGTGATAAGGCGAATGAAGATTGTGAATTTACCATTCTTTTCTAGAATGCCTGTGAGATTTACTGGGCTTGAAGATGATTTAGGTGTTGGTGCTGGTGCTGATTGGGATTGAGATTGGAGGAATAAGAATAGGAATGGAAGGAGAGCTAAGAGAATGTCAGAAAGGGATTTGAGAGCCATTGAAAGGAATATTGAGATAATGGTGATGCTTCAAGGTGTGAATTGGGATTTTGTTTGGGGGATTTAAATTTATGGTATAAGAGGTGGTGCAGTGAGTCTTAATTTGTTGGAATCAGCTGGCTACATGAATGAGTGAAGATGCATGACAATTACAGAAAAATAAGCTTGGATGAAGTTAAAATTAACACTATTATCCTTTTAAATTTCATTAAAAGTGATTTAGTATTAAAATATAATAAATTTGAAAAAAAAGTATTTTATAGTATAATAGTAGCAAAATAAATATGCTTTAAATTAAAGTAAGGTGTCTAAAATAACAAAGATAAATTACCTATGAATTACTTTTTCTTAAAAAATAAACGTAATTTCTTTAAGTTAATTTGGTTTGAAGTGGGCGTAGTCTAACTCTGTTAATATATACGTGTAAGTCATAAGCTTGTGATTGTGAGTTGTTATTAAAATATTGAGTTGTGCCATACAAGTTTTTAATATTGAATCGTTGGTATAGTTTATTCCTTAATATTAAAATAAATATCATTTAGTTTCCTTTTTAGACATTCCTATGTTTTTCTTGCTAGACTTTTTTTAATTTAGATAATTTATTTTGAAAAAAATGTGTTAATTAATAATAAATTTTATTATTTAAATAAATTTTATTTTCTTTATCATATTATTAAAATTAAATTAAATCCTGATTTTTTAAGAAAAGAAGAAGTTACAATCAACATAAATATTTTGAAGAAAAATTATTAAAAATAATGTTTAATAAAAATTATAAAAATGGTATTATATTCAAATTTTGTAAAATTAAATTAAAAAATTTTTAAAATAAAAAGTTACAACTAATATTTTGTTATTGAAAATAACTAATAAAATTAAGTTTAAGTTTCATTTTTATTGTTGATAAAACCCGTGTTTCAAGAAATAAAATAAAGAAATTATTTTATAATATTAATGTATAAAAATAATATCTCATATTGATTAAAAAAATATTAGTATAATGTCTATAAGTAGTATAAACTTTACCTTCTAAGGTTAATATTTTAAGATTAAATTGTTCATATTGTTTATATATTACACAAATTTTATATAATATGTGTGATCGATCAATTGATTAAGAAAAAAATTAATAGACTTAAAAAAAATGAGTCTTATAAAAAAAAGTGATTAAAATATAATAAAAATACAATATACTAATCAAACTATCCACATTTTTAGAATCACATTGATAAAAGTATATTAGTATATTGTTTATAAGATGCATGAGACTTACATATTTTTGATATTAAACTTTTAGGATTTAATGTTTATAAATATCATAAAATTGTCTTTGAAAGTTAATATTTTAAAATTAAATAAATTATATTATTTATACATTATATAAAATTTACATAAAAAGTATATAATAAGTTGGTTATTTTAAAGAAGAGTAATTCTATTTATCTCCAATATATCACAAATCTTAGTTATATGTTAAATTTTTATTAATTTGTAGACATGAATAGCTTTATTGAATCATGTAAAACCCATGAATATTTATAAAATATGTAATTTATTTTTAAATAATGATATAATAAAGATAAAATTGCAGTGAGATACATAAAAGTTTCTTATACAGAAACTTATATCATTTATATATGGACAGAAAAATATGTGTGGTGGTTGGTCGGATTCTGGGTACTGATACATACCAACAGCCAAAGTTGATAGCATATACTCTATATTTAATCGCAAGAACATGTCAACTAACAAATTTGCCATTGGTTATTAAATCATATATATTTGGAATGACGATATATAGAATGATCTCTGGCATAACGTAGCTTGTGGGATGCTTACCATTTGCAACCTCTAATTAAATATTATAATGAAAACAACTTAAATTACTTAAATATTAGCCAAAAAAATTATTTTTAATTTAAATAACTATACTATTCACACTCTCTTTTAATTTAGACTCAAATTCAATTTTTTTTACATCATATAAGCTACATGAAATTTTGACACAAACTCATTACCAAATTAAATGTAATAAATTATTACTTTTGGATAGTTTGGAGGGCCTAATGTGATGGTATCAATTAATAAAATTAATCCAATTTGATAACAATGAGCATGTGCAGGTAATTGATCTTACATAATTGAGAGGGTTTCTGTTTTGGGAAAAGACAAGGACTTGTGAGGAAATGTAGTTTGTTTTATCAGCCATGTATTTCTTTAATTTCATAATTAATATCATCGGATGTCCGATCCTTTTCTAGTTTAACTTGATTGTGGAATAAAGAATATGAAGAGCACAATATTAATTAATTATTAACTTAACAACATGTAATCTATTTAAATATATAAATAATTTGTGATTCGAAGTTTAATTATAAATATGTGAATGTTATAATTATTTTAAAAAAAATTAAATTAAATATCACATGCAAAGGTTAATAGAGATCGAGCTTATTGTTACCTTCATTTAATTGTAATTGGTGGGTTTCTCGTTATTGTATATAATTGGAATTTGGTGGAATTGCATTTCATAACGTATACATGGAGATTCATTTGTAAATTTTTTCATAATATAAATTTTTTATATATATATTAAAAAACATAGTGTATATATATATATACATTTTTTTTCATCATGTAAAAGATGTTTTTAGAGATTAAAAACTAAATCAATAAAAACTAAAATGCATCCCGACACATGACAAAATACGGCCGCTACCATGGACCGAGCCTGGAATAAATTTGGGCTTTCGTATAGATTTCAAGTAAATTTAAGTAATTAAGGACCAACACATTACAGCCACTTGATTGGTAGAAACTAAAATGCTACGTCTAGAAATACCTTCCATTACATACCTCTATCTTAAGGGCATGTACTTAAAAAAATTGGACACATAAAATTAGACAAACTGCCCAAACCTACGAAGTAAAGAACCAACTCAATCACAATCACAAAGCACATCGTTTGCGTAGCTTGTTCTAACACCCCCTCTCGCTCCCGCTCCTGCTTTTTTAAGAAAACTATTTTAAATTTTTTATATTTATTATAAAAATAACATTTTATGATAATTTAATTCTATTTTGATAAAAAAGTAATTGTACAAGAACAAAAACAATGATGATTTTTATATTTTATTTTAATTTTTTTCACTTACATTAAATATTCACTTTAATAAATTAAATAAAATATAATAGAAATAATTAAAATAAATAAATAAAAATATAAAAATAGTTATGTTGATTTTGTGCAATCACCTTTTTTTATAATAATATGATTAAATTATTGAGGAACATATGGGCGTAAAAAAGAGAGGAATGCGACTTCTCTCGTTTTTGACATAACAGGTCCCAGGAAGAAACCCGCAATAACTAAGTATCAATTTTAGAATAAATATATAATGTTTATAATCATGTGTTTTTTAATAATTGTTTAGCCAATTTCATTTTTAATATTTTAAAAAATATATATATTTGTCACATTATCACTTGAGAAGGGAATAGAAGAAATTTATTTACGAATAAATTAATTTTGAAATGAAATTCATCAATAAAGATTATTATGCTACACATTTCATTTGTTGCGCGACTATAATATTTTTAAAAAATTACATAAACTAATATCCTTAAAAGTTATATAAAAAATGATACTCAATAATATTGAATAAAGTTCAATTAAATATTTTTTAACATTAAACGTGTTAAATAGATTGAACCTTTTTTTTAATAAAAAACTATAAAATTGGATATAAATATGTTTATTTTATTATTATAAGTTTTAAAGAAATTATTTTTATTATTATAAAGAATTTGTAGGGTAGTTGAAATGATTTTAAAGTTGTGGGGTTAAGATATAAAATGTGTTATTTATTTGATTATAAATTTTATTGTTTTGAAAAAATTGTGGTCGGGTTCAAGTCGTGGGATTAGAAATATTTTATAAGTGATTTTCCTATTACCAAGAATGAAAATGTCTAAGACATTGTCAATGTTGTCGTGATAATGTATCTATTTTATACATCTTGAAATCAAAACATAATATTCATACTTTTTGGTCAAATTGTTGCAAAATATCTAGAATGTCGTTAAAATATCGCTTAAATGTCATTGTTGCTTAAATGTTGATAGAGTCGTTCGTTACGTCAACCAACGTTACGTTCTATTTTTTAAATTAAAAAATGCATGCAATTTATAAATTAAATTTTTTTAGGTCATTAATTTTTTTTTCACTCTTTAAAATTTAAGTTGGATATTTAAATTTATATACGTACATACAATATATTTTTATTTAATTTTGTGTATTTGTTTTAAATATTATTGTAAAATTATTATTTTTTCCTTTTTTATAGTACGTATGCATAGTTTAAATAAAATAATAATTGACAAAAAAATTAAAATTACGTGGATAGCGTCGGTTGACGGGGTAAACCAACGCTACGCATGTGGCTAGCATCGGTTAACGTGGCGAATTGACACTATCCACGTAATATTACCGTTTGACTCATTTCTTCTCTATAGAAACCCAAAAAATCTTCATTTCTCTTCTCCATTTCTCCCAAAAACGAGCTCACACCCACCCTCATTTTCAATTTCTGATCACCATTTGTAACGCTATTTTGTGGGTTATATTCCTCTTCTTATTTTCTTTCAAATCTACTCTTTTTTTAGCGAAATATGCAAAATTTTATACCTATTTTTTTTATTTATTCTCATTTACAAAATATCATTTTCTTCTTCATTTCTTTCATATAGTCACTTCATAACATTCTTGTAAGTATTTCTATTAATTTTGCAGCTTATTATTTAGTTTATTTTATTTTTTGTATAAATTTTTGATTTATGTATGTTTTTGATTTTGCTTGTTATTATATGTTTAGCTTATTTTCTGTGGAAATAATTAATATCTGAAATGTCGTAGGTTTGAGAAATTATATATATTTACCATGCGTGGATAAATTTATTTATATATAAATAATTATATTTTATTAAACTAATTATTTTTCACGAGGATGTACTCATTCAACAACATTATATAGATTAAGCCAACATTTTATGCAATGCGGGCTTATGTTTGTAAAATATATAAACCTGCTTTACCTAATCAACGATCGATTCATCAATTTTCAACCACTACATAAATGGTTAGACATGAAGTGAGAGTGAGAATCAAAGAGTACTTAGCATAGCTTTTTTATTTTATTTTAAGATGAAGCATTTTTTGGTAGAATTTGATCACGTAACTTAAAACAAGGAAGAAATGAATACCACTAGACTTAATCGAAAAAAAACTTTAGCATAGATATTAATGTTCAATGTGTTTTTATATTATTAAGATCATCAATATTGTGTAGCGAATCATGTATGATGCCTTTTAATTCAATTAGAGGTTAATAAGAGTCATTAATATTCTGTTACATGCAACTATAAGGATAAATAGATTTTTTTACTACCAAACTATTATAGTTGTTATAAAAATATCACTAAATTTTAAATAGTTACTGTCAAACTTCTAAGGATTATAGTTTATAACTAGTAGTGTTGTAAGGGTTATAGTACTATGTAACTTATTATGTTGTGCTTAGTTGTCATTCGGTTACTAAGTAACCCATAGGAAGAAGAGCTCTTGCTCAGTGTATATACAGAACCCCTTGTACTCTTGTAAGGGCTCGAAATGATTGTGAAAGAATATATGTATACGATCAGCAACCTAATTAAACATAACATATGTTCTATATTGTTGTAATAACTCTTATATATATATATATATATATATATATATATATATATTTGTTTCTAAAATTGTCAATTAATTTATATTTCTTCATTGATTTCAGATATTTCATGGATCTTCGGATAACAGAGCTTGTAGATCCAAATGATCCATTGGGGTATTTGAAAATAAGGGGTTGGGCGAATATACATCATGCTCCACTTAACCCAGATGATATAATACTTGTTCTATTTGATGATATTGGTAATCTAATAGGAGAAAATGACCAACAATATAAATGATTGGTCTCAGGTTGACGATGCAGAAAAGTTCAAAATATGGATGACCATTTGTGTAAGTTTCTTATATTTTATAATCAATATATATATTATATCTAATCTTTTGTACTGTGTTTTTACAGAATCGTTACAAAGTCGATGACAGTTGGAAGCTTAAGTGTTATAAGATTGTAAATAAGGCGTGAAAGGAATACAAGACTTCTAGATTGTCAAGAAATTATGTATTTTCATATTTGGAACCATTTGATGAGGTACAGCTCTACAAAATCTCTAAAGGACACCCTTGGATTATACCTCAAATTTGAAAAGTACTAGTTATTATGATTATTTATAAATTAGATTTACAAGACCTATACGAGCTAGTTAGCATAGAGAAAATATTGTAACCAATCATTAAACAGTACAGAATGGTTTAGACCTACATAAAATATTTAGCATCTATTCTAATAAAGATGGAGCAAATACTTTTGGATAAATCGTTAAAATTTATTTTCATACGATCAAGTTTTATCTATTTATAATAATTAATACAATTAGTTAATCTCCTTAATTATTTCTAACATTTTAACTATGTATTCTATAATATTTAACAAAAAAGAATATATATTTTATTATATAATTTTTAATTAATTGGTAAACTTATTTATTAATATAAATATTTCAAGTATTTAAAAATATATATATTAAATAAAAAAATAGTTTAAAATATAAGTTATTGATTGTTTTAATGTTTTATAAAGTTTTATAAAAATATTCATTTTTTTTGATAAAATTTTCATAATTTTTTCCAAAATTTCTATTGGCAACGACAATATTTTCAACATTTTTGTAAATATTATATCTCGATATTTTTTCTAACATTTACCGCTAATAATAAAATGGATAAAAATAGGAGATCTATAATTATAAGCTATAAAAAATTATTTTCATAAGGGCAAGACTTCAAAACTCGAACGAAAGAGCTTGTGGTATCATTAGATAATGACATTAGACTGGTAATGGAGTGCTTGTGCAATATAAAGAGGTATTAAGGTCATAATTGTAACAAATACATTGCTTTATTTTAATGTCGCATCCATGTTATGGAACTTCATGACAGTCAACATGCTTGTAAGGAATGTGTGAGATGAAATGGTGCAAATTGAGTGAGGGTAATCTAGGACCTTTTAAATTAAGGTCGTAAGAAACAGATATAAGTAAATGCACGAAGATATACCTATTATGTTAGCATCTCCGTAGCACCCTCACATGGAATACAACCCTTCAAAATATTACTAAAAATAAGAGAAAATACATAAATAAACATAAAATACAAATAATTCAGAAAAACCTATATCTAGAAAAGTTGTTGAAATAAAAAAAACAAAAACAAAAAAACACGCAAATAATGTGAAGAGAAACTAGTTCTGTTTTGTTTTATTTATGACTTATTTTGTAACTAGTTCTATTTTCTTATATTTAAAATTACTTTTATGTTTTATAATTTATTCTTTAGAGAAGAGAAACTTGTTTGTTTACTAAACTAGCCACTAGTGATTAGCATTTTCCCATATAGGATGTTGGGAATTAAACAAATAGTTTCTTATTGTTGGGTTAGAGTTCAACATGTCACGAAGACTTGTGAACCAACGACTGGTTTAATACTATTAGAAATACTTAATGATTGTATTCTATTCTGTGAATAAATGAATATACATGGTGCCTTTATATAGGAGTTACAAGTAAACTAGATATGTCTAAAGTAACTAAATATAGATATGCCAGAAATAAAGAGATATACATTAGATATATATATATATATTAATATATTATTAAATATACATTAACAGTCCCCCTCAAACTCAAGGTGGATGTGAGACCAACTTGAGGTTGTCAACCAAATTACGAGTGCGTCCTTTGGGAAGTGCCTTAGTGAAAATATCTGCAAGTTGATCGTTGGAAGAAACGGGGAAAAGCTTGAGAGCACCATGGATAAGATGAGAGCGAATAAAGTGACAATCAATCTCGATGTGTTTAGTCCGTTCATGGAAGACATCGTTGTGAGCAATATGAATGGCACTCTGATTATCACAATAAAGAGGAGTTGCAGAAGATGTGGACACACCCAAATCCTTAAGGAGCCATCGTAGCCAAAGGAGCTCAGATGTGGTATCAGCAAGAGCACGATATTATGCTTCAGTACTGGAGCGGGCCACAAAGGTTTGTTTCTTACTTCGCCAAGAAATCAAAGAAGTACCAAGGAGAAAGCAATAACCTGTAGTGGACCTGCGATCAGTAGGATCTCCTGCCCAATCAGCATCAGAGAATGCACGAAGTACTAAAGGAGACTGAACTGAGTAGAAAAGGCCATGAAAGATAGTGTCTTTCAAGTATCGTAGAATACGCAGAACAGTAGCATAATGAGTCGATCGTGGAGCAGACAGATACTGGCTCACCTGATGAACAACATAAGAGATGTCTGGACGAGTAACTGTAAGATAAACTAGACTGCCAACCAATCGTCTATAAAGAGAGGGATTAGACAATGGTTGCCCCTCTGATGGTGTCAGATGCGTATTAAGTTCAACTGGAGTGTCAACAGTTTTGCTATCAGTGAGTCCAGCTTGAGATATGAGGTCAGATGCATACTTTGCTTGAGTAATGTAAAGACCATCTGTGGAACGAGTGATCTCAAGACCCAAGAAATAGCTTAAATGTCCAAGGTCTTTCGTCTCAAACTGTTGACTAAGAAAATCCTTGAGTTCTTGAATGCCACTGAGGTCATCACCAGTTATGATCATATCATCCACATATAGAAGAAGCAAAATGGTGCCTTTATCATTGCGACGAAGAAATAAGGCAGAATCATAAGGACTGGCAGTGTAACCCAAGCGAAGGATGGTGGAACTGAATTTGGCAAACCATGCTCGTGGAGCTTGTTTAAGGCCATAAATTGCACGTCGAAGGCGACAAACCTTATTTGTTTCAACAGAAAGACCAGGAGGAGGTTGCATATAGACTTCTTCATGCAGATCCCCATTAAGAAATGCATTTTTAACATCCATCTGAAAAAGGTCCCATTTACTAGCAGTGGCAACAGCTAAGAGGGTACAAACAGAGGAAATGCGGGCAACTGGAGCAAAAGTCTCTTCATAATCAATCCCATACTCTTGTGTAAAACCTCTTCCTACAAGACGAGCCTTATAGCGATCGATAGACCCATCAGAGCGAGTCTTGATCTTATAGATCCACTTACTACCAACCAAAGATTGACCAGGGGGAGAGTAACAAGATCCCAAGTATGGTTTTTGGTTAATGCATCAATTTCTTCTTTCATTGCAATCTGCCAAGAAGGGTTAGTAGATGTCTCACGATAGGTGTGAGGCTCATAGAGTGTAGCAAGGGCAGTGTAACAATGATAGTCAAGTAAATGTGTAGGAATGGATCTTACCCGGGTTGAGTGGCGAGGTGGAATGTCTTGTTGAGGATCTTCAGGCGGAGCAGGAGCAAGGGACCTATGTTCAAGGTGAGGTAGTTCATTTTTAACCTGTTCTTCTACGACCTGTCTAGGAGAATCATCAAAAATATCTGAAGATTGAATAGTGAAGTCCAAAGATGGATTAGAAGGATCTATAGAAGGAACAAGAGACTCATTTGGAAAAATTTCTAAAACATTTGAATTAGTTAGGGAAGAACGAAAGTGAGAAAGTTTAACAAATAAACGGTGTTCCCAAAAGACAACATTATGGGAAACACGGAGACGATGTGAGACAAGATCATAGCATCGATACCCTTTTTGAGTTTCACCATAACCAAGACAACAACAAAGTCTAGATCGAGGCTCAAGTTTGTTGTGTTCATGAGGCTGAAGAAGAACGAAACAAACAAATCCGAATGAGCGAAGGTAATGATAGTTAGGAGATGATCCAAAAAGGCGCTCATACGGAGTCTGATTATGAATGACAATGCTTGGAATGTGATTAATGGCATAAACAACATGGAGAGCAGCTTCACCCCAAAATGGGGCAGGAACTTTGGCAGAGAGAAGAAGAGCACGAACAGTGTCAAGAATATGACAAAGTTTTCTTTCGGCTCGACCATTTTGTTGAGAGGTTCCTGGACAGGTTAGATGATGTACAATGCCATAGGAGTGTAATAGAGTTTGAAAAGCATTTTGAGTATATTCAAGAGCATTATCAGATCGAAAAGTTTTGATATGTTTGGAGAATTGTGTTTCAACCATTTTTGCAAAGTTACTGTATATTGATAAGATTTCAGAACGAGATTTCATTGGAAAGATCCAACTATAACGAGAATAATCATCAATAAAAACAACAAAATATCGAGATCCACCAATACTAGTAACAGGAGAAGGTCCCCAAACATCAGAATGAATTAACTCAAAAATACTATTAGAGATAGATTTACTATTATTGAAAGGTAAAGCTGGTTGTTTTCCTAACTGACATGAAGTACAATCAAAATTATCTTTGGACACAGAACCCAATAGACCTTTAGAAGCTAACTGTTGTACCCGAGAGGATGGGGCATGACCAAGACAAGAATGCTAAAGTGCGAGAGAAGGTAAGGAAGAAACTGCAGCAGTTTCAGCAGCAACAGAGGTAGGAGCAACAGGTGGAAGATGAAGATTGTTTACGGGAAACATACGTCTGACCCTAGGACCAGTCCCAAGCTCTTGCCCCGTCCTCAGATCTTGCACAATACACCCAGAATAGTCAAAAATAAGGTGATATCCTAGTTTAGCTAATTGTCCCACAAAGCATAAATTATAGGATAGGTCAGGTACATGGAAAACCCTAGGAACAGAGAGGGTGGAGGTCGAAACAAAACCTAGACTATTCCCATGAATGGTGGAACCATCAGCTATATGAATATTAAGGGGATGTGGTGCAGGGTCAAGTTTGGAGAATAAAGATGAGTGAGGTGTCATGTGATTGCAACATGCAGAGTCAAAAAGCCAAGTTTGAGACTTACCAGGCAAAACTGAGAGGGTAGTGGAAAGAGATACATTACCAGCCATTTGAACAGCCTGAGTTATGATCTTCTGTAGTTCAATGAAGGAGAGGTTGATAGTGGATTCAGAAGACTGGGGCTCTGCTGAACTAGAAGGCATCAACGAAGTAGGCTCAGTATTAGCAACAACAGCAGTAGATTTGTTGCGACGGTAACAAGTCTCAATGGTGTGGCCATGACGCTTGCAATAATTGTAGAACCTTTTATTGCTCTGCCTGTGACGATTGTAAAAGCCATAGGAATCACCTGATTGCTGAGGTTGTTCAATGGCAGGAGTAGGAGGAGTAATAGCCAAAACATTGAGCTTATTTTGGGCTTGAAGGGTTGCAAGTCGAGCTTCTTCTCTAACCAACTCATTTACAGTAGTATCAAGAGAGGGAGGAGGACTACGATTAAGAAGCTGACCTCAGATTGGCTCAAAGTCCTTGTGGAGTGACATCAAGAACTCATAGAGACGAAATTCATCCTTAATTGTAGCATATTGTTGAGCATCTGTTGAGCATGCCCAAATTGGATCACAAAGGTCAATTTGGTCCCAAAGGAAGCGAAGTTGATCAAAGTAGTCATTGATGGATTGCCCTGGTCCCTGTTACAGTTTATGCAATTCAACTATTAGTTGATATTTCATGGATCCGTGAGTAGTGGAGTACCTTTTGGTCAACATATCCCATGCTGATTTGGCATCATCAAAGCTGCCTAACAGATTGGAGATAGATGGAATAGAAGTATTCCGAATCCATGTGAGGATCATGTGGTTGTGACTATCCCATTCAATCATGCGACGAAGAAAGATAGCATCTTCTTCACTTGCTCCTTTATCAGGAATAATAATTGCACCAGTACAATAATGCCAGAGCATACGACCCTTAAGAAAACTGTGCATAGCTTGAGACCATGACAAATAATTCTTAGTCCCCTCCAATATAGTATTGATAGGGCAAGAAACAAAATTATCCTTTTTATCCATTTGAAAACACAATATGCAAAAACAGACTGCAAAAACGAGATCTATGCGAAAAACTAGGTAGGGTGAACCTGTAATGCAAAAATCCGGTCAACGGTCAACAGTCAACGGTCACGGGCAGTTCGGTCAGCGGTCACGGGCAGTCCGATCAGCGGTCGACGAAAGCCCGGCCAGATCGGTTCGGTGACGTCAGCTGGAGTGACGATGATGTCAGCCCTACGCAAGTATTGATGACGTCACGAGAATGGCGCGTGGATCTGACGCGCCGTGGATGTTGGAGGCGCGTATGAAGTCTGATGACTGTGATACTTACACGGTTGTGTAGATCCGGTTGAGCCGATCACAGTGGTATCTGCTGATAG
Source organism: Hippophae tibetana (assembly GCA_037013495.1). Taxonomy (NCBI): domain Eukaryota; kingdom Viridiplantae; phylum Streptophyta; class Magnoliopsida; order Rosales; family Elaeagnaceae; genus Hippophae; species Hippophae tibetana. Next base: position 2,541,613 of record CM072812.1, read on the forward strand.
TTCGTCGTGTTAAGATTAACGGCGGTGGCGGCGGCGCGTGAACGACGTGCAGATTGGTTGTGAGGCGCGTAAGGGAGCGTTCGGTGTCCGATGGTTACGATATTTCCACGGTTGTGTAGATCCGGTAGAGACGGTCATAGTGGTATATGTAGAAATTTTTTTGGAACAATATGCACGGCGGCGGCGGCGGCGGCGGCGGTGGTTGCAATTGTTTGTGTGGTGCGGAACTCCTTAACAACGGCCACTGTAATTCCGGAACCTAAGGACAACGGCTGAAAGACGTCGGAGGTTAAACGGTGAATGATTGCAGCGGCTATTGTGACAGCGGAAGCTATAAGGGTTAAGTAACACCAAAAAGAAAAACTGCTAGAAAGACAAGAATAGTGGCTTTGATACCATGTTAGAAATACTTAATGATTGTATTCTATTATGTGAATAAATGAATATACATGGTGCCTTTATATAGGAGTTACAAGTAAACTAGATATGTCTAAAGTAACTAAATATAAATATGCCAGAAATAAAGAGATATATATTAGATATATATATTAGCATATATATATATATATATTAATATATTATTAGATATACATTAATAAATATAAATAGAAACTTATTCTATAAGGTAATGTTTTGGTTACTTATTTCTTAAAACTATAAAAAAAATCTATCAATTATGGCTTTTAATATAAAATACGTATAAAATTGAACCAAATTTAGATATTTCAAATTCTGAAAGATGTTTTTTTTAGTATCTTAACTTTGATAAAAAAAAACTAATTAAAAACAAATAATAATAATTTAATGATTTCACAATTAAAATATTAATTTTTACTGTAAATTGATTAAAACACTATAAAACATAAGTTATTAATAATTAAAAAAAGCATAACTTAATATAAAACTATTTAAAAAAATCTATAATAATAAATATTTTAAAATAAAATTATTTAAATATATATTTTTGACTTTTTGAAAGAATAAAAAATAAAAAGTATATTAAAAAAAGTATTGATAATAACTAAATATTAAAACAAATATTTTATAATTTTTTTAATGTAATTTCAAATTACTAACGGAAAATAACATAAAATATATTAGTTTTATTTAAACAAGAAAAATCGCCATTAAGTAGGACTAATTTTAACTACTTCTCAATTGACCCTATAATTAAAACAAACAAATCTACAGAGCTATTCAACAGAAATTAATTATAATTATATTGGTGGTCATAATTTACTTTATGTAATAAGAAAACAAAAAATATTCAATACATACAACCTCGCTATAAAATATACAACCATCCATTAATTACTATTTTTAACATAGTTGAAGCAAATTTTTAACTTATTCAACGTAAAACTCTCTTTATAAATTGCTTTAGATGTAATGTTTTCTTTCAAATTATACTGTGATCATCTTCCTAATAATAATTAGCAAGACACAACTAATTAGTATTTCTATTAGTGCATTAATAATACAAGATTAATGGCTATAGTTTCAAAAGCTCTTTTCTGCCTCGTGATCATGGTCGCAATATTAATGATTTTAAGTGATAGTTCAAATGCAAAACAAGTTGATTATGGAGCCATTGGAAGAGATCGAGGTTCGGGTTGTAGTCCAAAAAATCCCAGGGCTTGTGGTATGATACCAGCCCATCCAAAATACCAAAGAGGATGTGAAGCTATGGAACGATGTCGTGAAGTTCCTCCTAAACCCTAGTAAAGCAACAAAGCAATCCATACCAAAGAGGATGTCTTCTTGTGAAACCATTAAAGCTTTGAAGATAACCCTAATAATCTATTTATAAATGCTAAGATTATTTTAATCTTTTATTCGTTTACTATATTTTAACTAATAATATATATTAGTTATGAATGCAATTTTTTCCATAAAGATTTTTCAATGTGGGGATATATATATGTATTAATTGATATCTTTTATTTATATTTTTCTTTTGTTATTCTTGACATCAAGTCTAATTCACAATTGAAAATGTGTTACACTTTTGTGTCCTATCAAATTTTACAATATAATAATAAATTAAAAAATTAGCAAAAACAACAAAATATTTAAATATTTAAATATCTAATTTTTAATTAAATAATTGATTTTTTAATTATTCATTTTATATTTTAAATAATTACCAATTCGTTCCGTTACAAATTCTACTTAAAAAAATTTCATGAAAAAATTACAATACTTTTCAAGAAAGTGCATTGGTAATTATTTGTAACGTAAAATTGATTATAAAATGAAAGTGCATTGGTAAAAATTACAATACTTTTCGAGAAAGTACACTTACGTAAATTTAACACTTTCATTATATTACCTAAAATTGAAATAATTTAGTAGTATTATTGTTATTGACATTTTAGTTATTTATTTAAGTCAATTTTATTCACTTTAATTTGTACCTTTTTTTTAATTTTTTGAGATATTTTTATGTTAAAACATTTATCGCTATGCTATTGATGTTTAATTTGAACTTACTTTTTTTTCCCAAAACATATAAATAAATCTTAAATTGGTAAGAAATGATTAAAATATCTAAAAATATAATAATAAAATAGTTAAAATGTATTATTTTTATTTAAAAATAAATAATGTGTTCAATTTATAATAATAAATTAACTAAATTATTCCCTTTTAAAAATCCATATCCAAATCGTTCTTGTATTGCTCCTATTATTGATAAAAGAACTTTCATTTATTGTTGTTCTTACTTTTGCTAGTAAGTTTTATTTTTATAAAATTATAATAACAAAAATAGTATCATAATAATATTTAATTAGATGTCATTCAATAGTGAACGAATCTAGATGATCATAGATTAATTTGAACGATGTCCAATTGAATAACATTTAAAAAAAAGTGACGTGCCAAACTTTTTTTAATACTACAAATATATGAATGGAATAAAAGATGATATTATTATAATTATAAATTTTATAGGTATTATTTTTGTTGTTTTTCTTTTTTTTTCTCCGTAGTTTTACTTTTGATGATTGGTTGATCGGTGATGAAACAAAGCTTAGCTACTTGAAGACCTGAGGTCTTTGATGGTTGTCTTATGCTTTGATTTCATGAGAGAAAAGTGTTAGAATATTATGAATCAAAACTCAACACTCAAGAACAATTTTCTAAAAATTCGTAAAAACTCTCAAACTTTTACTTTTGATTTTATAACTTGATTATCACTTGGCTACTGAGCAGTATTTATAAAAATAACTAATAAATCACAGCCATACAATATAAACCTACCAAGCAATCTAAAACTATACCCCTATCTCCTTACTAACCCATTTTGTTTTCTTTTTTCTTCTTACCAACCACGAGTTGTATCCTTATCAATCCAGATCATCACTATAAAAGCTTTCATGAGTTGGACTTTAAATGGGCTAGAATAGTTCAAAGAACTTGGATTTGTAAACAAGTTTACAAAACAACAAAAAGTGGAGAATTGTAATGGTTGTATAAATAAGTAATATGAGTTATTTGATTTTTATAAATTAATACTACTTAGAAATTATATTAATATTTTTTTAACTAACATGAATTTTTTATATATATTAATAGGTAGTTGGTTTTGAATTTTAGATGCTTATAGGTTATTACATGAGTTTTGACTCATTCTGATCTCCTATCTTCAAAAAAAATATAAACTACAACACAAGTTGTTGGTTTCTTTGAAAATTGGTTCAATGGTTGATTTTTTTATAAATAATCTAACAAATGAAACATACATTAACATGCCCTAAAACTACGTACATGTCATTTGGTCACATTATTTTATTTTATTTCTTAATAATATTTCTCATTATAGTCTTAACATATTGGCTAACGCAATCTTGGGCTCCGACCAATGAAGTCTAGCATACAAGCTAATGCAATCTTGGGCTCGTGTCGATGAAGTTGGGCATACGACTAACACAATCTTGGATTCAAGTCGATGAATTTTGGCTACGAGATGACACGATTTTGGGCTTGGGTCGATGAAGTTTAGCATATATTTATGCGATCTTAGGCTCGAGTTGATAAAGTCTAGAATACGAGTTGATATGATCTTGGACTTGGGTTGATGAAGTTAGGTATGATCATGTGAGTTGTTCACTAAGTGAGGTATTCCAAATCCTAGTACCAAATAATATCAAATGAGGGTGAAAATAATCTAGATATTGGGAAAAAAATCAAAAGAAAAAGGTAGTTAGAACCTATAACCTTTAACAAAATTGTATTTTTATTTTATATTTATTAGGTGTAGTGCACAAGTCTAAAAAGAATGGAGGGAATCCATTTTTGCAAAAATTGTGGGTATCACAAGTTTATTATCTTTGTAAAATAATTTTTTTAATCCTTTTTATAAAGATATTGGATCTGTATCTAATAGGTATGAAACTAAAGTTTATTTTCGTTAAAGATAATATACTAGAACCTTTCATCTAAAATTAAAATTAAAGGTAATTAAAATAAAAAGAGTTAGTGTTTTTTAGTTTTTAAAATTGCATTTAAAACTTAATTTTATTTTTTAAAAAAGATATTGAAGTATTTTTTTAATTAAATAAATGAAAATAATATGACTGAGATTTGAAATTGATTTCATAAAGATAACATACAAAATAAACTAAAAGTCAATTCCTACCCTTACAACTTAAATTTTAAGAAGTGCAATGAGTGATTATATATCTCTCTTAAAAAAATAGAGAACTTTTTTTTAGAATGATAATAATGAACTACTGGATAAACATGTCGGTTGCGGGAGAAAATAGATCAAATATTTTATTTTTATAAAATTTAAATATTATTTTATTAAGTTAAATTTAAAATTCAATTAAAAAAAAGTTAAATATTAAATTTGCTCGAATATTAGTGTTTATTTCTCATAAATAACAATCATTAATATGTATTGTATTTTACATGCATTAGTTTAAATAACTCAAGAATATATTTTTCTCAATCGTTTCCCTTCCCCATCCCACGCCTCCTCTTGAAAGACCCTTTCTTCTATCATTGCTACATTATAAAGGAAGGTTGGTTTTGAATTTGATGACATAGCGTTCATTAAAATCTAATTTTGTATATATTTATGTTGAAAGTGGGAATAACAACAAAAATACTTCCAAATTTTGAGATATCTTAAAAAATATCCATAAAATTTCAAAAAATTCAAAAATATCCTTCAAACATAACATAAGTTAAATCTTACAAAAATGAATAGTAACATTTTATAAATAAAAATAGAAGAATAAATAATAACGAACTAAGGAATAGTAAAATTAGAAATTAGTAAAAAGAAGTGGTAATTAGTAAAAATAATAATTAAAAGCCAAAATTAAGTTTTAAAGAAAGAGATGATTAAAAGATCCATCATTTTCATCGTCAAGAAAATTATTTTCAAGAAAAATCATATTTTATTATGGAATAAATAATAAACAAATGAGTATTAATATTATATATGAAAAAAAGTATATCATATCATTAATTGAAAAAAAAACTAGAATCAATAAATTATCAAAAATCTCTCAAAAGAATAAAGAAAAAATTAGATACATTCATCTAAGAGGAATCCAAATATTAATACAAACTCATTTAAGAGAATGTATAAATATACTCATTAAAATAGTATTACTAACTAATAGAATAATAAACAAGAAATATGTTTTAATAGAAATGATTCATGGTAATTTGGGATATTAAAAATTAAAATTTACAATATATCCTAAGTTTGTCATTAATATTCTTGATAAAAACTTAAACAATGTTAAGTTTAACTTATGAATTTGAAAGAGAAGTTTTAATGAAAGAAAGACATCATTTATTTTCAATACACTATATAATAAGGTATTCATTAATAAAAAATCATAATAGTTCGATATATGGACAAAATGAATTCAAGAACTTGAACAAATAATAAAAGCAGAAATATTAATAGACTTTGAAATGTCAGAGAAATGATACTTTGATATCAAGAAAAAAAATTGATATAAGGGAGAAAAGATAATGTAGTTAAAAACCATAATACAAATTTTTACTTTTCTATATCATGAAGTAGAAACTTTTAATAAAGAAGAAGTTAAAAAACTTAAATATAAAGTTTAAGTAATAAAGACATTAGTTCATGATGTCATACTAGAAAAATAATAATGTTTAAGGATAAATTAAAAAATATATCGTTAGAAATAGATCATATCCTACTAGGTATAACAAAAAATAAAACAACATTCATGGGGGACTTAAAACTTCAAACAAAGAAAATAGACTTAGTTCAAGAATCAAATACGAAGTATTTACAAGGTATAATCGAAACACAAAAAAAATTATAAAAATATATGAAGGAATATGGTTATAATAAATTACAAGAAGATGTACATATATAATTTACAAGACTAAGAAAAGAGTTATATAACATACATAAAACAATAATATTATAAGTCATAAATATTATCCATTATAAGGATTAAAATTAGAACCACATAGTAGATCAGACACCTTGATATCTAGAAATGAGTGAAGAAAAATGAAGAAAAATCTAACAAAAAAGATATAATTTCAATTTAATGGAATATAAAAAAAACAATTATAAGAACAATTTATGAATCCTGAAAATAGGGATATAGAAAAATTAATTAGTTTGGTAACAATAACTAATGAAGAACTAGAAAAATACTATGATGAAAAGCTTTGTACGAATAAAGATGAATATGATATGATAATAATTAGTGAGATTGATTTTGATTCAAAAATCATGACCTCAAATGGTCATATAAAATCAATTTTATTACCAATTTCTTACCAAGAAGAAACATCTAATCAACATAGGGAAAAAAGAAATAAACAAAGATTAGGAGAACCTGATACGTCTAATAGAAGAAGACAATCACTTAAAATGTAAGAAAGGTTACATTGGGAAATTAGAGGTAGTATCTCACAAGAATTCAAGCTGCATGAATATTATAGATTGAATCTCTTAGATCTAGATTGTATAAAATATAGGAAAAAGTCTTAAATGAATTGGCTTATGGTATGAGTATATTCAAACAAATCTTTTAATTTGAAGGGTATTAGTAGCTCATAAAATATATGAAATGTTAATTTTTGATTTTCAAATTTAACAAACCAATAATATTTATTAATGTAAGGGAATGCTTCTATAGGAAGAGAATATTTTGATATAGTAGTAAATAAATTATACAAATAATTTATTGGAAAAGATAAAAGAAGAACTATCACTGAATCTAGTAAAAATGAAATCAATGAATCAAAATGACATTTAACAAATATGAAAGTTTATAACATGTGTTACATAGATTATGTTATTTATAATTATGAAATGTATCATTGAAAGTTAATAAAATACGGATCTAATTAATTAACTTAGATATGATGAATAAGTTATTTTTAATTTTTATCAATTTAAAATATAATAACCTAAACAAAGTAATCTTGCATGTAATCCTATGTAAAAAATAAAGTGCGAAAATGAAAGAGTAACACATGATATTTTTAAATGAAAATCAAATATTTAAGTACAAATTTGGTCTTATATTAGTTATTTTACTTATGAATCATTGTTCTATTTTTTCAGTTTTTAATATTAATATGAGCGGTATTCGACCAACGTTCCAATAAATATTTTCAAAATTTAAGGCTTCAAAACTCGAACGAAAGAGCTTGAGATATAATTATATAATGACATTAGACTGTTAATGTTAATGGACTGCTTGTGCAATATAAAGGTATTCAAGGTCATAATTGTAACAAACACATTTTTTTTTAATGTCTCATCCATGATATGGAAGTGCATCACAATTAATATGCTTGTAATTAAGGAATGTTTCAGATGAAATGGTGCAAATTGAGTGAGGGAATTTAAGGCTTTTTAAATTAAAGCTGTAAGAGACATATATGAGTAAATATGCATCAAGATATTCCTACTAATAATAATTTTATCATGGAATTCAATCCTTAGGAATATTATTAAAAATAAGAGAAAAATACATAAATATACATAATTAAAAAAAATCTATACATAGAAAAGTTGCTAAAATTAAAAAAAAAAAAAACAAAACAAAACAAAACAACGTGCAAACGATTAGAAGGGAAACTAGTTCTAATTTGTTGTATTTAGGTCTTGTTTTGTAATTAGTTCTATTTTGTTATTTAAAATTAATTTTATTTTTTTATAATTCATTTGTTAGAAAGAAGAAAAACTTGTTTGTTAACAAAACTAGCCACTAGTGATTGGCATTTCTCCATATAGGATGCTGGGAATTAAACATTGTTGGGATATAGTTCAACATGGAAAGAAGACCTGTGAACCGTTTGGTTCAAATATAAATCGAACTTTATATGTATATTGATTTTTGTAGTTCCATAAAACCCATTTATTAAAATGACAAAAAAAAATCTATCAATTTTGACTTTTAATATTAAAACAACATATAAAATTGAACTGAATTGAGATATATGAAATAGGAAAAGGGACAGTGAAAGTCCTACATATTACAAAGTTAATGTTGAATTTTAAAAAATGTTTTCTATTATCTCACCTTTGAAAAAAGAAGTTAATTAAGAAAAAATAATAATATTTTAATGATTTTACAATTAAAATATTATTTTTTAATATTAAGAGATTAAAATGTAATAAAACATGAGTTATTCATAATTAAAAAAGTAAAAACTAATATAAAAATATTTAAAAAAAATCAATAATAATAAATATTCTAACATAAAATTATTTAAATATCTATTTTTTATTTGTTAAAAAACTAAAAATAAAGAAAATATTAAAATAAAATATGAATAATAACAAAATTTAAAAAAAATAACTTTTTTCGTATTAAATGTAATTTCAAATTACTAAAAGGAAATCACATAAAATATAGTAGTTTTATTTAAACAAGGAAAACCACGATTAAATAGAACTAATTTTACCTACTTCCCAATTGACTCTATGATTAAAACAAACAAATTCATGTGGTATTTAAATGAAACTATTATAATTATATTGGTGGTCATAATTGACATTATGTAACAAGAAAACAAAAAATATTCAATACATACAACCTTGCTATAAAATGTACAACCATCCATTAATTACTATTTTTAATATATATAGTTGAAACAAATTTTTAACTTATTCGATGTAAAACTCTTTTTATAAATTGCTTAGATATAATGTTTCCTCTCAAATTACATTGTGATCATCTTCCTAATAATAATTAGCAAGACACAACTAATTAATATTTCTATTAGCGCATTAATGGCTATAATTTCAAAAACTCTTTTCTACCTCGTGATCATGATCACAATATTCATGATTTTAAGTGGTAGTTCAAATGCAAGAGAAATTAATTATGGAGCTATTGGAAAAGATCAAGATCCCGGTTGTAGTCCTAGAAATCCCAAGGCTTGTCATATGATGCCATCCAATCCATACAAAAGAGGATGTGAATATGTGGAACGATGTCGTGGATTTCCTCGTAGATCCTAGTAAAGCAACAAAGCAATCCATACCAAAGATGACGTCTTCTTGTGAAACCATTAAAGTTGTGAAGATACTCCTAAACCCTAGTAATCTATTTATAAATGCTGCCATTATTTTAATCTTTTATTAGTTTATTCTATTTTAACTATATATTAGTTAACTCAATCAAAATAAAAACATATGAGTGTAAATTTTAACCTATATATTGTTTAATGTATGTATATATATATATGTATTAATTGATACATTTCGTTTATATTTACTTTTTGCAATTCTTGAAGTAAACTCTAATTTACAATTAAAAATGTGTTACACTTACTTATATGTTGTTTCCTATCAACTTTGCAATATAATGAATAAATTAAGAAATTAGCAACAACAACAAAAAATTAAATATTTAAAAAAATTAATTTTTAATTAAATAATTAATTTTATAATGATTTGTTTTATACTTTAAATAATTACTAGTTCATTCGATTACAAATTCTACTTAAAAAAATTTCATTAAAAAATAACAAAACTTTTCAAGAAAGTTCATCTCTATTACTTTAATTATATAAATTTAATATATTAATTATATTACTTTAAATTGAAGTAATTTGGTGGCATTATTATTGCATTTGTTGATATAAGTCAACTTTGTTCATTTTAGTCCCTTTAATTTGTACCTTTTAAAAAACATTTGAGATATTTTCATCTTAAAACGTCTATTAGTTAAGCTACTAAGGTTCAATTTGATGTTATTTAAGTTTTTATCAAAAATAAAAATGACTAAAATGTTTTAAAATGTAATAGTAAGATAATTAAATTGTATTTTTTTATTATTTAAAAATGACTAATATACTCCATTTGTAAAAATAAAGTGATTAAAGTATTTTTCTTTTAAAAATCCATATCTTGTTCTTTTATTGTTCTAATTATTGATAAAAAAACCTTTCATTTATTCATTTATTTTTGAGATATTATAACAATAAAAATAATATCATATTAATACTGAACGATATTTAATTGAATATCATTCAATATTAAACGAATCTAAATAGTTATAGTTTAATTTAAACGATGTCTAATTAGACTATATTCAAAATGATATGATATGATAAAAAAATTAATAGTAAAAAATGTACGAGTGAATTGTTGAGAAATTAAGCAAATTTATGATAAAGGAAAAAATAGAAAAAATACACACAAATTTGATAACAGATATCGACAAATTTTGTCTACGTCTCTGAACCTACCGCAGATCTTTTTACTAAGAAAAGAGAAATTATACAAAGTATTTACAATACTCACAATTTACAACCCAATTATACCCAAGAAAATTGCTCTCAATTTTCTCACTAAAGCCTTTTTTCTTTAAGCTTTTCTCTTAATTGGATTATATAAAGTATCTATTGAGGTGTTCTATTTATAAATGCAGAAGCTCCATTTCTACATGTTTTGCCAACTAATTCTTAATTAGATTTCTTTCTTTTTCAACGAAAGGATGCACTGTTCATTTAATTTTCTTGGGTTGTTGGCTTTAGAACTATCCTTTTTGTTTTAATGTCATTTATTGCACCGTTTAGTACATGTAAGTTTGACCAAAAATCTCTCGCTTAAACACTGATTTCAATCTATCTTCACACCTCGATCAATGTAACAACTTTTCTAATCTTTTTATTCTAGCAGACGAACTGAAGTTGAATACAACTTCATTTTTTCAATAGTTACCACCTTTTGTCAACATATCCATTGTATTTTTTCTTCTCTAATTCTTCTCTGGTATTAACATATCATCTTCCAAAAGAGATCTGATGAAGTGATAACGAATTCCAATATGTTTGGTTCTAGAATGAAATGTTGAATTCTTTTTCATGTGTATAACATTCTTCTCTTATTTGAATCCAAACTCAACTAACAAACCTTGAAGCCATATAATCTCTTTACTAGCTTTAGTCATTGCTACGTACTCAACCTTTATAGTGGATAGAGTGATAATATTTTGTATCTGTGACATCCAACTAACAACTATAGTTCCAACAATATATATATAGTCGATGGTTCTTCTTCGGTGATCAACTTTACCTCTAAAGTCTGTATCTATATAGCCTTGTATTTTAAACTCTCCTTCATTAAAGTACAAATTCTTCTCTATGGTGTCTCGTAGATACCTTAAAATCCATTTGACTCCTTCTTAATGAGGTTTCTCTGGATTTGACATAAACCTACTAACAACTCATATTACATGGCCAATGTCTAGTCTCATATAGACCATCGTATACATCAAACTTCCAATGACTGAGGCATACGAAACCTTAGACATGAATTCTCCCTCTTTCTTCATGTGAGGGGATTGACCCTTAGATAGTCGAAAATAACTAACCAAAGATATGCTAACTGGCTTAGAATCGCCCATGTTGAATCGCTGCAAAACACGGTTAATGTACTTTGCCTGAGATAACTACAAGTATCCTCTCTTCTTATCTCTTGTGATTTGCATTCCAAGAATTTTCTTTACTGAACACAAGCTTTTCATGTCAAACTTCTTTGACAACTGTTGCTTCAACCTTCTGATATCATCCATATATGAGCTGTTACTAACATATCATCAATATAAAGTAGTAAAACAATATAACTAGACCTTTATCTCTTGAAGTAGCAACAGTGGTTGGCGTTGTATTTTTGGAAACCTTCCTTGTGCATTAAGCTGTCAAAATTTCTATACCACTATCGCGTGACTTATTTCAAATCATACAAACTCTTCTTAAGTTTACACATCTCCTCATCTAAGTCTCTGTGAAAGAATGCAGTCTTCACATCTAATTCATGACAAGCTCCCACTTGTTGACATCTCGAGTCTGATAAGGTTTATCATAACATTCAAGTTTTTCTACATCAGTTAACAATATATAGTTCATGTATCTCTTGTTAGGCACATGTGGTCGAGAAAACTTTCTAAATACATGAGCTGGAATAGGAGGTTGCGGTGTATCAAAATGTTACAATTATGAACGAACAACATATTAAAACTATTTATTTTGAACCAATTCAAATTTGATCTAATCCGAATCAGATTTGAAGATTTTCAATTCCTATATGATCCCATGATGTAATCAATATAAACAAAGAAATATGACTGCATGGCTAGAATATCAACTCAGAGAAAGTAGTACCATATTAAGAAGGGAAAATAATAATAATAATAAATATTTCAACCCAAATCCAGGGTCTTAACACAAAAACAAACTCTACCAACATCTTCTAGTGACTTGGACCAATATATGTCTTGCAATCATAACTTGTTTGTTGAGTGCATTTTCCATAAGGTATGAGATGTTTAACAAGTTCATCAAGTCTCTGAACCAATTCAAAAGGGGATATGTTATATTTTCATATCAACAGTAACTTATTTTCATCTGACTAAACAGAGCAACATCCAGCTCTTTTCACGTCGGAGACATCATCTTTAACATTAATAGTTTGTCCTTTGGGCAGCGCAGCTGGATCATCCCCAATCTCAAGTGTTTTTTTCCTGACAACTCTGTATATTTGAGTAAGCACTTCAGTGAATGCACTCTCCACGTTCAAGGACTCAAGAGCAGAGGTTTCCATGAAAAATGTGTTCTCCCTTTCAGCAAATGCCCGAGCCTCTTCACTTTGGACAGCACGCAGGTGACGCAAGTCAGCCTTGTTTCCTACAAGCATAATCACAATATTGGAATCAGTATGATCCCACAGCTCCTTTAACCATCTCTCAACGTTCTCAAAGGTGACTTGCCTAGTAACATCATAGACAAGCAATGCCCCAACCGCTCCACGGTAGTATGCGCTTGTTATTGCCCGATATCTGTGTGTAGGTATATAATGAGACCAAAAAAACAATATTTGCCAGTACACAATGGGAAACAACCATCTTATAAACATTGTTTTAAACTTTTAATGATAATATTAAATTTATAGAATGAAGTATGTAAGAATGACTAGCAGCATAAACAGCATTAGGTTTCTTATATGCTATTACTATGAGAAGAAAAGGCCATACACCAAACATGAGTAAAAGCTAAATCTTTTCTATAGATTTTACCAAAACTTATTCCGTAATCCTCTCCATCTCTATCCAATTTCTTCCAAACATGACTAAAATTGATCTCTACATAGAAAGACAATAAACAAATTTTTTTTTCAGTTGAATTAGGTTTCTTAGTTAAAATTCCTTTGTTTACGTCATTTTCACAACTAACAAGATTTTAAGTACAAATATTTCAAAAATATCCAAGGAAATACGGTAATCAATTATGTCAAAATTAAGTAATCATATCAACTATAATTACTAAGAAAAAGTAGTTCTCAAGATATGGTAAATGCCACGGCCCATAAAAATGTTTGAAGCAACAATAAAAAGGAAACGACCACAAGGTTCATGCCGTAATTATCAATCAAGGCCTTCATAGAAGAAATTTGGTTAAAAGCTCATTAACAATCTTTCTCATCACGAGTCTTTAACAACTAAATGATCAAATTGGAACCATAAATTATATAATATGTTAAACGAATTTTCCATCTGTCGTTAAATAAATAAAATTAACATCAAGCATTAAATATCATCAGGATTTCCAGAAAAAAGTTCATTCAAGATCCATAAAAGAGAAGAAAAACTTTTCATAAGAAAAGAAGCATCTCGATTCTTGCCACTGTCATTCCTTCTAACTAATATGAAATTGAAAATTGCAATAGGATTAGAAAACCATTATTTGAGGCAAAAGGGAAAATAATCGAAACCCATAGAATTCAATGAAAAATCACATACCACCACTGCCAACTATAATAATAAGCAAACACCACTTTCGCATTGTACACAATCTAATTATTGAATTGGAAAAAAAGCAGAACCCATCTCCTATTTTTCCAAGAAACATAAAAGAAAGATAACAAAATTGAAGGGGAGGACAAAAAGGATTTAAATAAATAAAAAAAGACCTTTCTTGGCCCGCGGTATCCCAAATCTGAGCCTTGACGACCTTATCATCAACACGAATGCTGCGAGTTGCGAACTCGACGCCAATGGTGGACTTCGATTCGAGGCTAAACTCGTTCCTCGAGAAACGAGACAATAGATTGGACTTTCCGACACCGGAATCCCCTATCAGAACCACCTTGAACAGATAATCATAGTCGTCGTCCGCTTTATAAGCCCCCATTTGTTTTTGTTGCTGTGGTGGTTTCACCCTCGGATTTCAAATGAGATTCTCTAGGCTTTTGGGCGTGCAAAAATTTCCTACGATTGATTTTAGAGAGAAGAGAAAGAACGACTCCTGTTTCAACAGAGAAATGAAATAGAAAAAGCAAGCGAGCGTTCAAAACATAATATTTATAGTCTTAGAACTTAAAAATTCAAAGATTTATATTTTATTAAAAATAACATTGACTCGGTGGCGGCGACATTCGCACAGCCAAATTGTAGTCTTAGAACTATTTATATAGGACATAATACTTAAAAGGGATTTTAATAGTTCTAGGAATAATTATTTTAAAAAATAATAAAAATAGATTAATTTTTATTAAATTTTTTTTATAATATCCTCAAAAATATTACATTATTTTACACATTTCGATATCAAAATATAATGTTTATTTTTTAGATAAATTATCATAAAATTATTAATAATATCCTACATGTTATCTTTAAAATATTGACTAATATGAATTTCATTAGTTAAAGTGTTATAACAAATAAATTTAATTATTTATAATAATTAATATAATTAGATTATATAGTTTATTATTTTAAATATTTTAACTATTTATTTTATAAAAATATTATTATAGAATATTTTAATGAAAAATGAGTCATATAGTTAAATTTGTTTTTGAAAACGTATATTTAAGTAATTGATTATTTTTATGTTTTATAAAATTTTATAAAAAAAAATTTCATAGTTTTAATTAAATTTTCATAAATTTTTTTAAAATTTTCGTTGATTATAATAACATTTTTAATTTATTCTTAAAAATTATATTCTAATCTCTTAACTAATATTTACGGTTTAATTCCTATTATGTTTTGCAGTTTGGTTGTTTGACATTGTTGTGATTTATGATGGATGGAGGTATTCATTTCCCGCCATTTCAATTTTATTGTATGCGTGTGATTATATTTATTAATATATTTTCATATCTCACGATTAGTTTTTCCGTGTATTGTCATGCACATCTCTTTTTTTATGTTACATTTTTTTTTTTTGTCTTTTGGTATTTGTATACAGAGAAAGAGACTAATACTATATAAAGGTTAATTTTATCCTTCAATTAATAATTTTTATTTAATTTTTTTAATTACGTACATATAATATTAATTTTTTTTAACTGCCGTTTTTAATACCAAACGGAACTTAAAAGAACCTGGACTCATTATATCCTCTATCAACTTCAGCTTACGCCTTTGATTCGTAAGAGTAGTAGACTGACGATGCTATAAAAAATAGTGTTGTCATATCCCCACGTTATATATTTACGGAGTCTGAGTAGAATATTTTTCACTAAATATTTAGAAAATTTGTTGGATTCATAAATATTATATATTCTTAAAAATATAATTAATTTTTTTTATCATGATAATTGTTTAAAAAATTAAAATAAATTATATTTTATTAAATAAATATATAAAAAATTATAAAAATATTAAGAAATTCAAGTTGGAAGATCTTATGAAACGGAATAAACGGTCCCTAATGCATCCCACAAAAAAGATTTTCTCCATTAGATTTTTTTTATCATTAAATAAAAAATCAAATTTTCTCTATATATAATTATCTCTACCTTGTGTAAAAAATTCACAATACTAATAAATTACCCCAAAATGTATGCACCGAATTGTATCTTTAGTTTTTTTTTTTTTTGTTTATTTATCTTTCTCTAACTAGTCTTCCAAAATTAAGTGAATATTTTCAATATTATTGTAATACCTTAAAATTATAAAACTTTTGTATATTATTTTTAAGATTAAAATATATATTTTTAAAAAATTAAAAAAATTAAATTAATTTAATTAAAAGCTGTAACACTAATATAGTAAAAGTGCAAAACCACTGACCCCCTTTTCGCGTGTGAAAATCTCTAAGTTGAATTATATATATATATATATATATATATGAAGTGGAAAGCCTTATAAAAGAAATTAAAGATTTAATAAAGGTTTTAAAGATGATGAAAAAGATAAACTTTTGGTTGATTAAAGTTAATTCTTAATTAAGTGAGTAATGTTGATAACATTGTTAGTAATAAAAATGATGTTTATTATGAATAAATGAATAGTAGAATGTTGAAGATTTTCATTTAATATGTTATCAGTTTCTTGCATATAAGCCTTATTGTAATTTAATTAAGCTTAACTTCTTTTATTTAATCAAAGGGATTAAATTAAGATTAACTTTGATCAAATAATAATTAATTGGAGAGTTAGAAGTTTCCTACTCATAATTATCACGAGACGATATGTCAACGAGGAAAAGCTCATATCATATTGGATGTGAGATTAATTAACTTATTGTAGTTTATAATAATTAGTAATATCTATGCCAACTTGAATTATGTTTATTGAAAAAGGGGCAAGTTGAAGTGATGCTATCTTGTCTCTAGTTTAAATAATTATGGGTAGGACTCTGAAGGTTCAAAAATTTATCACGTTTGAAGACTTTATTTTAATTATAAATTTAATGTCAAATTATATCTTAAATACTCCAAATCAACGTTAAACTTTAATTATATACTTTTTATTACATAATTAAATATAATAAATTTAAATTTAAGTATAAATTATAATTATATTCAATATTTTTATTTTGTTAATTTAACAAATATTTAATAATTATTATTTTTGTTACTAGTACCTTTCCCTCTGCTTTTTTTCTTTGGGTGTAGGTATTCTGTTTATGTTTTCTTTATTGATGTTTACTTAATTTTAAATCTTAATCTTTAAATTTAATTAAAATAAATCTAATAATCCACATTTTATACTATTAAATAAAATTTAAAAAAATATCATTAATTAATAATCCACTCCCTTTTCTACTTATCTTCGGCTTCTCTTTGAGTTATTTGTTGATTTTGTCGGACCTCTCCCCGGCATGCCCTTTAGTTATTTAGATTTTATTTTTCCTTTTTATATTTGTTTTTTTTTATGATTTTTCCCCTATATTTTTGTTATTTATCGGTTACTTCTTTGAGAACGATGGATTTAATATTTTAAATTTTAGATTTTTATTAATCAAAATTCATTTAAATATATTTAATATTAATATTAAAAATAAAAATAATATATATTTATTTGAATTGAAATTTTATATCCGTTATGTGCCTCATCATTAGTCATGACTCGTGACTAATTTATCGTATTTAAAACTTCAATATATAGTAAGTATAGAGGGCACGAGGCATGACTCATTACCTCTATATACTTTCTGTATTTCTACGTTTTCACTTTCTTATACAAGTCAAAAGAAAAAGAAAATTCTAGTTTAATTTGCTCATGATAGTTTCAACAAAAACCCATCTCAGCCATCCAAATCTAGTCTTTTCTAGTTATCGTACAACTTCATTTACCATGAATACGCCCAATCTACACGTTTTAAATCAAGGAATATTAAATTATGTTTCTGTTTTCGAATTGGTACGTTTTATCCAATTGCAATAGGGCGCGTTGTCATCAAATAAGGGGGTCCTAAGTTTTCTGGTCGTCTGTGAGATCAGGTGCAAGGCGCTGGCGTTCCAAAGTATTATTAGCAAATAACATCATCCCATCAACATTCCACTATACCACATATGAGATACGATCCTATCATTTGAGATAGATACACAATACGTGTAAAAAAATCAAACAACCGTTACAAACACCAAGGATCAGAAAAGCCGCAGCGCCGTTGTTGTTGGAGCCACGTTACTGCTGCAGATGGGTGCCACAGAACCTGTAACACAAACCATTTTTCCATTTTTTTAATAATTTTCATTTATTTTTGTTGTTACGTGTTTATGTGCTTAGAAAGTTTAAAACTTCGGTTGTGATAGGTGGTGGAGAGGGAAAGTGATGCAGGTGAATTAAAAGAGGAAAATGAGAAAGAAGAGGAAGAAAAGGAAGAAAAGGATGTGGAAAAAGGTGAATTGGGTTTTGAAGAAAAGGTTATTGAGATCAATAATCAGAGAAATTTTCAGCTTTCAAAGATGCAAAGGCTAAATCCTACAAACCCTTTGAGAATAGTCCTCAATGGTGGTACCAGAGTTGCAACTCCTCCTTCTCATTTTTCTCAGCCTCCTCCTCCACCTCATTCTTCTCATTTTTCTCAGCCTCCTCCTCCACCTCATCCTTCTAACTTTGCTCAGCCTCGTTCTACTCCTACCCCACAAGTAAGTTCATCTTTTAGATTAAACAAAATCTTAACTCTTTGTTTATGACAATTTTTTTATCTAAAAAAAAAGTTTCTTTGTTTATGTTGTTCGGAATAAAGTCAACATTTTTCTGGATTTTTTTTACCAAAAATGTTACAGGATTTATGCAACAAAAAAAAACTGATTTTTTTGTGTGTATTTGTCAATCGGGTAAATAGTTAGGGATTTTCAGAGTTATTTTATGGAATTTATTCTACTAATAAGCAATTAATGTTTAAATATTGTTATTAAAAATAATTTATATATATCTGATAGTTTTCTGGGTTTTTCTTTCTTTGTTGACTAGCCATCCATGACAACACTGAATCCAAGAGGCTATACAAACAAAATCTCTCTGTTTCTGTTCAGTCTGCATATGATTGTGGCAATTGGGTTAGTTTGTTTTCTTCTATTTAAGGGAATTCAAGGGCTAATTGAAGCATCAAACCCTGTTAAAAAAAGAGAGGTAAAAGTGTTAAAGTATCTCCTACCACAAATTGAAGCTGCTTCACTTTTAAGCATCACTCTTGCATTTACATGGCAAAAGGCAGTGAGAGTATGGCCTCTATTTATGGTTCCTTTTATACTATGGAGCACTTTTCTCATGTCTCTATCTGCTGGAATCCTCCTAGTTTGCTTTCAAAAGCCTCCGACTGATGGTTTAGGAGTTTGTTTTATTGCCTTTGCAATAGGCAATGGCTTATATGCTTGCTGGGTTGTGCCGAGGGCTGGATTTTGTAGTAAAATTTTGATTAAGTCTCTTGAACCTGTAACGAAGTTCCCGGATTTGAATCAACCCACTTATTGGATGCTTGGTGCTGGATTTATGTGGATGTCTTTGTGGATTTTAGCAGTAATTGGAGCCTTAAATTTCTATTTTCCTCCTTTGATTATAATTCTATTAGTATTGAGTTTGGCTTGGACAACTGAGGTAATGAGGAATGTTGTAAATTTAACAGTAAGTAGGGTGATTGCTTTGTATTATCTTAGAGGAATGCAATCCAATACTCAATTTTGCTTCCAAAGAGCCTTGACTAACAATCTTGGGAGTGCTTGTCTTGGATCTCTCTTTGTTCCTACAATCGAAGCATTGCGAATTGTAGCCCGAGCTTTGAATCTGCTTGAAGGTGAAGATGAATTCATGTTTTCTTGTGCTCATTGTTGTCTTAAAGTCATGCAGTCCATCTTCAGAAACGGAAATGGCTGGGCTTTTGTACAGGTAATTGTAATTAGCTTTGCTAAATAATCTGAATTGATATAGTTATTTTTTAATCCCATTTGAATTTTCTGGTTTATGAATTGAAAGTGTTGCTGATTTTGAGTCTGTTTGCTTGTGCTTCTGTTAAAAATTGTTTCATAAAAAAGCGTTTTCAGGAAGAAGCACATCAAACACAAATGTGTTTCATGACCTTTGAAACGCTTTTGACGAAAAAATAAATTCATGTTGGTCTTGAAGCGCTTTTACAGGATTTCATAAGCAAAAACAAACAGACCCACCCTTTATCTCTTTATCTCTTTGTAGTTGTAAAATTTAGATATTTGGAAACTGATTATTGTCAGTAGTGTCTTTAACATTTTCTTAAGAGTAAGATTCAAGTCATCTGATATTGATGCCATAATGAGCAGATAGCTGCTTATGGAAAGGGTTTTGTAAGGGCTTCCCAAGACACATGGGAGCTCTTTGAAAGGCAAGAAATGGATCCCATTGTTGATTCAGACGTGACAAGCTCAATCTGTTTTTTAACTGGAGTTTGTAGCGGCTGTATATGTACTATTGTTGTAGCTGCTTGGAGTGCCAAAGTACACCAAAGTTTCACAGCTACCAATTCACTATTAGCATTCTTAATTGGATACCTTATGGTTAGTATCTACTACCCCCCCCCCCTTCCCCTCATTGACCTGTCTTTGCTTTCATTTCTTTATTCTTCTCTTTAAGTTTTTAATTTCATAAATTGTTTATTTTGATGCACCAGACTAGGATTGCTATGGCTGTACCACATGCTTGTGTGAGTTGCTATTATGTTTGCTATGCTGAGAATCCAGAGAACAGGTTATTTGATAAAACAATCAGAGATCGTCTCGGTTTGATGAAAACCGGTCGTGATGTGGCTGTGCCTACTCCAAGAGTCCCACGCAGGTTTGCAAGAACTTGAAATTTGATTAATTTGGGTATCCATATTTTGCTATTAATCGTAAAGATTAGCATGGTTGATAGTCTCTCAGTTGGAGTCTGAGAGAATAATGACACTATTTAAAAGGACTCTTAAGCTCAACTGGGATTATCATAGTTGAGAATAGAATGTCAAATTTGAATAAGAAACTATTGCAACCATTCTATAAGAAAAGTGTGAAGAGCCCACCGAGATTATCAAACAAAACTTTGAAGGCAAACAAAGTGATTTGGATTTTTACCTTTTTATTGTACATGCATATACCTTTGGCATATTCCTTGTTATAAAGCCCCAGGCCCAGCATTTATTATTATTATTATATTGGACTAGCTACCTCAATAAAACCCACAATTATTTTTCTGTAAATTGTTGTTATATATTATTCAAATTCAAATCTGGTGAAACCTGTAAGAATCTCCAAGCTGGTAGTGTACTTATTTGTCACGTTCTAAATATTGATTTCAAAAGGAGTATTGTAATTTCTTATCTTTAAAGCAAATGAATGCACTGTGCATATTGGTGGAATAGAGAAATATAAAGTCATGTTGAGTACACAACTGTTAGATAAAGAGTATATATTATGTTTGATGTTATTTATGTGTTAATATTTTATAAACTTTCTCTGTCTCCTTGTATTAAACTTACTTTATATCTTAATAGTAATTTAAAGATGAAAACATCTCACTAATATCATATAATATACTATTCATTGTCAATTTTTTACCGTTAATTTCTTCCTTTCCTTATTTTAGTATAATAAATGCTACAATGAAGTATGGTAACTTCCTTGCCCCAACCGCAACAAACACTAAATAATAATAAATAAATAAATAAATAATTGCCTACAAGTATTAGTTTTGTGGCATGAACATGATCCAGCGAAACTAGAAAGCTACTTTTGGGTGAGTGGATATATTATTTTGCACGAATACTTATTGCGTGAGAAATTTTGTTAGTTGTGAAACTAAAATTTTTATACATTGGACGTCATATAAAAATTATAAATATAATATAAGTATAATAAAATGTTACCAACATAATTTAGACTATATTGAAAGCATAAAATACATACATTATAAAAGAATAATAATAAATTTATGTATCAATGCATCACGAGGATAAAGAGTCTACTTAATAGTAACAACTCAATAGTAACAAGGGAGAACAAATAGTGACAAAAAAATGGAAGATGAGTTAAAGACTTTAAAAAAAAACTTATCTAGTTCAAATTTTTTTGTAACAATTGATAAAAAAATCTTTAATTATTTTGTATTATTTTCAATACACGATAAATATATGGACAAAAAATCTTTATTGTATAAAATATAAATTTTTTAAACACGTATTTATATGGTACACAAAATGATATATCAAACATAAAATAAATAAAATATTTCTTTGATAAAATAAAGAATGAAAGAAAATGATATATCAAAAATAAAATAAATGAAATATTTCTTTGATAAAATAAAGAATGAAAGAAAAATTTATGACAAAATGTACGTTGTTTGTTAGATTTTTTTCCCAATAATTTTGATTTTTTAAAATAACTAGCCACTAAACTACTATATTTAATTTTTAGTTTGTTTAAAGTATTGTGAAATTATATATATAGTATAATAAATCGAAATAAATAGTCTTATATTTATTTTTTATTTTTTTTAAAATTTAGTCCTATTATTATTAAAAAATGACTACACAAAAATAAAATAATTTTTTTTTTGCATTTTATTGTTTGATTTTTTGAAATACATTAGATAAATTATTTTAATCTTAATAAATTATAACAGAATGAATCAAAGAAAAGATTAAATAAATAAAAAACATAAAAATGATTATTTATTCTTATACATTTATTTTTTTATAACAATAAAATTAAACTATTTTAAAAATTAAATATAAAATTTAAATATTATTTTGAAAATAAATATATAAACTTTATAATCAGTTTACGCATATAAAAAAATATGGGATACTTGGAAGTAAGATTAATAAATTTGTTACGAATAAAATTTTATTCTATTCCGGAACAAAATATCTAACTATTTAGGTCACAAAATTTATCAATTCTTTTCACCGTAGAAAAGTCAAAGCTTGAATTCAACCAACAAGAATAAAAAAAATGTTGATTTCAAAAGGAATATATGCATCTTCCAAAACCTTAATATATTGTTCTTATAGATTCTTTTATCATTTCCCTTGATAAAAAAAATTGCTTTTATGATTATTAATATATTCAAATGTATGATATTATTATTATTATTTTAATAAAAAATATTTACTTTAAAAATGATACTTAGATTCTATATTTATTTTTTAACAATTTAATTCTATTATTAAAAATAAATTTTTAATTTTAATTTTTTAATTACATTATATATAAAATATTATAGCTTCAATAAATTATAATTAAAATAATTGAAGAAAAATAAAATAAAAATATAGAAAAATAATTATTTGTTATTATGTAGTTATTTTTTTATAACAATATAATTAAACTGTTACAAAAAATAAATACAAAACTTATATATCATTTTTAGAATAAGTTTAAGACCTCTATAGTAATCTTATTTTTTTTAATACATATTTAAATACTTATACCAAAATAAAGTTTAGTGAAATTATTTTCAAATTTGAGACCTGTTTTCTATTCAGAAAACCTCAAAAAAGCTAATGATATTTACCCTTAAAATTAAATAACAAAATCTCATTGATAAATACCCGAGAATACAAGGTAAAATTTCTTCTTCTAAGTATTCAAAAATGGTGGCTTTCAATAATCGTTCAAAGACGTCTTTGTATATATATATATATATATAAAATAGAACCCACTAGGACCATTAATTTCAAAGTGCATTTAAAAGTCGGTCATGGAGTAGAATGACTGAAAATACAAGTCATCATGATTATCCTTCTGCCCTTTAGTTTATTTCATTTTAATTTGAAGCTCTTATGATACCAGAGCTTAAACGGGAAAAAATGTATAATGGAAATGCTTTACATTAAGATTGCAAAAAATACATTCAATCAAAACTCTAAATTATTTTGGGATCGAATCTATCATGATCTACATATAAGGTCAATAGATCGGATCGAATTAGATTAAGACAGATCGATCTAAATCTAAAACTTTTTAAAATTAAAAAAATTAAATATTTTTAACATAATTTTCTAATTTTTATAACTATTTATATGAAAAACTTTACATTACTAATAATATTTTTAAAAAATTTCTTACATTTTTATAAATCTAACATTTTCTCTTGCAAATTTTATATATCTATCTATTATTATTTTATTTAAAATTTATTAAATCAAAATTCAAATTTCATCATATTCATAACTATTTCTTACAAACGATATTATATTTTTTAATTTTTAGTAATTAATTAAAATTTAATTTCTTATTTATAAATAAAAGTTAAATTTGTTATTATGATTTTTTTATTTTTTAGTAATTAATTGAAATTCAAATTTGTTAAATGAAAATTCAAATTTAATTTTTTATTTATAAAAAAAATAAACAATGAAGTATATTTATTATAGATAAGTAAAAAATTTCTTAAAAAAAAGATATTATTTTCCTATAATATAATATTCTCTTATTTTTTAATTTATTAATCTAAAATATATAATACATCATATAGAGTAATGTTTTAGTTTAAAAAAAATAAAAAATTGAATGCAAAAAATGAAACAATTTAAATAGGATTATGATATCCATTAATCTGTCAATAACTTATTCGATTCATGGATCATCAATAAATACTTAACCTAATTTATATGATCTATATATCAAAACATATTATATCAAACTAAAGTTTTTAAACAAAGAATCAAATCATCACCGGAAAGAATCGGTTGTAGAAGAACCATCATGGAAAAAGTAACAATTTTGTTGCTAAGTAATCAAATGACACATCGTGATAGTTTCCTTTTAGTTTAATTGCTTTATTTGTTCCGTACGTTTTTGTTTGTTTGCTAGATCCAATAGCACCACCTTTCTAACTTAATCAAACACTGATATCATTGAATTATCTAAAACAGCAATTTGAATAAGCGTTTCATAAAATTATCTAATCTAAAGACATGGTATGCCTTCTCTCCATGACTTTATATTACAATCATGGGTTCATCATGGCATGCCAGACCAAAGATTAGGAGTGATTATCCTCACATGATATGTGAACACAACATTGAAGAGTTTTCTAATACGACATGCGAACAAGACACAAGCAAGATACGGTCAGATAAAGGAGAACTTGCTTCATAGCTCTTTTTAGATACAGTAATACGACATGCGAACAAGGCACAGACCAGATACAGTTAGATAAAGGAGTCTTGCTTCATAACAACTCTTTTTAGATACAGTAACATGTAAATTTTACAGAGGCACGGTGTGCCACAGGCAAGGAAAAAAGCATGTGAAACTTAAAAATGGAATAGTAAAGAAAAACACTTCGCAAAAGGGTATAGCGTCCTTGCTTTTGTCAACAATTCAAAAAAGAACACGTGTCGATTTTGACAGGCACAAACTTGGGCACCATACAAAGTTTCCAATTGTTGTCATACCACACCATTATTGCAAGTAATGAGTGGCATAAAAAGAAACTTATTTCTTATGTCCTAAGAAAATCACGTGGACTGTGTTGATATTGACAAATCTAACATAAAAAGACTTTTAATTAAAGCGTAAACGGAATGAAATCAAAATGTTAATAACATCTACACAAAACATTTTTGTTTAGTTTAACAATTGAAATTAAATAATGAATTAGTATTATAGTGTTTGTTTTATAATTAGAATAGAATGACAAAATATTATATATTAACTTAATATCATTTAATTATTATTTTTCGTAAGACAAAATACATTATTGAAATTATTATTTTTCTAAATAATTAATACTTAAAAATAAAATATATTATTAAAATTATTATTTTTCTAAATAAGATTTAAATTTTTAAGGTTTGGGATATAGGGATAGGAGGTTTTGGATTATATTTGTGGGTTAAAATTATTATTTATCTAAATAGGGTTTTAAGATTTTGGATTTGTGATTTATTTATATTTGTGAGTTAAAGATTTAAGATTAAATTTGTTTTTTATATAGGGTTCAAGATTTTAGGATTTAGAATTTAGGGTTTAGAATTATATTTGTGGGTTAAAGTTTAGGGATAAAATTATTATTTTTCCAAATAAAGATTAGGGTTTTAAGATTTTGAATTTGAGATTTAGGGTTATATTTATGGATTAAGTGCATGTTTGGTTGACTATAATGGAATAGAATCAAAATTAATTCCCTCCAATCATATGTTTAGTTGAGCTGAAAATTAAAAATGAAATGTAATCGATTCCTAAAAAAAAAGAATCACAATTCCTTATTCTCTAAAGAAAACATGATTCCATTCTCATCTTAATTTTTTTTTTTTCAATTTTACCTCAATCTCAAATATAACCCAAAACCTTAAAACCTAAACCCTATTTAGAAAAATAATAATTTTAACCCTAAACTTTAACCCACAAATATAATCCTAAATCTAAAATCACAAAAACCTATTTAGAAAAATAATAATTTTAAGTCTAAACTTTAACCCACAAATATAAAATAAACCCTAATCCCAAATCCAAAAACCTTATTTAGTAAAATTATAATTTTTATCTTAAACCTTAACCCACAAATATAACCCTAAATCCCAAGACCCAAAACTCTATTTAAAAAAAAAATTTAACCTAAACTTTAATCCACAAACATAACCTTAAATCTTATTAAACCCCCCAAATCCCAAAACCCTAAACTCCAAATCCCAAAACTCAAAACCCTATTTAGAAAAATAACATTTTTAACATTAAAACTTAACTCATAAATATAATTATAAACTCTAAACTCTAAATCTAAAAACTCTAAATCCTATAGAGAAAAATAATAATTTTAACCCTGAATCTTAACCCATAAATATAACCATAACCCATAATCCCAAAAACCTACTCTATTTAGAAAAATAATATTTTTAATAATATATTTTATTTTTAAGTAATAATTATTTAAAAAAATAATGATATTAATAATATATTTTGTCTAATGCAAAAATAATAATTAAATTATATTATTTAAACTTAACTGAATATAAGAGTATTAAAGTAATATACATTATTTTCCATTACATTCTATTTGTAAATCAAATACTGTAATACTGATTCTTTCTTTGATTTCAATAATCAAATTAAATAAAATTGTTTCTTTTACATTCCATTTCATTCTCATTCTCATTTCGATTTCATTATGTAAACCAAACATCACCTAAGATTTAGGATTAAAATTATTATTTTTCTAAATAGATTAAGGATTTAGAATTTAAGGTTTAAGATTTATGACTTAGGATTTAAGGTCATATTTGGAATTGGGATAAAATTGAAAGAAAAAAATTGAGATGAGAATAGAATCACGATTACTTAAGAGAGAAAGAATTTTGATTCCTTCTCTTTTAGAAATCGATTCTATTATATTCACACTTTTCAACCCAACTAAATATAAAATTAAAAGAAATTAATTTTGATTCCATTTTATTTCAGTCAAACAAACATAGAATAAGTTTCTATGCAATTGTGTTTCACTACTATGAACCTATTACATCAACTTTTCAAATTTAAAATACCTTGTCTCGAACGTGACACAAGATGGACATGGGTGTGAGTATTGAATACTCTATTCCCAATTTTCAGCTAAACCAAACATAAAATTGAAAGGAATCAATTCTTATTCTATTTTATTATATTCCAATCAACCAAACATGGGGTAAGTTTTTATGCAATTGTGTTTAAGTACCACGAACCTATTACATCAACTCTTCAAAAAAAAATCCATGAAATACCTTATCTCCAAAGTGACCCAAGGTGGACATGGGTGCGAGTATTGAATACTTCAAATTGGTAAAAGATTATAGAAAATTGTGGAAAATAGGTGTATCCACAATTTCAACCGAGTCCATGTAACATAGGCATGATCCCAACAGTACATTTATTGTTGCATAAAATTTCCTGATTAATTTGTCATAATTTCTTATTTCCAACAATTTCTTATTTCCTACAAAACCATAGCATCAGATGTGGTGCTAATGCTACGATACCGAACGTTGTATAATTTGCATGTTTCTATGAGTCATTGGTTCTAATTTGTATTCATCAACATAAATCATAAATCTAATTCAACCAGGCCCTACCTATTTGGCTCAAATCCTATAAATTTTTGTCCATATCCCACAAGGCATATAAACATGATCGCTCTCTACCACCCATCAAGGGTCTTGTAGCTGAACTCGCATCAAAAGATATCAAATATACCAAAAACCTTAAATCACGTGCAACCGACTGAAGAAATATATTGAATCATACTTTTCCAATTAGCAAATGCTAATTGAAATTCTTCTATTTTCTAAGAGGAGTGAGATAATGGTTAGGGAAATGACTCAAGGTTGATTCTATAAATCCTAATCTAAGATGATAGAGTGAATAACTAAAGGAAAGGATGATTTGGGGAAGTTACAACTTTCTCCTGCAAACACTTCTGAACCAGGCAACATAGTTGATATTCTATTTACAAATAAAGCACAAAACCAAGTACTAACTTTCTAATGGTATAACTGACTGGTAGAAAGTCAAAGAGAAAATAAGTAAAGAATATCTTTGAAATTTGATCTTTGAATTATAAAAGAACTACCTTATCGATATATGTAGTGCTCCTTTGCTCTAAATCCTTACCTGTAAGGCAAGTTAACTTAGGTCCAAGGAAACACCAAGCTTCTGATTCTAAATAATATATAAGAAAATTAAAGGGACGTCATATCATTTGAAAATATGTTTTCTCATTGAAATACTAGATCACTATATAGTCATGTCGTGATGCAACTTTCTCTCTCAATCCATTATCCTACAGTAGTGTTTGTCTTCATTTCTGTTTCCTCTATCTCTGGTTGTTTGAGATAGATGGGGGTTTGGAACTTCTGAACCTTGCATTGCTTACATTTCCAACCGTCTAAGTTCATAGCTAGAGCGTCGGAGTATCATCCCATAGAGGTTATCAACCGCAATGTTTATTACAAACAAAACGGATACTTTTTCAATCAGATAAGCTTCTATAAATTAAAAGGATAGCATAACCTACTGCATAGAGCATACCATGTAAATAGAAATGTCACAAAGCTTCAACAAAGTGATCTAACACATATAACAAGAAGTATAGTGATTACAATACCACTACACAATCTTATCGTCCATGGTAGCAATTCAACGTCTCAAATGACACTAAATTCCCAATGCTACAGTGCATTATTTCTTCATAAATTCCAACGCATTGTAAAAAACGAAATTGACAAATTATTACCTCAAGCCTCAACCAGATTTAGACTCTGCCTTTGTGGCACTTCCTTTGTCTGTCTTAGAACCACCCCCTTTGGCTTCCGCTTTCTCTACTACTCTGGAGTCTCCTCCACCAGAGCAACACCCACCACCATGATGATGATGATGCCCACCATGATGATGCCCATGATGATGATGATTACTAATCTTCTTCCCTTTAAGCTCTTTTCTCATATCATATGCATCCTCACCATCAGCATAGTACTTTGCTTCCACATCATGAATCTTATACGCCAAGGTCTCTGTATACAGATTGAAAGCTGCCCTATTGCTCTTCCTTACATGAAGTGACACGTACTCAGCTCCAAAGACATGTTCCATGGCGGATTGAGCGGCGTTCATTAGTTTGGTGGCGATTCCCAACTTGCGGTGGGTTCGAAGCACGGCAAGGGAAGTTATATGGCCGTGGCACTCGTTGCTCTCCTCCTCCATCTTCGCCAACACGTACCCGACGATTCGGCCATTATAGTCCTCCGCTACGTAGAGCAATTGGGGCCATGACAGAATGTGGTAAAGGTAGTATTTCATCTGGTAGTTTTCTGGAAGGCAGAACAGGTTGCAGGCTTGCATAGCCAGTAGATCGTCTATGGTGGCTTTTCGTATGCACACCATGGTCGCGAATTTCGTCGTTTGGAGCTAGCTCTAGGGGTTCGGGGGTTTCTAGGGTTTAATGGTTTGGGAATTTGATTGGGAAAAGACGAAATGATGCACATTAGCCGACAAATACAAACCAACCTTTTATTTTAGAGTTTTATAAAAAACAATATTTTAAAACACTATTATATATCACAAAAAAATCAAAACAAATAACTCATTTAATACAATCTCATTTGTTATATTTTTATTGGCTCAAACTTCATCTTGAACCATCCTATCGCAAATTCGTAATATTTAATTTTTTTATTTGTTTTATACTAAACTCATAATATAATATATAAGTTGGGATATTTAACTAAAATGTCTTAATATATTTTTATTTATGTCTTTTAAAGTTTTCAAATAATATTATAAAATCTCTAAGTTAATATCATTAATTTCTTTAAATTTAATAGTGTTAATTTTTTCATCTATATTATATTAATATTCTTATGACTTTACAACAATTTAAGGGTAATTGTTAATTTATACAATTTTTGTAGTTTTTGAATATTATTAATTAGATATAATATTTTATTATAATATTGTGTTATTTTTATCTTTATTTTTTTGTTTATCAATATAATTAATTTGTATAAATAAATATTTAAACATTTAATAAGTTTAATTAGCTTAAAAGTTATAATTATTATATATGAACTTAATGTATTCATCACGATTTTTTCATATGTTCGTATTCTTTTGTTATATTGATTATGCCTCAAATTTATAATTATTATATTTGAACTTAATGGATCTACCACAATCTTTCCATATATTTGTTTTCTCTTATTACATCGATTATGTTTCAATTTTGCTCAAACCTTAATACTCTCCTAATAACGATGAGCATTTTTACATCAGTTTATAGATAATGTCTAATTTAGACTTATTATAAAAGAGTAATTAAACTATATTTTATTCATGATATAATAATTATTACAATCTAATGGCTAACTAAGAACCTTGAAGGGATTTATGAATTGTTCTTCTAATTTTTTTCTATATTCTATTAAATTTAAATTGTATATTTTGGTTAGATTTTTCTTCTATTATTTCTAGATGTTAGAGTATCTGATTTTCTAGGTGGTTATACTTTTAATACTTCCCATTAATCATATTTATGACTTATAATATTATTATTTACATATATATTCTTAATTCTATAAATTTCATATATATATATATATATATATCGTTGTAATTTATTATGATCATATACTTTTATTTCTTTTAATAATTTGTTTTGTTTTCGATTATACTTTATACATATTTCATGTTTAATTTTTGAACTAAATCTTTTTTTTTCTATTAAAATTCTCAAAGTTTTCATTAATGTTACTTGATTTTTTGTTATACTTATTAGGCTTATATTTATTTCTAACTATATATTTTAATTTATCTTTAAACAATATTTATTTCCTAATATGATATCATGAACTATTATTTTCATTATTTAAACTTCATCTTTTAATTTTTTTTAACTTTTTTCTTTCTTAGAAGTTTTTCTTTCATAATCAAAAAAATAAATCTTGATTTATTATTATTTTTAACAATATTACTCTTTCTTCATAGTATAAAAAGTTTTTTTTTATATTTAAGTGTCATTCTTATTGTATTTCTTTGATATCTAACTTTTTCATATTGTTTTTATTCATATATTGAACTATTATAAATGTTTATTAATGAATACTCTACCACGTAGTGTATTAAAAATTGATGATTTTTTTTTATTTTAGTATATATCTTTTTTTTAATTTATAAGATAAATTTAATACTTGATTTAAGTTTTTATCATGAATATTAATATAAATCTAAGATATGTTGTAAATTTTAATTTTAATTATCACAAATTAACATAAAACACTCCTATTAAAACATCACATATGTTTATTATTCTATTATCTAGCAATGATATTTTTATTAAATTATCCATTCTTTCTTTAAAATAAGCTTTTATTAATATTTGGATAATTCTTAAATAAATGTATTCAATATTTTCTTTATCCTTTTGGAAAATTTTAGATAGCTTATTTATTATAGTTTTTTTTGTCAGTTAATGGTATATTGTACATTCTTTTAACATATGTGATATTAATGCTCATTTATTTATTATCTATTTCATAATTAACTATATATTTTCTTGAGAATAATTTATTTAACGATGAAAATATTGAATTTTTAAATCCATATCTTTTTTTTTAGATTTAATTTTTGTCTTTTGAATTTATTCAAATTTTATTTACTAACTATCATTTCATATGAAAAAATCATGAGATTTCTATTTCTAATTTGATTATTTCTTGATTTATTTTTTGTTCTCTATTATTTTTTATATTCCATTTTTATTTATGAATTGTTACAATTTGCTTCTGTTATATTTGAAGAGTATTTTTAATTTTTTTGAAACCTTAGGAATATTTTTCAAGATAATTAAAAACTTGATAGTATTTTTACAGTTATTTTTTATAAGTTGTGAAAAAATAATTTTTTTAATCATTTATACACTTCTATAATTACATCGTGAATATATATGAACAACTTATTACAAAATAAATTTAATTTAAAATATATTATACACTTTTATAAAATTTAATATTATATTAAGTGTTCATTTTTTTATTTTCTATATTATGGTCCAATAAAGGGTTTTTTAACATTTAATTTAAAATGGAGGTAAGTGCAAGACAACGTCCGAACTTTTCTTTAATGAATAATGTTAATGTAGAAAAAACAAGAAATAACTCTACACAAAATAATTTTCTAGTTTGTATTATTTTATTCATATTTTCATTACAATTGTATAGTTATTTATAAGGAAATTTTATTCCTTCATGTACTTCGATGCTTCCATTTATGAACCCCAACTTGGACCTTTCACCTAGAGCCAGAGACACTACTATTGATCAAGACAAGTAATTAAACTCATTCAATAAGACTGAAGCTTAATCTTTGATTTTGGTTGACATTCATCTCATGTATATTCATGAAGAAAAGCACCGATGAATTTTAAGCTTCTGATCCTAGCGGCTTGTCTTCAGTCATTTCAAAGATCGAAGATACTAAGATAATAATAAAGCATAAGCAAGTTAATTTTACTACTTTGATACCATATAGAAAAAACAAGAAATAACTCTACACAAAAGAGTTCTCTAGTTTGTATTATTTTTTTTTCATATTTTCATTACAATTATATAGTTATTTATAAGTAAATTTTACTCTTTCAATTACTCTTTAAATTAAACATTTCTTATTTTACTTCTTAAATTAAGGTTCTTGTTTTATTCCTTGAATTAAGGTCCTTGTTTTATTCCTTGAATTAAGGTCCTTGTTTTATTCTTTGAATTAAGGTATTTGTTTTATTCCTTGAATTAAGGTATTTGTTTTATTCCTTGAATTAAGGTATTTGTTTTATCTCTTGGTTTAAAAACTAATATCTAATAGTTAAAGATATTTTTTCACTTTTCTTAATTGATATTTCTTAGTAAATTTTTCAGAAAATATCATTTATTTAAAGTAAAATTATTTTTTTAGAAAAGAATATTTATTTTTTAATAACAAGAAAAGTTTGCTCATTATAAAGAAAAATCCATTTACTATACCACCCGGTGCTATAGATTGCTTTTTCCTTAACTTTATAGAGCTAAAATAAAATAAAATAAAATAAATAAATAATTTTTTTTTAAATGTAGGTGAAATAAATATGCTTAATTAGAAGGACGGAGAATGAAAGCACTAATTTGATTAAATTCTCATAATATTATTTTATATTATAATAATAATAAGAATAAGAATAAATTATATAAATAATCTTTGTATTTTTATATATTATTACACTTTAAGATGTTTATTATTTTTCTTATGATTTAAATACATAAATAATTAAATTGTATTTTATATATAAATAATAAAAGGTCACGCATCTTAGATTATTCTTGTTGAGTTTTATCATATAGTCATATTATTTTCTTCTATTCAAATTATTTTATTTTAACTGTCTATTTACACATTCTTTTATATTTCATATATTTGTCTTCTTAAGTTTTTTTTCATTTACTTTCTTCTTTCTTTCAATAAATACAATAATTATACATGTATATAACCATGTACAACTTTGTTATATATATACAATAATTTTATATATTCGAATAATATAAGATTAAAAATAAAACCTCCTATAAAAAAGTTAGAAATGAATTGTATGGATAATAAATAATGTACATGCGAGGAATGTAGCAAGGGAGAAGATTACTTGTATGATTGTTAAATTTCAAATAAACAAATTTGAATTTTAGTCAAATTTTGAATGTAAAAATAATATAATAATAATGCTAAGGAAAATTAATCAACAAGAGTTGATAAGATGGAAATATATTCTAAATACTGAATTAGAATAGAGATAATTTATAAACAACTTTATTTTCATTAATCGCAATCTTAATAATAATCATTTCATTCTTATTTTAAATTAGTAATCGCTCCTTTTAATAGAAAACTTTTTTCTAATCAACAAAATAAGCTTTCTTTTTATTCCTCCCAAAACAATTATGTAAAGTTTTTAAGGAGGATATTAAATATATTTATATTGGAATAAATAAATAAATAAATAAACAACAACAATGATAAATTT
This sequence comes from Hippophae tibetana, assembly GCA_037013495.1. Taxonomy (NCBI): domain Eukaryota; kingdom Viridiplantae; phylum Streptophyta; class Magnoliopsida; order Rosales; family Elaeagnaceae; genus Hippophae; species Hippophae tibetana. The sequence goes on from CM072812.1 coordinate 2,576,352, forward strand.
TTTTTAAAGTTAAATTTAATGTGTTTCAATTGTAATTTGATAAAAAGAAAATATGAGTTAAAAAATAACGAAATTATATCTTACAAAGAAACATAAATGATTTATAATAAGTTTGATTTTTTCATTATATTTTGTGACGAGAAATCTTTTTGTTATTCATTCCCTAATTTATGTGATATTTAAAATGAAAAGATTTAAGATTTATAGGTTTTAAAAATAGGAAACAATTAAGACAAATTAAAGCAATGACACAAATTAAATCCCAAGTTGATTAGTACGGGATAAGTGTGTAGGTTATTGGTCATAACAAGTAAGAAAGCAACTCTTACATGAATCATATTCATGAACAGTACAACTAATAGTCATAAACGTTATTTTCTTGAACAATGTTACCCATTTTAACTCTTATTTGGACTATAAACTCACTACAAGTTAAAACTAGTTTGCTCTTGTTTCCGACTCTAGGCTTCTCTTTCTCTACAAATTGGAGTTACTAAATTTAGTGTGAATTACTAAATTTATATGGTGTAGACCATACCAACCTCAACAAGAGCAGCATGAGGAATATTGAGTGCCAACAAAGGCTCACGACAATTTCTATCACAGAAGCCATAAGTCTTGATCAAGAATCGCTTTACAAAGTTGGAACCATCTCGAACTGCTAAATGTGACTGTCCCAAAAAATATGCAGTACCATTTTCTCTAGCATCAATCAGTTCTTGTAGCTCTTCCCTCACAAACATCCTCATTTTAGGACTACCTGGAGGCAACATAAACCTAACCTTTTTCCTCTTAGCAGGTGAAGAGCCTCCTCTTACTATTTCACATGTTTCACCCAATGGACTCACTTGTGCATCACTTTTAACCAAATTTGCAGCTTCATATGACTCATTCAAAGAGATTAGTGCTTTTCCATCTGATGAAGGCCTCCCAACAACTATCATTTTTCCTTCTGGTGAAGTCAATGATTCAAAATCATTTTCTTCCATTGAAATGAACTCTCCAATTGTACGAATAATTTCTTCCTCAAAATTATCTGTATCTCTAGTATGATCACAGTATCCGTGTCTTATAACGCAACGATATATTCTATAATTTTTTAGACCAACTCTGCCTATGAGATACCTCCTATTTGGATTAACATAAGGCACTGGCAAGGACTTGAAGGAGACAAATATTAGAATCTGATGGAAAGCAGGAAGGTTTGTGATAAAGTGTGAGAAAAAAGCTGGGATTCCCACAACTATATCAGTGTAAATAAAACCAATTCCTGCTACTCTTGAAATTCCAAGGCCTGGACTAAGATTTGTAAGCCACTCTGTAGCTACCTTGTTTTGTAGATCAAATTCGTACTTCTTCATAGTCCCGTAATGCCACGCGAGCATGATTGTAAATGATATGATGAGTAGAACCACAAGATACCATGCTCCTCTGTGAAAATTTAACATACATGCTGATACGTATGAGGCCTCAACGAAAGCAAAAAATAAGAGAAAGCATACTGATTCAAATAGAGGCTTCTCCCAGTATAGAGCAATGACAAGTGACATCAAACAAGTTGTTACAAGCATTCCAGAAACCACAGCCAAACCTGTGAGATTTTAAGAGCCTGTTAATTATATATATAACTCCATGAAGAAAAATTAAGGCACAACTCATGTACTGCTTTACATAAGTCATGTACAACCTTACTTAACTCATGTATAGTCTGTACACAGCTAATGTAAATTATTAAAACCAGTAATTTCAGAAAAAAAAATCTTTTAAAATCCAAAACATGCTAATTTGTGGCCTCCATTCATATAATTAATATTTTCTAGGGGATGCAGCCCTAGTATTCTAGTAGTAATAAAGATAGTATTGTTTAGTAAGAATACCTGTTGCACTCCCTATCTTTATAATATCATGAAAACTAATCGTAACAGTGAGGCTGAGAACCATCAAAAGCCAGTTAATATCAGGGATGTAAACTTGCCCATGTATCTTATCTGAGGTATGAATAACTTTAACTCTAGGAAAGCAACCAAGTGCGAGGCACTGGCGTATAATAGAGAAACTGGCTGTTATTGTTGCTTGGCTTCCTACAGCTGAAGCAAGCAAAGACAATACTATGAAGACGTGACGAGGGTGCCCTGCAATGCAATGAATGAATTACAAGATATGAATTTGGAACATCCAGTGAAACAAATCATAGTAAAGCACACTAGCTTGCCTGGTATAGATACACTAAGATGGTTGAAATCTTCAATATGCAAGTTTTTGGATATAAATGCTGCTTGACCAGCGTAACATAAAACAAGAGCTGGATAAATTAAGCATATGAATGTAATCTGAAACAGAAACACCATCCATAAGTTGGTTTCAAATCTCAAGTATGCTAAATTATGTGAATCAAAAGAAACATATGATATATAAATATGAATACCTTGATCGATTTCTTTGAGAAATGACCAAGATCCGTAAACATTGCCTCTGATCCTGCAAAAACATAAGCAAAACTTTGTCAAATAGCTCAGACATTAGCCTTCAAAAATAAACTTCAAAAAATTTCTGAGGTCATAGCTTAAAAAGTTACTAGCCTGCAACACATAGAATGATGCTGCCGAGTGACCTCCAATTGTGGATATTAGCATTCCTCACAAATCTGATTAAATGTGTTGGAGATATTGCGCAAAAGATAGGGGGGTTCCATATGAAGATGTTATATACACCGACTCCACTAATACAAAATAGCCAAATGATAATAATTGGAGCAAATATAGAACCAATTTTATGAGTCCCGTAGTGCTGCATCATGAAAAGGCAGACCAATATGACACAAGCAGTAGGAACTGGTACATCTGTAACAAAGTAGAATGCAAAATCAGCAATAAAACATATAAAATCACAAAAAATTAGAATATTTAAGACACATCTGTTTTGAAATTTGTTAAACACTTGATGTCATAAAGTATTTGTATAAAAGTATTATGCAAATTGTTGCTTCTCCATGTAATTTCAAGAAAGAGAGCTGTGTAGTCAATATAAATTGTATAAGGTACTTACATTTTTTTAAAGCATCTGATATAGACTCTTGTCTGCTTTTAGAGGATGAAACTGGTAAGAAGTAAGAACCAGAACATATTATTCAAATGAGAAAAACGATGATTGTATATATAAAGGCATGATTTAATGTTCTTTCTCATCTTATTCAATATTACTGTTATATCTTACATAGATGTGACATATCAGACAATGATCTTTGAACCCCTGATGATGCCGATAACGCTGATAATATATTAAGAACAAAACAATCACTAAATATGACTTCATGAAACAAAGTGAATAGTGTAAATTATAGGTAGTTTTCCAAACCACCTGAGAGAGCCGGAGTAAGAACAGCAGCACCAATGGTCATACAGGAACCGAACAAAGCTAAGAAGAGCATCAAGTAATGACTACATTTATGTTTCTCAATTGCTCTTCTAGCCTTACATTCCACCTTGATTTTAAATGGACTTCCTGCCTCAAAATGTGTAACCTCATTTGCACTTTTGTCAGTTGGAAGTAGACCAACTTTTGCATGCCTACACAAAATTGAGTACAGAGCAAAAATACCACCTACAAGAATAATTTATAATCTTAAGCAATTTTCGTGATCAATACTTGCAAACAAAAATTCTAAAAGCTTTTCAAAGTTATCAAATTGGAGTGTATGTATATTACCCTCTCCATCGTCATCAGCCTTGAGGATTATAAAGGCATATTTGAGCACAGAAATGAAGGTCATAGTCCAAAAAATAAAGGAGAAGAATTCATAGGTAGTCTCATCTGATAAAATCTCATCTGCAGGAATAGTCCCAAAGACAAACAAAGGAGCAGTACATAACTGGCCATAAACTACTCCAAGGCTTTGAAATGATAAAAGAATTGTCTGCTTCCATGTTTCCTTCTGCAATATTGCAGTTTTCAACTTTCATTGGTTTCATGAGTATTAAACAAACTAGACATAACAAATATAAGAAGCACATCCTTTACAATACAACTAATAAGGGTCTGCTTTTAGTACCCTGTAAAAGCGCTTCAGAACCAAACAGGAAACAAGAAAAAAAAATTGTCCTAATTAAGGACTCAGAAAGCACATGATGTGCTTCTTTCTTAACTTTTTTTTTTAAATTGTTTCTGTCAGAAATCACTTTTAATAGAAACACAAATCAAATACCATAATTCTCTTTGATTGTTCTAACCAGCTCTAATTATTCGAATCCGGATCATTCCATTTTCTTCACAGAGAAGGTGAAAAGGATGAATTTTTGTTTTGGGTTCACCAAATCCTTACAAGAACATTTGATCATTATTTTGATAAAAGTTTTAAGTATGTGAAAGAAGTTTACCTTGTACTGATTATAAGGAGGGATGACAGCAGCAGCAGAAGAACTGGGCTCATAATCCATTTGCAAAAGTAAGTGAGTGTCAGAGATCTACAAAAACTCAAGCACTGACTGAGTTTCCAATAAATGTACAATTAATTACGAGATAAAATAAAAGGAAATGACATTTTGAATTTCATAAACGATTTAGCCAATGTCTAAGAGACGGAGCTTACAATGTAGAAAGAGAAAGAAAGAAGCCACATGAGATTTTAAAGTCATACTTTATGCAGATCAGCTTCATTAAGGATACCATGATGTGATTGAAGGGAATAATTTTATTACATATAAAGTAGACGGAGACATAGTTATAGTTGCATATAGGGAATTGAACTGACACTGATATGTGATATAGCGACTCATTTTGATTTTTGGGAAACGGTGAAAAGTTATATAAATGAACATGTAAATATGGAAAATTTTATTTAATATTTATATTTGATGTGATAGATTATTATATATGAACAAAAATTGATCCTGCTACTTAGTTAATAACAATAACTTATCATATAAAAAATTACTCTCATTGAATATATAACACTAATTTAATAAGTAATTTACAAATCAAATCACATGCCAAGTGCAGGTAAGGGGCTGGTTTCAGTTAGAAAGACACCACATGTTGTGTGATTATTGATATCTATTTTTTCATTATTTTGACCCTTCTTGGACTACCAATATCAGCTGTCACCTTTCGTTTGAATATACACTAAATATATGTTTTATTCATTGTAAAAAAAAATATGTACCATAGATTAAAAATTTAACTTCATCTACAAAATAATTATATTATAGAATTAAAACTTAAAAAATTGAGACACTAAGTACCATAGGACAAAAAAAAAACTAACAAATATTATCTTTGCTTTTTAATCACGTGATTAGTACAATGTATGCTAATGAAAAAGAAAATCCTCCAAGAGCAATCTCTTCCACGCATCAGCACATTAAATTTGGAGCAATACAAACACACAAAAACAATTAACTTATAAAAAAAACTCTAAAACTAAAAAAAAAAATTGGACATTTATTTTTTATTTGTTGCATAAACGATATAATTATTTAACATAGTTTTACTTTTAATTTTCAAGTAATTAAAAATATATGTTTATGCAATATTTTAAATTTGTAATACTCCTTTATTTATTAATATTTTTTAAAAGCAAATTAACAAATATGTTTTTTTATTTTATCTGTACATGTATAACATTAAAATTTTAAGAAAAATTCTTCAAAGAGATAAAATAAAAAATGAAAAACATTTGTTCCAAAACTTACTATCCACCATCATCAATGCATGCAATCACCTTGTGAACAGTCGAGTTCACTTTCCTCTGACTTTATTTGAATACAAACTCCCTATCTTGCTTAAACATCCATATTTTTTCAACCAAGATACCATAAGGATCAAAACAAAACTCAGATTTATTAAGTAAACTAATTACATTTATATAATCGAACTAAAAAACAACATTAAGGTAACCACAATTAATAACAGTCTTACATGTTGGTGTGTGTTGTGTTGCATGCTGCAACAGTGGCATACACCAATGCTCAGTGGAGCAAAACATGGAGCAGACAATAATATTAGTGGAGCCATAAAACATGAATGTGCAGGAATTATGGTTATTGTTTAATTTTCGTTTTCATTGTATACATATAGTTCAATTTTTGTATAGAAAAACACAACAGAAATAATATGAAATACACATGATAATTATCACAGAAATACAATGTTTTGACATGGTATCAGAGCAGGTTATTGCTGACTAATGAAACTACCTGCTGATTTCTGATAGAACTACCATATTTTGATTTCTGATTCTGATTTGCTGAATTGCTGATTTCTGATTCTGATTTGCTGAATTTCTGATTTCTGATTTCTGATTTTTGGTGTGGCTGCTGATTGTAACTACTATTTTTCGGTTTTTGCTGAGTTCTGATCTCTGGTTTATATTTGTCCCAAAACTGTTTCTGGTTTCTGATTTCTTATTTCTGAAATCGATCAGTTGCACTACTGGAAAAAAAATAACATCAAGTAAAACAAAAACATCAGTGTGCTCCAGAAGGGAATAAGTACAAAGAACATTGTTGTAAGGCGTAACAACAGAGGTTGAAACCTGAGGGGATGGGTAGACAGTGCAGCCTCACCAGTGCTGCGACTATCTAGTATTCTGCTCAGCGTCAGTTCCACCGTCGCAACCTCAATAGAACCCTTCAGAGAGCCATACTGATCTAGTTGCTCGTTGGAACCATTGCACCTTACCTGCGTTTCAGGTCTATCTGCTCGTTTAAGCTGTCACAGTTGGCCAACGTCGCTTACTCGTTAGGGCTGGTGCAATCTCTCTACGTACCAGTTTAGCACCCATCGTGGAGGAACTTGGAACGAAGCAGAAGAAGAGCACCGCTTCACAGAAGAAGAGAGGCGCTTCACCTTACCGACTGGATGCTTGTAGTCGGCTAGGGTTCTTCCATCAGAAGAAGAGAGGCGCTGCAAAGGGCAGCGTGAAGAAATCGTAGAGGGCTACGTGATGGAGATGAAAATGATTTAGGGTTACGAAGAGGGTTGCGAAAATGATTTAGGGTTACAAATTTTTTCTTTATATAGTGTACGAATTGTAAAAAAAAAAGGAAAAACGGAAGGGAAATTTTTTTAGATTTCATGTCAGAATCTAGAGATTTAACCATCAATTTCATATTGGAAGATTTGACGATGAAAATGACGGAAATTCTAACTAAAGCTCAGGTCGTTTCACAACCTCCGCTCACTGAAGCATTGACTGCCCCCATTAGTATCAAATTGGGAGGATCCAACTATGCCTTGTGGTCCCAGGTGGTGGAGATGTATATCTCTGGCAAAGACAAACTGGGATATATTAATGGGGATTTTCCTCAACCTGCTGAAATCGACCCCTCATTCAGGAGATGGCGCACTGAAAATTCCATTGTTAAAGTATGGTTGATCAATTCGATGGACCCTTCCTTGATTGCAAATTTTATTCGATTCCCAACTACGAAACAAGTTTGGGATTCTGCTGCTACCACCTACTATGATGGGACAGACACGTCTCAAGTGTATGATCTTCGCCGTCGAGTTACTCGTATGAAGCAGGCGGGTGTATCCATTGAAAAATACTACAACGACCTTCAAGGGTTGTGGCGAGAAATTGATTTTCGTCGTCCTAATCCAATGGAGTGTGCAAATGAAATACAAAAATACAATTCTATCGTACAGGAAGATCGAGTGTATACCTTCCTTGATGGACTTGATGACAGACGCGACAAAACTTGAAGTGATGTGCTTCAAATCAAACCATTCCCTACGGTGGAACAAGCCTATGGATTCATACGTAGGGAAGAAGTCCGGCAGACCGTGATGATCACGGGTATAGATACAACACCCGGAGCAATTATGGCTTTTAAAGGGGTCAAGGGACACCTTAATCTGATGCCACCAAAAACAGGAACCTCTTTGAGTAACAAGAAATCCACGGGAAATCCACCATCTCTTGACATGAAATGTGGCCATTGCGGAAACTCTAAACACACCCGTGAAAACTGCTTCAAACTCCATGGGTATCCAGAATGGTGGAATGATCTTCAAGCACGGAAGAAATGGGACACCATTGGGCGAGCCGTTGTGGCTACCAATAATGCCTCACTATCCCTTACTCCTCAGGCTGAATCTTCCCAGGATCCAGGTATTTCAAGTAAAGCATTTCACATCTCTACTCGTAGTGATAATGAGGATTGGATTCTGGACTCTGGAGCTACAGATCACATGACATTTGATCCAAAAGATCTCTCCAATACAATCCAGCCATGACGGAGCCGTGTTGCCAATGCCAATGAAGTCACTTATCCAGTTACATGAGCTAGAATAGTGACCTTATCTCCTTCATTATCATTATCTAATACTTTACTTGTGCCCTCTCTTTCAAATCGACTGATGTCTGTAAGTTAGGTCACTTCAGATCTTAACTGTGTAGTATTGATGTATTCTACTTTTTGCCTCCTACATGATATTCTCACCAAGGAGATCATTGGGCGTGGTACTAGGAGAGGAGGGCTATATTATGTGGATGACCTCAGTTCAGGAAGAGTTAATCACATGCAACACACTGTTGGTAACAAGGAACGATAGATTTGGCTATATCATCGTAGATTTGGGCATCCATCATTCGGGTATTTAAAGCACCTACTCCCTAGTTTATTTTCAAATATCACATATTTAGATTTCAAATGTGATACTTGTATCCTAGCAAAAAGTCATAGGACGTCTTATCCTATGAGCATGAATAAAATTATAACTCATTTTGCTTTGGTACATTCTGATGTTTGGGGACCTTCCCCGGTTATTACGTCATCGGGTCATCATTGGTTTGTTATTTTTGTTGATGATTGTACACGAATGACATGGATTTACCTTCTCAAACATAAAGATGAAGTATTTTCTACATTTCACCTATTTCACACCATGGTTCAGACACAATTTTTTGAAAAAATTAAGATACTTAGGTCTGATAATGGAGGGGAGTATGTTAATCAACAATTCCGGACATACTTGGACAACCATGATATTCTCCATGAAACCTCATGTTCACAAACCCCACAACAGAATGGGACTGCGGAGAGGAAGAATCGACATATTTTAGAAACGGCTCGGGCCCTACTAATCGGTGCACATATGCCTAATAGATACTGGAATGATGCTGTTACTACAGCTGTGTATCTACTGAATCGTATGCCCACAAAAAACTTACAATTTCAGACTCCATTAAAGGTGCTATCTGATCATGTTCCCTTGCCTATTATTTTGATACTTCTGCCTCAAATTTTTGGATGTGTTGCTTTTGTCCACCTCCATAAAAATCAACGAACTAAGTTGGATCCATGTGCTGTCCGATGTGTATTCTTAGGATATGGTGTACAAAAAAAGGATTACCGATGCTATGATCCAATTACTAAAAGAACCTATATTACCATGGATGTCACTTTCCTCGAATCAGAATGTTTTTTCCCATCACCGGTATCCAATTACACTCTTCAGGAGGAGAGTTATAGTTAAAAACGAAATTGGCTTGATGTTGAAATATTAGACACTAGTCCAACATACTCGGATCGTGCCAATAATATGGAGGAGCCAGTATATAGACCCGAGCTTTAACTTCCAAGAACTGAAGCTGAAGTAGTAATTGAATCTCCAGAAGATGAAGTGGTTGATGTACCTCTTCACTCTCTAGTACCCAATGATCCTTCTGCTGAGAATACTCCTGAGGTAAGCTATTCTATCACACCTTTACAAACTAATACTATAGATACATCTGTTGGTTATGTTTTGGCTTTCAGACACAATCGAGACAAACCTCCAAATCGATACTCCCCAGAAAGAGAAGAACGACAATCCAAGTATCCAATAGTAAATTATGTATCTACTCAAAGGTTATCAGAACCTATCAGGGCATTTGCACAAACACTCTCCTCGTGTCAAATTCCAAGTAGCATTGAAGAAGCCTTATCTAATCCAAAATGGGCTCAAGCTATAAAAGAGGAATTTGAGGCATTGTAGAAGAATAACACATGGGTGTTAAGCGAGTTGCCTCAAGGGAGGAAGATGGTAGGATGCAAGTGGATTTTTTCCATTAAGTATAAAACATATGGGTTAGTTGATCGATACAAGACGAGGCTTGTAGCAAAAGGATATACACAGAAACACGGGATAGATTATCAAGAAACCTTCTCACCTGTGGCTAAACTAAAAACCGTTAGAGTCTTGTTATCTCTTGCGACAAATTTAGATTGACCATTGTACCAACTTGACGTAAAAAATGCCTTCCTTCATGGTGATCTTGAAGAAGAGATTTACATGGATATCCCACCAGGATATACTGTTATATCAGGAAAAGAAACTGCATGCAGATTACAACGAGCATTGTATGGACTAAAACAATCACCTTGAGCATGGTTTGGTAGGTTGAGTTTAGCAATGAAGAAATATGGGTTCCAACAAAGCAACTCTGATCATAATCTTTTCCTAAAACATCGATTAGGGAAAATAACATCCCTTATAGTCTATGTAGACGACATGATCATTACAGGGGATGATAAAGAAGAAATCTCTAAGCTTCAAGAACAAATGTCAAATGAGTTTGAAATGAAGAATTTGGGAGGGCTCAAATACTTCTTAGGTATTGAGGTAACAAGATCAAAACAAGGCATATGTCTTTCCCAAAGGAAATATACTTTGGACCTACTGGAAGAGGTAGGACTACTAGATTGTAAACCTGTCGATATTCCAATGGTTCAAAATCATAAATTCGGAGAATATGTGGACCAAGTACCAGCAGATAAACAGAGATATCAACGGTTAGTAGGTAAACTCATATATTTATCTCATACTCGACCTGATATTGCTTATGTTGTGAGTGTCGTGAGTCAGTTTATGCACTGCCCAAGTGAAGACCATATGGATGCAGTCATGCGAATACTTCGTTATTTAAAATCCTCCCCTGAGAAAGGACTTATGTTTTCAAAGAATGGTCAATTGGAAGTCCTTGGATATAGAGATTCAGATTGGGCAGGGAATATGAAGGATAGGAAATCTACTGCTGGGTACTTTACTTTTGTGGGGTGCAATCTTGTTACATGGAGGAGCAAGAAGCAAAAGGTAGTTGCCTTATCTAGTGCTGAAGCTGAATTTCGAGGAATGGTCAAGGGAATATGTGAGCTCCTGTGGTTGAAAAAACTTCTAACTGAGATTGGTGTTGCTCCTAACTCTGAAATGAACTTATTTTGTAATAACAAAGCAGCCATTGCCATCTCTCACAATCCAGTTCAACATGATCGCACGAAGCACGTTGAAATGGATCGGAACTTCATCAAACAGAATCTTGAAGAAAATATTATTAAGCTTCCATTTGTTAAATCAGAAGATCAATTTACTGATATACTCACAAAATCTGTGTCTACAAGGAACTTTTACAACTCACTTGACAAGTTGGGCATAAGAGACATATATGCACCAACTTGAGGGGGAGTGTTGGTGTGTGTTGTGGTGCATGCTGCAACAGTGGCATACACCAATGCTCAGTGGAGCAAAACATGGAGCATACAATAATATTAGTGGAGCCATAAAACATGGATGTGTAGGAATTATGGTTATTATTTAATTTTTGTTTTCATTGTATACATATAATTCAACTCTTGTATAGAAAAACAGAACAGAAATAATATGAAATACACATAATAATTATCACAGAAATACAATGTTTTGACATTACACTCAAGTACAAGAGCTTGTAGTTCAACACTTGGTGGAAATAACAACCCATAAGCAATAACACTAGCCCACAATAATCTTCTAAATGTATCTTTGTCCACTAAATCCAATCCAATTTTAACTTTATCAACTTCACTAGCAACATCCATATTAATTTTGAACCAACACTTTTGAGATATCCTCCAATTCATGTTCGAACAAGTGAGTCTTAAGACTATCACAAAAGATTCTATTTTTGTTTATAGTTTGAACTTTAAAAAATTCCTCCATCAACATATTATCTCGATCAATAGTGCTTTGAGCACGTCTTTCACTTTTATTATGAGCTACATCGTTTTAATTATGTCATAAATAAAAATGGGCACGAGTACGAACGGGGACGATTTTTGATATAACTGTTCCCGAACAAAATTATAAAATCTGTACTCGAAATTGTACGAAAATCGTTATGATTTAAGAATGATTTTTTACCTACGAGTAACGGTGCGGAACAGTTATTAAAAAAATCTGAAAAAAAAAATTTAATTTAATGTTCGGTTTATAATTTAATTTATTAAATAAATATAATTAATTTTGTATACGAACGAATACGATTTTCAATATAATCAAACCCGTGTTTTTTTTTGCTCATTCCTAGTCATAAAACCTAAGCTAAGTAACAAAAAAGACTAACATTTTTAGGAAAGAATAATGATATCGTACAAATTCAAATATAAAAAAATGACAGATTTATACATTTAGAGAAAATGTTACGAAAAATTAAAAGCTTTCATAACTTTTGAGCAACAATTACATACGTTACACCAATAAAATGGGATTATTTTTCTTCTACACAAATTAGCCTTTGTTGGCAGAGCTTTATAACATGCTTTCCAAATAAACAATTTTACCTTGTTCTTGAAGTATTTATACTCCAAATATATTTCCATAAAGTCTTATTAGTTACATTACTACATCAAGCCCCTAAATCATCTTTAGAATTCAATCTTTGATATTTCTAAACCAACTAACGAGCATTTTTTATAGAGAAAATATCATTCATATTGCATCCCCGTATATGTCTATCCTTATGATGATTAGTAGCTAAAACAATTCTTAAAATGACCTATACATCTTATTCTTTAAAAGCGTTTCTAATTAAACTTTCTTTCCATGACCCAACTTTATTAATTAGATCAACTATAGATATTTTCGAAGAGTATACACGTAGAGATAACTTTGAAAGAGGTAGAATAAGATAACCAAGGGTCTTTATAAACACTTACATTGTCTCCTTTTTCAATCTATAACTTTAACACGATTTTACATTAAAAAAAAATCCCAACACACATTTCTCCATAAATAAGAGAAAAAATTAGGTATAAAGGTATACAAGAAATCTCCATTGAAAAAATACATAATATTTAAACCCACTAAACTTTCGCTTCTTGATGAGAGTCTCTAAACGTTAAAGAACAACAAATTTCTAAAACTAAGTTCACCCAACGCCTTTCATTTACATAACTTTTCCCAAGCTATCCTACGGATGGATCTCTTATCTAAATCATATCCTTACCAAAATTTTATCATTAAACTTTGCAATTCAATGCACATAAAACAACTCATTCCTTTGTCAATGGACAAATATGTTCAAGATAAAGGAATTCAGTTGCAGTAGTTTGCCAAACAAAGGGACTTTTTGGATCACACACCCTAGAAAATAATCCGTAAAGTCCACTGCTAAAACAATTGTTTCAATTTAAGCCGAATACTAATTTAAGTCTGATTAGTCCACTGCTTGAACTCTTTGTTAATGAAAAATGTTTAGGAACGCCATTTTTAGAGTCATATTCCATGCATTATTATGATTAAAAAATAATAACAAGTTACAATTAACACATGATAACTTCCTAAACTCTATACTAAAATTTTATTGTGCAAAAAAAAAACATTTATAGTAAATAATTAGAAAATTTAAAATTAATAATATCTAGAGGTATCAGGGAGAGGTGTTCCATCAAGGAAATGCTTGATTAAGGAGAGTGCCCTAGAAGGCTGGTAACTTGGAACTTGATGCCCTGCCTCTCTTACTGTCGCAAATGTCAAGTCTCCTTCATATACTTGTGTGTATCCACCCACCTGTATAGCGACAATTAATTAACCAAATTAATATTTGCTCACTATTTATGAAATATGACCAAATAATTTTTAATGGAATTAATTAATATTTATATAATTAAGAAAAATGGATTAACACAAAACAAAATATTAATTAAATAGTTAATTAATTACCTCTCCTTGGAGGTACCAAGGATGCCATTGAGTCTTGACAGGAAGCTTCAACTCCTTGAGAGTGTACTTGGTTGAAGTTACTGGTACCTTTCCATCTATATCCCCACTGAGCTCGATCACCAATACAACAATCACCAAATTTACTACAATTAATATTTATTTATTTTTTATTAACAATAATATCTTAATAATATTATATTGGTTAATGTATTTTACCTGAAAATCCAAAGTCGAAGTCCTTTGGCCAAAAATTCACTCAGAAGGGGGAGAACAGTTGAAGGGCTATCTCGCCAATCACTAATAACATCACTGCAGGCTTCCCAATCGTAACTGAGATTTGTCACATTTGCGTGTAGAGCTTCTTGAACTTCTGCTCTATTCAAATAAGCATGTACGTAATAATCACTGCATGGATCGAATTTCAGTAACTGCATGCATGCACGCACGTATGTAAATGAAATATTATAATTAATTAATTAAAATCAAATTTCTTGAAAAAATAAAAAATAAAAGGACATTAATATATAATTAAATAAACTTACAGAAGCCATTTTGGGGCGGGCAGTAATATTTTTATTAGGAGTTTGACAAGTTGGAGCATAGATGTTATAAATATCAAGGTAATAAATGTCCTTCTCGATCTCATTATTAGCTTCACCACACTTATCAGATTCTTTATTATTTGATGCATTATCACAATTATTTTTTATTTTTTCTACGGAATCATCTGAAATAATTGCGTGACTTGCTAAGAAGTCGTACATTCCACGTTCATCTGTTTCATCGTTCATCACTGCATTTCCTATCTGTATGTATACATATTATAATTAATTTGTCATCGATCGGTTAAATTAAAAATAATCACACATGATTAGATTATATCTAATTTAATACGTATAATTAATATAATAAATCTTGAGGTTGATAAAAGAGAGAAAGAAAAAAAAGTGAACATACAATTATACCCTTGAGGTTGATAATAGTATTGTTTGGCTGTTTGTTATGATAAAGAATGGTATGTGCAAGCTGAGGAACATAATGTCCAGCATAACTCTCCCCAGAAATATAGAAATCTCTGGTTTTGTATTCAGGAAATCTCTCCAACCAATTAACCAAAAACACATAATTATCTTCAGCTGTTGTTCTATCTCCACTTTGGTCATAATCTGATGTCTTATTTGAGTATGAAAATCCCACTCCAGCTGGAGACTCCAGGAACAACACATTTGCAGCTGATAATTAAATAAATAAATTATAAGTTTAATTAATATTATTTTTTTTCCTAATAAAATAAAATAAAATATTATTATTAATTTAATAGAGTATCCAATTAATTAATATATATATTTACCATAGTTCCATGAATATCTGTTCTTGTACAGTGTCTTTCCATCACTGCGTACTCTAAATGGTCCAAGCTCTTGCATTGCTCCATAAGCAAGGGAAGAACAGCCAGGTCCTGTGTTTGTGTTTGTGTTTCAAAAAAATAGCTATAATACTTAATTAAAATAGTAATAGAACTATCCTAAAAAATAAATAAGTTCTTTATTGATAATTAAGGCCTCACAATACTATAATTTTTAGTTATTAAAACTGATTATTTTCGTTTCATAATATTGCATTTATTTATTTATAATAATATTGCAGCTGAATGATAGTTACATGGAGTACGGCGAAAAATCCTCAAAGAGTGAAGTCGGGGATTTGAAACCCCATGCACTAACTAGTAAGAGCTCATGGATACTACAAGACCACATGGAAATGAGTGTTGAAATAATTTTATATTCTCAATTTGGAATTAAAATAAAATAAGTAGGTTATAAATTTATTATTACATGCAATAACTTTAGACAAGAATAAAATATTACATTAATTAACGAATATTTTAACAAGCAACCAATATTAGCCATTAATTATTCTCATAACAATATTCTAATTATCATATTATAAGTATTGAAATTGGAGGTGAATTCGGAGACGTGAGATGTTAAATAATGGTAACATCACTCACTAAAAAATTATTCTTTTATAAAATAATTTAAATTAATATATAATATGTAATTTGGTAAGACCGATACATTGTTTCATAAATTTAAGAGACAAAAGTTCGTTGAGTAGTTTTATGTAATTAATTGTGTGAACTTTTAACTTTTCATATGATCATTTAAATTAATAATTTTCTAAGTTATAAAACGTATGCTTATCATTTCTTAAAGATGTATTAGATATATACATATCGTTCAGTACTTGAAGGGAATTTTAGAGAAAGAGAGAAGATGCGCAGCAACTACAACACAAGTCACAAGTATGAGTTAGTGAAAATATCTCATTACATCATATTTATAAAAATTAATACTTTTAATATAATAACTTGTGTATATTTTTTTAATTATTTCTTTATACGTATTTATCATGTATTAGTGATACATATATTTGAACACTGAAAGTGACACAAGTGAATTTAAGATCATAAGTATAAGATAAAAATTAAAATATTAATTTCATGTTAATTGTATTATAATAATGATATTGACACAATAATTTTTATTATTATCACTATAAAAATAATTAACATGTTTATTTTACTTTTGATATTAAATATTACACTTTAATATCATTATTATTGGATAAAATTATCATTAATAAAATAACAATTTATATTATTATCACAGTATCACTATCCTTGTATTAAATGTTTTATGGAAAATACCCACTCAAATTATCATCATCCATGTTATCTAGCTCCCTCTAAACGAAGGAGAGAAGAATGTACAAGATGTATAAACAAATCTTTACTAATTATACTAGAATGCAAACGGTTATTTAAAAAAAATTAACATTACAAGTATTTTAATAATTAAAAGTAAAAGTACTTTAATTACATGGAAAATGAAAAGGTTAGTCTAGAGGGAAAATCCACATTGGAGAGTAGTGTTCGTGATATATAAATGGAAGAAAAAAAAATGAAGAAAATAAAAGAGTTACCTCCATTGAGCCAAAGAAGAAGTGGTAAAGTGTGCTTAGAATGTTGAGCTTCAGCAAAGTAATAATAAAGTGCACGACCTGCCGTTTTATCAACAGTGACATAACCACCATACTGTGTGAAATTAACTAATGGTTGTCCTGGCAATTTCTCAATCTTATCCTTCTCTTTTAAATGCTCTTGAGGATCATCATTTTTTTTACTTCCTGAATTCACATTATAACTTGCCTTAAAAAGGCTTGTGTCCACTCCAGCTTCTGCTTTTGACTTGGAATTGTAAAGATGAACCAATGCTTTCACTTGTTTCTTTCCATTGCTTTCAGCTACCAAGCAAGAATAAATAATCATCAAGAAAAACTTAACCAAACAACACTTATAGTTTCCTCTCATTATTGCTTTCATCGTGAGCCCAAGAAAATTGAAGGTGATGAAGAAAAAGAAGGCGAATTTGGATTCCAAGTTAGATGTATAGTCCTTGTTTAAATATATAAGACAATGTTTGAAGGGCTGGGATTATAAAAAATTGTATACGTACGTTCCAACGATCATGAAGGGCTGGGATTTAATGTATTAGTTTTTTTATATTAAAAAAATATATGTATAATCGAGTAAATATAATTATAATAATAAGATAATGTAAAAGTATTTAAAAAATAATGAGAATTTTGTAAGTGGTCAACAATCATGTTCCATCATGTGAGACCCGAGTAATATACAGTGGTGCTTGGTCATTTAGAAAAGAAAAATATTATTTATTACAACTTAAACATAAATTTAAATAATATAGAATAATATTATTTATATATAATAGTGTCATCTAATAAATGACACAAAAATATCTAGAACTACCGTACAAATTTTTAAGCTTGATGAAGATTCTTTGAAGAACACGCTAAATGCTGGACTATATGTTAGGAGTTCGGGACATCTTTAAATCGCATAAGCTTCTAAAAGAGACGTCTGAGTAATATATATCACGTAT
Organism: Hippophae tibetana; assembly: GCA_037013495.1. Lineage (NCBI taxonomy): Eukaryota > Viridiplantae > Streptophyta > Magnoliopsida > Rosales > Elaeagnaceae > Hippophae > Hippophae tibetana. The sequence goes on from CM072812.1 coordinate 2,594,276, forward strand.
TAAGGTGATAAAAATTAGTATTTATATTTATAAAAGTATATATAAGTTTATAATTTTTTAAAATGTTAATTTAATAATAAATTTTAGGAATCAAAAAAATGAAAATTTTAAGTGAGAGGATGATAAGCAGTGGTAGATCTACAAATTTTTCTTAGATATATTGTATATTGTACATTAATAATTTTTTTAAATTAATACTTGAGATATATTTTTTTTTTGTTAAAACTTATACTTCAAATATGTATTTTTAATTAATAGTTAAGAAACTTTTTTAATTCATTTTTATATAATTAATGTAAGTTATTAATTAGATAAATCAATAATAAATTAAAAAAAAATTCATACTTCCTTGTTTTTTTTTCCTAAAAGAGAAAAAGCAGTTCCCTAACTATGAGGGCGTTATATTTTGTTTTTTTTATCTTTCTTTATTTTACCGTAAAAGATAATTTTATCCTTATAATTTCTAACATGTTATAGTTAAATATATTATTTTATCGAAGATTTCAGGTATACACTTTAATAATTATGATATTTAAATATATATTTTAAAAAAAATATTTTGATTGTTTACTCGAATTAATGATAGAAAAATTATCAAACAAATTCTTATATTAACCTTTTTAAATAAAATAACGCACCTGATAGATATTAATAGATGTATCAAAATATTTAAATTATATTGAAATCTTTGTAACACCGTCATCATCTAATCCTTTAACTATCCTTTAACTATGAGTATAAATAAATATAAAAATTAATTCTAAATAAAACAGACTTGTTATCATTTGAATAAATAAAAAAATTAATGAATGTTGTGTCACTACACCATCAAATCTCATTATAAATACTAAGAGTTTTAAAGATTACACTATTAATTATAGCATTTTTTTCTATAAATATGAAAAAATTAAAACTCCACAAATTAATTTCTCTTAACAATTAGTCCAAACAAAGCACCACCTATATGGCAACCAAAATGACTAAGTTTGAAAAAAAAGAATAACATTATAAATAGAGTTTAATTTCAACCAAAATTTCTTCCACCTAAATGTGATAATATATATAACCGCATGAATGGTTATTACAAGTTTTGTCTCAAAAACATATAAAATTTTAAGTAGAATACATAAACATCCTTTAATAAGTGATCTTGAGATTTGAAAAATACACACAATGAAATTAGCCTTTATTCATCTCAAAAATGATGATTTTTATAAATAGTGTTATTCAATCCCTATCTAAATAGTACGAAATGATTGTTTTATTTGTTATTGTTTAAAAATAAATTAATTAATTTTTTAAAAACATTATATATACTAAATGAGAAATTTTAAAATATTACGAATATTAAATGAAATTTCTTTCAAAACATGATCACCGATTAATTTTTTTATAAAAAAAAATAGATATTACAAAATAACTAATCGCGTGTAGGGATTAATACTAAACATATTTTTCATACCTCTTGTGAGTTGCTTTAAATATTTGTGATAGGTATTTTGTATTGTTTTATTAATTTTGTCAAACATAAGTTACTTAATTTTTATTAAATAATTTTATTATTCTCACTGTCAATAAGTTATGTATATTAAATCTTTTAATTTTTTTAAATAAAAATTTTAATCTTATAATTTATAGATTAAATACTCTTGTTATTATTAAAAGTAAATATTTTTAATTCTATAATTTATTAATGTTCATATTCTATTAAAAATATTAAAATATAACATACCTAACCTTTATAAATAATGAAATTATTAGTGTTTAATTTAAAAATTATGAAATGAAATTATTTATTTATATATAATACAACAAAACTACTATGATTTTTAAAAAAATTTATAGGATCTCTTATATTTAACTCGATAATTATAATACAATCTTTGTGTATTTCTTCCTTTAATCCTACCTCACTCTTTGTGTATTTCTTCCTTTAATACTAGCTCAATAAATTGTTTTAATTCTCATCCTGATAATTAAACATTCAAGTCCTGATAATTAATCTCATGCGTTTGTCTTAACCAGTAAAAAATTATTTTTAATTCTCATCCGCCCGGCCAAGCTTGCTAGAAATCTCATGCATAGACGTTGACTATTAGGGGTCACAAATTGGTTGCTATTACTTGGTTTGTATATTGATCTCTCCAACTGGAATGAGATTGTATACTGTATAGACCACTATGTGGAATGAGTAAAATATGAATTTATTTAAATATTTTTTTCAAAGTAATTATGATCTTTTTTAGAGAAGTATTAAAATTTGATTTTTTATTAAATAAAAAAATATATTACAAATTCGAATTTGAATCCAGAGTTGAAAAAAGAAATAAACATCAAATGTACGTAGTATGAAAACAATAAATTAGAAAAACACTTAATTTTGTGGGTATTTATTCCCTTTTTACTATTTTTTATTTACTTATTAGTAAATACGTGTTCAGGCTAAAATTGTCTCAAAAGGTATTCTTTTTTATTTAAATAGAAAAATGTAAGAGAAACAAATTGGATAAAATTGTGAAGCGATGGGAGCAATTGGACAAACCCACTAATAGAATTATAAAACCGGAAATTAAAAATATTAAATATGAGATAAATATAAATTTATTATTTTGTGATTATAATTTTAAAATTATTATTTTTGTTGTTCTCTCTTATAATTTTTTTTATAACAATTAGAAGGTGGATCAATTATTGGTGCAAGGAAGTAAAAACAGACAAATAGACAAAACAGAAGTTGTCATTTTTTTAAATAAATGTTATTTTTATAAATAAATAAAATTATAACGGGTTAATCTTTTTTTTATCAAATTTTAAATTTTAAATTTTTTTATTTAATTTTTTAATCATTGTAATATATTATTTAAAATAATCTATAAAATTAATATATCGATATCAAACAAAAAAAATATATAAAAAAATAAATATTACTCTTTATTATCACACTTATAGAAAAACTAAGCTATCCAAAAATAATAAAAATATTAAATTATTTTTTCCCTCCTCTTCGGGACAAGACAAAAGAAAATAAAAGTGGACATGGCTTTTGAGCTGGTTTGAAAAGAAAGGCACGGCAAATAGGCCACGCAAAATAAATAGTTGACTAGATCATAAGAAACAGTTTTTGTTTGCCTTCTTTAACAGTTCAAAATTAGTGAATGAATTAAGGAATAGTTGATAAAAGTATTAGAGATTTTGTTATTTAAGTTTTAGAGGTTATTTATTCTTTTTATTTAAAAAATTATTATTTTTAAATCAATTTATTTGTAAAAATATGACACTAAATAAAAAATTATTATTTTTATCTAATTTATCGTTATATATAATAAAATAATACGTGTGATATATATTTATTTTATATATCTAATAAAATAATTTTTAAATTTTAGTAAATTTTTTTAACAAATCTTTATACCATACTTAAAAATAAACTTTCATCCTCTAACTCTACAGCGAGTGTCATCTTTTGTAAAATGGAGAATGCAGAATAAAATACTAATGAATTAAACGGTATTACTTTGAATTATTAATTGATTAATTAGTCCCACCAAAATTAAATTTATTCATAAAAAAGACGAGAATAAATGAATTGGCAAATGTCAATCATTTCAATTAATAAACATTTTTCATTTGTCTTTAACGGCTGCTTGGACGGTGAATATGGAAAATCATGTATTAATGTAGTTAAACTGAAGAAAACAGTTTAAAATTCAAAAAAAATATTTATAAATAATTATATAATAATCAATTATAATTATACTAAATTTTGTTATATAATATATATATATATATATATTTATTTAAAATTAAGTCATGGTTTCTCAAAAGTTAGTTCACCAGCCAATCAAAATCATGTGGTTAGGAAAAATCCTTTTTGTTTTCGAAAGTGGAATAATATGAAAAATTGAATGGTGGTAGTAGCCGTCAACAACACCACACAACTTTTATTAGTATTATACGTATGAATATATTTTAGAGCAACACTGCACTATTTATTATTATTTATATATTAAAAAATATAATAATTATTACTTTAATGTTAATAATATCATATAAAATTAATCTAAATATACGTAATCGTGACAAATTCAGATGTTAAGTTACAATTATAAATAATTATTGATTAAATATTTTTTTATTAATTAATTAATAATAATAATTAGGGTGATAATTTGGTAACAACTCACAAACCTTTGCATCAAAGAAAGTTAACACGACCAAAAAAACTTTAGGTGCGATACCATTCGTATAATTTCATTTTTCATAGTGATTTATTAATAGAGTTAAATACAAAAGGATAAGAAAAAAATATTTAAATAAACAAAAAGTAAAATCAAAATTAAAATCAAAATCAAAATGAATAAGATTATAAGAATACAAAATATTATATAAAAAATAAAAAATTAATGGTTAGTTTTAAAAAATACTTTTCTATATACGTCAACAAGTAATAAATATAAAATTTGTTGTAATTTAATAATATAAAATTTATTTAAAAATATAAAAAAAAATTAATTTAAATCTTAATTAAGATTGCGTGATTATTATAGTTATTAAATTAAAACAAATGCATATGGCACTCGATAAGCTTGAAGCGTGTAAGCTTATAGAAGTAAAGTGACATGATACATAAAACACATTTGACAACCGTAAAGTTCCCCAGTTTCTGAATTTTCAACGAAGGATCTTGTGACAGACAGACAAACTGCTGTTTCTGCTCAGCTAAAGCAACCCAATTGATACTGATATATAAAGGAACAAATCATCAGACTTGTACCAAAAAACTTAGAACTTTCAAAACCTCTTTTCCTGTGCTTGGGTTTTACAAATGGTTCTCTTGGTAGCAAAGATCACCAAAATCTACTCCAAACTGGAAAATCACCACCACCACCACCCAAGCAAAGCTGAGATATTATCAGCTTCGCTTGAGGCTTTTAGATCCGAGGTTTCAAATTCTTTGAACAAATTGTCACTAAATTCAAAACCCATATCACAAAATCTCTCCTTTTCATTGACTCAACAATGTTTTGATCTAATCTCTGTCATCAACAGAGCTTTTGCCAAGCTTGTTATAGCCATTGACTATCCTATCAGTAAATGGGGAGCTTCTTCTATTGAACAATATCTAAAATACAGCTTGAGTTTGTTGGAACTTTTCAATTCAATCAATTCTTGTCTATCTCGTTTAGGACAAGCTAGACTTTCTCTATCTCACGCTTTGAGCTTAGTAGAGAAGCAACCTTCTTCAGTTCCAGAGCTTCTAAAACCAATCCAGCCATTGAATCTCAACAAGGAATTACTCAAACCAGAAGAGGACAAAAAAGATGGGAAAGAAAAGTTTTGCTCTAACAACGCGGCAGTTGTTCATGAAGCTGTAGTGATTATGCAGAGCTTAGGATTTTCTTTTTGTGGGTTTGTATTGTCTGCTTTATGTGGTGATCCTAAGCCATATTCAGAGATGAGAAAATTTGGAGGTGGGTTAGCTTCTCCCTTATCTGCAAGGTTAGATTCAAGTATTTCTGAGGTAATTGTGGAGGAAAAGGTTGAGTTGATGGAGGTGAAAGAGTTGAATAATGTTGTGGCTTGCCTTGTTGGTGACATAGTCGATGGTAAAAGTAGTGAATTGACACTTGCAAAGGAGTTAGAAGAAAAACTTAAAGCATTTGAGAAAATGATAGAGGATTTTAAGAAGAAGGTGGATCAAATCTTCAATGAGGTCTTGGCTGGGAGGAATCAATTGCTCAATGGCTTTAGACAGAGAAAGGAATAAGCATTTTTTTTTTTTTTTGGTTTATTATTTTTGTTTGTCCTATACACATTTTCTCTATATATAATAAAAGTTAGCTACTTTGTTCTCTCAAATATTGGGTTTTTGAGTCTTAGTTTTGTTTATTTTTCAACCAGAAGAAAACTTTGTACTCCAATTAGAAGTTGGCAAAAATTTATATAGTTTCTTATGTTCCTGCTGGATTGAGATCAAAACCTCTGTACATTATTTCTTTGTTGTCTAAGAGCTATGATATAAATGAGTATAAATCCGAATTTCGTAAAACTTGTAGAAAATTGAGAAAAAACAGTCGTGTCCGACACCAGGGGTGTGCTAGATACATAGTTATATACCCAAAACATAGATGACAAACAAGAATATTCCCATCAATTACCGTCCACGGGAGCTTGATTTGAGTGTCTCCAATGGAACCACAAGCAATACCCTGGTTCAAATGGAATCCCAAGTGGATTTCCTCCTACTTGTATGAGGTCCTTTTCTATGTTGCAGAGAACTTCTCCTACTTGAATGAGATCCTTTTCTTAATTTGATCCTTGATATTTTCATGCTATTCTATTCCAATTCAATCTTCTTCCTCCTCCTACTTTTAGTTTTTGAAATTACCCCCAAAATATATAATGAAAAAATCACTTTTTAAATGAACATGGAGTTGGAAGAAGGAAGTGATGAAGACTTAGAGGATGATGATTGAAATTACTCTGCCTTTTTCAAAACTAATAATGGATAGTCTTGCAATTGATATGTGTCTACTATGGAAGGCTGCTCACTTTTTTCTTTACCATGCTGGACTAAGCTGTTGAGATGTGAGTTTTTTCTTATATATTTGTCTACTAACTCTGCTAGAATTTGGATCTTGTGGATTTCTTGGGTGGCTACTTTGGTTGACTGAAGATGGAGTCTGTTATTTGGTGTGTTAGATAGTTAGTAGTTTGTGTTGGTATAATATGTGTTGTGTAGATCTCTCTTGTTTTACCTGATTTTATGATTGTATTTGTTTTTGTTAATGAAGTTTCATTGGAAAAAAGAAAATATAGATGAAAAACAAGCATAGTGAAAACAAAACCCTTGGGCATCATACAAGACATAAATGAGATAAGGAAAAGAAAAAAAGAAGAAGAAGAAGGTTTAATGTTGCAAAAGCAAAATAAAACTTCTCATTCCTGATGCATACTATAAAACAGCTACAGCATTTAATATCCACATCCACTTAATTGAAAACCAGCATGACTTACTAGAAACTCTTCTTCTCCATCACCTGATCTAGCTGCTAAAACAGAAAATATGTCCCCTGACCTGGTTCCAACCTCTTTGATGGACTAAAGCAACATTTCCAACAAAAAAAACATTAAACTATAAACTAAAAACTTTATCTAACTCCCTTCAAATCTGTTGACTAATTCTGAAAACATTTGCAGCTTAAAGCAGACCCATATGGCTCCCTGAATCGTTCGAGTGCATTTCATCCTCGGGGATCTTCCTTTTACGGTTAACATCGGAGGGCAACCTGGAAAACACACAAATTGTAAAAATAAGGCAAAATTAGGTTAAGAAAAATAATGACAGAATATTTGTTTACAAGGTTTCTAAACTAAATAAAGAAATCAGATACTGCAAAAGTTGTAGGAGTTTTATGGCTTCTATTTAATCAAATCTAGGAAGCTAATGACATAAAAAGAATCATCTAGTTAATGATATACCCTAAATGCAATGTTGTGTCAGAATCTCCTTTCTCCATTGATGTTAAATCTGGACTGATTACATGATTGTTTAAAAGATGATTTTTCTTTTCTAATGGATAGTAATCAAGATAGGAAGGGACTTGGTATTCAGTTTGTGGGAATAGACACCGTAGTTCTTCAACCTACAAAGACAGTACGTAAAAATATATTAGCATTTTGACTCTCATAAAGGAGTTATTGTAGCAAACCGCACATGAAGAAGAAAAACTCTTGCCTGTTTACGCAATGTCTCATTTTCCAGCAAAGCTCGCTGTTCCTGAAAGAAACAGATTCAAATAGGGAATTATTCGTCATCAAAAATCAACCTTCTGATGATATCACTCTCTGTTTTTCGCAATAAACGATGACACAGCACACACAACCCTTCTTTTGATGAAAACTCTAATGGTACAATTATTTTTCATGAAAGCAATAAACTAAAGGAAGAATTCACATATTGCACACTTGGACTGCTCATATACATGGTTGAAAATCACTTAGCTTTAATGACTAACAAATCAAGGAACCTTTTGGCTTTTAGAGAATCTAACATGGAACTGGCTTTTGTTGTGTTGAAAACAGAACAGGTTCAAATACTCACTTGTTTTTCTCCTTTTCTTTTTGTCAAATGATTTTGTAATATAATTTAGAAGGTCTGGATTCAGTTTCATTTACAAATGTGTGAATAATGTAGTTATTTAAAAAAAAAAGTTTAAGCCTTCAATCTTAGTCAAAGAATTGTAGCTATAGACAATCCACACACCTGTACTCTTGATTTCTCTAGTTGCTCAATCAGTAATTGCTCCTGAAATGGTTAAACATCAAGCTAGTTTTAGTTGTCATGGATTATTTGAAGATATAATATCTCATCTGATAAATCTAAGGAAGAAAATAATGAAGAATTCTTAAAGCGGATACATAAAATCTATATTACCTTTCTCTCCTTTGCTGACAATAATCCTTCACTTAATTGATGTTCTAGTTGCTGCAATTCTTTCAAGCTCAAGCCAGTAAGGTCCTTGCCCAATAAACGTCTAGAGAGCAACACAGTATTATTACACATTATTAATATTAAAGATTAAGAAAAATCTGTATCCCAATAGCTAAAATATGCATACGATTGTTTCTGTTGTAGCTTTGCAATTTCATCTTTTAAAGCATCTACTTCCTTCGAATCTAGCTTCTGCAAAACACAGTAAGATGCGTCATAAACAGAGATGAAATTTCAAGGTAGCTAGCAAGGCCGTTCACTAATATGAAATTGATTTCATTTGAGTCACAACTTGATATATAGTAGCAATTTCATTTGAGTCGCAACTTGATATATTGTACCAATCCTCTAAACCAGATTATTTTATGTATAACAAATTAGTCTAATTCTCCATAAAACATTAAAAAAAAATTATGCAGATCATATATCATCGTATTACATCTACAAAGCTACATTCTAACCTACCAATACCATGGAAATGTGTAATTTCGCTATTAAAACTCTGATTCAAATCCATATCTTCAATGCTATATTTTTATTGTCAGCGGCACCACCAACATCAGTCAGAAATATCAGCATAATATTACAATAAGTAGGAGAGAGTAGCACTTCTTTTCCATCTCATAGAAAGTCCAAATAGTTTATTTTTTATGCGAGAGGAGTTCATTTGTATATATGAAATTTGCTTCAAGTCCTTAATTTTCCTTAGCCCAACAACATACATGTATGTTCATAGCAACAACTACAAGAAATATGAGAATAAGTACTGGACAAACTAGACAATCCTTGGACCTTAAGTGACGCGAACAGCTTATACAATAACAAGTTTTTCATGGTTAATTCTGAAAATAGTACCTCTTCTTTATATTCTATGATAGCAGTCTCTGGAGACTCTAGACATTTATTGTATCTTGCAAGTGTTCGCTTCATACTGCAAAACCAACAGGGTCAAGAAAGCAAGCATCAGTAGTTATCATGACACTGTTTAACACAAGCAAAGTTAAAATTGTTACAGCCTCCATTATTTTTTGTAAGTTATTCAGACAGTTGAAGTTTTACAATCAGCATGGATGAAGGTGACTATAATCTTATGGCAGCAGCCTCCCATAAACAAACTTCCTCAAAACTTGGTATGCTTCTCAGAGTTTAGTTATCGCATCTCATCATGATCCAAGGTAGCCTTGGCCCTTTGTAGGGTGTTTCTTACTATGCTTTTGCTTCCCCTCTATCTTATAAATGAACAATTTGTATCTCTAGTCTAGTCGTTAGCAACCAAGAATTCATTTTTCTCCGTTCATGATGTAAAGGTATGATACTCCTTTTAAGTGATACCGCACTGAAAACACATATTGAACTTGCCTCTGAGCCTTGAAATTATTGAAACAGCTTATCACTACTTTCTAGGGCTGACTTGCCCAAATGGAAGGTTGTATAGTCATTACAAATGATCAAATTAAGATTTAAACTATCCATACTCAAGGGAAGGCTGTCAAAGTCAAGCAACAGAACAAAAGTACCGCATGAAAATTGAAATGAACTGGAAAAAGAAAAAAGAAAAATAAAAGCTGTAAATTGCAAACACCAACAAACATAGCCAAACAGAAGTGCAACTATAAACAGATATGTGCAGAAAACACAAAAAACCAAATGTGAATGTCAAATAAATAAAAGTCATAAAAAGTTTGAACCGTCAAGAAAAACTTCAACATTAACCACAACATACTATAAAATGTTATAAAACATTCAGCTTTTCATTCTTATAATAAAATGAGCATCCATTAGTTGCTATAACAAAAGCTATATATGATATATGGAGAAATCAAAAGTAATTTGAAAACGAAATAAATAATCAAGAAAGGGGGTTAATAATTATAAACTCCACAAGTGAGAAGAGTACCAAAGGCAATGGAATATAAATCTTTGAAAACAAAAAGAAAACAGGTGTACCCAAAAAAGGAAGAGACTGAAACAGAGTAGGCCTAAAAGAACTAGGGAGATGTAACAGTAGCAGCATCAAAAACCCAAACGATTATCTTAAAGTTCCCAAATTTAAGAAGAATAAACCAACCAAACATCCAAACTCTCCTTAATGACAGAGTAATAACCACAGAGATATAAGATTAGATTGACATGCAAGAGTCTCAAAACGTCAAAAATACCAAATCTCCAAAAAAAAAACAGAGAGAGAGAAACTTACCCAGAACTCGAAAACTCAAAAAGTTTTCCAGTATTGGAGAAGATAATGACAGCAACTTCGGCATCACAAAGAACAGCCAATTCATGAGCTTTCTTGAGTAACCCAGCTCTTCTTTTTGAGAATGTGACTTGTCTGCTATTTGCATTCTCAATCTTCTTAATCTCAATCTTCCCCCTACCCATCTTTCAATCCCCACAAAAAATTAAACAATAAAAGATAAAAACCCACAATGCCCAATTGATCAAAATCAAAACCTAGAAAAATGAAGAAAGCCAAACGCACACAGATTTCAATTCAAAATCTTTCTGGGTTTTCTATATCTCTCAGAGAGAAGAGTGCATGTTCTCTCTAGCTCTTTTGGGTATCTTTTTTTCCTGCTAAACTGGGTAAGAGGTAGGGTTGTTAAATTTAGAAGGGGAAGAAGATAAAAGGGCGTGTGAGAGAGGGAGAGAGAAAGAAAGATTGCATTTTTTACCCCAAATGGCGAAAGCTCGGAAACGGCAAGCTTGCATGGCTCTGTATACTATTTAGAGTTGTGCATGACTCTTTTTTGCCACATTTATAGTGTTTTGTTGCTTATGGGGTTCTCTGATTGGGTCCCATTTTCCACCTTTTTCATAGTCGCTATGTATATTGGGTCCCACTTTTTGTATGTTTTCAAAAACCTAAAAACTCTTTCCTTTCTTTATTGCTTCAAATATAGTAATTTATTAATATTGCTACATATAGTAAACCTGTTGCCAAATTGGGAGAGATTGACAGTGGGCTATTTCCTGTTTATTTCTGTTTTAGGAGAAAGAGTCCAAACTTCTCTGTTACCACATTTAGAGCCTCTGTCCAATTGGGTCTTTTGCTGACCCTCTTGATTTTCAAATTTATATTATTATTATTTTCTTTTTTAATTTAGCTTCTTTTCACTCATAAGTTATAAGCATCCAATGGATATAATTAATTTTGTAAATTGAGATCTAGGGATCGCATAGGCATGTAGTATTGTGTTCATCCATTTATTTAATAAATGTAGCAAAATGTTTTAAATAGTAATAATAAGCATCTGTTAGACAAAGGACTAAAATTGTTGTGTAATGTTATATTGATAATGCTAGTTAATATGATTTTTTTCATAGCGTGATTACGTTTACGAGTACAATGAGCTTTGAGAAAATAAATAAAATTAAAAGTATAACTAACATTAGTGTCAATGACCTATTTATAATATAACCGTGTCAAAATTGTTTAATATCACTTTTTTTTTATTGATGCCATAAATTATCATCCATAATTCATGAGAAACAACTTCGGAGTTTACTCATTCCACCCTCTCTTGAAAAGAAGGGTGGATATTTATGCAACGTAAAATAGGGATGTAAAAATAATTTGTAAATATTATTCTAGATATTTAAATTAAATTTTATTGATAAATTTTATAAGTTTATTTTGATCGAAAACTATTCAATCTATTCAAATTTAAATCGAATTCGGATTAACAAATTTTATAACGTGTTATATCTGATTTATATCGAATTATTATTAAATATATATTTTACTTTATAATGTGTTATATTTAAATATTATACATACTATAATTATATTAGGTTATTATTTTAGCTGAAAAATAAATATAAATATTTATAATAATTTAACAATTTTACAGATATACTCTTTATCTTTTTGTTTTTTTAATTGTGATTACAAATAATAAATTTTGTTATAAAAAAATATCAATTTAAAATTAAAATTTATGTACGTCGTGTTTTATATATGACTATAATTTATAAATAAATTTTAATATCAATATACCTTATCTAAACCCAAAAATATAATATATTTAGATTCGGATTGGTTCAAAGTGATTTACATTATCGAATCGAATTCGGAATGAAAATCTTCACATCCATTCGAAACAAATTTAGGTTGGTTGAAAATACACAATTTCGATTCATCGCTCATCCCAGGATTAGTTAGCTAGTTGATATATGTGGTAGACATTTTTATATCCAGTTTTCTCATCTTTTCTTATTATATAAATGTGTGTATTATGCTATTGTTAATACAACATATTCATTTCTCGTAACTTTGAAAACTCAATTCTTTCTATGGTATCAGAACACGTAGATCATTTTGTCTCATTTTCTTGAAGTTTTTATGCATAACATTGAAGTTTGCTTCAATGGTAAACAAAAAAGATGCAACCTATCGAGATGTGCTTTCCACACCTTTAATTGTTTTAATTGTTCATGAAACTTCACAAGAAGCAACTTTTGGTTCATCTTTTCTATCAATTTTCTCGATGGTTCGGAGTCAATCAGTTATTCCACCAACTTTGATTTCACTATCATTAAAGTTAAATTAACATAATTATCTACTTTATAGAAAATATATTGCTTTTAGCTTATATGATCTTATTGATCCTATGAATTCTATTTCATCACAATTTTTCGATGCATTAAGAACTATTCCTAATCCAGCTTTTCTTTACTTCATTGGAAACTCATTAACTCATTTCTCAAAAATTGGCTCTATGTATCTGTCTCACTGTCTATGCAATTTTTTTTATGAGACAAGCTAATGCCAAAGATAAGTGGATTGCCTTAGAGTATTCTTTCTTTCTAGAATTCTGATCTATACTCTCAATTACAAATAATCCATAAGGATAATCTTTCTTCAATAGAATACATCAATCAAGCCAAAATTCGTGCAAATCATTTGATTGATGTTCGTGACCCTATATCATATGATGATCTAATCATGTATATTCTAAAAAGACTAGGTCTTAGTTACACTCATTTTCTTACTTTTATGAATATGTGTGAGACAAAGCCTACCTTAAATGTCTTTCATGATTATTTAGAGACATACAATTAAAAGATCACGATGCAATCTAGTAAAATTACAGACTCTAATTTTCAAACAAATTTTGCTTTAACAAAGGCATAATAATTTTTTTTTTTTGGAAAATCTTTCAATTCAAGTAACTCAAACAAGTCACTAGATCTATCCATGTAGTCTTTCACTTAATATGTTTAACAAAAGTTAAATGGTAGAGATAAAGATACTCAAATCAAACGAACTTCTCCTGATCATGATAATAGTAACAGTGGAAGAAAATAAAGACCTGCATGTCAAATTTACAATAAGGTTGGCCATAGTGAATTCTAAATACTATCTTAACATATATGGATAATAATAAAAATATATTTAATTTTAAATATATTTATATTATCGTTTACGTAATTATAATTTTAAAAATATACATATTTAAATATATTTTGATCACTATACATATATTATTTATTTTTTATAAATTATTTCATATATTATAAATATAAAACATAATTAAAATTGACATCGGCGCAACTTTCCTGGTAAGATTCTCATTATTAGTAGTATTTTTCTCAAATTTTTAACATTTCGCTCATCCACTGTAAATGTCTAGATTCATTTTTTTTATTTTCTATATAGCTACTTCTAAATACTTCTCTGTTTATAATAATATGCGTAAATTATAAAAATTATAAATTTATTTAGCTTATAGATTGTTTAGTTTCTTTGTTTTAAAAAAAGTATTTATAAGTTTTTTTATTATAAAAAAAGATATTATTTAAAAGATATCTCAGATAAAAAAAATTAACTTTTGGTTATTTTTTTTATGAAATATAACAAAATATATATATCATCTTATTAGAAGAGTGAATGCCCATCATATTCAGGTGCCTTACACCTGGCTTAATTAATAATATAATTTTATGTGTTTATTTAACATGTGATGTTTATTCTCAATTAAGATTTTAAGCTCATATTTTAAAAATAAATTATATTAAGTTCAAATTTTACGTTTAAATTTTATTTTTTTTTAATTTAAATCCAATAAAATTATACCAAATTTGTTAAATTTATTTTTTCATTTGTAATTTTTTTGTTGAAACATTTATTCTTAATTGTTTAATAAGTTTCATAACAATGGAGTACTGAATCCGCCACTTGTTTGATAAGTTTCGTAACAAAACATAAGTAATAATCATGAACGAGTTGCTGGGGAAGAAAGATCATATAAAGTGGTTTAATATGTTAATGAAATTTATTATATAATATATTAAATTTAAAAGTTAATTTTATCTAATATTATATTATTTTTAATGAAATGAGACAATTTTAATTAATATATTATATTTATCTATAATATACTTAAATAAAATAAGTAAAAATATAAAAAATATTATACATTAATATTTTTAATATGAATTTAATAAAAAATAATATAACATATATTTAAAGTTAAACACATTAAGTCTAATATCTAAATGAGATGAAATAAGATAAAAATAATATTTATAAAAAAATGAGAAGATAATATATTATGAATCTATTAAATACTAAATAAGATATGAAAGAGATCATAAATGATTTAAATTGTTAAATGATACCATAATTTTTTAATATTTTAAAAACATGTAATTATTTAAAGAGATAAAAAATTTAAGAAATAAAGGAATAAATTAAAAGAAGGAGATTGAAAAGATAAGAAGACACTTATCGTAAAGTTTGAGTTGTCAAAATAGTTAATTTTTTTATTAATGTTAAAAGTAAATTGGTAATAGTTTAAAAAGTAATAATGCATGGGTTACTTGTTTTAATCTGTATGTAACAAACATTAGGATATAATAATTAATAATTATACGAATTAGAAAAGGAAATTATATGTGAAATACGTCATATATTATATATCTAAGAACAAAGTCACTAAAATATGCTCTGAAATGCAATATGGGGGGGCCACATGATTGGTCTAGGATTATTTACGTATGAATTCTTTGACGGCGACGGCGAGTTCAAGGATCGTTATCTTTTATTTTATTTTATTTTTTTATATGTCGAAATCCGGAGGTCTCGAGTCAGAAATCTTGAGATAGAGATTCAATTACAAGACTGTCTAAAGATTAAAAGGCAAGATCCTTGCAAAAGACTCCATTTGAGGGTCCCGTCTTTACGTCTGTTGACGGAGTGTAGAATAATGGGTACTAATAATATTAAAATTATTCATATTATCACAAATAACTTACATTAATATATTATCAATGACATGTTTTTTCATATTTCAACCTCATGCTTTTTAATTTTTTACTAAATTATTAAAATATATTTTAAAAATAATACTAAAATAAAATTTAAATATTTATTATATTTACTATAGCTAAAAAATTAAAATCAAAATTAAGAAAAGAAACACATAAATATATAAAAAGCTCATTTAAAATAAAAATTAATCTAATTTTTTTGTTTTCATTTGCTACACACGTTTCTTCCTCTCTTTCTCTTTCTTGGCGTTAATTTTTTTTTTAAATATTTCTTTCTTTTTTTACATTGTTAAATTTTTATCTCATTTTGATATTTATTAATTAAATAATTTCTTAAGTTTAAAAAATATTTTTAAAATATTTGCAATGTCTTATAAAAATTAAAATTTACTTTTTGATATTATTAATATAATTAAAATATTTTTTTACCACATTTAAGAAATATAAAATGATGGAATAATTTAAAAAACTTAATAATGAATTAATTATAATCTAATCTAAGTACATGATACTTAAATATTAATTTTTAAAATTATATTTTATATTAAGTGATTAAATTACAATCAAAATACAAGTCTTTAATGAAAATAATAGTAAAATTTAATATAAAATTGTTTAAAAAAATCAATAATAATAATATTTTAATATATATTTTAATAAAATATTAAAATATTATTAATAAATATTAAAATAAAAATTTTATAAAAATTTTCATATTAATTGTCACTTTATTATATATAGTTAAAAATTCATATTTTAATTACTTTACAAAAAATAATAAAATTTTAATAGATTAATTATTAAAATGGTATAATTTATCCTTAAGTAGTATATTTTTCATAGCTAAATGATTAAATGACATGTTTTTTAATCTAACAAGTTAAATAACATAAATAATTTAATATAAAAGAATTTTGTAACATTTTTTATTTTAAATTACTTGTCATAATAATATTAATATAATAGAAATTAATATTTAATTCAAAATGAAAAATGAAAAGCACGCAAATTGTTATCCATATGTGTAATTTATGCTCATATGGGTAGATACTATAACTATTCAAAATGCCAATTTAATAAATTTTGTATATTGTAGCCGACTAATTACAAGGTCTTTCGAATTCGGATATAATTATCAAAAAAACAAAAAGTAAATGAATTTATATATTCTAACAAAATATATATGATCATTATGATTCTTGAGTTATTGTAGGAATCAAATGAATATTTTATATATTTTTATTAAATAATAAAAAATATATTATAATAATATTATTATATCTAATTGTATTATTTTTTCTTTCATTTAAAAATCTCATTATATTATTGGTTGGCTAAATATTATATTAAAAAATTATCTTTTATTATTAGTATAAATAAAATGTGATAATTTAGAATATAATGCAAGATTATTAATGCAACTAGTCTCTTTAAAAAATTGTTAGATACTATATTCTTAGTTGAAAAGTTTACTGAGAAACAGTAATATTATTAAATTTATATATATTTTTGTAAACATATTTTATATTTTATTATATATTATAATTATTTTGATAATTGAAAAAATAATATAATTTTTTAAATCATATTAATACATAGTAAAATCTAAATAAAATTAAATGAAAATATACAAGTAAAAGTCATCATATATAAATGATAATTAATTTAATAATAATAGTTGTTATTGTAACATGATAATTGGTAACAATATGTATTTTCAATTACTAATTCATTTAACGTAATTACTTAATCTTATTACTGTAGCCACAAAATAATACTTTGAATAAGAATATTAATGATTAGGTACAAATATTTACATTAGATATAAACATATTCATACAATAAATTAATTAATTACTCGAATTCATACATGTTTAATTTTAACATTCAAACATAAAAATAAACACATTAAAAATCAAGAATCAAAACTAAAATTTATTAACTTTAAATTAATTAAATCATAGTCTAAGACTTAGAACCACATTATTAGTTTATTTAAATTCTACAACAATCAAAATTATAATCAAAGAAACTAAATAAAATAAGAGTAAGAAATATTTATAAAAATCTTCTCCAAAAGTTTCCATATATATGCTCTTTGATATCTTTTGTTACTTAATGTAATTGTTGTGTTTTAATTACTTCTTAGATTATTTATTGTAAGTCTCGTTATACTCATGTCTGTATGTTAGCTTCCCGTATATAAAACATTGTGTTTATTTATTTTGTTTAGTGCATCTATCTTCTTCTATGTAATGTTAGTTACTACAAATCAATAATACACACATGTACATGGTTAGGTATTCTTTGCATACGAGCATGTTTACACACACCAAAAGAGTTGGTAGTCGTAATGTATATATTAGGTTGAGAGTTGTGGTTTTTAACGAGTGAGTGTGTGAGTGAGTGAGTCAATATTGTTGCTTATGTTTTTGGTTCATTTCATATGCAGATATTTTTGGATTTTACTCGACATTTTTTGAAAAGAAAAAATATGTTTTTAGCACCTCGTTAACAAGCTCGCCACCACATTTGGTAAGGTAACTATCGAGGTGGTTATCCGAGATCTATAAATACCTCTATTTCTTCTAATTTTCCATACAAAAAATATGTAATGAAGCTTTGTCAAATTGACATCTTGATTTTTTATTTTTGGATCACTAATACCCTGTGTATTGTTCGATATTAATGATTCGTGATTGTGTGAGCAGTGTGTCAATGAGTAGTTGTTCTTGTATAATTTTTCTTCTTATGTGAGAACCTCATTACGAGAGTGAGTTAAGTTAAATTTTTTGGACTCTCATATCTTGTACTATGTATCCCTTGATGGGTTGTAGTGGAATGTTAGTCCTACGATGATGATTGGTTGTTAGTGATTGATAGTGGCCGTTATGGTTCACATTATTGGTCTGTGATTTCTAATCATTCCACATTACATGGTGTTGGTTTTGGAGGTACTCGGGTTCGTATGTTAAACTAGGTCATTGCAAAAATAGCAAGCAAGAGCAATAATATGCAATTTGTGATTTGGACTCTTTCTTAGTAGTCATACAGTTTTCACACTGTGTGTTAGTGTAATATGACTTTTATTTGCATCTAAGTTTTGTGTGAGTCACTTTTAAATTTGTATTTGCTTACCATGTATGTGTATCATGTGTTAGACTTTTCATTATAGTTTGATATGCATGTTTATATGAATGCTTTGAAAGTACAATAACTATGTACCAAATATGTTCTCAAATATTAGGTCTTGAAATGATTGAAAATCATTTTACATTTTCAATATGTATGCATATATCACGTGTTGTGTGTTGATTTTCATGTATATATTTTGCTAGTTTGGACAGGAGTTTGTGAGGTAGACCGTCACTAGTGGGTTTACTACAGATTATTGTTTTCGTATTTGTTGAATGTTTTAGCCGTGTGTTAAATTAAGCATGTTGTTTTGTACTATTGCTGTGTAATTTACTTAATTCACGTTTGTGAGGTCACTAACCGAATTGATATAGAGCTACCCGAAAAGATTCTATAAGTTGACGTCTCCACCCCTCATCTATGATCCTGTTATTTATTTGAATTGGAAGAACAATTTATCTTCGTATAATTGTTACTACGTATGAGAATCTTCATTTATAGAAAGTAACTTCAAGCTTAATTTGTGTTGGATTATAATTTTTTTAATCCAAGTGTTAAGATTGAAAGTTTGTGATGCCGTTAGATTTGAGTACTAATTGGACTGTCTGATCGATCAAAACTTTTTTCGATTGATATAACCTTAAATGATTTTAAATTTGAAAGCATCAATCAATTCCTTTTTTGGATCGATCTAAACTTGTTTTTGTTGGTGTGTGTTGTGGTGCATGCTGCAACAGTGGTAGACACCAATGTTTAGTGGAGCAAAACATGAAGCAGACAATAATATTAGTGGAGCCATAAAACATGGATATGCAGCCATTAGGGTTATTGTTTAATTTTCGTTTTCCTTGTATACATATACCTAAACTCTTGTACATAAACAGAACAGAAATAATAATGAAATATACATGATAATTATTAGAGAAATACAATATTTGTCATGGTATCAGAGCAAGTTATTGTTGACTAATGGAATTACCTACTATGCTGATTTCTGTTCTACTACCATTTTTTATTTCTAATTTCTTATTCTAGTGTGGCTACTAATTGTGGCTACTGATTTTTGATTTCTGGTTTACATTTTTTCCTCGAAGTTGATTTCTGTTTTACTCGTTGAAATCGATCAGTTGCAATATTAAAAAATATACCATCAAGTAAAACAACAATATCAGTGTGCTCTAGAAGGGAATAAGTACAAAGAACATTGTTGTAAGGCTTAACCACAGAGGTTGAAACCTTAGGGGATGGGTAGACAGTGAAGCCTCACCAGTGCTGCGACCATCTAGTATCCAGAGTCACCATTTATGCTCATAGTCAGTTTCGTCGTCGCAATCTCAACAAAACCCTTCAGAGAGCCATACTGATCTAGCTGCTCGTTGGAGCCATTGCAGCTTACCTGCGTTTCGGGTCTATCTTCTCGTTGGAGTCGTCGTAGTTGCCCAACGTTGCTTACTCGTTGGGGCTAGTGCAGTCTCTCTACGTACCAGTCTAGCTACCGTCATGGAGAAACTTGGAACGAAGCAGAAGAAGAATGCCGCTTCATAGAGACGGAGACGGAGGACCAGGTAGAGGGCTGACTTCGGCTGGATGCTGTAGTCGGCTAAGGTTCTTCTATCAGAAGAAGAAAGGCGCCGCTCTGCGCAAAGAATGCACCACAGAGGGCAACATGAAGAAGGCGTTGTAGAGGGTAGTATGAAGAAAGCATGCAGAGGGCTGCGCAAATGGAAAAGAAAATGAGTTAGGGTTACGAAATGTTCTATATATAGTGTACGAAGTGTAAAAAAAACAAAAAAAATGAAAAAAAGGAAGATTTTTTTTAGATTTCATGGCAGAATCTAGAGATTTAACCACAAATTTCATATTGAAAGATTTGACAACAAAAATGACGAAAGTTCTAACTAGAGCTCAGATCACCTCACAACCTCCGTTAACTGAAGCGTCGACTACTCCCATTAGTATCAAGTTGGGAGGATCCAACTATGCCTTGTGGTTCCAGGTGGTGGAGATGTATATCTTTGGCAAAGACAAACTGGGATATATTAATGTGGATTTTCCTCAACCTGTTGAAACCGACCTCTCATTCAGGAGATGACGTAATGAAAATGTCATTGTCAAATGATGGTTGATCAATTCGATGGACCCCTCCTTGATTGCAAATTTTATTCAATTCCCAACTGTAAAATAGGTTTGAGATTCTGTTGCTACCACCTACTATGATGGGACAGACATGTCTCAAGTGTATGATCTTCGCCTTCGAGTTACTCGTATGAAGCAGGCGGGTGGATCTAATTGAAAAATACAACAATGACCTTCAAGGGTTGTGGCGAGAAATTGATTTCCGTCGTCCTAATCCAATTGAGTGTGCGACTAACATACAAAAATACAACTCCATTGTATAGGAAGATCAAGTGTATACCTTTCTCGATGGACTTGATGACAAATTAGATAAAACTCGAAGTGATGTGCTTCAAATCAATCCAATCCCTACGGTGGAACAAGTCTATGGATTCATCCATAGGGAAGAGGTCCGAAAGACTATGATGATCACTAGTGCAGATACGACACCCAGAACAGTTATGGATTTCAAAGGGATCAAGGGACACCATAATCCATTGCCACCCAAACCAGGAACCTTTTTGGGTAGCAAGATATCCACGGGAAATCCACCATCTATTGTGGAAACTCCAAACACACTCGTGAAAAACTACTTCAAACTACATGGGTATCCAGAATGGTGGAATGATCTTCAAGCACGGAAGAAACGGGAAACCACTGGGCGAGCCGCTGTGGCTACAAATAATGCATCACTATCCCTTATTTCTTAGGCCGAATCTTCCCAAGATCCAGGTATTTCAAGTAAAGCATTTCACATATCTACTCATAGTGATAATGAGGATTGGATTCTAGACTCTAGAGCTACAGATCATATGACATTTGACCCAAAAGATCTCTCTAATACAACCCAACCGAGACAGAGTCGTGTTTCCAATGCCAATGGGGTCACCTATCCAGTTACAGGGGCTAGAATAGTGACTTTATCTCCTTCATTATCATTATCTAATACATTACTTGTACCCTCTCTTTCAAACAGACTAATGTCTGTCAGTCAGGTCACTTCAGATCTTAACTGTGTAGTATTGATGTATTATACCTTTTGTCTTCTACAGGATATTCTCACCAAGAAGATCATTGGGCGTGGTACTAAGAGGGAAGGGTTATATTATGTGGATGACCTCAGTTCAGGAAGAGTCAATCACATGCAACACACTGTTGGTAACAAGGAACACTAGATTTGGTTATGTCATCGTTGATTTGGGCATCTATAATTCGGGTATTTAAAGCACCTACTCCCTAGTTTATTTTCAAATATCACACACTCAGATTTCAAGTGTGATACTTGTATCCTAGCAAAAATTCATAGGGCGTCTTATCCTATGAGCATGAATAAAAGTATGACTCATTTTGCTTTGGTACATTCTGATGTTTGGGGACCTTCCCCGGTCACTACGTTATCTGGTCATCGTTGGTTTGTTATTTTTGTTGATGATTGTACACGAATGACATGGCTTTACCTTCTCAAACATAAAGATGAAGTATTTTCTACATTTCACTTGTTTCACACCATGGTTCAGACACAATTTTTTGAAAAAATTAAGATTCTTAGGTCTGATAATTGAGGGGAGTATGTTAATCAACAATTCCGTACATACTTGGACAACCATGGTATTGTCCATGAAACCTCGTGTTCACAAACCCCACAACAGAATGGGACTACGGAGAGGAAGAATAAGCATATTTTAGAAACTGCTCGGGCCTTACTAATCGGTGCACATATGCCTAATAAATACTGGAATGATGCTGTTACTACAGCTGTGTATCTACTGAATCGTATGCCCACAAAAACCTTACAATTTCATACTTCATTAAAAGTGTTATCTAATCATGTTCCCTTGCCTACTATTTTGATGCTTCCGCCCCGATTTTTTGGATGTGTTGCTTTTGTCCATCTCCACAAAAATCAACGAACTAAGTTGGATCCATGTGCTATCCAATGTGTATTCTTGGGGTATGGCGTACAAAAAAAGGGCTACTGATGCTACGATCCGGTTACTAAAAAAACCTATATTACCATGGATATCACTTTCCTAAAATCTGAATGGTTTTCCCATCACTGGTATCCAATTACCCTCTTTAGGGGGAGAGTTATGGTGAAGAACAAAATTGGCTTGATGTTGAAATATTAGATACTAGTAACAATCCATCATACTCGGATCATGCCAACAATATGGAGGAGCCAGTACTTAGACCCAAACTTGAACTTCCAAGAACTGAAGTTGAAGTAGTAACTGAATCTCCAGAAGATGAAGTGGTTGATACACCCCTCCACTCTCTAGTACCCAATGATCCTCCTGCTGAGAATACTCCCGAGGTAAGCTATCCTATCACACCTTTACAAACTAACGCTATAGATACATCTGTTGGTTATGTTCTACCTTTCAGACACAATCGAGGCAAACCTCCAAATCGATATTCCCCAGAAAGAGAAAAACGAAAATCCAAGTATCCAATAGCCAATTATGTATCTACTCAAGGGTTATCAGAACCTATCAAGGTGTTTGCACAAACACTATCCTCATGTCAAATTCCAAGTAGTGTTGAAGAAGCCTTATCTGATCCAAGATGGGCTCAAGCTATAAAACAAGAATTTGAGGCATTGTAGAAGAATAACACATGTGTGTTAAGCAAGTTGCCTCAAGGGAGGAAGATGGTAGGATGCAAGTGGATTTTCTCTATTAAGTATAAAGTAGATGAGTTAGTTGATCGATACAAGGCGATGCTAATAGCAAAAAGATATACACAAAAACATGGGATAAATTATCAAGAAACCTTCTCACCTGTGGCTAAACTAAAAACTGTGAGAGTTTTGTTATCTCTTGCAGCAAATTTAGATTGGCCATTGCACTAACTTGATGTGAAGAATGCCTTCCTTCATGGTGACCTTGAAAAAGAGATTTACATGGATATCCCACCAGGATATATTGTTACATCAGGAAAAGAAACTACATGTAGATTACAACGAGCATTGTATGGACTAAAACAATCACCTCGAGCATGGTTTGGCAGATTGAGTTCAACAATAAGAAAATATGGGTTTCAACAAAGCAACTCTAACCACACTCTTTTCCTAAAACACCGATTGAGAAAAATAACAGCGCTTATAGTCTATATAGACGACATGATCATTACAGGGGATGATAAAGAAGAAATCTCTAGGCTTCAAGAACAACCGTCAAATGAGTTTGAAATGAAGGACTTGGGAGGGCTCAAATACTTCTTAGGCATTGAGGTAACAAGATCATCAAAACAAGGTATATGTCTTTCCCAAAGGAAATATACTCTATACCTACTGGTAGAGGCATGATTACTAGATTGTAAACCTGGTGATATTCCGATGGTCCAAAATCATAAACTTGGAGAATATGTGGACCAAGTACCAGTAGATAAACAGAGATATCAATGGTTAGTAGGTAAACTCATATACTTATCTCATACTCGACCTGATATTGCTTATGTTGTGAGTGTTGTGAGTCAGTTTATGCACTACCCAAGTGAAGACCATATGGATGCCGTCATGCGAATACTCCGTTATTTAAAATCCTCACCTGGGAAAGGACTTATGTTTTCAAAAAATGGTCAATTGGAAGTCATTGGATATACAGATTCAGACTGGGTAGGGAATATGAAGGATAAGAAATCTACTGCTGGGTACTTTACTTTTGTGGGGGGCAATCTTGTTACATAGAGGAGCAAGAAGCAAAAGGTAGTTGCCTTATCTAGTGCTGAAGTTGAATTTCGAAGAATGATCAAGAAAATATGTGAGCTTCTTTGGTTGAAAAAACTTCTAACTGAGATTGGTGTTGCTCCTAACTCTAAAATGAGCTTATTTTGTGATAACAAAGCAACTATTGTCATCTCTCACAATCCAGTTCAACATGATCGCACGAAACACGTTGAAGATCAGAATTTCATCAAATAGAATCTTGAAGAAAAAGATTATTAAGTTTCCATTTGTTAAATCAGAAGATCAATTGAGTAATATACTCACAAAATCTGTGTCTGCAAAGAACTTTTACAACTCACTTGATAAGTTGGGCATAAGAGACATATATGCACCAACTTGAGGGAGAGTGTTGATGTGTATTGTGGTGAATGCTGCAACAGTGGCAAACATCAATGCTTAGTGGAGCAAAACATGGAGTAAACAATAATATTAGTAGAGCTATAAAACATGGATGCGCATCAATTAAGATTATTGTTTAATTTTCGTTTTCCTTGTATACATATACCTAAACTCTTGTACAGAAACATAACAGAAATAATAATGAAATATACATGATAATTATCAGAGAAACACAATATTTGTCAATTTTATATCCTTATCATAATTCGTTGTGTTGCTCATTTAATTCATTACGGAATAAACATTTATAATATATATAATTTATTATAAATAGGTGACAATTAATACCAATCACTAAATATTACTAGTGAAAATGAATAGAAATTTGTGTGTCATTATTCATCGTATTACCTTGTTAGTAGTGAAAGCGCAGCAGTGTCATCTGCAGAGGTAGACACGTGCACAATTTGTTCCAAGTGCTTATGCACCACGTGTTAACTAGGTAGCTTACCAAGCCCCGTGAAGTGTTGCATCGTACGGCACAAAATCCTAGCTAATTGCTGTAGCTAAAGCCGGCTTACAAATATAACTAGCTATATATATATATATATATTCGGCTTAATTAACACCTAGCTACTATCGCTCTGTTTTAATAACTAGTAATTACTTTATAGATAAAGCACCAAAACAAAGGACAAATGAGCAACACGACGCAGCAAACGAAGGCTAAAGAGGAAGTGAAAGAGAAGAAAGATGTTGATATTAATGATCAATATCATGAGAATAAAGATGATGAGCAGAAACCTCCTTTGCTAGCCTTAAACCACGTTTCAAGGCTGTGTAGAAATTTGAAGGATTCCATAAATTTCTATAACAAGATTTTGGGATTTATTTTGATTGAAAGGCCTCAAGTTTTTAACTTTGAAGGTGCTTGGTTGTTTAATTATGGTATTGGAATTCACTTGGTCCAGTCTAAGGATGAAGATAAGCTTCCTACTAAAGATCGTGATTTGGATCCCATGGACAACCATATTTCATTCCAGGTTCATTTTAATTTATAATGTTTCTATATATATATATATATTTACGTCACGGCGACACACACGATTGCCACCCATATTAGTAATAGAGAGTAATGTTAGATGATCGATACCAGTGACGAAGCAGTAGTACTACTAACATAGATATATATCAATTTAACCATTGATTAGATTCTTAAAAATGTTATCAAGCATTTTCCTTAGTAATAACATGACTTTTTTACTTAAATTTTTTATCAAGATTATATAATAAAATTAAAACAATATGATATATTATGATGCATGCAGTGTGAGGACATGGAGGCAATGGAGCAAAAGTTGAAGGAGTTTAATGTAGTGTACACGAAAAGAACAATGGAGAATGACGAGAAAGGAACAGCAATAGATCAGATATTTTTTGATGACCCAGATGGATTTATGATTGAGATCTGTAATTGTGAGAATCTGAAGCTGGTTCCTGCTGGTTCTCTTGGCGAAATCAAGCTTCCTTTTGATCGCCATAACCCACCTCTTGAGTTACACAACAAAAATAATTAACTTTCCTTTTATTAATTACTCTGGAAATTAATTAATGTATTTTATGTACGCTGTTCATCTTACTCTGATATATTCAGCAGCAAATGATACTTCGTAAGATTGCTTCTTTTTCCCCTGATGGATTGATGTGTACTTAATAATAAAGTAATTATGTTTTTCTTTCCGGTTTTTAATTTATGACATGCTGGTTTATTTTATTTTATTTTTCGGTTTTTTTTAATTATTTATGCAATAAAAGAAAACCCAAGTACCAAATACATAAATAGTATGAGTATTCATTTGCTTCTTATTTTTCACAGGCTCCTTTGTTTAAACTCTCTCGGACGTAGCCAATATGTGTACGTGCCTTTTTTTAATTATTAAAATACAATTAAAACTTAAAGTTTTAGCTTTATACTTTTTAAAAGTGTTTGAAAAATCTTCTTTTATAAAAATATATAAATAATAAACTTAGATGAGATACTATTTTTAATAAATTAATCTTTTGAATTAAAAAAATTTCTTAATGAACACACATATGTATTTACATTGTTGCTTTGCTAATTAATTATATATTTTTTAACTTAGCGCATGTGATTGTTTCTAATTCATTTTTTTAAAATTGTATTAATAATGAGAATTAGCTTTTCAAGTTAGTATTCGCAGTCTTCTATTATACTCAAATTCATTCTCAATAACCCTATTATTAATTCCCTTTTATTACTAAAATTATTTGTTATTATTTTACGTTTTAAAATTTAACAACAAATTAACAATTTATTCATTATGAATCAATTGTTAACCATTTTTTTTATATATTATAATACTTAATTATATTTTTATTATTATTTATATAATATTTAGTTTAATTATTTATTAATTTTTCCATTAATACTATTATGGATATTTTATTAAAAAATCTTATTTTTTAAATAAATTTTAAAATAAGAAGGTATATAATATTTTATAATTTTTTTATATTTATATAAAATATAATATAGTTTTCTAATATTTGAAAAAAAATATTACTACTGATAAATACAATTTTTATTTTATGTGAATTCAATTCAATATGTTTAACAAACTTGTTTTCTACTTATTTTAATTCTATAAAAGAGTTAATAAATAACATTAGATGTAATCATATTACACATTTTAATTTATCAAATTCATCAAAATTTTGATTTGATTTGATTTTCATTTTAGATTAATAAAACTTTACAGGTAGCCAATTAAAAAAGAATCACAAATAGTAGCATCTAGCATGCACTTCAAAATAAATAAAGATTAAAGGGCATTTTAAGTACGTGCAATATCTGACTTAAAGATACGGTTACAAATAGTTGAATAATATATTCACTTGTGAAAAAAAAGAGCATTTTGGATAATTACCAAAATTGTGTAATTTACTTTTTTACTTCTTTTCTTTATCTTAATAAAATATTAATGATGTTTTATGTTAAAAAATCAAAAACAACGTAAAATTTGTAAACCATGTCTACAATATTTATATGGCAGTACGATAATATTAAATATTAAATTTACATCATTAGTTATTCACACAATAAATGTAAGTTATGTTTTATCAGTTAAAACATTTATATAATTATACTATTTTTAATAGAATTTTATGTGATAAATATTCTAATAATTTTTAATGACTAATTTTTTTTGACAAAATCAACCGATTTTGTATTATATCAATTAAACATGAGTAGAAATTATCATACAAACAATTAAAATACATAAAATCAAATTTTACTAACTAATTTATTGTATATATATTATTTGAGGTTCTTTAATTAGCTTACTATATGTTACTTACCAACATATTTATGGTCTTCATCTTTATCATATTCTTATATATTAAGATCACACCAAATTGATCATCCAAGTTGTTATATGATCTAGAACTCTAGACTTATTATATCTTCATTTTCATCGTAACAATGAGATATAGTAGTTTGTTAGGTTGTATACTTGTATCATGCATGATACCAAACAACTATAATATAGATAAGAGATAATATAGATCCATTAAGATTGTTTATAATGTTTAATTAATGATAAAGAGTAATTATATCATTTTAATGATTTTTCTATCAATTAATTAAAAAAAATTAAAATATAAGTATTTAGTAAGATAAAATCAAACTTATTATGAAATTTTTTATTTTTAATATTTATTAATTGTTATTTTTTATTTTTTAATGTTCTATTATTTTTTTAAAAAATTAAAATATACATTTAATTAACCTTTTGTTTTAAGTTTATTATTGTTTATTTTTAAAAAAATATACATATTAAAATTTGTTTTTATTTTTATTAAAAAATTGTATTTTAATTATTTAACAGAAAATAATAATATTTGTAATAAAAAATTATTAAAATTATATAACTTATTCTTAATTATTAGTTTTTACGAAAATAAAAAATTAAATGATCATCTACTGAATTAATATAAATACATGTTAATATATTTTAGTAATCAATTTAAAGAATTAAATAAAAATAAAACTGAATATTTTTAAACACTTCAATTTCGAACGAAGGTGAGATACATGCTTAAATTTTTTGAGCGAATATTGTTCTGAATTCAAGTCTTAAAGTTTCATCTTTTGACTAAACGTTCTTCTACGTCTGATATTATGTTCTTCCCAACTTTGACAGCAAATTTCTCATCCTTCTCATATTTATGTGTCGTTTGTCTTATTGATTCACACCGCAGTACGCGGAAAATGATTTTGAGACAGCTATTATTTATAATAAATAATTTTATGTATAATATTCTAAATTTTTAAATCTTATAAATATATATATCATAATTTAAATATTAAAATACATGTATATAAAATTTAAATTTTTAAAATAAATTATATAATTTAAAATTTTAAAAGCGTATATATAAAAAAGTTCAAAAATCAGAATATATAATTTAAAAATTTAGTTAAAATTTACTACCAAAATCACAAAAATTACGCATACAAATACAATACACTCCCGATCAAACATCACACCGCGCACATAAAAATAAAATAGCGTCGCTCACGAGATAATACGTATAACATTTTCGTATTGATCTTTACACAGATCAGAAATTTACTTAGATCCAACCCTAGTTCATTTCCTGCAAAATCTTCATTTATCTCAGAACTTCTTATCCCTTCTGATCCAATTGCCCCTATCCGGCACATACACTTCTCTATCTGAGCCATAGATAAAAAGGTTGGGGCTTGAGAATTCGAAGCTTTGTTGGACATGGCGTGTTTAAAATGGGTAAATCGATCAGCCTCGGTGGCTTTTGCACCAGACGCGCCTTACATGGCGTCTGGGACGATGGCTGGGGCGGTGGATCTATCTTTCAGCTCCTCGGCAAATCTCGAGATCTTCAAGCTCGATTTCCAGTCAGAAGATCACAACCTCCCTATGATTGGTGAGTCTCCGAGTTCTGAGAGATTCAATCGTCTTTCATGGGCTAAGCCTACTGCTGCTGGCAGCGAGCAATTGGGGCTTGGTCTCATTGCCGGTGGGCTTGTCGACGGCAACATCGACATTTGGAACCCCCTCTCTATGATCCGGTAATTGGGGATACAAATTGTAGCTTTTTTTTGTTATGTTTTATTTGGGTCGGGAGCGAATTCAATTGATTTGATATTGATTTTGTGAGTGTTGGGGTTTTGCATGGATGATTGTGGTTTTGCCCATTGATTGTGTGTGTATTATCTTGTTGAAGTGCGAGAGTCTTGAAATGGAGATAATCTAACAAAGTTACAATACATTTGTATATTCTTCAAACTACTTTTCAAGAAATATATTTGTACTGTTGTGCATGAAAATTCCCATGTTCTACCTCTTCTTTCTGATGCCAACTTTAAATCATTTTGAGAATCCAGGTGCTATTTAATAGAAAAATGCTTGAAATTGCACTCTGTATTTTGTTTTAAGATTTGTGTAAATTATCTTTAAGATGTTTTAGTGGGTTTTCGACAGGCTTTATAAGTGCCCTAGGAATTGGAAAATTTAGTAATATTGAGTTTATGAAAGTACATATCCTTGATGGAAATCAGGAAAATTCGGATTTTTTATTTCTTATACGATTGGATAAATACTTTGTACATCTAGCATTGTGTGGAATTCTGTTACATCTTTAATGTGAGAAAATATTTCACTGCTGGGACAATTTTGGGTGTTAAGTTATGGTCATTATAGAATTAAAATTGCCTGTTGCTTGTACCAACAGTTTTTGTGTTGACTGTTTACTGTACTGGGAACGTGGTTGATATCAGATATTTTATACAATGTCTTTGCAAATGGCTGTTGGATCCTTATCTGCTTGAATTGCACTCATTCTATTTACATTTATACGTATAAGGTTGTGGTCTGTGATAATTACAACAGACTCCTATTACTTGTCTATCAATGTATTTGATCTGTGTAGGTGTCTCACGGCTTAATTCCTTTGTTAGCTGAAATATTAACACTATTAGTTTTCACTGCTTAGTTTGTTTTTGATTGCCTTAACTTTTCAACATCTTTCAGTTCTGAGGCAAGTGAAAATTCTCTTGTTGGACACCTCTCACGGCATAAAGGACCTGTAAGATTCCCTCTTTTTTCTGTTGCATGTCTGCCTTTGATGTTGGGTATTACAAACTATGCATTCTTTAACTTTCTTCCCCCTAACCCCTCCCCCCCCCCCCCCTCTTTGCAAAATAAAAAGTAAAAATAGTAATAATAATAACAACAATAACTTTCTTTTCTCCCCTTGAATCACAGGTTCGTGGTCTTGAGTTCAATTCAATTACACCAAACTTACTTGCATCTGGTGCCGATGATGGTGAGATTTGCATTTGGGATTTGGCCAACCCTGCAGAGCCTTCTCATTTTCCACCACTCAAGGTTTGTAGTTGCTCCTTGCCCATGCTGTCTGAGATTTCATGGTTCATTTAAATGTTTTTTATTATAGTGCCTCAATACACACAAAAAAGAGAAAAGAAACGTAGCTCACATATGTTTAAATCATATCTTCTCTACCATGTCTCCATACAAGTGAGTTTTTGTTACATCATTTTTCCACCACACAGTATCACAAGAAAACCAAACCACCATCCAAAGGTGTGTTGTATCCATTTCTTGAATAACTTTTGTTTGTAAGTGTAAATTGTGTCCTAGCATGGAAGATACATTTGAAAGGAGTATTATTAGAGACAATTCCATCAGACTTTTTTTTTTGGGATTGAGAGTTCCATGACAAAAATTTATGTACACTTATTTTTATATTGTTCCTTTGGATGTCATACTATAAAAAAAATGCATGATAAGAATGATAAATACCATACACAAAACTCAAGAAGTGGTTTAAAATGGTAAGTAATATGTGGTAATGATGGAAAGTTAATTGAAGCCAAAAATAATTTGCCTTAAAATTTCTTGTAGATTTGCATATTGTTACTTTGGCATTTTTATCCAGTGCACTTGCTTTAGATTTACTTTGGTTTGTAAGTGCTTCTATTCACATATCTTCACGTGTAACAAGATGACTTTAATTGTTCACCTAGCTATGGTTAAATATTGTCATGCAGAGTAGTGGTTCCACTGCCCAGGGTGAGATTTCATTCTTATCTTGGAATAGCAAGGTCCAACATATATTAGCATCCACCTCATATAATGGAGCAACGGGTGAGGAAGTATTTTCAACTAGTTGATGGCTGTTAAATTTGCTTGGTCTTGTTAATTATTATTTTTGTGTTTTCCAGTGGTTTGGGACCTAAAGAAGCAAAAACCAGTAATAAGGTATTCTTTTTTTTAGGTGAAGTTGTAGTTTCATATCTTTGCATCACTGTCTATTCAATGAGTTGGAGTTGCTCCATTAATTTGAATGACTTTTTTGAACTTCCAGCTTCTCGGACTCCATTAGGAAGCGGTGCTCCGTTTTGCAGTGGAATCCTGACATTGCCACCCAACTTGTGGTTGCGTCTGATGAAGACAGTTCACCTTCTCTCAAGGTAATGGCTTTGCTGATTTTTCTCCGAGCTTTTGATTT
Source organism: Hippophae tibetana (assembly GCA_037013495.1). Taxonomy (NCBI): domain Eukaryota; kingdom Viridiplantae; phylum Streptophyta; class Magnoliopsida; order Rosales; family Elaeagnaceae; genus Hippophae; species Hippophae tibetana. Next base: position 2,626,954 of record CM072812.1, read on the forward strand.
TTTTATGTGTGCATTAATTTTTTGCTTCATTTCATGCAGCTTTGGGACATGCGGAATATTATGACACCAGTTCGAGATTTTGTGGGGCACACTAAAGGTAAAAGAAACTTGACAAAACTTTTCATACCTGAGGACACTTGTGATGCTGTTTTAGGAATTCCACTTGCATGAGTATTGTTTACTCCGAAGAGCTTATAGTTTTTTGTGTGCTAGAAGTATTATACACAATTTGTTAAGACAATTACTTTTCATCCAAAAAACTTAAGATAATGGGAGTTGAGCCGACATGTCATTTATACCTTTGCTGGTATATTGCCCCTATTAAGTGTGCGCTCTATGTATTTTGTTGGGCCCATTAGTTGGAATATTTTTATCAGTGCAGAGGTTTGAATCAACGCTCCTTCCAGTTTGAGGTTCCTAATTTGACATAAAGAGCTCTGTATTGTTATACAATGCCATTCTCCACATTTATTTTCCTAGTGTTTCTTTTTCCTGTTGCAAAGTAGCAACATCATAATTGCCCAAAAATACATGAATCTTCTGCTCCTTATTATTGCTTTGATATAGCTGCTGTTGTTTCAAAGATGAATCATGGCAAGTTCAATATATAGTTGATTAAAGATTGTGATCAGAGCTATTGTGCTGGCCTTTTAAGATTTTGATGCAGAATGTTATCAGCAATAGGAAGTTTCATAGGAATTAGGAAAGTCAGTTGATTTAAAACAAATATTATAAACAGGAACAATCCCTTCTATATAAATGTCATTAGTTCTTATCAATATAACTTCCAAACTTTATCATCTTTCTAAGCATGAGCATTCAAAGGCTTTACTATTTCCCTATAGAAAATCTTGGCTCCAAAAAAACTATAATTACTGATTCACTTTGCATCAAATTTTTTCTTTTACTCTTCTTTTTTCTGGGGCTAGGATGGCTTTATAAATGTTATTAGTTCTTATCGTTGAACTTATTTTTCTTTCTCTTCCTTGATTATATTGGAAATGTATTGTTTTCCCATTTTATCTTTATTTAAAAGAAAAAACATTAAATTCATTTCAACAAATAAAAGGAAATAAAAGTTACAAATGCGGAGTTTTAGGCAAGTGATATACAAGCAAGATGGGATAAATAGACATCCCAAAAACCTAAACAACATTCTAAAAAGATGACGATTGTTGCAGTTTCCTGCCAAGTATAGATTCATTGCTGTATCTAAATAGGACATGCTTAAATTTTCTTTTGCTTTGCCTTTTCTATAACAGGTGTAATAGCAATGTCATGGTGTCCCATAGACAGCACCTATTTGCTTACATGTGCTAAGGATAATCGAACTATTTGCTGGGATACAGTCTCTGGAGAGGTAACACAATTTGGCCATCATTCCAGGAGAGAATATATATAATGTCTGCTGCTGACTCTTCTTCTGTTGGTCTTCTAGATTGTCTGTGAATTGCCAGAAAGCACCAATTGGAATTTTGATGTGCACTGGTACCCGAGGGTACCTGGAGTGATTTCAGCTTCCTCATTCGATGGGAAAATTGGCTTATATAACATCGAGGTACTTTATCTGCTGTTATTCAAGAATTATGACATTTTTTTAATCTAATATTTGTTACATATGAGTGAAGGATACTCTCATTTATTTTTGTTTTAAAAATAGTAGTATGCAATTTATATTAAAATAGTTATACGTAAACAAGGACTTTTTACAACTACATTTGCTCCTACATTGTTTTACATGTAATTCATCGTAGCGTCCATCCTGCTCGTAGTGCTATAATCCTACTTTTTAAAATTTTAAAATGTTGTTCGTACGAGCTTCATAATGTATTTACTCTCTTTGGTTTTGTTACAGGGTTGCAGTCGATATGGTGTTGGTGAGACTGATTTTGGTGCAGGTAGAGCTATTTGTATATCTCAGCATAGTTAAATCTCTGCATTGAACATTAGCTTTCTTTCTTTTCCTGTCTATTAAGATTTTAATTGGTTTGTAGCTCCAGTTACACTTCCATTTTTTACCATGCTTCACTTTAGATCATGACTTTTAAAAAATCAATATAATATGTGCTGTATACATAATGGCTTGCGGATCCTAGAAAGTGATTTATAGCTAACTAAGTTTATGTTGGATACTTATGGGAGTTACAACTTTTCCCAACGCACTGAATACACTTTACATGATTTATTTTTATTTTATTTTACTATTGATTAGTTTATTGAAAAGTGCTAAAATTAGGTATGCTGAAATAAAATTGAGTGGGGAGAAGAGGCACTAATATGGAATAAGATTAATTTTTACTCTTTGGGTCAATAGACAATTTTTGGTTCCCTTAATTGTCAACATGTCGTTTAACTCATTTAGCTGTTTTTATTTTTATTTTATTTTATTCTGGTAAAATTTCATTTTTACCCATCCTATGCAGGAACTCTGAGAGCCCCCAAATGGTACAAATGTCCAGTTGGTGTATCCTTTGGTTTTGGAGGCAAACTTGTCTCATTCCAATCTAAGCTGCCTAGTGCTGGTGCTTCACCGGGTTCTTCAGAGGTATGCTTGCTTTGTCTGTTCCTTGTTGTCTTTTGCAATGAAGAGTTTTTATATATTTTTTTCTTTCTTTGTCTAGGTTTTTGTACACAACTTGGTTACAGAACAAAGTTTGGTGACTCGCTCGTTGGAATTTGAAGCTGCTATTCAAAATGGAGAAAGGTCTTTGTTGAGGGATATATGTGATAAGAAATTGCAAGTGTCTGAGTATGTTGTTGATCCTTAAAAATAAGTTGTCAATGATCTTCTTTGAGTGAACATTTTTATGGCATTTCTTTCCTTGTTATCAAGCTATAGAGATTCATCATGTTTGTATCTGTTTTTGGTAATTGCTAGATCTGACGAAGACCGAGAAACATGGGGCTTGTTAAAAGTTATGTTTGAAGATGATGAGACTGCAAGGACAAAGCTCCTCTTACATCTTGGCTTCAGTGTACCTCATGAAGAAAAAGACGATGTTCAAGATGATCTGTCCAAAGAAGTAAATGCTCTTGGCCTTGGGGAAACAGCTGCAGATCAAGCAGGGTTTGGTGGTGATAAAGAAACAACCACGTTCCCTTCTGACAATGGGGAGGATTTCTTTAACAATCTCCCAAGTCCTAAAGCTGATACACCAATTTCATCTTCTGGAGATAATTTCAGTATTGATCATGCTGTTTCTAACACAGAGCAAATCAAACAAGATTCAGGAGGACTGGAGGAGAGTACTGACACCTCATTTGATGAATCTGTTCAACATGCTTTAGTTGTTGGAGACTATAAGGGGGCTGTTGCAAAGTGCATTTCTGCAAATAAAATGGCTGATGCTTTGGTTATTGCACATGCCGGTGGAGGTTCATTGTGGGAGAGCACACGGGATCAATACTTAAAGACAAGCCTCTCACCATACTTAAAGGTAGTGGATGTTTTCAATGCATAGCAGTTGACTGTGTTATCATCTCAATGGTCATTTCTCCATCCTAACTCCCTGGAACTTTTAGGTTGTTGGTGCTATGGTGAGCAATGATCTCTTGAGTCTTGTTAACACCAGACCCCTCAAGTTCTGGAAAGAAACACTTGCACTTCTTTGCAGCGTGAGTTCCTCAGCTCTTGATGTTGAAATAAATGTTTGGTGCCAGGGAATAAAAGTAATAAATAAATATTATAAAATGAGAGAATATACGTTTGGTGAATCATGATGAAAACTCATCAACAAGATTTCCATAGATGGTGTTTATATTCATAGTAATGCCTCCTTTATTACCTTCAAGAGACTGGTACTACATGGGCTTAGGCTTTCATTTATTCTAATTTGATTCTGATCCTTTTAATTACATGGAAAAATAAGTGAATAAATCTTCATTGTATGCTGCATTTCTTGCTGACTCACTTTATTTTCTTCATCATGAAAACAGTTTGCATCAAGAGAACAGTGGACCATACTGTGTGACACTCTTGCTTCCAAACTAATTGCTGCTGGTAACATGCTGGCTGCAACTATTTGTTACATATGCGCTGGAAATATTGATAAGACAGTAGAAATTTGGTCCATATGTCTGACAAGTGAGCGTGACAGAAAATCCTATATTGACCTTCTCCAGGTAATTTCTTTCTTTCTTTCTTTTCTTCCCCCCCCCCCCTTTTCCATTATTTGGTTTTGTTCCTTCATGGATTCTTGCCCTAGTTCTTGAATTTGTTCTTGTTACACTGTTTGGAAATGGTTGATGCATGAGTGTGTGGGTGCGTGCCAGACTCAATTCTTTCCCTTCTTTTTTAAACATATATCCGATTATTAGATCTACACGTCATCATGTATTTTTTTTGTATGTATATCCATACACAAGTAAGATTATTTTTGGAATGAACTTGTTAAAAAATATTTTTATTTTTGAAATAAAAAAACAGCAGAAGAAAATGACTAAATGGTGGATAAGAAGCAACATTCTCCTAGCAAAATTAAGAAAGTTGAAGCTCTTAAACTTGTTAGTTTTGGAAACCAAGAGAATAACACCGATGTTATTCTAGTGCAGTCTTTCGCAGGCATCGAACTTCTTTTCAGATTTATCTTTATTCCTTTCCAATTTCCTCTAGAAATCTCTAGTCGTCAAGCCCCCAAATAATATTTCCTCTTGTACTGAATAAAATAAACCCAAAACTCAGGATTTATTTTTCAAGTAAGTTTGATATGTAAATAGAGAGCTTTAAACAATTTTCTATTAATTATATAGCTGACAAGTTTTGTTTATTTGCTAGGACTTGATGGAGAAAACTATTGTCCTTGCCTTGGCATCTGGACAGAAACGATTTAGTGCATCTTTGTGCAAGCTTGTTGAGAAGTATGCTGAAATTTTAGCTAGCCAAGGTCTTCTGACAACAGCAATGGAGTATCTAAAACTTTTGGGTTCAGATGAATTGTCTCCAGAAATTATGATCTTGAAAGATCGTATTACGTTTTCTAGAGAATCTGGTATTTTTTTGCTTTTGGATGTCGTTAAGATGCTGAGCATTTGTTTTGGATTCAAATGAATTGTGTTCTTGATTGATGTACAATTTGTTAATATTATTTTATCCTTTATATTTTATAAGATGATAATTATGATTTCTTTTGGTGGTTATCTCCTTTAATTATTTGCTTATGTTGAGATATTTGGAAGCTTTCATAATCTCATAACTAGTGTATTTGAGTTTGATTATGACCTGTTGCCATGGTTGAAATATATTGACTGTTATGTTTTTTGATAAATGAAATCGGATTGAGAACAGCTACTATTAAATAAATGAAGGTTATGGGTGATTACCTGGCTATTTACAAATTTCTTGTTTTTTTGCAATATGCGATGCAACTTCATGATTTTTTTTTGGGCCGTAAGGTAGATGAACTGTGTATTGATTTATACAGAGATTGTTGCCAATTCCTTGGCTTTTGAAAGCGCTCCTCAGCCAAATGTACCTGTATATGCAGCCGATCAATCTAGTTATGGTGCAGTTGGGGCCAGTTCTTATTATCAGGTATTCTTATTGCATTAAATTTTCACAGTTTTCCTTCTCAATTGTTTCCTAGTTGCCAAATAATCCGCACTGTGAATTATCTATTTACTTTACCTTTCTGTATAGGAAACAGTACCATCACAGTTGCAGTCGAATATTCCTGGCAGTGCATATGATGAAAACTATCAGCAACCTATTGCATCTTCATATGGAAGAGGATATGGTGTTACATCTCCATACCAGCCTGCCACACAGCCCAATATGTTCGTTCCCTCGCAGGCTCCTCATGCTCCTCTGGTATTTTTATTTCTCTATCTGATTCTATCTTGGGAGTTACTTGGTATGTCTGAAACTAACCATTTGTTTAGGTTAACAAATTAGTCAAGTGCTTGTTACTAAGAATTTTCCTTTTCATCGTCTCACATGTGCTTAATTTATTGTATTGTTGCATCTCTTTATTTTTTTTGTTGCTTAGAGTTTTATACCTTGATTTTATTCCTGTGTTTTGGTATTAACTTGTCATGTCTATTATCAGTACTGAAATTATGGAAGTTCTCTTGGCATTATGTTTCGAGAAGTTTTGCATTTCTGATAATTTTTATTGTTATCAGAAGCTAGTTGTAGTGTCCGTTATTTTTCAGTTGTCACTTCTGTTTCATTTGAATCAACATCAGATTTTGCTAAAAAAACATGACTGCTTATTTGATTTGTGCTTTTAGGAGAAATTCTCTGCACCTCCTGTTTCCTCTCAGTCCATTGTGAGACCATTCATTCCTTCAACTCCTCCCACATTGAAAAATGTGGAGCAATATCAACAACCGACACTTGGTTCTCATTTGTATCCTGTCAGTATCTTTTTTTTGACGTTAATCAAATATGTTAATGGAGCTGTAACTGACACCTACAATCCGTATGTCTTTAGGGTAGCACAAACCATGCCTTTCAGCCAATGCCATCTATACATGGTCCAGCTGCCCCTCTTCCATCACAAGTTAATTCAGTTGCTGGCCACAAAATGCAGAATGTTGTAGCTCCACCTCAACCACAGCAATTTATGCCTGTTACTGGTTCAGGAGTTGTTCAGGGACAAGGTATCGGTGCTATGCAACCTCCTAGCACAACTCAACCAACACCAGCACAACCTTCCGTAATAGCTCCAGCTCCAGCTCCACTACCTACCATACACACAGTTGATACCTCGAATGTACCAGGTAATTGAACTTTATTTGTATTTCATAAAGCTGCTGCTTCATCTTGATGATCTGTCTTCTTTACTTTTTCATTTATCAGCATTTCAACAGAGCTTTTTGTAGTGTAGCCTTTCTACTTGAACAATTTATTAAATTAACTTCTCATTCAAGTTGAATAAAAGAAAGCTAGATGTTTCTTTTAACAAATTTTATAGAGGGGAGGGGGTGCCAAATTTCTGACACCCTTTAAATTTTATCGATCAGATTACACTAACTATTCGCAGCCCAATTTTGTTTTTTTGAACAATGAATAAACTATAGATCTTGGACCTTCGTTGTAAAACCAAGCTTGTGGTTATTAATAAACCATTTGGATTAGATTGAATTTGATAATCTTTTAATATATGCTGGTAATTTCAGATTGTCTTCAAATGCATATAGAAAAATGTTTCATTTTCTGAAGTCTTAACTCTTCTTTCATTTTTTAATTCTGGAAAAAAATCAGTTGTTTTTTAGTTCTGTTAATAAGTTTGTTAAATGGATTCTCCCCCGCCGGCGTTAGTAGTCAATTTGGTTCTGGGTTATGTTTGTTAGGATTGGAGCATTAATATCTTGTCCCACCTGAGGCCTTGGAGATAAGCCATGTTTGTTACTGCAATCATATTTTGTTGTCCCTGATTTTTTAGGTTTTAGCTTTCCTATTGTGTATGTGTAAAGAGAACATTGGTCTTTTTTACTTTGTATTGATAGTGGAGTGCAAGAGTACAATACGCATGTTCTGGTGGGATATGCATTGGTCTTCTTGATGACTTGACATTCAGTCACTTATCGCATCTGAGTAATCTTTTAAATTCTAGCAGTAGCTAGAACATTCTTAACGTACACACTTTTCAAGTTAATTCACTTGGAACTTTGAGTTTGATTTGGAAATTTCTGTTCTTCTTAAATAAGCTGGCCTTGATGTTGTGGATTTTGATTCAGCCCACCAAAAACCTGCCATTGCAACTTTGACAAGACTTTTCAATGAGACATCAGAAGCATTGGGAGGTGCAAGAGCAAATCCGGGTAAAAAGCGTGAAATAGAAGACAATTCAAGGAAGATTGGTGCATTATTTGCCAAGCTCAATGGCAGTGATATATCAAAAAATGCTGGTGATAAGCTCGTTCAGCTTTGCCAGGCGTTGGACCAAGGTGATTACGGATCTGCCTTGCAAATTCAGGTAGGTCAAAACTTTCATGTCTTATATGACTGAATTTTGGGTTGTGTTTATTCTTCTGTTTATATGTATGTTTTTCTCTCTGTACCTCTATCAGGTGCTTCTCACTACTAGTGATTGGGACGAATGTAACTTCTGGCTAGCTACTCTCAAGCGCATGATCAAGACCAGGCAAAATGTAAGACTATAAGTTCAAACTACACAAAATACTCTGGGATACAATACTGCTTTACACAAGTTTGATGTGTGGTTATCAACTGCAAACACCGATGGCTCGATTCTTATCTGTACACAAGGATGCCATTTCCAGATTGCAAGTGCAGGATTATCGCTCCATATTATGATTTTCATCGTTTCTTGACTTGCTTTCTATTTAAATGGCATTAAAAGGTAGTTTGAAAGCAGCTTCCAGTTGGTGAACATAGTTTCATGGCTTCAATGGATTGATTACTCTTTTCCTTTTAATTTGTACCATTAAGAATTAGCATCGATATATTAATATTTAATTTTGTTTCTTTTTGAAGAAAAAAATTCACAGTGAGCTGGTGTTCTTGTTCTTTTCTTAGTTCCTATAAGTTGTAGAATGGTTGTGGTTTATATTTACAAGAGAGTAATTTGAATAACACAAGGTTCGTTGAGACTGATTTGATTTCAGAGCGACGTTCTCTTGCTGTTTGGATTGCCATTAGGCTGTTCATGCATAATTCGATACTTTTAATGTACATACTGATTCATACAATTTACTACATCTATGTATTCAGTTTCAATTCAATCTGTAAAGTACCAATGAGAATACTACGTAGCATTGTTTGGTAGAATGTAATGAAAATGGTAAAAAGAGTTGAACTCACAATTGCTTGATTGATTAGTAAAATTGAAAAAAAAAATAGGAAAATTATAAAATAATAATGCTCAAAAAATTTATACTAATGAAAATAACATTATTAAATGAGATTTAATTTGATGTTGTTTAATATTGAAAATATTTAAATGATTTTAATTTAATTTAAATATATTATATTCTTGAAAATAAATTAGCTAGAGGGGTGTTGGAACACTATAGCTCATAATTTACTTGATTATTTAGTTGCTTTTTATCAATTAACTTAAAATATTTGTATCTGAAATATGTTCACTCCCTGTTTTGAGTAGGCAACTCCTGCATACTTTCATATTAGGAAAAAAAATGTATATATATTATTTTTTAAAAAAAATATAATGCTCAAAATGATGTAGAATTAAAAATAAAAGTGTCTTATAAATCATGAAAAAAATGAGAGTTTAATAGGAAAATAATGAAATAGCATTTTAAGGAATTTTTGAGAGGTGTTGAAGTAATAGCTTAATAAGGTTATTCTTACTCTTTTTCTTTCTCTTCTATATATTCTCTTATTATATAGATCATAAACCAATATGATTATAATAAGATTTCATCTCAATCATTTTAAATTTAAATTAGAATCCAATTTTTGTATATAAAGTGATTTATTTAGTAGACGGTTTTAAGTCATAGATTTAAATAACATAAATATCACTTGGTATAAAGAAACTGTGTGTGGATTATGGTGACTTAATGATTAATTAATCTATTTATCTATGTTATATTTTATTATATATAAATTCTAAATTATATTGTGGAAGAAAATGTCTTTACATTTTGAGATTATGACATGTATTTATTTTTATATTTTATTTTAAGCTTTTGGAAAAAAATTAAGACAAATATTTTAAAACATTTTGAAATTAAGATTCGTTTATATGTGTATGCTTTTTGATTGTGGAATTTTTATGATAATAAATATATTCAGTCAACATAAACATAAACATTTATAATTATAATTATTTTTTATTTATTTATCATTTTAACATAAATTTTAAATAATATTATAAATAGTAGAAAGGGTGCTTAATTAATAATGTAAAAAGAAATAAATTAAATTACATTAACATTAGTTACCACATCAGCGGTGCAATAAAACTAGGTAGAAACTGACTTGTAGGAAAGACATTCCTGAAATTAGGAAAAGAGTAATGATAGTAAATATGTAATGGATACTTTTCAGGGCTGAGTAAATAGTTTAATTAAAATATTTAAATTAAAAATTAAGATTAATTTAGGCATGATTTATAATTAATAATAAAATAGATAAAATATAGGTTAGTAATTAAAAAGTATATTTTAAGTAAGAAAAAATATTAACCTATCAATAATATATTTTTATTATTGTTAAATCATAAATCTTAAACCATAAACATTAAAATATAAACCAATTAAATTTAGAATTATTTTAATATTTCTATAATATATATATTTTAATTATTAAAGTTACTATTTTTGTTTTCTTCTTATTAAACATTATTTATGTCTTTTTTAACGTTACTCATAAATATCAATTAAATTGTAACTTTTATTTATTTAAATTTAAAAATTTAATTTTATCGGTAGAATTTGTATCAGATTTAAAAGAGTACAATATGTTATGATCAGATATTAAGGAAAACTGTTGTAATCGGATTACTTTTGTCCCATATTCTTAATTAAAATACATAAAATACATATATTTTAAGTTATTCTTACATTTTTCTATCAATTTTGATAATAATCTTTCTTTTCGTAATATTGTTTGTTTGAAATAATTAAAATTAAAAATAAAATAAATGAATTTAAGATTACGATAGAATAATTGCATGGAATATTATTTTTATAATATAACATCTCCTCAACCATTTTGTTTCTAGTTCTCTGATTCTTTTTCTCACTATTCTGAAAAATTATAATCTTTTTCTTTTATATTTTTTTCCATGTCTAATAGATTAATTATTATTTAACTTTATTTTAATAAATTTTATGAGAATTATTTTATAATTTTTTTCAATCCACGTAAACTTAGATTTAATACGTTTAAATCTAATTGAAGGTAACATTAAACCCATTTTTTATATTTTTGTTAAATTTTTTATTTGATATTATTATTTGAAATTGATTATAATCCAAAAGTTATATACAAATATTAAATTTCTATTAAAAATTTATTATATTATTAATTAAAAAAGTTAAGTTTAAATGAAAATTTGAAAATGTTAAAAAAAATTAACTCATTGGATTATTGATTTATTGTTATAATTTTTAAGATAATTTTAATATTTTTGATTTAAATATTATTATATATTTTTATTTTAAATTTATAAATTTATTTAAAACATATTTTGTTAATTACTATAATTTTTTCTTAAAAAATATTTATTATAAATTTATGATCATAATTTTATTACCAAAAACTTACGATTACATTACCTAACTTGTGACATCATTCGTGACGTCAAGTTAAAATTTTGAGAAATTATTAATTATTATTTAAATATTTAAATACGTAAAAATTTAATATTTTAAATTAATAAAATTTAAAATAAATTTAATTTTAAAAAAATAAACAAATATTCTATCGTCTAATAGTAATGAGAGGCTAATAAACGCGTCGGTGCCAGATAACAAAGTCAGATTCGGAAGGCTAGCAAGGGAAAGTCACTCATTTTTTTTCTCAAAAGTCACTCATCTAATAATACAAAATAAAATAAAATATCAATTATATAAATTACTATTACATTATTATTTATATAAGAATATATTGTTATTACTGTCTATTTAAATTGGAGTGGAATTATATAAAATATAGTTAAAATAAAAGAAATTTTCCTTTAAAATATAGCGAAAAGTTTAATTAATAATACTTTACTATATAAAAAAATTAATAATAAGGCATAAAAAAATAAAAAATAAAAAATAATAAAAGTACAACATATTATTACTATATTATGCCATGAGGAGATTCAGAGAAACTGCAATTGTGAAAAAGCAGAAACCCTAGGTATACATTTGTAGGCTACTAGTTTCATCCTCTTTTCCATGCAATTTCAGATCTTAGACCAAATGATCCTTTCTCATTCTCCGTGTAGACCAGGTGATTTATTCTTTTCGATCTTGTTTATATGATTTTTATTTTCTTATTTATTTCTGGAAATCACATGAAGTTTATATTCTTCTTTTAATTTATAATTTTTTTTTGTGTGTAGATAAGTATCGTTTATATCGTGATCGTTTTCACCCCAATTTTCTTGAATATTTTCGGGAAAAAAGGAAACAAAAAATTGTTGATTTTGATATTACATAAAAGTCCGTATTTGGAAGCAAATAATATATATGTCTCCGGTATCTGACATAGTTTCCCATTTTTTTTCCCGTGTCCGAATAATTAATTCCTTAATTTTTGACGACAATTTTCATTACTTATGTTTCTTATGAGTTGCTTTGTGGCTCTTGTGGTATGCTCGCGTCTGTTTGCCTAACCAGGAATTTTTTTTATAAGTAGTTTAAGTAACTTCCTTTTGAGGTGAATGAGTTTTTGTTTGTTTGATTGTTTATTCTTGTGTATATGTTTGTTTTGATGAGTAGTTTTTGGCTTGGGGTAAGGTTATGTTTCACTTCTGGTTATCCATAGAATTATTTTCTACTGCATCAGTACGTTTAAGCACCTATAAATTGTGTGAGTCTCTATAGAAAGGGGTTTTGAATAAATAGTTTCTTGCAAAGTTGAGACAGTTTTGTCTGTTTTCTTTTTGCAGGTAACCATCATCCATCGGAGCTGGTGAATGGAAAGAAGCTTTGAGGTTTTTAAGATTAACGTAACTTGATTTGGGTGAAATCAAACTATGGGCAACCCTTTTATACTGCAGCCTCATATTTGGAATAATCTCTGAATCTTTTGAAGTAATTGGTTATTGGTTTATTGCTGCTTAAGTAATCATATAAAGATCAAATTGTAAAAGCTTGAGAAATCTTTGCAGTCATGCCAGTATTTGCAAATGAAGAGGTTCTTTTTTTTTTCTTTTTTAAACTAGTACTTGATTTTTGTATTGTAGAGTTCTTATTTTCCAGGTATTGATTAATTGATCTTCTATTGGCAGAATGGGGTTAAACCAGTTATACTGCTTTCTAGTGATTATATTGCAGATATTCCTATTAAGAAAAGGAGGTTCCCCATAATAAGGACCCCTTCACCTCCACCTGAAGAAACTTCGGTGGAAAATTCATTACAAAAGGGACAATCTTCTGCATTTCTGTTGCCAACCTGTTCAAATGTTATTGCTGCGTCAAGTTCTTCTAAATTATCTGACCGAAACAAAAATCTTGAATCTGAAGTCGGAAGAGGAAGCTCTGATATTAAGATTGACCAAGCAGTCAAAGACAGTTCTAATTATGCTAAAGTTGAAGGACATTCTTCTCTATTATCTGACCGGAACAAAAATCCTGAATCTGAAGTTGGAAGAGGAAGCTCTGATATTAAGATTGACCAAGCAGTCAAAGACAATTCTAATTATGCTAAAGTTGAAGGACATTCTTCTAAATTATCTGACCAAAACAAAATTCCTAAATCTGAAGTCGGAATAGGAAGCTCTGATATTAAGATTGATGAAAAAGACAATTCCAATTATGCTAAAGTTGAAGGACCTAGCCTTCAGTCTGGGTGTTTGGATGGCAAGAGCACAAAAATGAAGCTCGAGTCAAATGAAAGTGTAGCACATCAGGTCATTTCTGAGAAGAGTAAGTTGAATATACTTTCAACTCCATCTCTTGCACTTAATCCAGGGAACAGTGATACAATAGACCAAAAAGCTAAAGTGAAGGTTAAAACAGAAATATCTGCACAACTGGAAAATGCTGAACCTTCTTTAACTTTTGATAGACATCTTGCTTCAGTTTTAGGAGGCGAAAGCAATGATAAGAATGATCAGAATCTGGACAGCTCAGAGCCCATCTCACTGAATTTTTCCTTAAGTGAAGTAAGAAACAGCATCGTCTGCAAAAAAGATGATAAGCTAAAATTTGATAGAAGTCATCAATGTGCTAGTCGAGTAAACTGGGATCTAAATACCACAATGGACGCTTGGGATGGTGGTCCTGTAAGTGATGCAGCTTCTGGTCTAATGTCTGTTGATAGGAATAAAACATCAAGGGGAACACTTAATATGAAGCCTAATATATGCTCAACTGGAATGGCTGGCGTTCCTTCTAATACAGACAAACATGCTACGGTTACCATACCATCAATGCCTTCTAGTCAGCAACATAAATCTGATGGCTCTGTCCATTTACATCTAATTTCATCTTGTCCTTGGCCCAGTAAGACCTATACACCTACTCCATCGTTAAAGGGGGACGAAGTTAAATTTTCTGGTAGTATACCAAGAGTGTCAGTGTCAGATAGGAATCTGAATGCAGCAGTTAATTTAGGAACTGTAAAATCAGAACCATCTGATGAGAGCAAAAGGCCGAATCCAAAGGGAGCTAATACCAATGACCTGAAACTATTAATTAGTAGACTAAAACAGGAGTTAGTTGAGCGATGCAGTCTTGAAATCCAACGGTCTAATACTTGTGCTAGACAATTAGCTGGCACCAGATCTATTAAACCCGAACCTCTTTTTGAAGGTAACAAGGATACAGTCAAATTGTCGGAGAAATCAACTCTTCAACTGAATAGTCAGTTGGTAGAACACCGAAACATTCTTGCTGGTGCTATAGCACCACCTGTAGTGTCTGATGATACTTGTTATGCTGAAAAAACTTCTTGCGGAACAGAATTGACTTTAAGGGATCATCCAGACCAGTCAAAACAGTATACTCAGACGAGTCAAGCTCAACATATTGTGAAGATGCCTATAAACCCTTGTGAAAACAGGCCCGTATGTTCAGACACAGATGCTAAACTATTAACGGTTGATGGTAAGGCAGATGCTGTGGCAGCGGTGAGCTATGGTGTTGATCATCCTGGTATATTGGATGTTACAAGCAATCCTGCAGTTTGTTCATCTGTAAATGGGGAAGGCTCTGTGAGCGACGAGGAAAAGATAAATTTATCTGGTGATATGCTTGAAGAAGATTCTTATGGTTCTGATTTTGAATCAGATGGCAGTCATGCTTTAGAAGATATGGCTGTTGATATGGAACATGATTGTTGTGATAATGATGATTATGAAGATGGTGAGGTCCGAGATCCACCTGAAGGCTCTACTATTCACGAATCAATGTCGGGGAAAGAGGAAGTGGATCAAATTGATAGTGGCAATTGTGATAATAAGAAGGTAGATTCTATGGTACTTGTTAGTGATGCTGACCCTAGTTCTGTCTATCTGAAGGAAAATAGCTTTGGAGCAGAGGATATTGCAGGAACTATTAACCAGGATGATAGAGGAATTTCTGATGCAGTTTGTACGGATGAATCTTATTTGGTATTTGGTAAAAATGTGTGCTTACCAGAATCATCTGCTGTTGAAAAGGAATCTAGTGTAGATGGATTGACAGGACTTGTCAAAATCACAGAACGGTCACTTGACAAATTGGGAAGCAACGATGTGAGGAATTGTCAAGAGACAGGGTTACATTCTGAGCTAAATAATAATGATTTTGAGGGTACTGCAGTGACCAATGGCCAGGAGACAGAAGCGATTTTTGGTAAAAGTGAGTTGGCACAAAATGAGGATCCACCTTTTCCCAAAGGATCAGCAGATGGTGACCATGCATTGAATGAAAGCAGTGGTGCCAGTCATCGTAGCCGGATCATAAATTTACCTCGTTCATCTACTTTCTCTTCGCCTGGTAAAGTTGGATCCATGTCAGGTAGGTGGTGGTCATCAAAAGTTGGAAGGGATAGATTGTATGATACCATAAATGATGTAGATAAAATACAATCTCAAGGGAGGTGATTATTCTGCGCTCCCTTCTAAATTCTATTTATTCTGATTTATTTCAAGAGTAATTATACAGTCATTTGATATGTCTTATCACTTTTTTCAGATATGACACATATTTCAATACTAATAACAAATTTTCAAGGGAAAGGTATCAGGATAGGTCGGCCAGAAACTCTAGAATAAACTTTACTCGCGGCAGAGGTAGGATTGGTAGACGAGACAATCGACGTGGTGATTGGGGATCTGACCGTCAGCGGTCACCTGGTTGTGGTCAGGGTACTCATCTGGTGAGAAGAATTCCAAGGAACATCAGCCCAGGTAGATGCAGTAGTGAAAAAGATTCTGAGGTGGTTGGACCAAGACGTAGGGAGAATTTCATTAGGGGTATTCCAGGTGGTACAATAGATCCTATGTTCCCGTGTACTCAACCATCGTATGAGGGGGAAGATGTTCGGTTTGACCCTGGAAATAGAATTTTCTCTGCTGTGCAGAGAAGGGGGCCTTCTCGATTTCGATCGAAATCACCAATAAGTTCTAGAAATCGCTCTCCTGGCCCATGGTCTTCTCCTAGAAGAAGATCCCCAGAGGTATTTGATTTACATTCAAATGTAATTCATCAAAGATCTCCACCACTTTGCAGGATGGAGCGAATGAGATCCCCTGATCGCCCTAGTTTCCCTGGTAATGGGGTGGTTAGAAGGCATGATTTGAGGGATATGGATTCTGGACAAGACCATAGACATCCAAGGTCTGCAAATCCTAGCAGAAGCCCTTCTGGACGAATTATAATCAGAAACAGGAGATTTGATACTATAGAAACTCAAGTTAGGCTCAATGGTGATGAATACTTTGGGGATGCAATACACTCTGGTCGGTTACATAAACTCAGTGGAGAAGGAATTTCTGATGACCGTAGGAGGTTTGGGGAGAGATGTGGACCTGTCCGTACTCTGAGGCCTCCATATGATGGTGAGAACTTTCATCTTAATCCAGAGGATGGCCCTAGGCCTTATAGGTTCTGTCCCAAGGATGATGTAGAGTTCCAACAGAGAGGCAATTTTCGGGATAGAGAGTTTGACAGAAGGATAAAAAATCGTCTTGGAAATGCACGTAGAAGAATGAGGAGCATTGAAGAAGAAGATGCAAATTATAGGCATGGTGGACAGGTTTGGCATGACGATGGGTTTGATGACATGTGTAGATTGAAGAGAAAAAGATATTGATTTTACCTATAGTAAACCAGCTGATATAGTTAGTCAATTTTCTTGCCAGTGGGGCTTTTATTTTTTAAGCTCAAAGTGCACTTAAGCTAGACGGACGGGGAATGCTTTGTTATCCATGGCAGATTGGTCTTCAATGTATACATAACTTGGTTTTAATATAATGATAGCTACAGTTTCATCAAGCGTTTCTTGATTCTGGTTTATGCGAGCAAGTTTATTTGCTGCCTTTGGAACTTGGTTGTTTCTGATAGATTGATATTTCTTTTCTGCACTACTCTTGGTTTTTGGCAATTACTGGATGGCATGGTTGGCTAACAATAATTTGAAAGATCTGATTGACTGGGTTAGGATTTATTCGTGCCTTTGATGGGGGGTGGAGAGGGAGAGAGCTGAGTTCATTTTCTTAAAGTGGATAGAGAGTATTTTCTGAGAATCTAAAGAAGTGGATTTGTAAAGAGAAAAATCATATCAGTGGTAGACTTTGGTCTTAAATCTTTGTTTTAACGACGTTCTGGATCGAGGCTTAAAAAGCCCATATTTTCTCTCCTTATAGGCACATTTATTTCTCACTAAGCTCATTATTACTTGGTTCTAAATGCTTGGACAGCAAAGCAGTAAGAATCAGACGACGTGGTCCTTGTGGAATTAGTTGAGAGCACACATACGTTCTAACTCTTGATTTTTGAGTAAAAATCCCCTATATGAATCAATATTATTTATTGAGATTTAAATATGCAAGTTACATTCACAATTCTAAGCTTTTAGATTTTTATAGGGTGGTAATGGTAATATTGGTAATTTGCTACAAAGAGTTCAATAATAATATTAGTAAAGTATAATTAATTATGATTATGACAGCATTTTGGAGATTAATTTTATTCGTTAATTAATTTAATTATAAAATAATTAAAGCTTAAAAGTAATTAATAATTTAAAAAATTAAAAGAAAAATCAAAAAATATAAAATTATATATTCTTATTTATTATAAGAATAATTTAACATTTAGATTTATCGGTTATAATTATTAATCTTTTTATTCTTATGCTTAATTATAGGGATAAAATATATAGTTTATATAATATTATTGTGACAGTAATAAAAGTAATTGTGATTATATTATTTATTAAATTTTATTTAAGAAAAAATTAAAATTTAATAACTATTCAACGTATATGCTAGTTATGTTGGGAATCTGGTTGGGTGTAAGATATAAAATTTGCAAGATATAATTTTACTAAAAATTAAATGTAGAAAGCACAATTGGATACCCATTTTCATAAAAATTTTCATTTACAGATCAGGGAACAAGAAGCACAAGGATTTATTTGACTGCTTTACTCAAAAACCGTTTTAAATAATTGTTTTTAAATTATAATTCAAAAATAATTTTTTATAATTTTTAAAAATAATAAGATGTGCTCAATATTTTAAAAAACTATTTTTAAAAACAAAAAAAAAAACATGATTTTATTATTGTTTGGCCAAATTATAATTTTTTTTCATTGTTGAATTTAGATTGTCTAAACTTTACGTAATTAATGTAACTAAAATAAAATTACAAGGAACACAACTTAACAATAGATGTCAAATTTATTCAGTTTAAAAAAAAATTATCTAGCTTCTACATGCATATTGTTGTCGAATTTGATAATGAAATGTTATTTATTTAAAATTTTACCTCACTTTTTTTTAATACTTTTATGATTATTTATACATCTTAATTAGATAAATTGAAAATATTTTTTTTATTTAAAATTTATTGAATTCGTTAAATATATAGAAGTAAAATGTTGATATAATTGTGAAAACTTTTAACGATGACTGACCACATTGTGACATCTAGGCTATTATGGGTGAATTTAGATATTCCTATCACCCAAGGCAAAATACAAAAATATGTTCTTTAAATAATTTCATAAAGAATTAAAATTATTAAAATAATAATATTTATTTATTTATATTTTCAAATTCTAATATGATAAAGTTATTTAAGAATAAATTATTTCATTTAATATTAACGTTAAATGTTAATTAATTAAGTCGTTTTTAAAGATTGAATTTTACATTAAGAAATTTTTACATTAAAATACTTGATAATAAATAAATACATAAAATATTAAATTGATGGAAAAAACTTAAATTAATAAATTGAAAAATAATTATAAATTTTTAATAATAAATAAAACATCTTTTTGTATCATATATTTATATAAAATAATAATAATATATTATAATTATTTTTGTTATTATAACGATAAAAATGTAAATATTTTAATTAATTATATAAATTGTTATTATTATTAAATAATTATAATAATTATAATTTGAAATGTAAAAATATTATAAATTTATTTATTTAATTTCAAAATGAAAAGGAAAAGCTGCAAAGGCAGTGCATTTAGTCAAACTATCAGACTAACAAAAATAAAAATCATAAAGTTACGCTCGATGCCCAATTATCCGTGTTTTTAATTTTTTCAAAAACAATAAAAGTATGTTTAAGTTATTTTTTTAAACATATTATTTTAAAATTAATAATCAAATATCGTAATTTACTTTTAAAAATATTTTATTTTTATTTTTAAATACATAAAACAGTTTTTAAGTTATTCTGCAAAACAGGCTTTATGCCTCGAACATTATTTGCTTTTCGTATAGGAAGGAAAAGTAAGCTTATGGTTATGTTAATAAGGTTCGTGTTGAACGAATATTCATATTAAAAAAAAACATGTATTTACGAAATAGCTATTAATATAATTTATTCATTTTCATTAAATAATTATTTACATTATTAAAATTTAATTTTTTTGATTAGTTTTAGATTTTTTATCGGAATAGAAAATATACTCACGATAAAAAGAAATAACCCAAGTTTATAAAATGAAGTGTTTTTAATAAAAATATCTTTCAGTATTTACAAATAAAATTTCAATTTCTAATATGTAAACATAATGACCCAAAAATGATTATTGATATAATTATTTCTGAATCGAATTATAAAATATGTATTTAAAATTTTTCAAAAATCATTATATTTTTAAGATTGAATTTTAACTACGGATAACGATTCAGAATAATTATTAAAAAATATCTAAAAAAATGTTTTTCAAAAGAATCTACCATACAAAAGATTCCCTAGTTTTTTATTTTTTTGCACATAGAGAAGTTTTGAAAGAATATATATAAAATAAAAAACCTATTTATCATAATTTTTATAATAAATCGAGCAGATATTCACGATTATATTTGATAATAAATTAACAACTATTATATAACGATTATATTGGACAAATAATTAAAAAAAAATAAGTGAGGTGTAAAGCCTTAAACCGTGTAAAACTGGTAAAGGAATATACTATTTGCTGCTAACTGTTAAAAGAAAGAGACAATAACTCATCTCTCTTGACTCTTGCACTCTTGTATTAGATGTGTTTTGGTTTTGAAATTGTTAAGTGAATTTCAACCATTTGCCCTCAAAATTCAAACTTAATAATAGAATATTAATAATAAATAAAATAAAACACTTGAAGGGAATAAAAGAGGATGTTTGGCCTCAACAATGACTCCAATGAGATGGAGTTACTTGGTGAATGTGTCTTCCATTTTCTTGAGCTATAACAAATCTTGTCTTGTCTTGTCTTGTCTGTTTCTGGGAAATGTGTAAAGATAGATGCTTTGAAATATTCAACACAACTTGTTCAAAATACACTTGCACTATTTCATTTAATCCGAAGCACCATGCCAATAGAAGAATTTTAAATTCTAGATTTAAATTTATTAATATTTTAATTTATATGTTATAAGTAACTCTCTTAATTTATTATAATAAATGTAACACGTTTTATATATATATATATATATACGTTAACAATATTGATTGAAAATTGATAACAAATGCTTTATTTTGACTAATGTTATTTATTATTATATATAAAAAATTGGTATAGTTGCTTAGAAGAACTACTTTTTGGTCCTCCCTTTTCTAAATGAATAACTATTGCAAATTTCATATTTTTATTTATTGAAACTTAACGCTGGATATCATGAATGTGATATAGAAAATAAAGATATTATTATAAATAATATCTCAAAGGTTGCTTAAATATTAAAGAAGTTCTAAATTTGAAAATAATATTAATAAATATTATTTGAAATATTTTCTTTTATATTAAAGAAATTAAATTAATAAAGTATTTAAAATAAATTAAAAAAAGCTATGTTTTAGGTAAAAATAAAATAAATTATTTATCTTTTCCAATCACTTACTGTTTCTCTCTCTTATTTATATGTCTATCAATCTCTCATTGTCTAATGTTTGTGTATTATTTTTAAATTGTATTTTATTTATAGTTAAATATGTATTTTATTTTTATTCATGAAATTATACTATTTTTCTAGATAATTATTTATTAAATTTAAGAATTCTTTCATATTAATTTATATTTCAAGATTGTTTATAAAGCAAATTAGTTAAAATATCTTTGATATTTGGGAGAGTTTATTGACATTTAAGAAAAGAAAGCAACCTTATGAATATGAGAATTAGTTCAAAAGTGCCTATCAGTTTTCACATAGAAGAATAAACCAATGACAAAGTAAACATTGTTTATGAAAAATATGTAATGATATGGTTTTAGATGGATAAAATATAATTTAAATAAATAAGAAAGAGAAAAATTAATATTATTAATAAAAATTATATTTTATAAACAATAATATCACAAAACCAACCGCTACTTTCCATACGGTCAAAAAGGTATTTCCAAGAAATCATAAAAAAGGAAACCACAATTTAACTTTTACTACTCTTCTGTGTCCCCTTTGTTAGAAGGAGTATTAATTTTATAATTATTAATTAAAATATTTTAACCTTATAATTTAAAAAATATTTTTTTTAATTTTTAAAATATGTACATTAACCTTAAAAAAAATACATATAAACTACGTAATTTTAAGTATTTAATTTTAAATTATGAAATTAAAATAATTAAATTTAAAGTAACAAGACTATAACGTTATTATCGTAAAAGTTACTAGATTTCTCCTCTTTACATTTTTTTTACTCCATTCGAGTTGAAAAAAAGAAAAAGTGGGAATCCAGTCATGATTTTAGGTGGGTGCTTGTTTTAAAATCACATTTTAGAAAGTTGTCTCAATCATAAAGAACATTAAAAAATAATTATATATATCAATAATACATGAGTGATTGAAGGAGATATGTTATGATTAAGTGGTTTAAAAGTTCACTTTATGGGTTAAAAAAAATACAGGA
Organism: Hippophae tibetana; assembly: GCA_037013495.1. Taxonomy (NCBI): domain Eukaryota; kingdom Viridiplantae; phylum Streptophyta; class Magnoliopsida; order Rosales; family Elaeagnaceae; genus Hippophae; species Hippophae tibetana. Next base: position 2,649,115 of record CM072812.1, read on the forward strand.
CATATGGGTTGTTCTTAAATTATAAGATTATTGCTTATGATGGAGAAGTTATGCTTATGTGAAATGTTGTTCGCCAACTATATAATAATTAATAAGCATGTGACATATTCCAACAAAAACATTCCCTAATAGAACTCTAGTTCTGAACAATCAATTTGTTAAGAAATAAATAAATAATATTTTTATTTACGTGGATATATTTAAAGATTTTACATAATAACAAATATTAATTAATAAATATTTAAATATTAATTAATAAATATTTAAATATTAAATAATTAATATATAATTATTTAGAATATTAATAACATTTTATAAATATGAATTTTGTAATTAATATTCATTTTAAATTTAAGCAACGAAAGACATATATGAATGTACTTTGGTTATATTTATTTAACTTTTCAAAACTTAAACCACTCAAAGAATACATGCATACATGATAATTTTCCAATCCAACAACATATGTAATTTTTGAGATGTATTGGATAGTGGATACAGATATAAAATGTGTTCTGTTTTGTACACATGTATATAGCAAAACCTGAAAATTTCGACAAACGCTTATACCATCTGTCCAAATAAGAAGTCATAATGTGAAATGTAGAAACAAGGAAATTTCCTATTTTATGAGTACCTTTTGAATTCTTGTCCTAAATTATTCTCCTTTACGGTTCAGAGTACACTTTTGACTTGGATAATTACAAAGATAATTTATGTACTGTACTCCTCATTAATTAGATTGCTTTTTCTCTAATTGAAGTTTCTGATAAGCATATCAACCCACAATTTTCCAGTGAAATTCTGGTACTTCCATGCTTTCCATTATTCCATTCAACAAAATTTTCAGCAGAAAAAAAAAATCTATTGCTGAATGTGAATCTGTCAGCATATGGAGATTGGAAGGGATAAGCATAACAGATTAAGAAGATAACTATGCAACTCATGAATGCGAATTAGATAGAAATGATCACTGAAGAGCATTTTTAACATATCTCAGCGATCCACAAAAACATGAAATGTAATACAAGTACTTCAATAAGCCTACAAAGGGGACATCAGCAATGTGCCCTGAAATTTTATCTATCTGAATGAACATGAAATTAACAATTAAAAGATCATTAAAAAACTTCAATTCTATGTTCATTTGCCCACAAATACTGAGCTAATAACAAATATAAATCCATCAATATAAAATTTGCAAGCAAGAGAAGCTTACAGGTCCAAGTATTGCTCCATTTTGAAATGCTTTTTCTCAAAAATTATGCAGCAAACTATATGTTATCATCATCTGTCTTCAGTACATATTTCTCTACCTTCACCATTACACTGATTTTGCCTCATGTCAAGGACATCTTTTTTATTACCACAAGTTTGATAATGATTTTTCCCACTGATGATATATCTTCCACTACCAAATCTAGAACTCAATACCCTTTTCCCGGATTTCAAATTAGGCTCAGTACCATCAGTCTCTGCCCGGAATTCAGATTCTCCATCAGCCATAAGCTCCATTAAGTTGCTACTGAACCCCAAATCAGAGTAAACTCTTCTCGAACCCATCATGGCTTGCCTAGCTAACCCCAAGTTCCCTCCTCCAACTCCCTCAACCCTATTCAAATAGGCACTCCTTGTATCCACTGGGCGCCCCACAGTCTCCACCATCAAACATGGATTATTGAAACCATTCCATGAATGGAGAGGAACCAATTTACTCAATCCAGTGAGCCACACGACCACATCTTTCATAGATGGCCTACGCTCCCTGCAAGACCTCACACACTTGGCTGCAATCAAAGCCAATTGCTTCCTCACAACAGGATCTTTGGGAGGTGAAATTCTGGGATCATAAACAGCCATTAGTTTCCCTTTCTTTATTAGAGGAATAGCCCAATCCACAATACAAGGTGGTGAATATCCAATATCAATGGCTTTTCTTCCACTTATTATCTCTAAAAATAAAATCCCATAACTAAAAACATCAAGTTTTGTGCTCAAATTATCCGGGGTCACATAGCAAGGGTCCAAATAACCAATAGTCCCAGCAGGGGGTGTAGACCTCAGCCTATAGTCATCAACATGGTATCGTAAAGCTAAACCAAAATCACTTAACCTAGCATTGTAATTACGATCGATTAAAACATTTGCAGACTTAATATCTCGATGAATTACAGGTGGGTTTGAAGAGTGAAGGGTATCAATTGCTTTTGCAGTCTGCAAAGCTAATCGAATTCTTCGACCCCAATTAGGGGGTCGAGCACTAGAATGAAGAACATCGTAAAGGTTACCATTGCTCATGAATTCAATCACCAAAAGCCTATCTTTTGAGTCATTAGTAAAGCCCACTAGGTTAACAAGTCTTGGGCTTTGAATCTTGGATAGGATCTCGATCTCGTTGTCAACTTCATTAGCAATCTCTGGTGCAGAAGAGGTTAGCCGAGGGGTTGAGATGTTACCTCGAGAAGGCCTCTTGACGGCAACAGGACGACCACGGAGGATGGCCTTATATACATAGCCATGGCTACCTTTACCCAACAGCTTTTGATCAGAAAATCCATTGGTGGCTGCTTCAAGGTCACTGTAGTCAAACTGTTGGATCTTCTGGGGCTTTTCTTGTGTGGGTAAAGTAGAGGTTTTGGTAGACCAAGTGATGGAATTGTGGGTGGAAATCGCAGATTCAGCTTTGCAAGAAAAATATCCCATCAAGTTCAAAATTTTATTGTGTTAATAGAGATGGGTACAGCTGAATCTGCGTAAGACGAAACTGTGATTGTTGATCATTTGATGTGATTCATTGTTCTACAGCAACAAGAAGAGGAGATACGATAATGGAGAGTTAAGTTGGCTAAGTTTATTATTTGAGACCTGCCTTGGTTTGGGTTTTGGAGATGTTTTTGGGATTAGGAAATGTCTCGCTGTTTATTGTGGCTTTTGTGTAGTGTCGGTACGGGAGATAGAGAGAGAAGGTGGGGGCAGTACTGCCTTGACAACCCAGCAAAGCACCAAACTTGGCATCCCAAGTTCTCAAACGAGGACTTGACCCTAAAAAAAGTTATGAGGAAATTTTACACTATATTTATTTCAAATCCATTGAGAAACTTCTATATTAAGTAAGTTTACGAATTACTTGAATAATTTTTTGATTAATTGATTTATATAAATATATTTACCTGTAAAATATTTTATTTTAAATAAATAATAATAATATCTTATTAAAATCATAAAAAAATATTCTGATTATAATTTCTTGTCACACCCCGGTAAAAAGTTGGCTACTTTTCCCGTAATTTTGCTCAATTTTTGATCACTTTTAATTCATATTTATCTCATGCAATAACACAAAAAAGGGGTGAAAATTTAAACAAATTATTTTATTTTACAAAGATGCTATCAAATAAACATATCAAAAATATTTTTTTATTATAACTTAATACATATATTAATTCACATAATATTATTTTCTTCTAACTTCAAACTTTAAAAATTAGAGTAATAATTAACATATCACTTAAATGATATTGTTAAATAAAAACATAGTTAATTAAATTTTGTTAGTCTATATTAGTTTTAACCTAAAAATATCTAATTATATTAAATAAAACGCTATTGTATACAAAAAATTTTACTCAATGAATAAAAATATTTTCTTGATGTTTCGTGTATGTTTATCTTTCTTTTTTGTTCTCTCTTAATATTCAAATTGTCACGATATCAAAATCATTACCATGGCTTCACTACCATTTTCTAACGCAATAGAAATGCCTAAAACCAATGCAGGTTTGGAGCATGTTCACCAAAACAACAATGGAGAATCTTTATCTTTACAAGTTGTAATTTTGTCAATTTATTATATTAACAACCAAAACAAGTCATAATTGTCTACGGTTTATAATCACTAATTGATAAATTTGCAACACAATCTACGAAACTTTTGAAGAAAAGTGTTTCCATACATAAGAGCAATGGAATTCCACGTGTTTGTGAACTATATGAAAAAAGTCTTAAGTATTGCTTTGAGATATGTGATTGATGTAATTTTATTTACATATATTTGTGTTTGTGAACTATATGAAGAAAGTCTTAAGTATTGCTTTGAGACATGTGATTGATGTAATTTTATTTACATATATTTGTGTTTGTGAACTATATGAAGAAAGTCTTAAGTATTGCTTTGAGATATGTGATTGATGTAATTTTATTTACATATATTTGTGCATCAATTTTTATATATTTATAATAAATTATTATTTTATATATATATTTTTATGTTTATTTTATATTATAAAGGCAGTATGAACAAAAAAAAGGCAAAAATATGTATTTAGAGCAAAAATAGAACACTTGATCCATCGAGCTTCAATTAAGATCGATCAAGAACTATCGAATAAAAAATATGAATCAACAAACTTGATATATCAAGAAAGTTTAGATCGATCGATGATAGATCGAGGAGTCACGGTAAAAATGGCAAGAATTGCAATATTGATAAAAAATGGTGTCAATAGATTGAGATGGGTTAGATCGATCGAGCTTCGATTGAATGCTCTTACGATAGAAATCAAAAAGTTAGATCAATCAAACAAGGATCTCGCTTGATCGATCGAGACATCCAATTAATACTTAAATATGACGTTTTTCAATACCAACTTTTAATACTTACAATTGGATAAAACAAATTTTAATCCTAATCAAAGTAGGTTATTATAGGTGTCTAAAAATTGAACCAAATCGAATTAAAACAACAAATTGGATCGAATGATTTTATAAATCAAATAGTCCAATCTGGTTTGTATTAATTAAAATCGTTTTTCAAATGTTTCGGTCTGGTTATTTCTCACTAGAGGTGTCCAAAAACCGGACCGAACTGGATTAAACCGAAATGAACAATTTTATATATCAAACGGTCATGTTCGATTTGTATTAATTAAAACCATTTTAAAACGATTCAGTCTGTTTAAATTTTTTTTCCCCAAAATCAGATTGGACCATGGACACCCCTATAGGCTATACACTATAAAACAAACCAATAAGTCATTAGAAAGAGACAATTGCAACAAGAAACAAGAGAGATCAAAGAGCACATCTAAGGTAACTTTTGAAGAGAATATTGAAGTTTGAAAATTTGGATTACATTGACTTCGTCATCTATTTTCCTTATCCTTTTCTTATTTCTTTTCTTTATAGTTTCCATGAAAATAATGTTGATTCATTTAGAATCTTTGTCTAGCTTAACTTATTATGTAATTGTGGGATGATTTGATTAATTTAATATCATGATAAATTTTAATATCAAATTGTTGATTCTTAATGTTACTTTATCTAATGTCTTACCTTCTAGAATATGCAAACTTAAGTATTTTTTACTACTAGAATTTTTCTTAAACCAACCTTAGTAAGAGATGCCTTAAAAATTCTTGAGGGAAAATCAACTATAAAGAGTGAATATGATTCCTTTGTAGCTAATAGGATATGGGATTTAGTTCCTCCTTTTATACGAAGCAAGATAATAAACAATAAGTGAGTTTTTAGAACAAATTTTAAGGCTAATAGGTTTTTGGATAAGTAAAAATCATAGGTGGTTGCTAAGTGGTATCAACCAAAGAGAATTGGTAGCTTATATTGAAACTTCTAGTCCAATTACAAAGCCTACAACTATCAAAGTTATTATTAGTTTGGTTCTATTTGAAATGTGGCCTATTAGATGTAAATACAGCTTTTTTTAAATGATAGTGTTCTTGAAGAAGTGTTTTAATAAGAAGAAAATGAAGATCTTCATCATCCACACTATTCAATCCATTTATGGGTTCAAGCAGGCACCTAGGGTATGGTATGTAAAGTTCAATAATTATAATTTTGATGCTTCTACGATAATTTATGACAAGGATGAAGATTTTATAATGCTATTGATCTATATATGTGGATGTCATGGTCATAACTAGTAACAATTCATAACTTCTTACCATGTTTAATTACAAGATTGAATTATGTTTTCTCACTCAAGTACTTAGGTGAACTTAGTTACTTTCTTAGTTTGGAAGTGATACACAAACAATGGTCTACATTTGAGGCAAAGCAAGGATATTTCAAATTTGTCAGACAAAGTTCAACTTAATGAATCTAGACCAAGTTCAACACTTATGATGACAAGCCAAACGTTAACTAAACAAAAAGATATTCTTTATCTAATGCTACACTCTATAATTGCCCTTCAATACTATACATTAACTCGTCCTGAGATTAGTTTCATGGTGAATAAGTTATGTCAATACTTGTAGGAACCTACTGAGATGCATTAGGTTATTGCAAATAGGTTGTCAAGGGAACATAAACACATGGAATCATATTATACATGTCTCATTCTTTAGCTCTTACATCATATATAGATGCTGACTAGGCATCTTATCATAATTATAAAAGGTCCATAAGAAGGTATTGTGTGTATCTTGATCATTCATTTCATGACATTTCATCAAACAAAAGATTGTTTCTCGTTTGTTGACTGAAGTTGAGTTCAAAGCTCCAGCTTATATAATATATGGAGTTTTATAGGTTCATAAATTTTTAATTGAATCAAAGATTACCCTAAATGATACACTTGTTATTTAATGTGATAATGTTAGTGCATGATTTTTGGCTAGACATTCTATTTTTATGCACAAATTAAATACATTAAGATTGATTTTCATTTTGTACGAAAAAAGATACTAATAGGTTTAATATAAGTGAAATATAACACAATACAAGAATAAATTACAAATATTATGACTAAAGTACTAATTAGCTCAAAATTTAATGAATTAACAATTAAACTCATAATCATTGAAATACCATGAATTTACGAGACTCTTACATGAAAATGGAGTTATATACCTTTGCTAGTTTGTTATACAAGCTATCAAGCCAATAGAATAATTGTAGCCTTGAAATATATTGTTGTGCTATGTAAAGCACTATTGTACACAACAATTTTTAGTCAATGCATAATAGTACTTTTTGGATGTTTTTTGTATACTTGTCTTGTTTTCTTCTTTACTCCTTCCTGAATACTCAAATTGTTTTACTCTTTATTTATTGTAAGTTAATTGTTTGAATTTTTCAGGTTAAATTGAAAGTAAATTTGAACAATTTTGTTCATTTTCTCTTTTTTTTTAAAGCTAAGGATTATATAAATTAAAGAACCAAAACATAAAATTAATAAAAATTAGACAATGATTGATATGTGTTGTTAAACCTTAGAAAATGAGAAAATAATATTATACTGTTTGTCCTTTGAATTGGGTGCATTTTATATTAGGTTTTTGGTTTATAAAAGTTAGGTTTATTCTACATAAATTTATCAATAATTTCAATATATTAATATGTAGTGGTAGATTTATAAAAGTTAGGTTTATTCTAATTTCAATTTATCAATAACCTTCTGCTACATACATTTCAATATATATTTTTCAATAATTTCAAACATCATGGTATGTAGTAGTAGATTTTAGCAAATGTATTAAGAGTTAGGCTAAAAGCTAATGAAACATATTTTCAATGATTTTAAATAGTAGGGCATTGTATTAATATGTTTTAGTGGATGTGTTTAGAATTAGCCCATAGAAGCTTTATGCAGTTGCAAAATGTGGTTGAACCATGCCAGTTTACTTTGTTTTTGTTTTTTCCTTTTCTTTCTTTCTTTCTAAGATTGTCCATTTTATTTAAACCTCCCACTAATACCATAACAGAATGTGACTTACCACTTTGAGTACACGCCTTTTCGTGTATCATGGGATAGGTTGTTTATTTAAATTTTTTTTCTTTATTTTTTAAATCATGTAAACGTCCTTAATATTCAAATGACTTCCCACAAATTTTTAATTTCTTAAAATTGTGTCATGCATTATATTAGGTGATCCAATTCGAGTGATTTTTCTGGTAGGGAATCCATTTCATGCTAATTGGGTGTGTTCCTATGTAATATTTATTTGCAATAAATAAAATATATTTTTATTTCAATACTTTGTCGTGTAGAACATTAAATATAATTGAGTTTTAAAAACATTAAGATATTTAAAACATTTTTCTTAACGAGCTAAAAGGTATCTCGAAACGGCACATATATAATGAATCTCACATAATTTATAACATTTATACTTGTATTGAAACCTCTCTTTATAATCAGTAGAAATATCTTTTTATTGTGCGAAAAAGTAAATTATGTAACACATTAAATAATTATTTACATTCTTAAGATGAATCAACCCTATCTATTAAGACTCAATTGCATTTCCAAAATAGGTGGAAAAAACAACTCGCACTGCACAGATCACTTATAACTGTAACGAAGAGTTCTACACCGTTGAAAAATATCAAAATATAACAATATTAGAGCATTCAGCTATACATTCTTGAAAAAATACTTTACAAATTATTCCTAAAATCCGAAAAAGGTAATAGCATTTGCCCATTGCAACAACTAAATTTTCACATTAAAAAGGCCTAGCATTTTCTCCAGTAATCACTAGGTTTAAGGCTAACCCTTTTTCTGCAGAAAATCAATAACAAATGGGGAGGGAAATTAGCAATTTCATAAAGGTATGGCTCTCAGTCTTCATATCTCTGTGTTATTGCTATAAAATTGGTAAATCAGTCTCTAAAGGTCCTCAGAGACTACTTTATATACTCCCAATTGTGGGTCTCTTTCTCTTTCTTCCCCTTAAGCTCTCTACCGTTCTCCATTGCTTGGCTTGCCAACTTCAAGCTCTTGCTTTTTGCTTTTGGTAAAGGTCCTTTGTCTTTTGATCCATCTGTCTCTCTTGGACGTTTTGTGGCTATTGCTTGCCTTCCAATCAAAGTCCAGCTGAGCCCATCTGCACAAAAATCAAATCAAAATGATCACAACAAAGAAAATCCATATCCCAAAATGCCAAAACAAGGCCTAGTATCCTTTCTAAATTATGCACTAAAGGATCTGTTATTGGCTATTATTCTGAAAATCTATGATTACAGTGAGTACATTCATGCAAAGATCTTGTGGATTTTATATTGCTGCCATATATATATATCTTCCTTGAGCTACAACTAGTAGTGATTGGAGCCTTGCTAGGTTTGGAGCTTGAACCACAGTTTAATGAACCATATCTCTCTACTTCAATACAAGATTTCTGGGGTAGAAGATGGAATCTCATAGTAACTAGCATCTTGAGACCCACTGTCTATGATCCTACCCGAAATTTCTTCAAAAGTATCGTTGGCCAAAAAGGGGCAGCATTCCCAGCTGTCTTAGCAACGTTCTTGGTGTCTGGTATAATGCATGAGCTTATTTTTTACTATTTAGGAAGGATGAAACCCACTTGGGAGGTCAGCTTGTTCTTCCTTCCCCATGGATGCTGTTTGATGGTAGAGGTTGTTTTGAAGGACTTTCTCAGAGGCAAATTCCAGTTTCCAAGGTTAATATCGCGGATTTTGACTATTGGGTTTGTGTTACTTACCTGCTTATGGCTGTTTATGCCTCCATTCCTTTGGTTTAATGCTGATGTTAGGATGCTGGAAGAGTACACATCATTGAGCTCCTTCCTGCAGAATATTAGTAGCAACTTTGTTCATCAAACATACATGTCATCCTCTAAATTGTCACCCATTGGATAATTTATTGCAAAGTTTTCTTAGTGGTTTGTTTTGATTCTTATGTGTCATAAAATTGTAATTTGAAATAATGCAACATATTGCAAGACAGACAGAGCACAAGTATAGAAAGGAATACCAAGTAAAAAAGAGAGGCAAAATATTAACAATTAGCTGCTCACAGTCAAATATGGTGACTGCATGTAAGGAGGGAGAGAGAGAGGAGGAGGTGGGGGGGGGGACACTACTAACCAGCCATACTCACCACCGGATGAAATTCTTGCAGATTTAGTCAAAAAGCATTGCACAGTTTCTCTATGTGTAATGAGGCAAACAATTAGAAGACAGAAGGTAGTTCAGCTCTCAAGTATGAATTAAGAAAAGAGAAAAAGAAGAAATAAAAACACAACCTCAGACCTGATTTGAACAGCAGAATCATTGATAAAAAGAGTAAGATTACAAGTCCTGGACTAATAAATAGCTACATAAATTGATGCTGAAACAAAAGCAAAATTTGAAGATACTACAGTGAATAAAATAATAAATTATAGGAGAAATTATTCATTGCTCTTGGAATATTCCAAACCAATAAAATTCAAGATTAGTATAACTTTTTTTTTTTTGAAAAAAAGAAATATCTAATAAAAGGTCGAGAGAGAAAACAATATGATTGGTGAATAGTACACTAGGAGTAATGAATAAAACCATGTATTACAAGTAGATACTTATCCTAGGCCATAGTAGGGATAATCCCCTGTGCAGCACTACTTTCTGCACTCTGTATCTTTCCTTCATATTGATGAATATGTTTCCACATAAAGCCATTTGCTATTTTTTATAATAGCTGTTTTCTATTAGATACAATTATAAAGTCACTTAAATTGGCAATAGCTCATTCCGAAAGTAAATCATAATCTTTGAGTTAAAGCCGACATTTGGAATAAGAGACAAATATCAATTGAATTCTTAAAAAGGGTAGCACGTGAATTGGTCCAAATCCATATGTGAAATAAACTGCCTATAGACATTGGTTTTGGACCAAGCTTAAGTAAATTACAGACATATAAAATAACTACAGCATAATTTCAGACAATACAACTGAAGAAAATTTGGTACCGGAATTTATGAATTAGCTGTTGCTGATTTGTGCATCAACTTGACTTGCTAATGTACTTGTTAGATTAAAATCGAAATAGAAGGTATACAGATCTTGTGGTCATTTCTATCAAGATGGATCCAAATGCCAATCAATTTCTAAGTGACTGCAATCGAATGAATCTTTAACTCTGTTTAAAGCTGCGTGCCTGTGTCTTAGCAATGCAAATGAGGATTCTTCTTCCTGCTTTAGCACATCATCGTTCTTCTTTTTGCGGGGCAACTTTCTTGAAAGATTCTTCCATTTTGATTCAAATTCACAAGCTACAAACAAGAAAAATATAGAAGGCCAAATAAGACCAAGTTTAAGACAAATAACAAATTTATTATCAAATTGATAGCTTTGAACCTCCTGCAACAAGATTGCAGACAAACACTTAAATAGGATGCGTACAAGTAAACTTTTGACATTTTTTAGATAACGGTTTTGCACTTTGACCTGCATCAGAAGCATAGTACAAAGATCTTAAATACTCATTACACTAGAGGTTATATTCATCCTTATTTAAATATTGCTAGAGGTTCGGACATTCTAGGGGGATTAGGAGTTCCCTACTAATAAATAAATTAAGATAAATTGAATCTTCAATAACCTAAGTACTCATGAAATCTCAAATATATTTGTTTGTTACTTAATTAAATCTTGTTAGTTTAACGATCATTTATCATAATATTATTTTTTATAATTAAAATATTGTTTCATAAATGAAAATCTTATTTTTTTAATCAAAATTTTTTTAATTTAACTTTAAAATTTTACAAATATATAATATATTTTAAAAGAAATTAAAAGAAAACGGGTAGAAGGAAATAGGTGGGAGGATAATCCCCACCCCATCCCAGAGGGCATTTCCCACCGGGGTCAAATTCGGGTTTCTCCACGGATATCAGTTCGTTCAGGGCAAATTGGCATCCTTAGATTGCATTATTACTCGCTCTTATAGTTCTATCAAGCAAGAAATCAAAATATAAATAGATGAGCAAGTGCTCTATAAATATGTAAAAACAATTACTAAAGGAAAACTATAATTCAATTTCAAAAGGGATAATGTTGATACCTAGCTAATACCCCTACACCCTCAAACCTCATTCAATTGGGACCATAAAGTAACAAAACTCGACTGAGTCTATGATGGTGTATTTCAAGCACATACCTTCATTTTGGTCTGCAAAAACCCCTATAAGACATGCACAAACCCAAGGCCTTCCAGCACGAGATGCCTTCGCACCACCTTTAAGCTCCCCATTATGTTGTTTCAAACTGCACAACATTTGTTAGTTGCAGAGCATTCGTTAGAATTAACAAAGAAGGAAACTTATAATATTATCACGAAAAAGATGAGCTGGATAATACATCTAGCTTAATAAGAATTTTCCCAAAAGAAATACTATTCCGCAGACAATTTTTCCCTCAAATCGCGAAAATTCATTCAACGTATCTACCCACATAAGCATTTAGCCGAAATTCACCAAAAAGATCAAGGAAGAGGGAAAAAGAAGAAGAACCCATATGACATACCGGCGAGAGAAATCAGTGGTGACGCCGACGTAGGTCTTGATAGGGGAATTGGTAGAAATGATGAGATAAACAAACCATGAGCTTTCTTTTACTTGTGATTTTCTCAGAGCTGATAATGATATTGATGACGATGGTTGTGTAGATGATGTTGAAGAGCTCGTGTTAAGTTTATAGAGCGACGGCTTTGTGGAGCGAAATGTGCTGGTAAGCTTTATCATCTTTTAAGACATTTTCACAGTCGTTTTTGAAGGGGCTAAATTCTTGTTTTTGAACTTCGGCTTTGGCCCAGAAAACTAAAAAACAACTATTATTTTTTGTTATTAATACAATAATATAAAATATTTCTTTTATTTTAAGTATTAATTAAATTTTAGTATTATTTTTACCAAACAAAATATTTATTTATTTTTATAATTATAAATTTAAAATAGCATTACAAATATATTTTTTTCAATATTTTGGATGATAATATAAATAATTTAAAATATTTACTGTTATAATAATAATTTAATTTAATAATACTGATATCAAAATTTAATATTATTTAAAATTTATAATTATAAAATATTATTATTTATATTTATTTTATAAATATATTTTTTAAAAATTAATTTAATTTTTTTAGTATATTTTGAGTATAAGGTGAACTTGATTTTGTGACTCATATAATACGTGTTACTTCTTAAAAAATAATACATCGGTTAAGAGGTACTTTTTTTTAGATCACATATTATTCAAACCAATCCCCAATGTTTCGTTGGAAAGAATGAAATGGAATCAGAATTAATTCCTTCTATTTTATGTGTTTGGTTGGATGGAATTAAGGGCAGAATGGAATCAGATTACTAAAAGAGAAGGAATCAAAATTTCTTCTTCCCTCCTTGGTAATCATAATTCCATTATAATCTAAACTTTTTTTTTTCAATTTTACCCTCACTTAAAATATAATCTTAAACTCAAATCTTAAATTCTCAAACCCAAAATTCCAAAACCCTAAACCTTAAATCCAAAATTTCAAAACCTAAACCCTAAATCCCTAAACCCTAAACCTTAAAAACATAAATCCCAAAACCCTAAACCCTAAACCCCAAATTCAAAATCCTAAAATCCTAAACCCCAAATCCCTAAACCCTAAACCTTAAACCCTAAAACCCTAAATCCCTAAACCTAAAATTCCTAAACCTTAAAACATAAATGCCAAAAACCCAAAACCCTAAACCCTAAACCTTAAACCCTAAAACCCTAAACCCCAAATCCCTAAACCTTAAAACATAAATCCCAAAACCCAAAACCCTAAAACATAAATCCCAAAACCCTAAACCCTAAACCCTAAATTCCAAATCCTAAAACCCTAAGCCCCAAATCCAAAATTCTAAAACCCTAAACCATTTTTAGAAAAATAATAATTTTAACCTTAAACCTTAACCTACAAATATAACCCTAAATTCTAAATCCCTAAACCCTAAATCCCATATCCCAAACCTCAAAACCCTAAATCTTATTTAGAAAAATAATAATTTTAATAATATATTTCTTTTTAATTAAGTAATAATTATTTAGAAAAATAATGATTTCAATAATTTATTTTGTCTAACGAAAAAATAGTAATTAAATAACATTATTTGAACTTTACAGCATGTATGGGTATTAAGGTCATTTACAACTTTTTTCATTTCCTTCTAGTGGCAAACCAAACACTGTAATCTTGATTCCGAGCATGATTCCAGTGGTCCAACCAAACAAAATTGTTTCCTTTCCATTCCGATTCCAATTTCGATTCTGATTCCATTCCACGAACCAAACGCCACTTTAGTGTTTTTTTTTCTCTCCCTCTAAGCTATCAAATTATTCTTTCTTCTCACCTCATCTTTTAGTTATATTTAATGAATTAGGTCGGTTTAGTATTAAATTTCAGTAAAATAAATCAAAGTCAATATTATTAGTGTTTTTTAGAATAATATTTTATATAATAATTAAATATATTTTTGTTTAAGAGAAAAAACCTACACTCATATACTTGAAAATTAATTCATTAAAGAGATTTTGTCTATAAAAGCCAATTCCTAGACAATAGTTTAAAAATGGGCATAAGTAGGATTTTTTAAAAAAGTAGACAAAATCTTATCTTAAAATTGAAAGCAAATTTTTTAATTAATTCTATTTTACAAAACATAATTATTATAAACATAAAAAAATATTAACATCTTATAAATTTATAATTAATTTTAAATACATAAATATTTTTTTATCATATTATATATTAAAAAATTTATTTTAAAAAATAAAAATAATAATTATTACAATAAAATAAATATAAATTTATACATATATTGAAAATGAAATACTAAATATTTTGATAATTCATAAATAATATAATACATTATTATTATTATTATTAAATATAATTATAATTATATTTAATAAATAATTACAATATTAATTATAATTATGATATTAAAAAAATTTATAAAACCTCTATATCCAATTTTTTACGAGATATAATACAAATATAGAACATTATATCACAAATTTTATAAAAAAAATATTATATAATATAATATGATTATAATTATTTTTGTTATTAATATAATAAAATATATAAATTATATTTTAATACTTAAATATAATTATTGTTAATATATATTTGTTATCTTAGTGATAATTAAAATTATAATAATATTGAGAGATATTTTTTATAATGTAATCTATTTTTTAATTTTTTTAATCTTAAATAATTTAGTAAAGTTTTTAATAATTTAAAATTTTATAATTTATTATTATTATTTTAAATTATTTTATAATAAAATTTTGATAAGTTATTTATTATAAAAATATATATTTTTATTATATAAATATAAATTATCTTATTATTTTATATTTATAATAAAAATAAATTATTATTTATTAAAAATTGACGAATGAATATATTTTAAAAAAATAAGATTATCGAAATTAGTGAAAGAGAGAGAAGGAAAAGACAAAAATATTTATTAAAAAAAAACGTGGTTGATAAGATGTTAATTAAAAAAAGTAGAGAGAGAATGTTATTAAAGTTAAAAAAAACAAAGTAAAAAGAGAGAGAGAGAGAAAATGTGTTAGGAGTTAGAAAAAATAAATAACCTCTAATTGTTTAGTAAGTTTAATTTTGGTATTTTTTAAACTAAATCCCAATTAAACCTATTTCTAAACTATTATATATTAATAGTTTTTATAGACAAAAACCCTTCATTAAAATTAAGAGACAATGTACACATAATTTTCAATTTAAAAAGTTTAAACTTTTATTATTTTTGTTATAAAAAAATTGATAACACAAGGATAATTAATTAAATTTTTAAAAAAATATATTTTTTATTAATTTTGTTGTTATTATTGTTTATTATTAAAAATAATTTTTAAAATTGATATCTTAATAACAATTAAAAAATAAAAATAAAATAAAAAATCATATGGTATTATCTTTTAATTTTTTAAAATAAATTATTAAATTATTATAAAAAATAATAAAATAATTAAAATATTTTTATTAAAATAGCTAAATAACTTCGATTTTCACCCACCCTAAATTCAAAATCAAAATAAATGTGACATATGATACGCGGCCAACGGGCTAGGCAAGGTAAAACACGTCAAAGCTTATAGGCCGAAAATGAAGGCACGACACAATGATTATTAGGATGGGTTATACCTCATATTCAATAAACAAAATAAGTATGTTGAGATTTTTATAACACATGAGTGTATATATATTTATTAGGTATAAACATCTCAGTAGGAATGTGCAGAGTATATATATATTTATTAATTATAAATGTAAATTCAATTACTTGTTATTTTAATTTTTATACGATAAATTTTAAGAATAATTACAATATTAACTAAAAACTAAAATTATATTGATAATTGTAATTATATATAAAAAATTAATTATATTTATTAAATTAAATTATATATTAATTAATAATCATGTTTTATTAAAAAATTAAAAAAACAATTTTTTTTATATTTTTAAATAATTATTCAGTTACATAAATAAAAAAATCTCTAGATAGTAATAATTTTGAACTATTTCAAATACAAATTTTATAATTTAATTCGAATATAATTATATCAAAAATTATGGTGTAATTTCATATTATCCATATGCATCTCATACAATTTATGATAAACTGTAATCAAAATTCTACTCTTTTTTTTTTAATAACTAATTATTGTGATGAGAACTCTAAGCCCGTTTGGTTTTATGTCTTAGAGTGTGTACATCATTCAAGAGGGACATAGCTTTTGAATTTAAAGGGGGTCATGGGTTAGATGCTTCTATGACATGGATGTTTTAAGCTAATCTTATCATTCAACTGATTCGTGGTCCTTTAAATGTCAGGTCTTCAAAGGAAATAATGATTGATTTGTGGGCATTTTAGTAAGTAGGATGTATAAGTGGCCCAATATTACTAACACTATTTATCTTTTACGTACAAAAGGTTGTATAAGAAAGTTTTTTAAAATTTTAAAAATAAAATAATGTAAAGAAGAAATTTAAAAAAAAAATAGGAAAATAGAAAAAAATTCAAAAATGAAAAAGATAAATTCAAAAACGAAAAAAAAACAGTGAAAGAGATATTAAAAATGAAACGATAAAAGTTATATGTTTCTATTATTATTCATTATTTAAATAATGGAGGCTTAGAAAAAGAGGGAAATAATCTAACATAATTCTATACCATTAGTATTATTTTAAAAGTTTTTTTATATAATAATATATTTAAATAAAAATAATACTAAATAATTAAAATAACCCATTTAAAAAAATTGTGCGGACCTTAAGGTTGTTAAGGTGGGGTCAGCAAATCACTTTCTATTCCTTCTCTTCTCTTCCATTTAAAATTTATCTTTTATTCATTTAAATTTCTTGTAGAGGTATATTAAAGATATTTAATTAAAAATAGACTCCAAAGGATAAAAGTAATATTTTACAGCAAAAGAGTAAAACAAATATAAAGTACTGTATAGGAGTTGACATTTTATCAACTAATATTTCAGACCATCGACTAATTTAAGAGCAGACAAAACCGAAAGAGAACCCCAGAGATTCTCATAGTTTCCATTCCATGGTCGTAGAATCTTTATCAAATATCAGATAAAATCAATCCTAGTGCTATAATAAAACACCAAGTAAGTTCCACATTTATATGCTTCCTTATCTGATTGATCTGTTTTTCCTTTGTCCTGTGCGAATGTTCTGCTTACTTTTCACTCATTTTGCCCCAATTGAAGGTTGGATTCTCATTCTGTAATTCAATTGTCTGTATCATATTTTCTTTATTATTATTACTACTTTGAATTTTTATTGTTTTCTCATCTGGGCATTCTTTAAATTTTCGTAGAAACCATACTTTCATTCATAAAGTTCTCAACTTTTAGGGTTTCTCTCCACCTGTTGGTCTTCAAAATCAGGTGGGCATTAGTAGGAATTCTGTACTTTATGTTTCTTTGTATAGTTCACTGGTTCTGTTCTTGGGTCTTTTTGAATTCTTTTTTTTTATAGTTTTATTATGATGAAGTAAGATTTTTGATTTAACGTATGAAATTGAACTCTGCAGATATATTATTTCTTGGTTTTGTGAGACTTCGAGTACTTTTAATCTAAAGCAATGAAGGAAAACATGGATGATGGTGAGGTAGAGACCTCAGACAGAGCTCTCTTATCAAATCCAGTTTCCTGTAGCAATTTTCAGGGTTCATCATCTGTAGAATCATTTATTGATGATATATTGAAGAATACCCAGAAATGCACTCACACTCACACATGCAATCCACCTGGTCCTTATTCAGCCCATACACATACATGTTATCACACTCACACAGAAGTTCTAGCATCAACTGAGGATGATGATAATCAAGCAAACAGTGAAGAACATTTCGGTCCAAAACCTAGAAAGTCTTCTTCAGGCAATCGAGAAGCAGTTCGAAAATACAGAGAGAAAAAGAAAGCACACACAGCTTATTTAGAAGAAGAAGTTAAGAAATTGCGCATGTTGAACCAGCAACTTGTTAGAAAATTGCAAGGGCAAGCAATGCTTGAAGCAGAAAACTTAAGATTGAGAAGCCTTTTGGTTGACCTTAGAGGAAAAATTGATGGTGTTTTGGGAGTTTTCCCTTACCAAAGGCAATGTAACACTGCTAGTGCAAGTTTAGTTATAGACAGATGTGGATTGCAGCCTTCTAGTGGTTCAACTGGGCTACAATGTCATATCAATTTACCGTGCCACTATCGACAAGTTGGATCATCGTCTCAGGTCAGTCTTAGTGAAAATGAGAAAACAATGGCATCGTGGGGAAGGGATTGTGAGCCTTCCATAATCAATAATCAAGTTAATGGAAATGAGATGTCAAATGCTGAAGGACAAACGGTTGAAACTGTGGAGACCCGAGTTTCATCTTCTCCACAAGCTGATTGATATGTGAGCCATATATGTCTTATGTAAGTTTTTCAAACTTAGGTATAATAGTTTTCATATAGAATCTTTCTGGCAGAGTAATATTTGGACATAGTGCTTTGTTTATTGTGATTGACAATGATATTTCTATATCAGTGACAGTTACTTCTGTAGAACTATTTTACGTAATAGAACTAAATACTTGCATATAGAAATTTTAGTTTTGACATCTCCAGCCGATTTTGATCGGCCATTAAATAAGTTTCTAATCTCTGTGTCTTTTTGCAATGTTTTATGGTGTAAATAATAATTGTATAAGGATGCATTGAATAGAAAATTTAATTGTAATTGGCACCTTCACTTTGTTGTCTGTTATTGAACAAAGAAATATGCTGTGTCTCAGTACTAACATACTTCGAAGAGGTTTCGTTTAAGAGGCTTTCAATCTCTTATGTCATATGTTTTCATACCTGAAAGAAGATGTTTTTCTTGTCACATACTGTATTTTGAGTGGCAATTAGATGCCAGACTACTGTGTGTTAGGCAAAGAGTTGTATGGTTGATTTTGATTCTGTAAATTAAAATTCTTGCCTCAGCTCTGTTTGTAGGTGTTAATTGCCTGATAATTGTTTCTGCAGAATTTGCCTTGTGTTAGGAATAACAATGAAAATCAACTTCATTAAACCTTGTTTGGGATTAAAACTTTGGATTTTCATTATTTCATAATATATTACGTCTATGTAATTGAGTTGCGACATTGTAAAATACGCATATATTTTGCTAGATTTCCGAAATTGTTGTAATCTCAAGCCTGTCTTAAAAACTTTTCTGGTTTTTCTCACTGGAGTCTCTGTATCATGAAATATGGTTTGAATCTAAAACTGGTTTTGAAGTTGTTGGCTATGTAGGCCTTGAATGACATAGATAGGACAGAGTAGTGCCTGAGTGTTCGTTAGGGTTCAAGTTTCTATATGGGCAACCAAGGTACATTACAAGACACAGTTTTTAAGGGGGGGAAACAAAGTTAATACATATAATAATCCCAAACAAACATATCATTTGGAGGATGCAATCAATATATCACAATTAAGGTACAAAAGTTGGGGCTTGATAAATTATTTGCTTTACTAGAGTTGATCAGACCTTAATTGTTAAAAGCAGTCGTTGCAGACTTGTTCGGATAACAAATCCTCGTTATTTGTTATAACAGTTTGGGTCTGGATTGAATTTTATTTGTTTGTTTTTCCATTTTTGAATATTTTCACATTTTGAAAAAGGCTAAAATAATATTAAAATCCAAGTCAAAATTTTAGGTCACCGACTGAGGGTAATATCTTAAATGAACCTAACCCATACTTTATTTCAACTTATCCCACGGTTTAACTTAATTCGATTCATATTTAACCCGAATGATATTGTCATCCTTAAAGCATAATTTTAAATTGAAATTAAAAATATTTTTTAAATAAAAAATCTTTGAATTCTCCATTTTATATTATAATAACCAACAAAAGAGTCCATTGTGTATCACTAAATTAAACAAGTATAATTTTTTATTTTTATTTTTTGCACTTTTTTGATTATTTTGCTTATTTTTTTAATAATTAGGATGGAAATTCGTATAAAACATGCTAACTCAATCCCAAAATTTAGGATTTATCTTGGATATTAACAAGTAATATATATTTTTGGACCGAAACATGATGAATTATATATTTTTAAATTAAATGTAAGCTTAAAGTCCGAACTTAAAATATTCTTCTAAGTTTAAGATGCGCTTTGTTTTTTTTTTTTCGACTTGAATTGACTATGTAGTTGAATAATGCAAGAAATTATAAAATAATGATATACAAAGTTACATTATCTTATAAATTTTAATTTTAATTTGTACATTTAGTCAAGTTTAAGTCAAACTTGTAGTATAAATATTTAACTCTAAACTTAACTCTAAAATTATTCGAGTATTATCAAGTTGGACTAATTTAAGGTACAATTATATTATAAATTTTAATTTTAATTTGTACATTGGGTAGGTTCTAAACGAATTCATAGTATAAATATTTAGTTTTAAATTTAATTCTAAAATTATTCAAATATGATAGGATTGGACTAATTTGAGTCTAATGACTTCGAGTTGAATCGTATTTAGGTTTTAATCAAGATTGGCAAAATTTACATTCTTAGTAATTCCTTTGATATATTATCAATTTATTGATATGATTTTATTTTAGTTTATTTAATAAAAAATATATATGTTCCCATCAAAAACAAATGTTTTTTATTAAAAAATATGTTGTTTTACATCATACAAAAAAAATGTATGTTTTTTTATTGAGAGAAAAAATATAATTTAAATGTTATACCATATAATTAAACTATTAATAACATGTATATTGGTGGTACAGATGTGTTCATAACAAGTTTTTTTTTTTAAGACCTGTTACATTCAAAATCAAAACAATTACCTGTACTTGTTATTCGCTTGAAAATTAAAGCAAAAATTAAGGGATTGCCCATACCACCCTACAACCCATGTATAAGAATTAAGGGAGTGCCCCTTTTAATTAAGGGTGAAGAGTTTAGTTGGTTTTCAAACTATGTTTTATGATAAAAAGATCCACAAATATATAAAGTTAATATTATTATCTTTAATTCATATATTTTAATTTATTATATTTAAATACATAAATTTATAAATTAAAAGTTAAGAATTAAAGTGTGATTAATGATATGTCTAGGTCTTTAAATTTGTTAATTTTTAAGACCTAAATATAATAAATAGTAATAAATTAAGATCTAATTATAATAAACATTAATAATTTGAGACTTTAAGTATGAATTCAATAATTTTAATAACAAAAATGATAATTTTTTTAAATTTATTTGACCCTTTAATTAATGCATATCTACCTCTGTTTCTAGCCAGCGAGGAAAAAGTAAATTTTCATATTTGTTTTCAAATTAATTACGTTTTAGATTTTAAAATATTTATTTTATTTCAAAATACATGGATAATAAAATATATCTAATAATTTACATTTTTAAAATTATAATTATGTTCATATTATCTAAATAAAGACATAGTTATATTTTTAAATTTAACATGTTTTTATCGTTATATATGTGTGGTGGACATAATTATAATAGTATAAATATTTTAGATATTTTTATAAATTATTCGATAAATTATTAACATAAAACGTAATTGATTTTATTTTCTCATATTCTTATATGAGTATATTATTCAAGTATTTTTATTTTTATTCTCTTATGAAAAAAAATATAATTTTTATGTTATAAAAAAAATTAATATGAAGAAACCTATAATTTTATGTTATAAAAAAAACATATATCCAACACATATTTTTCCTCGGTTTTACAACACGAAAAATTTCTTTTTTTAATTAGCACATAACATGGTAATTAACACAAAGGGTTGGAGGAAAATTTATTGGGTTCTTAGTCTGTGGTATGCAATATAAATACGAAAAAAAATTATGTCTTAATTTGGTGTTTGGAGAAAGGAAAAATTAAAAAGGAAAGGCAGATAAAAAAAAATAATCAATCTCAGGATTTAAAAAAGCAGATTTGAAATATACATACATATATATATATATATATATATATATATATTTAAAAAAAGTTATAAATTAAGCAAGAACCATGCCCTTTGAAATTTATATTATTGTTAATATTTATTAAAAAAAATTAATTAATTAATTTATCCATTAAAAAGATAAAGTATTTTTAATTTTGTTGAATTTTTTTTTATAAATAATTTAAAATTTTACTTTTTAAAATAAATCATTACTCTAATTTTCAAAATAATTATGAAAAATAACATAAAATTAAGATATGTATTTAAAAATAAATATTTCTAAAAAAAATTGAAAATATGTGTAATTAAATTTTTTTGACGATAATATTGTGATAATTTAAATTATTATCATAATTATTTATTATTATTGATAACTTTATTTAGTATTATTAACATTAAATTATAATTAATTATAAACTTTAAAAAATTATGTATTATAATTTATTGTAATATTAATAAAAATAATTGTGCTAAAATTATTATTGTTGTGTAGAGTTTCTTTATCTTAATATCACCTTAATTTTATATTTGGTACATTTTTTATCTTTATTATTAATCGATCTCACATTTAAAAAATGTTTTGATTGTTTAATTAACTTGTCTAAAATTTCAATTATAAAATGATATATCTTGATTTTATTTTTTATTTTTAAATGTAATAAAATATAAAAATTAAATAAATTTTATAAAGATATTTTTTTGATAAATAAAAAAATTAGATACTATAAATTAAATATTATTAAAGATAAATTATTTTATTTAATTATATTATATATATTATTACTAAACATTATACAAAATAATAATAATTGAATTGAATTGAATTAAAATTAATATAAATATATTTAATTTATGCATTAATCACATAAACATATAAGATAAAAAATGATTCTTATTAGTTTTTTATCAATAATTATCTATTAATACTCTATAACAAACACAACGAAGGAATTATTGGAAAAAAGATAACGAAAAAAAAAAAGAATTATTGGTTCGTCGTTCTTACATGGACACTGACGAGGGGAAAGAAAATTGGTAAAACCTCTCGCCACTCTTTTTGTATTAATTTATTAATCAATATTAATATTAATTATATTATGATATTGATGGATAAGTTTTATGAAAATTATAAAAAATAACTACCTAAAATTTTATATTAATAAAAATAATATTAAATAATTTTTAATATTAAATGAACTAAATAATCATATTTCAATAAATAATATTCAAAATAAAATTATATATTATATTTTTTAATTAAAACATAAATAATACTATTTTTATTATTACAAATTTTAAGAATATTATTTTATTATTTATCTTAAAAATTATCAATATAAATACATAGTATAATTATATAAAAAAAATATATCAAAGGTTTTATATTTATTGTAAAATAATGATTAGTTCATATATTTATTTTTTGTTACATTTTATTCATATTTTTATAAAATAAAATAAATAAAAACATAAAAAAGAATTATTTATCATTATACGTATACTTTTTTATAACAATATAATTAAAATTTTATAAAAAATAAATAAGTATTAGTCTTAAAATATATATAAAACCAACAAAAACTTTTACCCTAAGAATATATACCAGCATAGTATAAAATAAAATTCTCAGTTTTTAAACTTAAAAATATAAATACTAAAAATCTATTAATAAATAAATAAATAAATACAATAACTTTAAAATCACATTCTTAATTATACATTAAAATTAAAGTTTAAATGTATAAGATAACTATGATTATAAATAAAGTTTTAATTTAATAGCACATTTATATTTTTTTTATGATGCAAAATTTATATATTTAATATTATATATATATATAATTTAAAAAGAAAGTTAAAAAATCACAAAATTAACGTACATTGAAAATAAAGAATAATTTAATTATTAATTAAAATATTATAATTTTTTAAAATAAATACTATAATATCATAATTTTTGAGTTAAGTTTTTATAGTTTTATTATTATTTATTAAATTTAAATACTGTGAGTCTTATTTTTTATATTAATTTTTTTTAATAAATTATATAATTAAAAATATTTAATTTTTATAATAATATAATAAAAGTAATTAATTTTTAATTTTAATTTTTCAAAAAAATTATGATATTAAAATACCCAATCTTTTGTGAGTAACTCAATACTAATATGCTTGGAACTTTAAGATATTTTTCTTCAAAACTAATATTACGAAAATTTATAATAATAATAAAAATAGTATATATTAATAATAGTTTGAAATAATGATATTATTTTTATTATTTTAAATTTTAAAAATATTATTTTAATCAATTTTCGAAAAATATATTACTTCTTTTAACGACCTTCGAAGCACAGACAAGAAATGAAAAAAAAAGAAAAAAGAAAAAAGGGAAAGCTGAGTTATTTTCTTTATTGGCTCCAGTGCTCCACTTCCCGCTAGCTCAGAATCCAAAAAAAAAAAAAAAAAAACTCAGAAACAGAGCATTGAATTAAAGCAATTGATGGTTTATTTAGCTGCTACTGCTATTACAACACTGAAGTGCCTAGAAAGAAGGCTGTGGTTTCGTATTATTATTAGTAACGTTTGACTCCATTAAATGGCTCAAGTTCTAGCAAATAGTCTAAAAAAATTGAAAATAATAATAAAGCTATAATCTTTTATGAGTAAGCAGTACTATCATGCTCTGAACTGGGTTTTATTTTTGATTTGGGAACAAAACTGTCTCAACTCTATAAGACATTCAGAGAAAAGATGAGTGATGTGTGAGTTTTCCAATCTTTACTTAATTTTATAAATCTTTGAATAAACTCTTGCTTTCATGGCTTCCTTTCTGGATAAATTCAACTACCGAGTTCTACTTTCTGTTTTCGTTTTAACAAAGGCAAAGGCAACTCTCGGCATCATATAGTCTCCTTTTAATCAACCACACGAGAACCCTACTTTTGACACTCAAATTCAATTCTTCTTTTCCTTTTCCTTTTCCTTTTCCTTCCCCTCGTTCACTTTCTTTTAATTTCTCACACTACATCACTATTTGTTACAATTTGGTTGGTAAAACCGTAAAACCTAGTGTTCGTTGTTGAGAAAAAAAAACCAAGAAATTTTACTTGTTGAAATAGAGTAAGAAGATCAATAAACCCTTTTTAGTTCTTTAAATAGCAATCATAGTCGAGTTTCACAGGGTTGGTGGGTTTGCCGTTTTAGCACCAACCCTACTTATCTCTCCCAACTAGCTTCTTCATCAGAGCCATGGATACTTTGGAAGTTACGAGAATTGTGTTTTCGAGGATCCAAAACTTGG
This sequence comes from Hippophae tibetana, assembly GCA_037013495.1. Taxonomy (NCBI): domain Eukaryota; kingdom Viridiplantae; phylum Streptophyta; class Magnoliopsida; order Rosales; family Elaeagnaceae; genus Hippophae; species Hippophae tibetana. The sequence goes on from CM072812.1 coordinate 2,674,731, forward strand.
ACCCAGAAAATGCCTCTAAAATAATGGGTCTTCTTCTAATCCAAGACCATGGTGAGAAAGAAATGATAAGGTTAGCTTTTGGTCCTGACGCTTTACTTCACTCTGTTCTTAACAAAGCTCGAAAAGACTTGGGATTGTCCTCAAACTCGCCTCCTACTTCTCCTTCTCTCTCCAGCAATCCTATTTCTCGACAACATGCTTCTTCTTCTTTCTCTTCACGCCTATCAAACTTGCCTCCTGCTCTGACTATCCCAAATCCATCTTCTTCTGCCATTTCAACTTCTTGGGCAGCTGGATTATCTTATGAAATTCAAAAACCAGATGATAAATTAATCAGTCCCAACAACTTTGCAATTGGTTCTTCGTCAGCTTCCATGAATTCTGCTTCTTTACCCTTTTTTGGAAATAGAGCCACTGAACAAGCTGTAGATGATTTTCAGCTTCAAGACCAAATGTCTTTTCTTAATGATGGTCCAAAGAATCCAGATTTGTTATACCATCAACAAGACTTGTCCTCTAGTCCTAACCGTGGTGACTCTGTCCTTCCGTCATATGCTGCCGTAACTTCCAATTGGGGAGAGACTCTGCATCGACGGAGTTGCTCTGTTAATGACGCTTGTTTTGGCTCTGTTGACCCCAACTCTGGGTTTGGATGGAGACCATGTCTTTACTATGCTAGAGGGTGTTGCAAAAATGGAACTAGTTGTAGATTCTTACATGAAGGACTTGCAGATTCTCCTTCTGCTTCTGCTCCTGTGGTGGGTTCAGATGGTTCATCAATTGTTGGTTCACTGAGCAAGCTTGAGATGATGGATCAACACTGTTATCAGCTTCTCAGATCTAAATCAGCTCAGCAACAAAGAGTAGCTGCAACTTCTCAGCTTATGGCTGCCTCAGCTAATACTTCTTTTCCGTACTCATCTAAGTGCATGAATTACCTTCTCCAACAGCAACAAAATGATACTCGAAGGTATATATCTTTCTTTAAGCATTCAAAGTTTGAAGCTTTTGAGTTTTTATTTTATTTTTTTATGTTTACTTAATTGGTTCTTGTTTGTTAATAAATTTAGGGCTTTGATGATGGGTGAGAACTTGCACAAGTTGAGCCGATCACCAAGAAATGATTTTTCAATCAATGGTGGTGGATTAGGGATGTCGTGCCCGGCTTCTAGACAGATCTACTTGACATTTCCAGCTGATAGTACTTTCACAGAAGAAGATGTCTCCAACTATTTCAGGTACTTGTTTAATAAAGTCCTAATGGATTTGAATAAATTGTTGGTTTAATGGGTTATTGTCTGTTGCTGACTCTATAGTTATGTTTGTTTTTGAATTGAAGCATCTATGGACCAGTTCAAGATGTGAGAATCCCATATCAACAGAAGAGAATGTTTGGGTTTGTTACTTTTGTTTACCCAGAGACTGTTAAGTTAATATTGGCCAAAGGGAATCCCCATTTTGTCTGTGATGCTAGGGTATTGGTTAAGCCTTACAAGGAGAAGGGCAAAGTTGTCCAGGAAAAGTACTGGCATAGTCTCTCACTCTCTCTTTTGGTGTTGTGTTAAGTTTTTTTTCAATATTAGTTGTTGAAAATTCTTATTTTTGGTTGAAAGCTAATGTTGTTTCTTGTTAATTTTCCAGGAAGCAGCAACTGGAAAGAGGGGATTTTTCTCCCTGTAGTACTCCTACTGGGATGGATTCTAGAAACCCATTTGATCTTCAACATGGTAGACAGACAATATTAATGAAGGTTTTCATTTTTCATCTATTGCAGGACTAGGTAATTTAACATAATGGATTCTTTTATTCTTGCTCAATTGTAGAACCAAGGATGTTTTACAATTCTCAAGAGATATCGTGGAGAAGGAAGTTGGAGCAGCAGGCTGAGTTAGAACAAGCTCTTGAACTTCAAAGTCGTAGATTGATGAATTTGCAGCTTCTTGATGTCAAGCAGCATCAACTAGCTCTTTCAAATGGAAGTCCGATACACTCTTCTCTTCAGTCTCCTAGCGTGTTTGACCAAAGCCTTGACCTTTCTTCAATCTCACAAGGCAAGTATTCAATGCTTAAGTACAATATGTGAGTTACTAATTACTGAAATTGAAACTTACTCTCAAGTCTCAACCATATTGTGTATGCAGAGAGCAATCTAACGGCAAATCACAATTCTGTTGTTACTTCTGCTGACCAGTCTTTGCCACCACCAGCTTTGGTTAAAGAATCAACAACCAATGTTGACAATGGCAAGGGAAGGGAGAGCCCTCATAACGAAGCGAGCGATTTATTTGAAAAGTGAGCACCTTAAATCTGTGTTGCAATTCTATTTTATAGTCCATGTTAAATATTATGAATGTCATTGCTTGGTACAGTTTGGAGCACAACCTTCCCGATAGTCCATTTGCATCCCCAACCAAAGCTGCAGCAGAATGCATTTCTGCCTTCTCCAATGTGGGAGGTGAGGCCAACTTGGCCACACCATATCTTCCTGTTGCTTCCATATTGGATGTGGGAACTTTCAAGTCCTTCAATTGCCAAGTTCCGAGGTATTCACATTCAGTGATTCATGAAACACTATTATCCCGAGTTCAGTGCGAATTACATTATGCATTTATCATTCATAATTTCATCTTATTTAAGTGCTTTCAATTCAGGTACTCGTCTAGCCCCGGAACTATAGGGATGTCTATTGGTAACAATGGGTCAAAGTGCCCTGTTGGAATATAAGCTTCCTACAATTAGGTACGTTGCATGTTACTCTCGTTCAATTAATTATGATTCTGCTTTACTTTAATCTGGCATTCAATTATGCAAGTTTTTCTTAATCTTGGTTTTCAAGTTTTGTTCTGATTTGTCTGTTTTATTCAATATTGCAGAATCACAACCCTCCATCGCCAATTCGCCATCATATGAACATGAATAGCACACAATACAACTTATTGCCACACTTTTTATTTCTGTAGTTTGAAGTTTAACCACAGATAAAAAAGAAAAAGAAAGACGAAAGACGAAAGGAGGTTCCACAGGATTAAAATATATGTAGTTGTAACTTTTCTTCAGGCGCTGTAAGTTAAGTTATTAGTAATACTGTAGTAGTACCTTACCTACCCTTCCCTATTCGTTCCCCCTTAAGGTCTTTGATGGAACAAAGTGTACCCACATAGTGGTAGTCAAAGTCTCTGTTTTTAGGGTGTTATCAATCTTTGTACAGCAGAAGCACAGATAAGCAAAGGAGCAAAGAGGGGTAGTTAAAGAAGAGAGCTTGAAAGTAGAAAAAGCAAAGAGGGGTAGTTGAAGAAGTGAATTCAAGTTCAATGGGTAAAAAAGTAAATACCGTACTGAGTAGTTACTGCTATTTGTAATAGTTATATACAGTTGGGTCACGTTTTTAATTTATTAGCGAAGAAATCAAATTTTACATGAATCTTAAGTACCGTATTGTTTAATTTATATAATTATATTTAATAAAAATTATCATATTAATTTAATTATAATTGAAAGTAGGTGTTTTTTAGTCTAATCGGTCTCCTTATTTAATTAAAATTTAGTAGAGATTTATTTGTACAAATGAATTGTTTAATATATATTTAAAAAACTTAAAAAAGTTAATAAACTAATAAGTGAGAACGGTAATTTTGTTTAAAGCATCTTAAAATTATTACGAGAGTTTCAATAGATGTATTAATCTAACAAAATATTAAATTATAGAATTCAGATTTATAAAAATATATAAAATAAACCACAAGTGAAAATTATTAATGAAAGAAACTCCCAACAATTAGTAAAGAAAGTCGAATAATTAAAAAAAAAAAGTGAAATACTATTATATTATATTATATTATATTTGATTAGAGATACATCAATCTGGATTGAATAATTTAATATTTATAACGAATTAAATTCAAATAATTCATAATTTATTTTAAATCGCATTAAATTTAAATGAGTTCAAAATTAACGGATTTTCATTAATAATAAATTGATGCTAGATATAAAGGTATAAGGGGCGGAGAAAACAGACCGCGAGTTACGAAGATACAAATAATTCATTTTTCTCTGATGTGCATTTATAACTTTAAGCAAATTTGTCTCTTTGGCTTAGGTTTTTTGGAATTTTGTAGGTGGTGGGTGGGGTCTGTGTTTGATTTTTGCCGTTCATAGAGTTGATTAGAGGTAAAAGAGCAAAAGGACCACAACGTTGCATAATGTCACATGGGCTGATTGTAACAGATTTTTGTGGGATCCACTCATTTATCATTGCCGGGTTATGTGTGGGTCCCTATACAAAATATCCACGCACCCACTATGATTTTTCCGATTTTTCTTTGTGAGTGTGAATAAGTCGATATACGGTAAGGATTATATTAATAATTAATTTTTTTTAACTATTTTAATACATATTTTTAAATAAAATTTAATCTAATTATTTAAAATAATACATTTTATTATTAAAATTATACTTTTGATCTATATAAAATAGTAATATTAATATATTTTTGTTTTAATTAATCATAATTTTTATATTATAATAATTATTTTAAAAAAATTATCAAATTTTTATAAATAAATAAAATTTTAGTCATCCATTATTAAAATAATCGTGCAGTTTATTTCTATATTATTAGAGAGCTAAGTGGAGTGTTAAATCTAAGTTACATAGTGATGGATAGGATGTGTTTTTGTCTATAACGGGCATAACACATTCAATATTTTTAAAAAGTATTATATTAGATTTTATTTTTAAAATAAGTAAATCGTAACCCATTAAACTATTATCGGGTCATATTTTTTTTGTCTTTTTTTAACTCTCATTCCACTAGTTCCAGTATCCCCATTATAATAATAAAAAAATATTTTTGTCTTTTTTTTCTCTCTCCCTAATTCCAATTAACTAATTCTCTTAAAATATAATTATTTATTAACTTTTAATAAATAATAATTTATTTTTATTATAAATATAAAATAATAAAATAATTTATATTTATATAATAAAATATATATACTTTTTTATAATAAATAACTTATCAAAATTTTATTATAAAATAATTAAAAATAATAATAATAATAAATTATAAATTTTTAAATTATTAAAAACTTTACTAAATAGTTACAATATTTTTTATGAAAAATTATTAACATTTTAAAAAAATAATTTATATATTTTATTATAATAATAATAATAATAATAATAATATTAGATAATATTTTCATGCAAAATTTACGATATAATATTCCATGTTTGTATTGTATCTTATATAAAGTTGGATATATATAAATATTATTTTTATATCATAATTATTTATTAAATATAATTATAATTATATTTATTATTAATAATAATAATGTATTATATTATATTTAAAATTAATTATAAATTTATAAGATATTAATATTTTTTATGTTTATAATAATTATGTTTTGTAAAATGAGATTTTTTTTATTTTTTTAAAAATTAACTTTTCAAATTTAAGGTTAAATTTTGCCCAACTTAAAACAAAATTCAAACATTTTCTAAACTATTACATATGATATGTTTTTTATAGACAAAATCACATAAATATATAAATATTTATTGTTATATATACTATATATTTAATATTGTTATAATCTATTTTTTATATATTTATTAATTTATATTATTTAATTTTTAAATTATTTTATCAATTTATATAGATATGAAACTATATTATTCAAGTTGGTAAATAAATTTAAAAATATTAAAAATTAAAAAACCTACACAAAAATTAATTCTCAAATTACAAGTCAACTTTTGACTCCTTTTAAACTATAACATCAATACTCATTTTTTTAAAGTATTATATAAGATTTGGCCATTTTGGACAAAATCCCGAATAAGATTCGACCCGATCGTTAATGGTCTAATTTAATTTATTTTAATTTATCTATTAGTAGATTAAGGAATATTAATAATTCGAACTCAAATTATTTTAATTTTTTTTAAAATTAAAATATTATTTAATGTATTATATTATATATTTTAGATTAATAAACTAAAAAATAACATTGCATATTACATACTTTAGGAAAACAATAAATTAAAAAGTAATATATTTATAATAAATAAATATTTATAAAATTGATAAGATTTTAATTTTTATTTAACAAATTTTAAACAATAATAGATATATTTATGAAGATTTAAAAAAAAATATAAGAGAGATTGTAAAAATAATTATACATAATATAATTTTTAAAAAATAAATAATTATAAAAATTATAAAAATATATGTTTAAAATGTGTAGTGTTTTCCCCTTCAATAATTTAAAATTTAGTTATTATTTATACTTAAAATCTTTACAAGAGTATATATCTCCCTATCAAAAACTCTAACATGAATCTAATCAATATTTTAAATATATATATTTTTTAATTTAAAATTTTATTATAAATTATATATTTTTTAAAAATTAATAATAAATATTTTAATTATTTAATACATATTTTTAAATAAAATATAAAAATAATAGTAAAGAAAATTTAATCTAATTATTTAATTATTTAAATTAATATGTATTTTATCTAATTATATATATATATATAATAATAATATTAATATATATTTTATTTTGATTAATATATTATAATAATCATCCTTACGTGAAACTGAGTGATGCTAACTATTATTTCTATATGCTAAGTGGAGTGTTAAAAGAAAACATGCAAATCTTAGTTACATATAGTAAGGGATCAGATTTGACCCGATCGGCGATGTTCTAATAACATTATATACGTCAGAAAAATACTTTTTATTTATTTTAAATAAATTATCATAAATTAAAAGGTAATATTATTTATAATAAATAAATAATTATTAATAGAATAAGATTTAAATTTTTATTTAATAAATTTTAATAAAATAATTATTTTTTATAAAAATGATCTATCTTGATCGGATCCGATAAGTTAATGTTATATGCAGATAATGACTTAATTTAAGTAAAAATTATCTATTTTGATAATGACTTAATCTTAGTCACGAAATTCTTATTTTATAACATCATTCTAGGTTAAAGAGTTTCATGTATAATATTATTTTAAAATAATGTTATAGTTTAAAGGAATTATTTATTATATTTATAATATATTTTAATTAATTAAATAATTTATTTTATAATAATTATGATGTATTTTTTTTAAAAAAAATTTATTAAATTAATTTTACACTTTATTAATTTATTATACTACTACATCACCTAATAATCCAAAAATAATAAATTATTTTCTTATAACTCGATGGTTGAAGTTACTAAAAAATATATGAATACTGCATACTTATTTAAACTCGTATTATTTATGATATTTTATATAACAACTTAATTTTTAAATTATTAAATTAATATTTTTAACATTTTTACACTCACGTGTGAGTGTATAAAAAAAGTAAATAGTTGATGGCTTCATCCCACACGTGTAACCAAAAGTGCTTCGATACAAGGGAATCTTTGGGGCAGTGTGGCTTTGTCGTCATTCTCAAGAAGGAAAATGGTAAGCAAAGCAAATTTAAATAATTTAAATCAGTAGAAATATAAAAATTCAAATCACCGGTCACTGTATTATGGGATATTGGAATAATTAAAATTATTATTGTTATAATTTTTAGACCATTTTATTTAATAATAATATAATGTATAATTAATAATAAAATTTAAATTAATATATTTTTTTAAGATAATAATAAAAATAATTATTATAGTATCATTATATATTTTAAAATTATAATATGATTGTTATATATAGTATAGACATTTTTAAATTTAAATGCTTTCAAAATTGTAATATTTTTTAGATGCATAAATAATATAATTATTTAGTATGATTTTATTTTTAATTTTTTTTAGTAAAAAATATATATTTATTTTCGTAAAATATTAAAAAATACATATTTATTTAAATTTTAGAAAAATAAATATATATTTTTTTAAAAAATTAAAATTAAAAATTAAATTAAATATATAAAATTAAATTATATCACACATAAAGATTAATCACACCTTTAGCGCGGTAAGATATGGATTTAACAAAGCAAGCATTAAAAAATGTCAAAATTTTGGTTATTTTGACCTCGAGATTTGATACTTTTATTGTTTAAAAAAGACTGAGAAATTAGTTTTTGGACAAAATATAGCATAAATTATAGATTTCAAAATAATGTCAGAAATTGTAGATAAATTATCGTAAAATTATCATTTGTTATTAAATTTATTTATTATTTTTTCAAAGTAATTGATAATTAATTTTATATATTTATAGGGATTTTATGTTCAACAAAATATTATTTATATAAAAGACTTAGATTCATGTGTTTCTTGTAAAAAAAAATGGTTGCAAAACTTGTAATAGAATGATAAAAAATGGTAATTTTATCTATATTTTAATTATACATTAATATATTAGATAAACAATTTATTAATAAAATCACTGTAATAATATCGCTACCCTTATTATAATGTTATTATGAAAAAATGTACTTAAAATATATTATTTTTAATTTTTATTGTTTTATAAAAATATAATTAAAAGATAATAAATATACTAACTTCTTTATTTTTAAATAAAATTATAAATATTTTTTTAATTTTTATATCATTTTTGGTTTTATTTTTTAAAAAATATGAGTTGAAATTAACTCAACCCATTTAACAATTCTAATTATTTAAGTATAATTTTAAAGAAAATACTTTTGTATATAATAATTATAATTAATATGAATTTTTTTTATTTGATACATATTTTTTAAATCTGAATATATTTATCAAACATGATATAAGAAATGTACTTTTACTTTTACTTTTGGAGAACAATTTAATCTAAACGTTTAGATAGTGTAAATTTGATCATTCATGCTATTTTATATCTATATATGGGAACAGTTCGCGGATCAAATTTGGAGGATATAATATTAGATTATTAGCCACTGCCCCAAGAACAAAGATCATGTTTCAACTTTCAACCACAAGCTTGAAAGTCATTTCCATATATAATACCATTTAACAAAAGATTAAGGGTTAAGAAGATAGATAATTTATGTATCAATTTCAACTACTTCCAATTAAACGGAAACCCAGTAACACTGCTATCTGATATCATAAAATCTATAACAAGAGCACAGGCAATAACCAATGCAAAGAAATTAATAATTACACAACACAAGGAGAAACTAAATAACAACATTCATGACTGATGACCCAGAAGAGATGGCCTGTAGAAAGCATGGCTTTTTGCAATCGCAATACGTTCTCGAAGATCATTCCTTGTCTCATCCCTAAATGCTTGAAGGATGGCACGAGGAGAGACTACAGAACAACATTCATGGTTGATGGCCCAGAAGAGATGGCCTGTAGAAAGCATGGCTTTGTGCAATAGCAATAAGTTCTGGAGGGTAATTCGTTATCTCATCCCTCGATGCTTGAAGGATGGCAAAAGGAGAGACTAAAGAACAACATTCATGGCTGATGACCCAGAAGAGATGGCCTGTAGAAAGCATGGCTTTGTGCAATTGCAATACGTACTCGAGGATCATTCATTGTCTCATCCCTCAATGCTTGAAGGATCGCCTCCGATGAGAATTCTCTGAATTTTTTTAGAAATGGACGTTTAGAATTCACACTTAATACACACAAAAGCAAACCAAGAACCATACGATTTCACTGTAAATAAATAAACACCTTGTTATCAGTATTTTATACAGCATTTTCAATATAGGACACAGCTCAACTGGGGCAACGGGCTTGTTTTCTTCAGGATCCAATATACTTAAACTCGACTGGCTCAACAGTGAAAAAAATGCTTTCACAGCAGAGACCCCCTGGAAAGTATAAGCTACTAAGGTTAGCAATGTTGACAAGATGAGAATAATTGAAATTATGGTAAAAAACTCAGATTACACCACAAGCACGGTGAAAACTTTCCTACAAATTTCTCATAAATGAAACAAAATTTTAACCCTTTTAATCTACAAAAGAATTTTTAAACTTTCTTTGCCGTGACTAGATGATCATCATTCGGAACATCATATAATGGAGGGAGAAATAAGTTACACTACATAAGAAACAATATACAAATGCATATCAGCAAGCAGAAAAATGACTCTCTTTTGAGTTTCATCCAACCTTAAGCTAAAAGCAAGTATTGGGATGAAGTGATGAAACTGGAAAGAAAAAATGGAACAGTAAAAAGAAGAATATTCTATTGAAGATTTGGCTTTTATTCAAAGTTCATTCTGAGGACAAAACTCAAAATATAAAATTGTGAAAAAATCCTTACCTCCCCCGCTCACTTTATCGCTCGAACTCTGTTAAAATACAAATTCTATGGTTCCCTACTCATTAAAGTTCATTACCTGAATCATACCCTTGCCCTTGATACTATCACCCATTTCAAGGCTCAACTCTCCTTTCGCCAACTTTTGCCCGTACCAAGCATTACGACCTTTTAACAGGGTTACATACGTGTCAGCAAGCAGAGGCCCTGCCAGCTTCTCTGGTTCTTCTGCCAAGAGATGTGTGATAAATATCATCTCCGATGTACAGTGTGCAAAGTATACTGATTTGCTGGTTGCACTCTCATTGGTTAAAGCTGCCACCATACCTGTGAAATCAGAATTCAAATTCAGATACATAGAAATTTCAGCTACATTTCATTAGAGTTCATTTGGCCTTAGACCCATTATGTATTCAAAGTTCCATTATTCAACAAACAACGGCATAGTCAAAGAGGACTAGCACATAGACAGAATGTACCATCCTCACACAATACAAGGAGGATAACATATGACTTCAAGTTGATATGATCAAGCTACACTTTAGATTCAACCAAATTTGAATCCAACCATTATTAAGAAGATTGTATCAGCAAAAATTAAATTACTTTATGCAATAGGTTCCAGGCCTTGATATGTTGTTACTATGCAAATTAACATGAAAGCTTACCAGCTCCAATGGCATAAACATTCTTTAGACCACCCATCACTTCGTGAGTAACTAGATCACCATTGTCCCATACTATAAAGTGGGGCTGCCTCAAAAACATAGCCAATGCTTTTCTCCACTTTTCAGCTCCACATATCCGAGCATTAGCATACTCCCTGTTGTAAATTTCTGCAGCAATATTCGGTCCTCCAAGATAAAGAATGTTCTCCATCGTAACTCCAGCTGCAACAAACAACATGTTTGGATCTTTATAGAATAGTTCCTCCACTAAGGCAGTAATATATATCTCATGGAAAGTTAAGAAAATTTAAAGAGTATACTGTAGAAGACCTCACAACAAAGGAATTGAAATTGTTGGATCCCTCATAGTGTCCTTCTCAAATATCCAAATGAAAGAAACGATAAAAATTATATCTTCAAAACATTCTTTAACTTTTCTTTTTATTAACAGGTAAAACAGAAGACACAATCATAAACAAATCTTGAAGAGAAACGAAAGAAAGGAAATTAAGATCAACATCAATAGCAGAAAAGAACAGGTACTGAGAAGTGAGAAACAGAAAAATCAGCATCAATATTTATAGCAGCAGGTGATCAAATCATGCAATAAGTAACACTACCAAAGACAAAAATCAAGAATTTTTTCAAATGGGTAATATATTTGACATTCATGTGTAGCTTTAGACCTATGAACTTACTTGCCCGATTGATCATTTGAGTAGGAGTAATTGTGCGAGGTACAGGCCCCACTTCAGCTTCTACACCTTTTGACAAAGAGATTATGACAGGCATTGTTATCCTTTCTTTCCAATATATGCTGATTTCCTCAAATACCTCACGAGTTTCTGTAGAGGGCAATCCATTTATCAAAATATCAGCATCCCAAACAGCCTCCTGCAAATTGGTGACAACCTTTAAAGGGCAAATAGGAGTATCAATCATATTTAAACAAAACCCATCTTTCAAAATTTCATCTGCATAGAGTGTCCGATCTCCCAGTCTTGCTTCTACATACTTCAAATATGCACACCTCCTAATCAGTCTCCTCAAAACATCTTCTCTCGAATTGATCACTTCGAATAGATGTTCCGCTGTGGCTCTATCTACGGGTCTTCCGGCTCTTCTCCATATTCTGATAAGAACCTTATCTCTTAAGTGACCATAACATTCTTGCAACATGGCAATGAAGACACTTCCCCAAGCACCTGCACCGACACCTACAATCCTTAGTGGATCGCCTTCAGATTTGCCCATGAGGCGACGAAGCTCATCAAGCCGGTCCTCAATTAAACCATTTGAATTCTGAACCACCCCATTTGAGTAAACATTATGGGTCACTTCAACAGGAGTCCCAATCATCTTCTTCTTCTTCTTCCAACTTCCAATTTAACTCAGCTCTAAGGAGTAAAGTCTAATGCTCTTTAAGTAACAATAAACAGAAGCAGACACAAGCACAAGAAGTTGCCTTTTCAAGCTGACCTCTTTAGAAAACCAATTTTTTATAACCTCAATGCATGAAAATTAAAGCAAATGCTCGCTTGATTTTAGAAACCCACTTCTGATTTCTACACGAATTGAAGCTCCAATAAGCAAATCGCTTCACAAAGAGCTTGAATTTGTTGATGGGTTATCCACCAATATCCAAACCAACCCCTTTTATCGAATTTCAACCCAACACCGATGATCCAAACCTTTTGTTTTGCTTGAATCAAACTAACTTAGGATTCTAGAATGTAGTATGAGATCCAAAAGTATCTAGAGCATGGGTTTTATCAGTTTACTCATTCAATCGCCATCTACCAACAACCCGCTAACCAATTAATAGAACATGGGAAACGCAAAATCATAAAAAGCTCCGTCCATAAATTGGGTTATCCACCCCCACCAAACCAGTCAATTAACAAATAAAAGCGCTCAACAAAGAAGAGAAGTAAAGCGAAAACCAACTGTATGTTTTGGGCGGCTTCCTCGATGCGATGTCATGGATTTGGGGTTTTGTTTTCTTTAGTTCGAACGGTTCATTTACTGTAGTATATAGTCATTTTATTTATTGTCTACAGTCTATACACAACAAAAATGTTTTTTTTTTAATTTACAAAAAAGACATTGAAATACCAATGGTTTGTAATTGTTAAAATAACAAATCAACCGTAAAATTACTAATAAAGTTACATCAATACGTAATATATTACTTAGTTTTGATAATTATTACAAATATATTATCCGTATAATATAATTAGTATTTTGGTAACATTATTAAGTTATAAATATAATATTAAAATATAATACATTTGAAACTAATTATTCTTGTTGGTCAAAGCGTTTGACATTTTAGTTTTGAAATTTTGGTAAGTGTGTTTTTAGAAGAAGTAAAAAAATTTATTTTTAATATACTTAGTTTATAATTTGAATTAATTATTAAAATGTTACTATAAATCACTTATAATAATAAATATATTAATATATATTACTAATTATAATTGAATATCTTACTGAAATTACTAAAAAAGTTACATCAACACCTAATTTATTACTTAGTTATGATAGTATTACAAATATATTGTAAGTATAATATAATTAATATTTTTATAACATTATTAAATTATAAATATAATATTAAAATATCATAAATTTAAAACCAATTATTCTTTTTGGTTAAAGTGTTTGAAATTTTAGTTTTAAAATTTGTAGGAGTGTTTTTTTATAAGAAGTTAAAAAATTTATTTTTAAGATAGATAGATTATAATACATGCTTATATTTTAAATTAATTATTTAAGTGTTACTATAACCACTTATAATAATGAATATCTTAACATGTAACACTAATTTATTGAGTATTATTTTTATCATTAGATAAAATTATATAATATATTTATAATGTTTACATTAATTCAATGATATTTTTATTAGTTTATTCAAATAAAAATAAAACATTTATCATATGATTTTTTTCCTAATACATTATAATTTTTTAGTATATCTATTTTTCTATTACATAATTTTACATTTCATTTATAATCAATATCATATATTTTATTTATGTTATATTATTCTTAATTTAGTTGTAAAAAAGTTATTCTATATTTAAAACCAAAAGAATATAATATATATAAAAATAAACTTAACTTTAATTATATTTTCATATAATTTTAATTTTTATATTTCCTGCATGGAATTAAGTCATATTAAAATTATTATTAAAAAAATTGATATCTTAATTGTATAATAATTTTATTTTTAGTATTCTTTTATCCAAATTTTTGAGACAATAATTTAGCAATATCTCATTAAAAAATGTACAAATTTAATGTAATTTTTTCTTTAATTAAAAAAATTTCACATTTGAAGTAATACACATGACATATTCAAAAAATATATTTAGATAATCAATAATTAATTATTTCAAAATATTATCGTTTAATTAATTTATTATTTGAAATGGTTTCTAAATATCAAATATGTAAAAAAAATCAATTAAATAATAAATTGTATTAAATTAAAATATTTTTTAAATAAATATATTACTAAATACTTCAAAAATTTGGATAAAAAATATAAAAAATAAAATCATGATACTGTTAAAATAATAAATCTTTCAATTTTTTTGAAAAATATGATCAAAGTTTGCGATAATTTGTATCAAATTAGTATTTTTTAAATAAGAATACTATTAAAATATCATTTTAAAAGTTTAGATAAAAAAATATAAAAAAAAATCAAGTAGATATTGAAATCCTAACAAAATTGCCGAAACATATGGTTGGAGTATGCACTTTTCCATAAAGAATTTTGAAAAAGTTTATCTAAAATATTAAACAAAATACAAATAAAATGAACTCAAAAAATTGAAACAATTTATATCTACAATAAAAAAACTACTTTACTCTTTAAGGAGAATATTATAATATTGACCTTAAACTTTCATAACAGACAATATTAACCTCTGATTTTGTCATGTTTTTACCGGATATAATTTTAATTAATTATGTCGGTAATTATGTCTACAATAAATTTAGAATATAATGTTGACAATAAAATGACAATTATTATCCACAAAAGATAAACAATAAATTAAAAAAAATCACTAATATACTAATTCACAGTTACCTAATCTAAAAATATGTAACATCAAATTAAAACCAACTTCGAAACAAAATATAACAAAATAAAATATATTAAAACCAATTATGCAAATATGATTATAAAAAAATAATTGACCGGTTAACAAAAGTTTAAAATATCAAAGATATTATTATTGTTGATGAAAATTTAAAAAAAAATCACAAAATAATGAAAATTATTTATATTTTAAACTAATTTTTTTATATTTAATATATGTATTTTAAAATATATAAAATATTTATACTAATCAATAAATTGATTGATTAATTAAAATATTATATAATAAAATATATATTATTTTATGCTAAATATTAGAATCAATAATTTTTTTTTAAATAATCAAATATACAATCTAATTATAACTACTATAAATCTCTAAAGTATAAAAATAAATTTGATTAATTATTTATTTTAAAAAGTACTTCCATATGCACCAAACATGCTAAAAAAAGTGAAAATTTATAAAAATATTGACTTGATTAACCTAGAGGGGTGAATAGGTTATTTGTAATTTTTATCAATTTATAATTTAATAACCTAAACAAAACGGCCAAACATGCAATCGTATGTAAGAGTAAAGTGCGGAAATAATAACACACGATATTTTTAGGTGGAAACAACATAGACCACAATCATGACCTAAGAGGAAAACCACCGGTCTACCGGACCACCTAACTTTCCACTATGAAAATCAAATGTTCAAGTACAAACTCGGTCTTATGCTACCCTCCCTAGGATACTGCCTCAATGTACTTTACTTACGAGCCCCTGCTCTGTTTTCACAATTTCTAAAATTAGCGTGAGCGGTTTCCAAACCAACGTTCCAATAAGCTCCCCGCCAATCAGATATGTTCTCAAAGTAACTGCAAAAAGGTTAGCACAAAAAGAAACACAAGTGCCCGTGTGTGTTCTAGAATGGATTTAACAATGAATAATTATAACTAGATGATTAAAAATATATGTCACTTAAATCAAATCAACTAGTAAATTCTAGAGCAAAAAGATTTAGCACAAGATCCATAAAAATGGCTTATTTAAAGATTAATAATCAAATCAAATAATTATAATATGACAAAAACAATTATTTAATCTAACAATTTAAGAACAAAATTAAAAAAAAAACTATAATAACATATTTTCAAAATATCAAACTCTTTTATTAACACCTTATAAATTAATATATATATTACTTACTTAACCATATTACTTATATATTAACCTCTTTACTGGGTGATGCCATTATTCTAATTCCTTTATATATTATATATACATATATATAAAAATTACATGAAAGTTACTTCTATTGTCTCCAAGCCGTCAAGCCGTCAATCTCCTATACATATATATTAATTATATTACTCTCAACTTCAACTATATATAAATTCGTGTTACCTTCCTTCTCATGTTCACCTTTCCTGATATTTTTTTTCTTTTCGGTAGACAATAACACTTGGGAGGCACATCGACAACTTCAATATTATTTTTTATGACAACTTTTTCTATTCTCTCACTTTATGCATCAACCCTAATGTCTCTATATTTATAGATAATAATAATAATACCTAATAGTATTAGGTTTAAATGCATTTTGGCCTTAATTTTTCAAAGCCTTAAAAAAAAATTTAAAATCACATCTTAAAAAATATTAAGACACATAAAAAATATTTAAGCACCAAAAATAATTTTAGATTTATGAACATGTACTATTAAATGTATAAATGAAATTCTATGTATCGTAGTTATAAAAGATATACCTGAAATACGATTATCTGAAACTCAAGTATTAGTTGGGTTTTTCTTGATAGACTTGATAGCAGGCCTACAAACTAGTTTACAAGTAAATATTTTGTCCAAGAAAATAGCCAACACTCATAGTCCTTACAAACTCCCCCTTTGACATTTTCTTGTGAAAAAACCTCTTACTTACTACATGACACTTATAAAAATAAGATAAAAATACAATGAGGTCCCAGACTCCATAGTGGAACTATCCTATGGTCCAATGAATCCATCTTTGCTGCAACTTGACAAGCATGTAAGTAACTGAAATGACATTGACAAAGCATATGACAACTTGGCATGAAAGTCTCATTGTACATTAGTTCAGTTTACATAAAAATAAGCGAAGTGTAAAGAATAATCATGTAGTGTGCATTCATATCAATCAAGCTTAAATAAATATGTTCTCCCCCTATATGCACAACAAAATAAACACATGGAAGTAAAATACATTATTTCTCTCCCCCTTTTTGACATATGAGAATGAAAAAGTATTAGACAAAGCAATGAAGCTAAAATCTTCCTAAAGATATAGTAATGTTAAAGTAGAGTAATACATAAATGCAATATACTTTAAACTCCCCCTAAGTTCTATGACTCTCTAACTTAGAAACGAATTAAAAAGGTAATAAATAAAAATGAATAAAAATCTGATTTTTTTTGTAATTTTCATAACTAGCCACATTAGGTATTAAACTCATTTAATTACAAACAAACACATAACCAATTGAAAACTCATCATTTTTTTTAACTCCAATTTTGATTATTTATCATATAAATAAATAAGTATAATAGAAGAGGTGCACACACACACTTCGTACATATAATGACATATTGACATTTACTTAAAGTAGTATATATGTTTAAACTCTACAAATATGTCAATTGTTTCATTTATGACCTATCAAGAAAGACTCAAAATAAAAAAATATCACCTATCATGTAAAACTATAATCGAGTCTTCAATCTTACAAAATAAAGTATTTTCTAAAGGAGGACTTATTATTATTATTATTTATATTTTTTTTCATACATATGAGGTAAATTATATATATATTATAACCTGTATTGGCTCTTTCTTTTTGTGCATTCAATATATAAGATTTATAAGTAGTAACTTCTTGCATAATCTTTTTTTTTTGCACGAGCCATAAACCTAGCATGATGACTTTCACACTAGTTATGAGATAGCTCTCTCCGTTCATTGCGGTAGCTTCACACATCACAGTAGGTAACCCTCTCAATACTATGTGCCTTCATGAGATAAAGTTTTTGAAAGCAAAAAATATAACTCAACACAATTTTACAGTCAAGATTAGTTGAAGTCCTATAATCTTTCAAGAAAATCCATAAACTTCAAGCATAACATATACGTGTGTTTGTGAGTGTATGAATAAGTTCATGTCAACGTCGATCATCACATGTACAAGAATATGTGTGTGTGTAAGCCAAAATTGTAAAATAATTTATACAATAAATATCAAAATGAGTTGAGTCACTAAAAATGAGATTATGTGTATGTAAGTATTAAATAAGTCGAATATTGTGTTGACCAAACAAAAATGCTATTTAATTTTTTTTTTTTTTGGTAATAAAATTTGAAATTCAATTTGAGGGAGAAATTCCCAAGGCACTTCTGAGATACTCAAATCTTTGAGTGTTTATGGCTTTAGTGAATATATCAGCTAATTGTCTCTCAGTAGGTACAAACTCAAGTGTAACTATTTTCTCTTCAACTAATTCTCGAATAAAGTGATGTCTAATTTCAATGTGCTTAGTTCTAGAATGATGAACTGGGTTCTTAGAAATACATATAACACTAGAGTAATCACAATATAAGGGCATCATACCTTGTGGTTGACCGTAGTCCTTGAGCATGTTTCTCATCCTAAGCATTTGTCTGCAAGAGCTTCCTGCAGCAATGTATTCCGCTTCAGCTGTAGAAAGTGAGATAGAGTTCTGCTTTTTATTATGCCATGATGTGCTTTTCCTATCATCTTGGTTGTCTGCCCAATCGTCATCTGTAAAACCACTTACTTCACAAGTTGTGTCAGTAGTAAAATATAAACAATAATTACTTGTTCCTGAGATATACCTAATGATTATCTTTATATTCTCTAAGTGTGATTCCTTAGGGTCAGCTTGATAACGAGCACACACACCAACATTAAAACATATGTCAGGTCTACTTGTAGTGAGGTAAAGTAAACTACCTATCATACTCCTATAAAGGGTTTGATCAACACTTTTACCTTGAGTATCTTTTGTAATTTTTGTGCTGGTACCTAAAGAAGTCCGTAATGGCTTTCTAGTTTCAAGACCAAACCTTTTAACAAGGTTACATGCGTACTTGGTTTGAGAAATAAATATATTATCACGAGATTGTTTAATTTGCAAACCAAGGAAGAAAGTCATTTCACCTACCATGGACATTTCAAATTCATTTTTCATAACATGCACAAAATCATCCACTAGTGTACTAGATGTGGATCCAAAAACTATGTCATCCACATAAATTTGAGCAATAAAGATCTCGTCACTACTCCTTTTAATGAATAAAGTCTTATCAACTCCCCCTCGAATAAATCCTTTGTTCAAAAGATAGTTGGTAAGTCTCTCATACCATGCCCGTGGAGCTTATTTCAAACCATACAGAGCCTTTTTGAGTTTGTAAACATGATTTAGAAATTTCGGATCAAAAAATCCTTTTGGTTGTTCCACGTACACCTCCTCATTCAAAAATCCATTCAAAAAGGCAGACTTAACATCCATTTAATATAATTTGAACTTCATATGACAAGAAATGGCAAGTAAAATCCTAATTGACTCTAGTCTAGAGACAGGTGCAAATGTTTCATCAAAGTCAACTCCTTCTATTTGTGTGTAGCCTTGAGCTACCAACCTAGCCTTATTCCTAACAACAATGTCATGCTCATCAGATTTATTTTTGAACACCCATTTTGTTCCAATAACATTTTTGTTTTTAGGCTTAGGTACTAATACCCATACATGATTTCTTTCAAATTGAGTTAATTCATCCTGCATGACATTTATCCAAAATTCATCCCTAAGCGCTTCATTCACATTTTTTGGTTCAAATTGAGAAATATAGCATAAATGAGTTACCTCACTTATTTTTCTTCTTCTTCTTACCATGCTTGCATTAGGATCTCCAATTATATTCTTAATAGGAGGATTTTTTGAAGTTTGAGTTGGATTTATCATTGATGAGGTTGATGTTTCTTCCTTCTTTTGTTCACTTTCCTTCAACTCCTCTTCTTTTATTCCAATTGTGTCACTGGTCATTGTTAATTGAGGTGTTGTGAAATTTTCTTCATTTCTAACTTCTTCACTTGTAATCTTCTTTTCTCCATCATCTATAACGACATTTATGGATTCCATAACTACATTAGTTCTACAGTTGAAGACTCTATAATCTCTACTATTTAGGGAATAACCAAGAAATATACCTTCATCGCTTCTTGAAATAAACTTACCCAATTGTTCTCGATCTCGAAGTATATAGCATTTACTTCCAAAAATATGCATGAATTTTAGACTTGGTTTTTTTAACTCTCCATATCTCATAGGGAGTTTGGTTTGTACCTGGGCAAAGATATACACGATTTATAATGTGACATGTAGTGTTTATAGCTTCAGCCCAAAACCTTTTGGAGACTCCCTTGGCATGCATCATTACTCTTACCATCTCTTGAAGTATCCTATTTTTCCTTTCAACTACTCCATTTTGTTGAGGTGTGATATGAGCAGAGAATTCATGAAAGATACCATGTTCTTTGCAGAAGTCAGCATACTTGGTATTTTTAAACTCTTTTCCATGGTCTGTTCTTAGTCTCTTGATAGTTACTATTTTGTCACCTGCTTCAACCTGCACTTTTGTACAATATGAGATGAAGAACTCAAAAGCATCTGACTTGTCTCTAAGAAAGTCTACCCACGTGTAGCGAGAGAAGTCATATATTACAACTATGATATATTTCTTACCTCCAATACTTTCTGTTCTCATAGGACCCATAAGGTCAATATGTATCAATTCCAATACTCTGTTTGTATTTATACTCTTGATCTTCTTATGAGAAATCCTCGTTTGTTTACCCAATTGACATGGTCCACATACAGGTGTTTCAATTTTTGAAAGAATAGGTAAACCACGCATAATCTCAATTTTGCTTAATCTAACCAGATCTTTAAAATTCATATGATCTAGCTTTTCGTGCCATAAGATAGTTGAGTCATTGCTAGCTAGGTTACATGTTACTATGGGTGATGTATCAATACAATAACAATTGTCATGTGATCTGATTCCCTTAATTATACATTCACCCTTTTGATCTGTTACAATACAGTGATTGTTTATAAATGCACATTAAAATCACTATCATATATTTGACTTATGCTAATCAAGTTTGCCTTAAGTCCTTCCACATATAAAACTTCATCAAGTTTAGGGATACCCTCTATTTGAACAGAGCCTTTTCCAATAATTTTAAATATTTTACCATCACCAAAGGTAACTATCCCTTCACTGTATTCCTTAAAGGTTTTAAACAAAGAACGATTCCCCATCATATGTCTAGAGCATCCACTATCAAAATACCAAGCGGTATTTGATTTAACTTTAAATGCTATATGGGCCACAAAGTATTGCAACTCAGATTTCTTAACACATCTTTTTTTTAAATTTTGGACATTTGAATTACCGGTTTCTTATATTCCTCTTTTTGTGTAGTTCTTGTAGTAAAAACTTTACGTTTTGAAATTTTTTGTGGTGCTTTAGAAACATTTGTATTCGTGATAGAATCATAAGCATAAATAAATCTACACTTAGGTCTAATATGTCCTTTCCTACCATAATGATGACATATGGGAACAAATTAAATTTTCTTAGAATGATAAGGTGCAAAAACTAACTTCCCTGCCTGAGCAATAGTGGGTTTTACAAATTGAGTTTTGGATGAGGAAGGTGTTGATTGTTCATCTATGTATCCAAGACCTCTCTTATCTCCATGTGGCTTTCCATAGTCTAGGACTTTGGTTAATTTTTCAGCACCAATGGTCAAATTCTTCATCATTTCTTTAGCAATACTAAGTTCTTGCCTAAGATTTTTGTTTTCCTTAATGGTTTCTACAAGTCTCAAATTCAAAACATTAATATGATCAGAAAATTCTTTTTTATCTTTCTCTAGGTTAGAGGAATTTGTTTTGTGAACATTGATGATATCATTAAGTTTAGTTACTTTCACAAGCAATTTATCTCTCTCTTCCCTGGCACCTAGACAATCCATGAATAGTTCCTCATAATTTGATACATTAAACTTAGACAGTAAGAGAGAAGAGTTTACTTCCTCATTTTCTTCATCCGAGCTAAGGTCAGAGTTATTGTGATGTGCATTGGCAGTCGCAGTGAAGGCACAATAATTAGTGTCATCATCCTCTGAGTTACTAGCATTGTCCTGCTCACTTTCTGTGTCACTGAGTGTAGCATTAAAGACTTTTCCAAATTTCTTTTTATTGTTAGCACAATCTGTAGAAATATGACCAAATCCCCCACAAGTAAAGCACTGAGAACTAGTGGGCTTACTTTTCTTACCATCAAGGCTAGGAGACTTGATTTCCCTTGACTTTTGGTCATTCGAGCGACTGGATTGTCCCTTGTTGGAATGATTATTCTGTTGACCCTTATTCTTCATGAACTTCTTAAATTTTCGTGCTAACAAGACTAGTAACTCATTATTCATATCATCATCACTATCAGAGATGTCCTTTTTGGAGATTTTGAATGCCACATCCTTATTTTTCTTGGATGGATCAAGAGAAAGCTCATAGGTTTGCATTAACCCGACAAGTTCATCAATTTTTAGTGTGTCTACATTCTTGCTTTCCTCTATCGCTGCAACTTTCATCTTATAGTTTGTTGTTAAAGAGCTTAGGAGTTTACGCACTTGTATAGGTTTTGGAATTTTCTCACCAAGGTTAGAACAAGCATTAGTGATATCACAGAAGCGAGCATAAAATTAACCAAAAGTTTCGTTGTTGCTCATTTTAATATAATCAAACTCAGATGTTAGCAATCTCAATTTTGTTTGTTTTACTTGGGAAGTTCCTTCATGAGCAAGAGCAAGTGCATTCCATGCATCTTTAGCAGTCTCACAGTCGGAGATGTGATAGAACTCATCCATTGACACTACAGTAAATATTGAGTTAGACCTTTTTGGTTTGCCCCACTAAGGGTACGTTCTTCAGTGGTCCATTCTCTTTTTGGCTTTATGATTGTTACACCATCTTTCGTTACCGAAGGTGGTTTCCAACCATCAAGAATAACATCCCAGACTTTTTCATCTTATCTGAGAAAGGCTTGCATACAAGCCTTCCAATAAAGGTAATTAAACCCATCAAATAGTGGGGGTCTAACATATGACCCATCTTCTTTCATTTGGTCCATAAGTAAGTGTGTGTGTCTCTAAGAATCAATCTCACTAAGTATATCTAGTGTCGGCTCTAATACCAATTGAAAGTTTATAAAATATGGACCTGATTAACCTAGAGGGGGGAGGGTGAATAGGTTATTTGTAATTTTTATCAATTTATAATTTAATAACCTAAACAAAACGGCCAAACATGCAATCGTATGTAAGAGTAAAGTGTGGAAATAATAACACACGATATTTTTAGGTGGAAACAACCTAGGCTACAACCATGACCTAAGAAGAAAACCACCGGTCCACCGGACCACCTAACTTTCCACTATAGAAATCAAATGTTCAAGTACAAACTCAGTCTTATACTACCCTCCCTAGGATACTGCCCCAATGTACTTTACTTACGAGCGCCTACTCTGTTTTCATAGTTTCTAAAATTAGCATGAGTGGTTTCTAGACCAATGTTCCAATAAGCTCCCCGCCAATCAAATATGTTCCCGAAGTAACTGCAAAAAGGTTAGCACAAAAAGAAACACAAGTGCCCGTATGTGTTCTAGAACGGATTTAACAATGAATAATTATAACTAGATGATTAAAAATATATGTCACTTAAATCAAATGAACTAGTAAATTCTAGAGCAAAAAGATTCAGTACAAGTTTCATAAAAATGGCTTCTTTAAAGATTAATAATAAAATCAAATAATTATGATATGATAAAAATAATTATTTGGTCTAACAATTTAAGAACAAAATTAAAGAAGAAACTATAAGCATATTACTTATATATTAACCTCTTATGCCATTATTCTAATTTCTTTATATATTATATATATATAAATTACCTGAAAGTTACTTCCCAACTTCAATTATATATAAATTCTTGTTGCTTTCTTTCTCATGTTCACCTTTCTTGATATTTTCTTTTCTTTTCGATAGACAATAACACTGAGGAAGATCGTTAATAATAATACCTAATAGTATTAGGTTTAAATGCATTTTAGGCTTAATTTTTCAAAGCCCATTCAAAACCTTAATATATATATATATATATATATATTTAAATCACATCTTAAAAAATATTAAGACACATAAAAAATATTTAAGCATCAAATATAATTTTAGATTTATAAACATGTACTATTAAATGTATAAATAAAATTCTATGTATCGTAGTTATAAAAGATATACCTAAAATACGATTATTTGAAACTCGAGTATTTGTTAGACTTTTCTTGATAGACTTGATAGTAGACCTACAAACTAGTGTACAAGTAATTATTTTGTTCACGAAAATAACCAATACTCATAGTCCTTACAAAAAGATAATACATTATTTACTAAAAATGTGAAAAAGATTTAATTAAAATGAATACTTAAAAATAAAAAAAATAAAAAAATAATATATTTGATATTGTTTGACTATATTTTATCGATAATATTCACAATATAAAAAAAATTAATTAAAAATATATTTAAACGATATTTTTATAATAATAATATTTTATAAATATTATCTATATATTTATAATAATTAAATCAAAATATTTAAATACCATCGATATAAAAAAAATAACATTGTCCCAATAATATCACCTGCCGACGTAACATTTTCATCCCTGCGGTTAACTGAAAAATAGGTTTTCGCCCTTTATGAGTAACACGCGTTACGAGCTAATAAAATCATAGTCACACCGCAAGCGTTATGCACAGTATTAACATTTTTGTCTTTGCAGTAATCGGCGCATATTTGCATTAATATGACTTTTCTTATAATTATACAATGATTAAATTAATATAAATCTGTTTTACATTTTAGAATTGTTATTATTTAATTAAGCAGTATAAATTAGTTAAATTTATTTCATAATTATATGTTAAATTTTAAAGGGACAAAATTAATATTTTTATAAAAAAAATGATTATTAAATATTTAAATAATTATTGTGTATTAATAATACAACGTATTTCATTTTCTAACAACAAACAATATTAATCATTTTTTTATTTATTTGTTAATTTAAATCATAAAAAATTAATTTAAAAAACATTTACAAATAATTTATAAATTTATGGTTATTATTTTATTTAAGAAGAAAATCGTTTTAGTTTTTTTTCATTATTTACTCTTTTTATGCTTTTTATGCCTTCAATGATAGTTTATTATTAATTTTATTTATTTATTTATGTAATTAAGATTTTTATCTTGTTGGTGTGTGTTGTAATACATGTTACAACATTAATAGAACAAGGAATAACATACAATAGTATTAATGGAGCCGTAAAATATGAGTGTGTATCAGTTAGGGTTAGTTTTTAGTTTTTGTTTTCCTTAGCATACATAAACTAAGACTCTTGTACAGAAACATAACATAAATTATATAAAATATATATGATAATTATCAAAAAAACAACAATATTTGTTATATCTTTCACATTGAATCTTAAAAAAAATTATCATTCACTTTTTTACTTTTAACACCTAGATATTAGAAATATTGTAATATTTATTAATATCGTCAAGATCTTATTAAGAAAAAAATATCATTCACAAATATTTTTCGTATGTTTCTTATTAATGCTTTTTTAATTATTTTATTTTCTTTAAAAATTTGAGTAATAATATTAATAAAGTTTAGTTAAAAAAATTAGTAATGAATATGATAACATAATCTTTTGTATAAATAAAAAATATAATTTGTGATTACGTTATTATAAGTAGCAATTGTGTAATATTAAATAAAAAATTTAAATCAACATTTTTGATAAAAAATAAATAATAATTTTTAAAATACCAGTTTTATTCTTTAAAGTTTTGTCCTAAAATTATTAAATAAAATTTGATGAACTTATAAAAAAAATAAGTAAATTGTATTGAGGCCACCAAATAACAAAACATATAAAATATAATTCTATCAAATATAGCATATACTTTGAACCCTTTATCCAATATATAATATAAAATTAATATATTTTAACATGAGTATTATTTTTACAGTGGTTACATTTCAAAATGTTAAGAGGTAATATGATAAAATAAATGAACCATATATTAGACAACATAAAACTTAACAGAATTGTTTTATTGATTTGATCTTTGCGAATAAAATTTAAATATCAAGTTATTTATTTCAAAGAAGCAAGACATGTTTTTTGGTTTTTTCTTTAACCTTGCATAGTAGTTGAATGAATATTCGTTCACTCAAATTACTATTTACTTAAATTCTTACATGTTGTTCACTATACATGTGATTTGTAGGCTAGTATGATTAAAATAGAGTGTTACTAAATATGCTTACATCTCTTATAAGTTGATACATATTAACTTAACATTAATGTGGGCTAAAGAGCCACGTATATATATATATATAACTATTTTTTATGTTATAAATTATAATGTAATTATAATTAATATTAACATATAATTATTAATTAAAATAAAAAATTAATTATCACATGGTTATGATAATATAAGATACATATATTTTTCTTACTTTAACTCCTCCACATGGAGGATTGCACGCAAGCGTTCAAAATCTAGCTTTTGTTATGGTTTAATAATTAATAAATATTAATATGTTGTTATAAAGGTTGTACGTGGGATATAATGTTCTTGGAAAATTCTTATTACATTAATTTGAGATAAAAAAATCGAGGTGACAAAATGTAATTGATTGATAAAAGATAAGCTTAAATTTGTCAATTAATTAATTGATGCAACTTGAATTGAAATGTTATCTAAGTTAAAATAAAAATAAAAAATGTTTATTTTTTTTAAGAGAAAAATATACCCAATGTCTTTTAATTACTTATTAGAAAAATTGTACTTAAATTATCTATTTATTTT
Source organism: Hippophae tibetana (assembly GCA_037013495.1). Classification (NCBI taxonomy): domain Eukaryota; kingdom Viridiplantae; phylum Streptophyta; class Magnoliopsida; order Rosales; family Elaeagnaceae; genus Hippophae; species Hippophae tibetana. The sequence continues at coordinate 2,701,865 of CM072812.1, forward strand.
TATTATTATAAAAATATTAACACACAATAACAATGATAAATTTTTATTTTTTAACTACATTAGATATAAACGGTTAAACTTAAATAAATTCTAATTGAAATAAAAAAATAGTTATTTATCATTATGCATTTATTTTTTTTATAATAATAAAATTAAAATGTGTTAAAAAATAATAGAAGATTTAAATATTATTTTTAAAATAAATATATTAATTTTATAATTACATTTTCATGTGTTTTATTATTGAATTCCATGGAGAGAACTTTAACTATAGTGATTTATAGGTGTGGCTTAAAAAATAATCGTGATAGTAAATATAAGAGCAAATTTGTACACTTAATTGAAGTGATTTTTTAAAATGTATTTTCTTTTTCTACCAATACTTTTATACAGAAGAAATTATATGTTTTATAAGTACTCAATTATTATAGTAACCCTAATACTATTTATAATGGTATCGTAAAATCAATAAAATTGACATTTAATATAATTTAGGTAAGTGTCATTGTTTTAAAATATTTTTTTTGGGTCAAATACAAATAAGTAGACTTTGCTCTATGAAAATATTATTAAATATGTTAGAAACTCAGGTCTAACTCAACCTAATAATATCTCATTAAGTTAAGGATTGTATAAGTTTATAAGCAGTTTTATTACTTTTTTCCTAGTGGATTTAAGACAAGGATACTTAACAGCCTTCTTTCACACGGCAGACAAAGGTAGACATTAGCGCCACGGTGAGACTGTTGTAGAGCCTAATTAGATCCAAACACATAGAGACTAGACCAAACTCTGATATCATGTTAGAAATACTTAATGAATGCATTTTATTATGTGATTTAAATGAATATACATGGTGCCTTTATATAAGAATTATAAGTAAACTAGATATGTCTAAAGTAACTAGATATATATGCCTAAAGTAAATAGATATACATTAGCAGATATATATACATTAATATGTTACAAGATATACATTAACATCTCCCCTCAAACTCAATATGGATGTGAGACTAGCTTAAGGTTGTCAACCAAATTACGAGTGCGTCCTTTGTGAAGTGCCTTAGTGAAGATATTTGCAAGTTGATCTTTGGAGGAAATAGGGAAAATCTTGAGAGCACCATGGACAAGATGAGAGCGAATAAAGTGACAATCAATCTCGATGTGTTTAGTTCGTTCATGGAAGACATCGTTGTGAGCAATATGAATGACACTCTGATTATCACAATAAATGGGAGTAGCAGAGGATGTGGACACACCCAAATCCTTAAGAAGTCATCGTAGCCAAAGAACCTCAAATGTGGTATCAATAAGAGCACGATATTCTGCTTCAGTATTGGAGCGGGCCGCGAAGGTTTGTTTCTTACTTCGCCAAGAAATCAAAGAAGAACCAAGGAGAAAGCAATAACTTGTAGTGGACCTGCGATCAGTGGAATCTCCTACCCAATCATCATTAGAGAATGCACAAAGTATTAAAGGAGACTGAGCTGAGTAGAAAAGGCCATGGAAGATAGTGTCTTTCAAGTATCGTAGAATACGTAGAACAACAGCATAGTGAGTTGATCATGGAGCAGATAGATAGTGGCTCACCTGATGAACAACATAAGAAATGTTTGGACAAGTAACTGTAAGATAAACCAGGATGCCAACCAATCGTCTGTAAAGAGAGGGATTAGACAATGGTTGCCCCTCCGATGGTGTGAGATGCGCATTAAGCTCAACTGGAGTGTCAACAGTCTTGCTGTCAGTGAGTCCAGCTTGAGATAAGAGGTCATATGTATACTTAGCTTGAGTAATATAAAGACCATCTATGGAATGAGTTATCTCAAGACCTAAGAAGTAGTTGAGATGTCCAAGGTCTTTCATCTCAAACTACTGACTAAGAAAATCCTTGAGTTCTTGAATGTCATTGAGGTCATTACCAGTTATGATCATATCATCCACATATAGGAGAAGCAAAATGGTGCCTTTATCATTACGACGAAGAAATAAGGCAGAATCATAAGGACTGGCAGTCTAACCCAAGCGAAGGATAGTGGAGTTGAACTTGGCAAACCATGCTCGTGGAGCTTGTTTAAGGCCATAAAGTGCTCGTCGAAGGCGAAAAACTTTATTTGTTTCAACAGAAAGACCAGGAGGAGGTTGCATATAGACTTCATTATGCAGATCCCCATTAAGGAATGCATTTTTAACATCCATCTGAAAAAGGTCTCATTTACTAGCAGTGGCAAAGGTCTCTTCATAATCAATCCCATACTCTTGTGTAAAACCTTTTGCTACAAGACGAGCCTTGTAGTGATCGATGGACCCATCAGAGCGAGTCTTGATCTTATAGATCTACTTACTACCAACCACAGACTGACCAGAAGGGAGAGTAACCAGATCCCAAGTATGGTTTTTGGTTAATGTATCAATTTCTTATTTCATTGCAATCTGCCAAAACGAGTTAGTAGATGTCTCACGATAGGTGTGAGGCTTATGGTGTGTAGCAAGGGCAGTGTAACAATGATAGTCAAGTAAATGTGTAGGAATTGATCTTACCCGGGTTGAATGGCTAGTTATAATGTCTTGTGGAGGATCTTCAGGCGGAGCAAGAGTAGGGGACCTATGTTCAAGGTGGGGTAGCTCGTTATCAACCTATTCTTCTACAACCTATCTAGGATTATCATCAAAAATATCTGAAGATTGAATAATGAAGTCCAAAGGTGGATTAGGAGTATTTGTAGAAGGAATAGAAGACTCATTTGGAAAGATTTCTAAAATATTTGAATTAGTTAGGGAAGAATGAAAGTGAGAAATTTCAACAAATAAGCAGTGTTCCCAAAAGATACCATTTCGGGAAACACGAAGACGATGTGAGACATGATCATAACATCAATACCCTTTTTGAGTTTCACCATAACCAAGAAAACAACAAAGTCTAGATCGAGGCTCAAGTTTGTTGTGTTCATGAGGTTGAAGAAGAACGAAACAGGCAGATCCAAATGAGCGAAGGTAATGATAGTCAGGAGATGACCCAAAAAGGCGCTCATACGGAGTCTGATTATGAACGACAGTGCTTGGAATGCGATTAATGACATGAACAAAATAAAGAGCGGTTTCACCCCAAAATGGGGTAGGAACTTTGTTAGAAAAAAGAAGAGCACGAATAATGTCAAGAATATGACGAAGTTTTCTTTCGGTTCGACCATTTTGTTGAGAGGTTCCTAGACAGATTAGATGATGTATAGTGGCAAGGAGTGTAAGAGAACTTGAAAAGCCTTTTGAGTATATTCAAGAGCATTATCAGATCGAAAAGTTTTGATACATATTTTGAACAATTTTAACAATAATTTATACCTCTAAACTATTTTAATTTCTTAATATTACGGTTGAAATTAACCAAATTATGTATTTTTTTATCCTTATTTTCAACCATTACACATTAAATAGAGATATTTAATATATAACTGTTAAAAATAGTGATAATATTTAATATCTATATGTTGAAAATAGGTATAAAAAATACAAAAATATGAATATAAATAGTCTAAAAAGTACCACCTTATTTTGGTGCAGGATCTTATAGAAAGCAGCCAAAAAAGAAGATCTGGACTATCTTCTCTTGTCCGGAACATTTGATAACAATATGCACACTAATAATTAGCATTTACCTTTGGATGAGTAACGTTAGCCGAACATGGCTTTTAAGTATATCATTATTTTAGTTCTATTGCCAAATTACAATGGGCCATACGAAGAAACATTTCAAGAGCAAATACGAAAATGGATGCATAAACAAATTATTTAACAAATACAATTAAACTATACAAAAATAAGTTTAATTTCAACACATTAGTAATTAAATATTGTCATTAGCAGAACATTTCAAAAGTAGACCAATATTTTAGCTCTATTGCAAATTACAATGGGCCATATGAAGAAACATTTCAAGAGCAAATATTAAATTAGACCCATAAACAAATTATATAACAAATCTAATTAGATTACACAAAAATAAGTTTAATTTTAACAAACTAGTAATTAACTATTCAAATTTTCCACTAACATACGATTCATTTTCTCAAAAAAAACTCTTCCTCCAAAAATTAATATTTTTTATCTATATATTTGTTTACTTATTTATTTGAATTTTATTTTGTATATTAAACATTTATTAAAAATATACTATTATACACTTCTCCCACATGCTTATGTATCATTGACTGATATACTTACATTTTGACAAACTGTTCATTTTTTTGTACATAAAATATGCATAATTGTATAATAAAAGTATATTTAATGTGACATATTAAATAGATTAAATATAATTATATTATACTAAATTATATTATAATTAATATGTAAAGTGTTTAATGATAATTTGTATAATATAATCGAATAAAATTAATAATAAATAATTTAATAAAATAATTTATATTTAAAATAATATTTAATTTTTGTATGTAATTTTGTTACCTATCAAAATAATTTAATCATAAAAAATTATTTAATTTAGTTTATATTTTTTAATACTTTAAAAACTAAAAAAAATATTTTTAATTTCAGATGAAAGAAAAATTAAAGAGATATAATTTTATAATTAAAATTTCAAATAAATTAAGTAAAATATCTAGTAAGATTTAAACCTATACTTATTGTTGGTACTAAATTTTTATTTAAGTAAAATAATATAAAAATATGAAAATAAATTACGTTTTTTAAATAAATAGACAAACTAATTATTCTACATAAATGCAATATATATATATATATATATATATATATATATAACTGTATAATTTTTATTATGTAAAATATATTTTTTATTTTATAATAAATATATGATCATATAAAAATTATACAATTAGTTATTAAAATTGTGTAACAAATATTATATACTATGATATATATGTGGAAAATTGGTTCCTTGAACAAATAAATTTAACAAATTATACGGACAAATCATCATAAATCCAAATTAACCGTGTGGATGCTATCAAATTTTAAAAATCAAGGAGACAATTAACTTCAACAAAAATATATATTAAATGGATTAAATATATATATATCAAGGAGATAATTCATTAAATATATTTGTTTAAATTATTTGTTGGTGTACAAAAGGTGTACACATGAGTAAAGTGTCAAATAATTAACGCAACTCATTTAAGATTTGTAAAAATTCAATTAGATTTATGAACAACTCATAAACTAATTTCACAAAATATTTTTGTTAATTTATAATTATGTTAATATCATTATAAAAATACACACTTAGAAAATAGTATTTTAATTTTTTATTTTGTAAAAATATAATAATAAATATTAATAATAATATTTTTTTTATTAAATAAAATTATATATTAATTTAAAAATAATATGAAACGACCCAATTTACACAAATTTTACATTAGCTCAACAAAAATTATTTGAATAAACGAATATCATTTAACATATTCGTGTAAAGAACAAATTAATCTCTTGTATTGAAATGCCGTATACTTGCTTTCCATAGAAAAATAAGAACAAGAAAAATCAAAACAAAATTCTTAATATTGATAATATAAACATCAAATTAAATTCAAATTCACTTAGGAAATTAGATATTATCAAAAACTTATATACTTCATTTCTAAAACCAATACAGACGATGATAATGATAATAATAAAGCCCCGACCCAACCTCACTTCTCTTTCATTATGTTCCTTGTTTCTTTTCCTCTTAGTTATAAAAGCTATATAGACTTTTAAACGTATATCTTATTTGTTTTCACTCTCTTTCATAATCTCTCTTTTTTTTTAGTATATATTATTTGTCATTTAACTTCTATTTTCTACTTATACGACATTTAATTTAATAAAATTCATAAATATTCACGTGAAGTGAAAGTTTTAATATTAATGTTTTACACCGATTTATATTTATAATAAAATCATCGTAATCTTATAAATATATATGTTTCACGTGTACAAATAGTTATCGAAACTATGATTAACACATATATTAATATTTTTTATATACATGTAATTAAATAAAATATAATATATTTTGAATAATTAGATTGAATTTTATTTATTATTGTTTTTATATATATTTTTATATTAAAAAAATAAAATATGATTAAATAGTGAGAAAACTATTAAACGTTCATGATATACAGTTATTATTTATGATATAAATTAATTATGATTACTATTCTTACATTGCCCGACCATTCCATCATGGTACGAAAATATCAACCCATCCCCAAATTTCAAACTTAGGTGAATCGAGTACCTCCGAACTTACATGGCTACCTATAATCTAGTACCTAGCTACCCAAACCTTAAAGCATGCGAAACATACAGGCATACAGCTCCTCCCTCTATTCTCTAATTTATTTTTCCATTAAAACATTTATAGGAAAAGACAAGTGGACAATTGAAGAAAATCAGTAACATTTTCTTCCTTTACAACTTCTAATTAATACAGAACGAAGATTTATTGTTAACAGGCTGCAATATTTTATTTGAAACCTAATTTTTTTATAAATTTAACATAATTTAACTAATATATTAATTTGTTTAATAGAATATATTTTTATAAAATCAATTTTAATTAGTAACGATACTCTATCATGTTATTTGAAATAAAGGTTTGTTTCTATTATTTTTTTCATTGACATTTCTTATTTTCATTTTCTTAAAAATTCATTTGTGACAAGAGATAAGTTTTATTTAACTAAGTTTAATAAATTAATATTATAATATTATTTTATTTTATTTAAATATCATATTATTATACTTTATTTTATTTAAATTATAATAATAATAAAATAATTTTAAATATATATTATATTATTTTTCTTATTAAATTTATATTATAAAATATCGTTACTAAATATATATATTAAGTAAGACAAGATTTAATTTTTTTAATAAATTATCTAATAAATTTCATTCATATATCACCTTAAATCATCAAGACTTACACGGCAAATTTGAAATTTGATAAGGTCAAAAAAGGAAATTAGTAATAATCATAATTTCATGTATAAAATGAGAAAACCTGTAAATAGGTTCGAGTGTCGCAGAAGGTAACATCAGAAGCCGCTCGTTCTCGGTTAATTTTGTCCTTTGATTCTCGGACTTCCATTCTTTCTATTTAAGACCTTCTTTTTCTGCAAATCTTGGAGGCTTTTAGTTCAATACTTCCTTACCATCTTTCCAAAAAATAGTTGAGAAGGATCTAGTGTTTCGAAATTATGGGCAATTGGAGGCATCGTCCCCCTCGCAGAATCCACCGCCAAAAACAGCCTTGGCAATACGATCTAGAACCTTCCCCTCCACCTTCAGGCAATTTTTTTTCACTGCTTTGTTTGATTTGTTTTTTTTTTCTCTTGCTTTTCCATCCAGGGTTTCTCCAAATATATTTGTTTGGTTCTTTGGTTGTTTTAGTTTTATTTTATGTTTGATTGGCTGACGAATGTCCAAGAAGGACATGACTATATCTTTAACAATTATTTTAATTGAACTGGTTGTGCGGAAATTTTGTAAAGTTTATTTGATTTATTTCATGGTTCTTCTCACATTTTTTTTCCATTTCATTTTTGGGTTTTCTGGTTCCTCAGAACCGTCTATGATAGTCTTTTTTCTGTACTGAAGTTTAATATATTTTTTAAAATAATAGTTAGTAAATGGAAGACATTTCTGTTTAAGCATACATAGATTGAGATTGTTTCGTTAGCAGATTATGCATTTATCATACCATCGTTAATTTCGTGAAGATTTCTGATTAGGTCATGTTTAGGATTTTGGAATCCTAGTTATATTTATTTCATGAATTTTTGCTGTTGCTTTCTATTGACAGTTCCTTAGATTGGCTTTTAGAGACAATCACAATATGCTTTGGAATAATGTTATTTAACATGTTAGATATGCAAACCTCTTTAGTCAGTTCCATTTTACTTGCTGAAAGGTGTTTGTGCATCCCCACCCAATTCAAGTTCATTCCATACACTAGCTGGGTACTGATCTAATTTGTGATCGGATATTTTTAATGTTTTTTTTTTGTTTGGGCTTATTTGTGCAACAGATTATCTGACGTATGCTGAGTATAGTCATTTGCACATAGAATATATCAGTCATCAATTCCATGTATGACAAATATCTTATTGTGTTTTCAGAGGATAATATACCTTCATGGGAAAAGAGATTCTGTGCTTTGATCGGAAAAGTACCCTGGCGGAAGATAGTAGATACAAAGAAATTTGCCTTTTGCTATGGTAATGTTGTTGATTGGGATGATAGTGCTGCTGAAGAAGCATTTCATAATGCAAAAAAGCGGTTTTGGGAAAAGATGAACGGGTTCTATTGTGAGATCTCTCTCCCTGATCCAGATACTTACATTGATGACATAGATTGGAGCCCTGATATCGATCCTCAACTGATTAAGGAATTAGAATTAGAGTATTTTCCTCCTGATGATGAAGAACAAAATGACGAGGTAATGGGGAGAAACAAGAAAACTAGAAGCTCCGTGTGTGTCCCTCAAGACGAGCTGAACAAGAACGTTGATGAACATGGAAACCCTTGGGAATGTCATTATGGGCAGGTCAGTGGTGGAGCTTTCCAAAGTAAAACTAACGGTTGGAGCCAGTGGAATAATGCTACTGACAGCTCAAAAGTTTTAGATAATCCTTGGGAGTCCATTAACACTCACAAAAATGGGCATAAGAAGGGTAACGGATGGAACTCGATGGAAAGCAATGTGAATCAGTCGAGTGATTGGAATAATGATGCCAATGCTTGGCATGGTGGTTATCGTGGGTTAGTCTCAACAAATGATAACAAATGGAATAATTCTTGGAATCAGTCCTCCGGCTGGAACCAGCCAGAGTATAAGAATACTGGAAATGCTAACGATCTCTGGGGTCACGGTTTTGGTCAAGATAGTAGAGGTCCAAAAGAGAGAGGATCGAGAAATAATGGAGATGCAGGGTATTGGAGACAGCGGGATCATTATAATAACCAGAAAAATAATTTAGAATTTAGAAGTGGTGGTGGTGGGAGGGGATCCTGGAATGAGGATTACCCCAAGAGGAAAGGCTATCATCATAGTAGCTATAGAAACTCAAGGTTTCAAAAGGATGAGAATCAAACTGGTTATTGCTGGAGGGGAAACAACAAAAAGCGGGTTAGTGTTACCAATGATTAGCCATTGATGGAGTACATTCTCTTTTTATCAAATTTAATATTGATTAATCATGAATAATACGAAGATTTTAAAAGAATGGACTAATCAGAATTCTAATTTTTCCGCCAAAATGGTCCATGATATTTGTCTTGTTCAGGGAATTCATGTTGTACTCTCTCACCTTGTACTACTTTGAGGAGCTCCATTTTTTGTTCTTTTGCTTCGGAAGAGAAGTGTTACAATATATAAATACCAGGTCTTGGTTTTGGTGATGTATCATTAACTTGTCTTTTTTTGTTTTTGCTTTATTAAATTCCCATTTAGCTTGAAACTTGGTTGACAACAGCTTTTTAGTCCCTGGTTGTTATTTTTTATCTGTAATGAATTTTTGAGTATTTTGGTAGAGTGGGAAACTGCTAGAGCTTGAGATGGTAATTTGAGCGAGTTTGGCGTGTTTATATTATGTTTGTACGTATCTTACGTGTTTCGTACCTTTTGATTTAAATTTACATATTTTTTTATGTATTAAAATTTTAAATAATTTTTAATCAGATTATTTATATATGATGTTCAGAAAATTTAATATTCTTATTAGTAAAAGATAATTAAAAATTAATTTTAATTAAAAATATTTTTGTGTGGGGTATTTGTAATCATAATTTTCTCCGTACCTAGCAATTGCAATTAAAGACTAGTTTCCTGCCACTGAGGTTTTTCCATTGTTTCTACCAAGCTAATGTTACTAAAGTTCAGACTAAACCTGCTTTTTCAGACCTTTCGAGAGACTGAAGTTCAGACTAAACCTGCTTTTTTCAGACCTTTCGAGAGACTGAAAGTTCTTTTTAATCGGATATTATTGAAATTATAATTAATTGTAAGAGGATGATTTTGTTTTTTAAAATAATCGTAATTGAATAAATATATTGTTGGACATCTGGATTCATTTAAAGACCGGACTTTTAACCTATTCAAGTCGAGTCTAGTTTAAGATGGAAGATGAAGTACCTTAGACATCACACCTATGGGTTAGATCGAGCCCAATAGAAACTCGAGCCTTAATAAAACCGAGTTCAAGGATAATACAAGTAAAACTCGACCTGGATCTATAACACATTGTAGTTTAGGTTAATTATGATATCTTGACACATAGTTACATGTATACATTGTATAGTTAACACATGTACTCATAAATGTATTATAAATAGTTACACCACTCATGAGTATCCACACATTTAACCCTTTTGCATTTATCTCTCTATGTACTCAGATTCTAAGGTCAATTATAAGTTTTTGATCCTATATTTTGTAGGGACTCACCTTGATCTTAAAGAGAAATTAGAAAGGTCTATTACGCACTACTCGTAATTCAAAAAATCATAGCTCTAACTTGGTTTGAAAGATGGTCAAATTTGATTGATCTAGAAATAGTAGGGTACTCAAAGAAACACACCACTTGCAACCAATGGACTAGGAAGCAGATAAGCCCTCAATCAAGAGTTATCTCGTCAGTTGCTCAAACTTAAAAAAGAGCTTGATGAAACCCGAATAGAAAATAGAGCTCTATGATCTCAGGCAGAGGAAAGGATCCTAGAAAATCCTATTGTCGAACTGAGCTCCAATTTATCGAGCATGAAGTTGAGAGAAACCTCTTCTCCAGCTTGGCTTGTCCCGATAAGGAACAATGGCTACAAAAAAAAAGAGTTGAGAAACATGGTTTCAAGACAAGAATCAAAATGAGACTTTGAAAGAAACAAGTGAGAAACAATAAAAGAGAAAAGCTCCTTACGAGGTGGACATAGATTGCTAACAATTGTACATATCCCCTTCTCATATGCAAGCTTAAGTTTAATATTCTCAAATAACTTGATTATTTTGAGAAGAAGTATTATGTGACACACGTTCAATAATTCAAAATAATCATATCATACATAAGTCTCAACACACATATATATAATATTTTAAATAATTAAATAAAATTTTATTTATTTTTATTTTTATTTTTATATATTTTATTTTATTTTAAAATATATGTTAAATTAATTAAAAATAAAAAGTAATATTAATATTTTAAATAATATAATAGAGTAAGAATTATATTAAAATTTAATTTATTAAAATAAATATTAAAAAAATGAAAAATGTGATTAAATTATGAAAAAAAATATTATTAACTTAATATAACCGTACCAAATTTCCCTGCCCAGTACATGCCATTCCTGCCGAGTACACTGGATTGGGTGCCTAAGGATATTTCATTAATTAGAATCTAAATATAATTATTATTTTCTTAGGTCGTTCGGTGTTTATTTATTTAGAATCTAAATACAATTATTATTTATTGGAATCAACTTAACATAATGTCTTTATAGAATTAGAAAATTACATAAGATAAAAATATTATTAAGATCTTTTACTTAATATAAAAATATTTTTTTTAGTATTTTAATCATTTTATCATAAAATTAAAATATTTTTTATTTTTTAATTATATTATATTGAAATTGTTATAACTTAAATAAATTTTAACTAAAAGAATCGAAAAAAAATAAAAATAAAAATAAAAAAATGAATAAAAACATAAAAAATAGTTAATTATATTTATGAAGTTATTTTTTCATAATAATAAGATTAAATTATTATAAAAAATAAATGTAAGATTTAAGTGTCACTTTTAAAATAAGTATAAATTTTTTATAATGTTTTCCAAATTATAATATTTTTAAAATTTATAATAATAAAAATAATATTTTAAAATTTAAATTAGCTAATATGTAATATAAAATAAAGAATATTATTTTTATTAATATAAATTTTAAATGTGAATTTCGTTGTTTTCTATAGAATTTCAATGAATAGAATTGTTCAATTTGTTCTCTCTTTTTTATTTGGCAACAATATTTATGTCATACCCGCTCCAAGCTAGAGCCAACGAGATCCTAAATTCATTCTTAGGTCATTTCTACAAATTACATATAATATTTCCATCTTTTTTCACAAAATACCTCCCTGATGCAATTCTGAATTATTGGTTATTTTTGTTCATATCAATCTCACTTGTGCTTGTAGTTTGCCATGAAAGATTTGTAGCTCACAATGGAGATGTGTACCAGTCAGAATTCAAACTGCAAATCTATCGTTCGAAAAGTACTCCTCGTGTGTACTCCAATTTGCCAATTGGATTATCGTTCTATTGGTATACAAATAATATATATATATATATATATATATGAATAGTAAAAAGTCAATTTTTTAAAAGTATCACAAAATCGCTGATAAAGTTAATTTTCTCTCAACAACTTTAACATGTTAAGCAGTTAATAACTAGTATGTTAATTTTCTTCAAACTTGTGTTATCTTTATCAGTAATCTATCCATATGAAAATTCAATAAGACTTAAGTTATAACCTTGGACTTTACTTGGCAATACACAATCATGTCTAAGTTGATTCAACACATTGTGATGGTCAAATTACCAAAACTTAGAACAAGACCCTGATCCTGAAGTTATTAAAGGAATATCTTCAAAGCAAATAGAGAAAACACTATTAAATTTCGTCCCCATACTTGAGCCCATTCAGGCTACACAAATACAAAATAACATACAACTTAATTATCATATCTATGCCTCTGTCAAGTCGTGGTCGCTGCCACTCTTAGATTCTATGCTCCTGCAGTGTGGGGAAAATATAGAAAAAAAATAGTGAGCAATATAGTCAGTGAGGACATAATTTGAACAAAGGAATACATAAGTTTATAAGGAAATTGGTTGTCGATAAAATTATTCCACATACAAGATATTCTTTATAGAAATCGAGAAAGTTAATAGAAAGCTGAATATTTTCTGTTTGGACATATGGACCGACTTGTAGTCTGGTCTGAGTCGAAGTGAGAAACTTGAACCTAAATAAGCGACTCAAACCGTAAGACGGAATACTCTAGATGGTGTATCTGACTTTACACACTCGAAACGCACCAACAAATAGAAGGTCGATCTCAACAAACCACTCTCCCTCTAAGGTTGATCACTGGTCCGAGATAAAGTTGATCTCAATCCATAAAATATTGTACTTTATACCGATTGTATCCCTCTAACACCCATATATATGTACACATTATGTAATCGACACTCGTACGTGTAATGTTCTATAAATAGATAGACTTTTTATGGAATTCACACATTCAACCAATTATTTTGACTTATTTCTAAGTTCTCTCTCTATAAATCGGATCTATCCCAAACATTTTCATAAAAAATTGATAAAAAAATCTCACCAAACTTGAACCTAAAAATTTGTTAGTAAGACGTGTAAGCAATGATGCTAATAGTGGATAGATGCTTCTTTGACACCTTAAACTCTCTTTTGACTAATACACAAATATTTTAGAAACTAGTTACTTTTGTTCTCTTTTTCTTTGAAGCCTTCATGAAGTCAATTTGTTTTCTACGGAGAGTGATTTTCTTATACATGAATCCTTATACGGTAGGTTTATTTTGCATGTATTTATTTTCCTATTAGTTATTTTGAATAAACACACATTTATGTTGTTTCTTCACCTAGGTATACTCTAGAGTGATTTTTTTTCATTTAAGTATTCATTTATGATGATCTATTTCATATTTATGCCCGTAAAGTTTATGTTTTATTGTTAATATAGATCTTTATCTAGATCCGTAGTGTCAAAATCATGAAAATTACAACATAGTATTAAGATTTAATTTTTTCTAAAGAACGATTAATATATCAATTGGAACAACCAAACAATCAATTGAAGAACCTTATAATATAACGAAAGATAAGGTTTTCTTTGTGTTTAACAAATTTTATTTTTAGTTTAACAATTTGATTGTTAATATATTTAGATTGATCATTTTTTATCTGAATTTTACATTTTGATCTTTAACTAAAATTTATTTTCTTAAAAAAAAAATTCTCTTTTGACTACTTGATAAACTTTCTCAACAATTTTATTCTCAAAATATGTAAACCAAACTGTCAATATGCAATCTCAAAGCATCAATAATTTTTTTTAAAATAGTATCAAGTATAATAAGGAAACCAGCCTCTTGGTCTTGGGTAACAGGGAAAAAGGGAAATTATCTAATATTGACTTGGTTTGCAACTATTTTTCCCCGTTTGAATTATAATATGTCATTTTAGACTTTGCTAGCATCAATATAACCAAGTTACATGGGCTTGTAACCGAGTTTAAAATGATATATTGTGAAATAGGTATTTTCCCCCAAATTTCCTCTGATATTCTTTTCCCCCTTCATTTGATATTCCCTTGGTCTATTTCTCCCCCTATATCTTCACGATACACGTCAAAATAGCAATGACATTATGTTCTCAATTTTGATTAAGATTCAATATTTTGTATTGTAAATAGAAATAAAAACGCTAAAGGGCATATATACCTTTGAAATCTGGTCTCACACCATACTGAATATTGGTTATATTTGCAGGATTTTTCAGACCTGAACTCTTCCCAGTGATAGTATCATCTTGCTTCTGCTGAGTCTTAATCTTATGGTCCTCACATCCCTCCTCTGTTGAAATTGTCTTTCCCAAAAAAGCCATAAAAGAACCACTAGACCTTCAAAAACAAGGATACTTAGAACCATGCAGGATATGAAGAGAAGCCTTTTGTACCACCAAGATTGTATTTGAAAAAAGGTTTAATGTAAAAGACATCAAGCAAATTCATTAATGTGACAAGGCCTATAGTAGACGATATGACATATAGGCCAGACCATATCTTGTGTCCATTTGCTTTTCCAGCCAAAACAGACATGCCTCGACATTTGGTTACAGGGAAAAGAGATGAGTTTGAAGTATGTTCAACTAATTTACACTCTTCCTGCAAACAAATCAAATATAGTAATCAAGAAAAAATAGAAAGAAACAAAAGAACTTGCATGGGGTTAATTTTGAAAACAAAATAAAGTAAAAAGTTAATTTTTTTAAAAACACCAAAAACTTCGATGTATACTTCTTTTTTTCCAATTTTTTCATTCCAAATATAAATTGAATATGGCTATTATTTTTTATTCATTTTACTTTTTATTTTCCTTTTCAAAATTTTAAAAATATTGAATTTTTTGTGTTTTGTTTCTCAAAATTCCGATTTACCTTTGAAAAAGGACTTTGAATGATTGGAAATTTTAAAGAATTAGAGGAATTGAGATGTATATTTTAAAAGATAGAAGATTAAAATGTACTTTTAATGAATTACAAGACTTGTGGACTTTAACCGAAGTTACTATATACATGTAGGTTATGTAAGACTATATCCAAAAAATGTCTACATTTTTGGCCAAATATTCAAAAATGCACAAATTTACCTTTTCAGTTTAAACGTAAACTGCTCAGACACACATTGCTGATGATTTGCATGGTATAAGCATAAATAGCCCATATACCACAGGAAAACAAACAGGAGAATCCCAGTCATCTCAAGCAGCAGAAACAACCCCAAATGGTCCATCCACAAGGACTGGAAAAGTCCACCACTGAAAACTTGGATTTTTCAAGGTTCTATAACACAAAATCATTTCAAAACAAAAGTCGGCTGAATTAACAGTATAATAATTGAGCTATATACGAATGAAGAAAAAGTAAATTACTAACTCAAGATAACACATACGAGTAAAATTCCTGCTCTTCCCCAGAGATGATAAGATATGCAGCAGAAAGGACTGCTATGAGGATGACAGGACCACTGAACAGCTGGAAAATACTTCCTACATTTTGCAACATACAGGTTAGCTTCAAATCCCTGAGCAAAGAAACAGGCCTTCATTTTACAAAGAAGTCACAGATCAAGTATAAAAGAAAAACCTGTAGTCCCAAAAACAGTTCCATCGGTAAATTGTATGCATTTCTTGAACAATTGACAAGCAGATTCTGCTGGATACAGAAAAGGAAGAGCGATCCATGAAATTAAAACAAACCACATTACAAATTTAAGATCCCATTTAGCCAGCGATACAAAAAGAATTGTCTTGTTGAGATAACCAGGCTCAGCATATGTGCTCAAAAGAGGAAAAGAGTTTTCACCCATGGCCAAGACAATTCACTCACTGTTTTCCTAGCTAGCTCACTGATCACAAATGGCTGCTTTGAATAGTATACAGCAATAATTGGATAACCCAGAACATTGTGGAACCCAATTTGTATTACAAGTTTACAACCATGTATTAAGAACAAATCTTTGCCAAAATATTTCAAACCAAACTGTGCAGAGAGGGGAAAAATTGACAACAAACTAGACAAACGAGGAACAATAAGACAATATAAATTATGAAGAAACTTTAAATATGTTGGTAATAGTGACAGGTTAAGAATACTGTGAATTAGCCCACGTTTTTTAAGTTTGCCATCTTATAAATATGTTGGATAAGGTCACAGATATTTCACCCTTGACCCTTTTATATGCAGCCCACCACTTAATCAGTTGTAATTAAATAATTAAGTAGGTCGCTTGGTTGAAGGCTTGATTTGATGAAGAGAAGAAAGGGTTGTTTAAAAGCTGGATTTTTGTGTAATTCCTCTATCCTGTAACCAGATTCATCCCATTTATGTCCTACTACATGTTAAATACAAAAAAAGTATACCCAACATCCCTAAATGACAGAGTAACAAGAATTTTATTATCTAAATCCATGCAGTAGAACACTTTCTGATATATATTGAATCAATAAGTTAGAAACACTGCCTGTTGAAATTTCTGTATAGGAAAAGTTCTTATCAACCTCATGGTTGTATGCCCCATTATACACAAATGGAAATTGCGCTTAAGTTGTGGTTCATGAACTCACAATGATCATCCTTATTTTGTGATCGTAAGTTCATAACCAACCTTTTAACATCGTGCTGCTAATGTGAAATAATCCAAGTGAACAAACAACAGGCACAGAAGGGCAAAAAGAATACATTTCAATTTATCATATAAAAAAATTACAAAACAAGTAGCTAAGAGCATAAATAGTATTACGAGAAGATATCACAATTGTCTTCCATTTTTCTATCTAAACTAAAATGTTTCTTATACAGGTTAATGAAACATAGAAATCATAAAATACAAGCAAATATAAACAATCTAAACTTCCTTTTTGGGCCGGTTTCGAGTTCGTGGAAGGGCAGGTTCTTGTAAAGACAAGTCAGTATCATCATCCCCCTCTTCTGCTTCCCTTATTGCTTCATTACGAGCAACCTGATACAGAAGTACAAAACTGGATCATAATAAGCAAAACACAATTGTGAAGGGTGCTGCGAAATCATAACAAGCACTTCTTAAGTGTCCATGCATTAAGTGCAAATCAAATTCATTGTAATAAAACTACAGACATTATGCTCAAAGGATTTTTTACAGCAAACTTAAACCCTTGAAAACATGACCAAAGAGTTAATTTGAGCTGTAATAAATTTTATATGATCAGCCATATAAAGTATATACAACGCTCAGCTGACTGTTCAAAGTTCATACATTTGTATCCATCAACCTTAAAACTTAAGAACACATTGATTCTTAGGAGAGCAGTTTCCGAATCCCTTTACACTTATAAAAGCCGCCGGTAAAAAAACATGTTTTAGCAAAAAGGACAATTGAAAATTTAATGAATACAATTTTCAAATAATAGCCGCAATAAGGGAAAATATTATTCTGTTAAATAGGAGCAAGCCCCGCATAAACTAACTTCAGCATTTCATCAAACACAAGCGACAAATAAAATAAAATAAAAAGAAGACACGCGGTATTCATATGAACACAAAATGCACATAAAAGCAGTAAACCGAGGAAGCCAGCGCGGCCATGCCTCTGAACGAAACTGGATAAAATTGAGATACCTCTTCAAGGAAGTCTCCGTCGAGTTTATCAGCAACTCTAATGGAGGTTAAGACCGTGATAACGATGAGGGAGAGTGGTAATACAAATGCGAAAATATAGCTACTAGTGCTCGGAGCTGCACGCGTCACCACAGTAAGGTCTCTGGTTCTGGTTTTCCATCCCCTTAGGCCGCCGAGAAATCCAACCGCCGGCGAAATAGTCAGATGATAAGGCTTCAACGAAGCGCGTATGGGTGCTGGGTTGGATAGAGAAAGATTGAGTGATGGTGTGTGAGGGTAGATCAGAAGCCCAGCCATAGCCCCCTTTTAATTGGCAGTGTCTTGGTAGATATTGTGTAGCTTCTTATTCTTTCAGACGATTATATAATCTTTGAGCAATTTTCACGTTTTATTTTTATCCTTAATTCACTCTCTTTTATTTTGCCATAAAAATAAATAAAATCTGTTGAACCGATTTTTAAAATTAGTCTTAGAAAAAAAAATCTTAAACTTCAAAGTATCAAAATAACAACCTTATATTTAATTTATACATTTATACTATAAAAATAAATTTAACTTTTGATTTTATATTTTAAATTAAATTACAAATAAATTCAATATTAAATTCTATTGAATTAGATAAATTGTTATTTTTATGACTACAAATTTTAAAAATATTATTTTATATAATTATACAAAATCCTTGAAGAGGTCAATTTTGATTGAAGTACACTGTTATCAAATTTAATATTTGAATCCGTTAACATTTTAACTTTTTTTCCGTAATATTATATTTATTATCTTTTTAAATTTAATAAATTTAATCTAAATTTAAAAATTAGATTACATTATTATGTAACAATCAAAATTAACATTTTAAAATATTTAATCCATTACCTTTAAATTTAAAATAGACATAATATTAAAAAAAATTAAATCTAATAAAATTTAAGTAACAACAATATAATACAGCATGATAATTTTAATATCTTATTTTCAGAACTAACAAAAGAATGAAGGATTAATCTTATATAGTGATAAACTATTGAGAGACTGGAGAGGTATGTGATCACCGTATCCTTTAAAAAAATGCTAATTAGTAATTACATAGAAAATGTTATAAAATATGTAAAAATAAGCGAGTGAAGAGAATAATAATATCTTTGAATATTAAAAGAAAAAGTGTCAATTACGCATCGGGTTCAAGTTTCATGTCAGTCATACATACCCAGTTAGAGAAATGAAAAAGAGATTTTCTTTCTATACACTAAATTAAAATTTAGATGGACAACCCACAAACCCCACAATATCAATCACTTGCTCACACCCACTTAATTTCTCTAAATGCTACACACCAACGCTTGGATAATGATCGGGAAAATCAAAGAAAAAACAAATGACTTCCACAACAGACCTGCTTGCCCTTCATTTCTCTCTTGATCCCTTAAAAGAGATGATTAAAAGCATGAAGAAACTACCTACAACAGATAGAAGAAGATTAAGCAGTCATTATGTATAGTCATGCTGTATTGTCCTCTATGCATCCACAATGAAGTGTTCATCTTCCCTCCCTGGGGGAGACAACGGAGGAACCGCTGCTTTTTGAAATGCAGAACTTCCAATGTTTAAAACCTTCCTGACAGTAGCTTGGGGATCTACGCTTCGAACTATCTTTCGAGAGGGAAGAGATTCAGAGGCAACAGCTCTCGTTGAATTGCTACTAACTATGGTTGATAAAAACTTCTCCTTTGAAAGAGTTGTCGGGGCAGATGCAATAACAGAACTGAATACACCAGACTCCCTTAAGCCCTGTATTATGACCTGGAACATAGAGAATTTTTAGATATCCTCCAGAAACACTAGCAAATGAATCGAACAAATGTAGAATTTTGACCTTGTTTGCGTGGATGGGTAGGTGGGATGAGGCAGGTCCTTTTAATTAAAAATAAAAAAGAGGTGGTGTTTGGGGAAGTGCTTTTCTAATTTCAGACAAAAAGAATAATATTATTTCCTTGTCTTACTTGCCAAGCTTACTTTTCCTTAATGAATAATATGCTTACCATAGGAGCGTATATCCGCGTCAAAATACCCTTCCTCAACAGTTTCATTTTTAGGTCTTTGTCATCCCATACAATGTGCTCCCGGTACCTAAATGAAATCAAAGAAAAAAATATACTTTATTTCAAATAAAGCATTTGAGTACTCTAGCTTGTAATGCCAACAGGATTCTCAAAATCTATAGAAATTTGAATTCAGGATTTCCAAGGAACTCTAGAACTAAGGAGAAGCCGAAGATAAGGGTGAAAAGCTTTACCAGTTTTGCATTTCCTCCTTGGTTGCTGTTGAAGCAATTATGAAAGCCTGCAGTATACATTTTTACTTGGTATGAGAAACAGATGTGTAAAAAAAATGAATTTCATGCAAAATGAGCTTCGGAACTGACAGCCTCCCACAGACTCTCACATCCCCTCTGCAGCAAAGAAAGCAAAAGGACAAGAAAACAAGAACCAAGAACAGAAATGACCTTTCATTAGCCAAGAAACAGTACTACTAAGCCATGGGACTACTGGGCATAATACTTTTTTTACCAATACCCAACTCTGTACCACCACCACCACCACTATACTATAACAAAATAATATCCTTTTACATGCTGGAAGGTAGCTTCGCCAATTTCCAGGACTCATTCCCATTCTCATCCAATAGTTTCTAACTTTCTTTGTCAAGAAGTTTGTACAGATGACTAATCACAGCAATCAACACCAACTTCTAAGTCAATCCAGATATGTCCTACTAACAGGTTTTACGCATAAACTAAATATTATAACTTATAAATGTTATATAAGTTCATTGAGTTAAGGATTGCCTAAACTTATAAACAGCACTGTTGTCTAACTCCTGTCTAACTCCTGACCGATGTGGGACAAACAAATCCTTCACACTCCCCCTCACATCGGACAACGATGGTCTTAGTTTTGAGTCACGGTGAGAGTTGAAGGGAGATCCACACAGAGGACTAGGGCCTAGCTTTGATACCATGTTATATAAACCCACTACTGTCTAACTCCTGACCGATGTGGGACAAACAAATCCTTCACACTCCCCCTCACATCGGACAACGATGGTCTTAGTTTTGAGTCACGGTGAGAGTTGAAGGGAGATCCACACATAGGACTAGGGCCTAGCTTTGATACCATGTTATATAAACCCAAGGCCTAACTCAATCTAATAAGATCTTATTGAGTTAAGGATTGCCTAAACTTATAAACAACACTACTGGCTAACTCCTAGCCGATGTGAGACAAACAAATCCTTACAATAAGAACCCCACAATCATAACTCACATCAATCTTGCAACTCATCAAAATATTAAGGACATATAGTGCAAAATTGTTTGCTTATCATCTACATTGACCATCAACACACACCTTATCACATGTACTAATCTACAGTTCAGAAAGCCAGATGGGTTTGGTACAGCTACTTTCAATCCTCACTACTCTCAGCAGGTAAACTGCATAGTTTTCCGTAATCCTAGGTGTTACCATAAAAGAGGCAGTAAAATATGTAAAACAAGAGAAAACGACATTAGGATAAAAATACTTACAGATCTATCAAACTCCAGCATAAAGCATCGTTTCACATCATCCTTTGTGGGCTTGCAGCCACATCGATCACGTCGAGAGGTCAAATCCGAAAATTTGGCATATGTGTAGTGCAGAACAGCAGCCTCTTCTAACTTAATCTCACTAAAAATAATCATATCATGAAACACAATTAGAGAAATAACCGAGCCAAATGAAAGGAACATCTAAGGTTACCGTACTTAGGGGTTTTCATATAATTGTGCCATCTGTGTGCGCCATTGGGACGGAGATGATCCCGAACTCGAGCAGCTGATTTCCCATTACCATAAGTCAAAAAGTAGTTTGGATTACCACGAGTTGATTCTTTATACATGCCAAAGTATGTATCCTTTGGAAGATGGTCATAGTTCCTCTTGAACATTGAAACCTGATTGTGTCATACAAGGGCCCACATGTTAAAGGACCCACATGTTAATCTACATAGTAAGGGGGGACAGAGAAAAGATTTACCTCAGTGAAAGGTTCCTTGATATCATCTCTTTCAACACTGCTCTCCTAAACATTTATTAAAAAAAACCTCAGTATTTAAAATATTTAAAAAAGCATCATGGCCAAACAACGAAGATAATAAAGAAAAGGTGATTTAATGCATGCTATAAACATGTTTGGGTAAATTAGATATTTCACTCACATAATTTGGAAATATAACCATATCAACTTTCCCGGGCACATCAAGCAGCAACTGCCTTAAAGAATACTCCCGAGCACCAGCTGGATGAATTAACTCATCGGTGTCAAGATGAAGTATCCAATCCATACCAGCATCCTAATAAGTTCGTATGGAAGAAAATGCAGCAAAAAGAAATATAAAGATTTCTGGAATGACAATTGGATATGAGATAAACAACAGAATATTCGGCATTAAGAAACTAGTTTTCATACCCTTGCCATGACAATAGCCATCTCCATATTGAGAGACTGCTTAACAAATAGCTCATAATTGCAAGGTTTGTAAAAGAAACTTGACAGCCATGTTTCATTCCAAATGCGGCTGATGGTAACCAAACGCAGAAGAAACAAAACATAAATAACTCAAAAAAACAAATTAAACATGACACAATTAGATCCAAGGAAATATAAATAAAATAAAATAAAAAAGCACAAGTAAATATAGAGCTTGCTTAAGTCAGTTAAAAGAATAACAATAATATATCTCCGATCATACTCCACAAGATGCAATAAGATTCTGATAAAACTTGATGTAAATGATTATATATTCATCTCGTTTATACCACCCAACTATTACATTTGTTTCATTTATACCATTTCACTAATCTCCATCTAAGGGCGTCACATGTTAGTGGTAGATTTGGAATAACTCGTATAGTTAAGTGGTATACTTTGAATAACAATTTCTTCAAAATATAATTGTTTCAAATATATCATTTAATTATCTAATGTGTGATACTGTTAGATAGAGACTAACGAAATGATATAAATGGAAAAAATATAATAGTATTATTGTTCCAAATATACCACTTCACTATCTGAGTTGTTCTAAATTTATCATTTAACTATCTAACATGTGACATTGTTATACAAAAATTAACGAAATAATATAAATGAAACAAATGCAATAATTGAGTAGTATAAACGAGACAGAAAATAATTCGATAGTATGAACGAAACAAATACAATAATTTACTAGTATTTTTGTAGGTTTACTCTTATATATATTGAGTGAATTGAAAAAAGAACAGCACAAAATTTTTAGCTAAAGAAATCAGTCCAACCAGTGTAGTAAGAAGTTAACCTTCTGGCTTGTTGCTCCTGTAGCTCTTTCGTTCTGTGAATCACCCGAACTCCCTAAGAAAGAACATCAAATATAGGCTAATAATAAATCTACAAGATCAAAGAAAACATAAGCTTAGGCATGACTTAAGCAACAAAACAAAGTTATACTTGTACTCACTGGAATAGATTCTAGCACTCTTGTAACATTATTTGACGCAGCCTTTCCTTCCACAAAGAGGAAGAAATTTGATACACCCATAACCTTATGATAAAACATCCATGGTAAGATCTGATCTAAGTCAGCTGCCGTACTTGTTGTGATACATATCTGCAAATAATGTTTAAAATCACACTAAGTAAAAGAAAAAGGAAGAACCGATTTTCATTTAAGCAAATCACGACATTCATGTTACTAAAAAGGGAATAAGAATCAATTTAAGCAAGAGAGAATCAGCCTCATAGAGGTCTTTGAGATCTAGCTTTTCTTTTCAAGCAAGAGCACAACATGGGAAAAGATTCCGCAGATCAGTAGAAAACTACAGTCGGGATACATTTCTCATTTGATAGAGAATTCATTTGTACTTTCTCTTCTGCTTCATAATTTTTCAGCTAGCGAACACAGGGTTCCAAATTGAATTATATATACATATATAAACACACACATATATTTAAGCATTTGACCTCCCAATTTCAGAATAAACATAACACAAAATGATTGACAGATCCATCTCAGGAAAAACCCAATTGTCTAAAGAAACAAAGCTATCGTCAGCCCAGATTGATCCATCACTCAAACAGTACATTTCAATCACAGCAACAACAACAACAAAAACAAAAAACCCAGAAAATACCAAATCCAAAAGAAACCAAAATTACTAAAAAGACAGCATACCTTTGGTTTGAGATTGGACCCAGAATCAAACTTCCAATCGTGGTAATACGGGAATGAAGGGGAGGAACTACGGCCGAGATTGGCGCAATCAGAAGGAGACGAAAGATGGGAAACAGCAGAAGAAAGTGGAGAGGCGTCCATGCCGGGGAACAAGTGGTTGGACCCAGGTGGAGCCCATCGAGTAGTGGGATCTGGAACACCTCCACGCCATTGAAGCACAAATGCTATGCAGGCGAGAGTCAAAGGAAGGAGTGTTAGAAGAAGAATCAGCTTCGAAGCGAAAGATTGTGATGAGGACGATGACGAAGATGGGCGAAGTGGGGCGTGAAGATGATGGTGGTTGGGCATTTTGAATCGAGAGAGATACCGACAAAGAAACGCACGAAAGAAAACAGCTACTTTTGAGGTGAAGTGCAGGTCAGTAGTTTTTGTGAGTCGTGACCAATTCCTTTTTTTTTTTTTCTTCCAGGAAATTAAAAAAAAAAATCTAAAACTTATTACACCTGTTGCGCACTAAGCCTACTGTAATTAGTTAATTTAAGTTATTTAGTTTTATAATTATTAACTTATTTATTAAAATATTTAAATTTTTAAAAAATAATTATATTAATTTTATAATTTTTAAATTAAATATATATAATCCTATAATTTATAAAAATTAAACAACAAATTTTTATTTTTATTTTAATGTAATAAAAATAATTACATTAATAAATTATATGATTAAAATTATTTACATTTCATACTAACATATTAATAATATTTATTTCATAAGTTACGAAACTAAAATATTTATTTTAAAAAATTATGAATTTTTAATACATAACTCAATAATTATAGAATTTATATACTCATTTGATAACAATTACTTGATTTTTTTCGAATATTAAATGGATTATAATTAAATAATATTTAATATTAAATTAGTATAAATATCGTAATTTAATTTTAAAAATGTTTGATTAGATAATATTTAAAATAAAATAATTTATTTAATTTATTTTTAATAATAAAAATATATAAGATTAATATAATGGATAAATTTTTATAATTAAAAATTTTAAAAATATTATATATTTTTTTAAAGTTCTCAATGATAATTAGATAAATATTAAATGGAGTAATAAATATACATCACGGATAATAATTAAATAAATGTCATTAAAATTAGTGATATATTTATTTTTTAATATATATTTTACTCAATTATATTTACAAGTAAATAGTACTTTATATCACTGCTAATTTAATTAGTACTAATTAGTAATACTTTAAGCAATAAGGCAAAACATTTAGGAAAAATTGCATCACTTGACCATGCATTTTTACTTATTTGCACTATTTAAATGAGTAATTACATGTTTAATATGTAAAGATGTAATTTGACGAAGCATACATTAAAAGCGTGAACTTCAATCATATATATTACATTTATTTTTTTCACTTAAATCTTAACAAAATTATTATTCTATTTAATAATATTTTATTTTTTATAATTTTTAAATAAATATATCATAATATTTTTTTCTTGCATTTTTCACCCATTAAAGCTAAAATTAAATTACACCGGTTAAATAATATTATTTTTTGTAAATACATTATTATAATTTTAACTTTTAGATAATATTAACACATCATATAATATAAAAATGTGAAAACAAAAATAAATTCAAATTTCTGTGTTATTAGGATTTATTTAATAATTATTCATCCAATTAGTTTAAAACAAAATTAAAAATCAAATAATATTGAAGACAATAATTATAACACTACTTAAAAATTGTAACCATAAAAAAATACTTTTATCATATTCCTACATTGTTGAAATCTATGATTTTCATAGGTTTTAATTATAATGGTAAATTAAAATTTTAATTTAGAGATTTTATTTACATAAATTATTATATATTTTTTCTTTTTTTTCATATGTTTTGTACTATAAATTAATATGTAATTATGTATAAAGATATATTGAAAATAACAAAGAACTTATTATACTACAATTCATTCCTTTCAATATGGTATTATTATTTATTTATTTATTGAGTTAAAATCAACTTATAATGAAATATCTTATATCCTTAAAAACCCTACAAGTTGATATTTTTAATCAGAATTAGAAAACTCGTTATTTAGAAAATTAGAATTCAAAAACCTCTTATAATAACACATTTTTACAATTCTCAGTGGAAAAACTAAATGGAAGAAATTTTAGAGAATAGATCTAAGTAGTTAAATTAGTAATAAACGAAAAAAATAAAATGGGTTACCTTATCGAAGAAATTACAAATCCAAAATCCACAAATATCAGTGTTCTCTAAGAAAACTCAATGGTTACAACCTGGTTCATCCATTCTATGGTGCCTTTTATTAGTAAAACTTTTCTCTTTCTATTCACGACCAAAGATGTATGGCAAGCTATACAGGAGAATTACTTTGATGGTGAAGATTCAACCTACATCTTTAACCTAAAAACTCAACTCTAACAATTAAAAAATGAGAGAAAGATGTCACTAATTACATCATTATGGCAAGAACTTGATTTGAGTTTATGAAGAAGAATGAGGGTGTACATAGGATAGCATATGTTACCAAAAAGGTTAGAATTTGAGATAGTATTTGAGTTCCTTGCGGTGTTGAATCGAGAGCTCGATGAAGTCCGTGAGTGGGTCCTTAGTCGTCACCCACTACCATTAGTCCATGAGGTCTTCTTAGAGGTCTAACACGAAGCCTATCGACAATAGTTAATACTCGTCTCTTCTTATAAAGCCCATCTCGATAGATCTTTTATGATTCATAAAGAATTGGCTGAGAAATCAACCTTAAATGCAAGAATGAAAGGATTTGGAAATAGTAAATCATGTGGGTTAGGAAATACATTTGATAGCGTTAGATGTGGGTTAGGCAGCTCAAATTCAAATAGGCCAAGTGAGTCTAATAAGTCTGGGGGATTAAATAACCCTAATGGGCCTAAGGGAATGTAATATGGGCTGGGTTATTATAACCAAGTTAAAAATAATGTTGGGCCTTATACAGATAATAAGCCTTATGATTATTAGTCTAAACTAGGACCGTCATGATGAAAAAACATTTTTTATGAACATTGTTGAAAATCCAAACTCACTAAGTATACTTGTTGGAAAATTCATGAAAAACCCGTAGATTGGAAACCAAGACAATAGAAATCTTGAAGTTATCACACATCAATTGGCAACCAACTAGGAGGAACCTGTAATCTAAAACAATTGGATCAATTTTAATTATTTTTTTCTAACATTTAAAGTTACGTCCAGTCATCTACAAGTACATCTTTAACCCATAAAGGTAACCACTTAAATATTTTGGTAACCTTTTCCCAAACAAGAATGCTATGGATTCTTGATTATGGAGCGTCAGATCATATGACGAATTCTTATCAATTATTTACACATACTATTCACGTGTTTGAAATCTTGAAGTTAAAATTGCATATAGATCTCTTTCAACCATTTCAAGAAAATGAAGTATTCGTATCTCAAATTTTATAACACTCAATTATATGATTCATGTTCTAAATCTATCTTGCAATTTAATTTTTATTAATCAATTGACAACCTCTCATTGTTTTACTAAATTTTCTTCCCTATATTTTGAATAATAAAATGTCTGATTTTTAATGTGAGACTTATGAATATATACATTAGTATACTTCATTTCCATAAGTACCATGTAAACATACTAAATCATTTACCATAATCCATGGTGATGTATGAGGATCATCTCATGTCCTAATCATACTTATAGTAAATGGTTTATCGTTGTTATTGATAATCATATGTGTGTCTGTTAGGTCTACCTATTAAAAGAAAAAAATTGAGGTTTGAAATATTTTCATTAGTTTATTCAAACCTAGTTCAAACACAGATACAAATTCTTCGCATTGATAATGGTACATAATATTTTAATCATATCTTGGGATAATCTATCAAAGTTTATTCGTTGACGCTCCTCGATAAAATGAAGTTGTTGAATAAAAGAATAAACACCTCATTGAAGTTTCTCGAGCTTTAATATTTACCTTGAATATGCTAAAAACAAATATAGAGAGATGATATTGTAACCTCTCCATATCTCATTAATTGTATGCTTAATTTGATTTTTTTTTTTTTTGAAACTACACTTCAAAAATTAAAAATCTTATTTCCCACACTTTGTCTTCAATCGAACCTGACTTTGAGAGTGTTTGGTTGTAATATATTTTTACAAGACCATTTCAAAATCATATCCAAACTTAATCCAAAAGTCGTCAAATTTTTTTCTTAGGCATTCTCTTACTCAAAAGGGGTTCAAGTGTTATGATCTCACTACCAATAGGATGTTTGTTAGTCTCGATGTTACATTCTTTGAAAACATACCATTATACTCAAAGTCTTCTCCTCAGAGGGAGAATCGTACAAAATAATATAGAACTTTGAACACCTTTGATTTTGGTCTCATTTATCTCACTTCTTATGATAACGCCTCTTCATTTATTACTCATGATCATGATAATAAAACAAACATAGAATTTGAGCCAAATACACATTTACCATTGAAAGAGAATAACTTAAACTTAAGGGAAGAAACATAAAAATAAAATAATAAAGAGACAACTAAAAGGTAAAGAAAACTTTACACTTGAAGACTAAGAGAGTCAAAACCAATGATAGATCCAAATATCCATAGGCCTATTAGTGAATATAGGTAACTCTGAATCTCCTTAATCTCTTAAGTTATCTATTGGACTTTGAAAACAAACATGATAATGTGCACTCCATCCTATTCTCGTATTTATTTCAAATAAAAATTTATCATCTGGATTTCGTGTCTTTACCACTAACCTTGACAAGAACAAAAATATCAAATAACATTTAAGAAGCTTTAGAAATCCCATAACGGAGAGAGGCTTTTATGGAAAAGACACTTGAAATGTAACAAAACCACCAAAAGGAAAAACTTAAGTTAGTTGAAAATGGATCTTTATAATAAAATACAAAACTGATGAAACAATAGAAAGAAACAAAATTCGTATTGTAGTAAAAGGATTTACTTAAAAATATAGGATTGATTATAATGAAACATTTGCATATGTGCTAAGCTAAATGCAGTCAGAGTTCTTCTATCCCTAGTAGCATATTTTGATTGACCACTTCATTAACTAGACATAAAAATGCATTGTTAAATGGAGAAATAGAAAAGGTCTTTATGACCAAGCCTCCAGTCTTTTGTACAAAAGACAATACCGTGTATAAACTAAAAAAATCATTTTATGGCCTTAAATAATCACCCAGAGCATAATTTGATAGATTTGTAAAGTAATAAGAAAATAAGGGTACTAACAAGGACAATCATATCATAAGATATTTTTTAGATACATTGAAAATGGAAGAATTTTTTTTAATAATGTATATCGATGATATAGTCACGACTAGTGACAATCTAGAAGAAATTGAGATACTGAAGAAAACCTTGACCACATCATTTGAAGTAAAAGAGTTTGGAAAAATAAGGTACTTCTTAAGCATGAAAGTTGCAAGATCAAAATGTGGAATTAGTAATTTTCAACGTAAATACATTCTTAATTTTCTCACCGAAATTGGCATGCTTTGGTATAAGCCAAGTGATAACCGAATAGAAGTAGGAAAGAAGAACGAAGATATGGAAAAACCAATGGATAAAAATAGATATCAAATATTAGTAGGAAAACTAATATATCTACGTCATAGCAAACGTGATATTACATTTGTAGTTAATGTAGTAAGTCAACACATGCATTCTCAAAATAAAACTCACTTGGAAGCAGTTTACAAAATTCTCAGATATTTTAAAGAGTCCCTTAATAGAGGATTGTTCTTTAAGAAAAATAAAACCACATAAATAAGAGTCTTTACCGATGTAGATTATATTATTTCAGTAGAAAATACAAGATTCATTACAAGGTATTGTACATTTATTTTCAAAAACTTAGTAACTTGGAAGAGTAAGAAACAAAACGTAATTACCAAGATTAGTGCATAATTGAGTTTAGAGCAATTACACAAGAAGTTTGTGAATATTTATGATTAAGAAAGTTGTTAAAAGAACTTAAGCTAGTAGTAGAATATCCAATTAAGTTTTACTATAATAATAAAGTAAATATAAACATATCACTCAATTTAATTCAACATGATAAAAAAAATCATGTTAAAATAGATAGACATTTTATCAAAGAAAAAATTGAAGATTATGATACTATTTACATGATCAAAATTCCCACAAAATAGCAAACAATAGATATATTCACTAAAGGACTTCCTTAACGACATTTTGATGATTTCATTGGTAAGTTAAAGATGATTAACATCTACGATCCAACTCGAATGGGAGTGTTAAAATCCCTAATTTTTAGCAATTTTAATTATTAGAATATGATTTTCATAATTTGTAATTATTGTTAATTAGGAGATTTCATTTACATAAATTATGATAGTTTTCATAATCTTTAATTATGATAAATTAAGACTTTAATTACGATATTTGGTTTATATACATTAGGATTTTTTTTTCATCCTATGTTATGTAATATAAATTAATAGGTAATTCATTGCAAGGATATACTTAAAATAACAAATAATACATGGTTCTATATTTCGTTCCTTCAATGTCTATTTTTACTAAAAAGAAAATCTCAATCCAAATTTTTTATATCGGACGATATTCAAGTTGAATTTCAACCAAATAGATTTATTTATTCTTGAACACTAACTAATTAAATTTCGTTTAATAATATTAGAATGTTAATTTTATTATTATACATTTTATGATATTATTTTATATAATTTTTCAAAAAATATTTTTATTTATTTCAAATTTAGATGAGATACAAGTTAAGTGATAAAATTTAATTAATAAACAAAAGTAGTTCCAACGACTTTATGAAATTAAAATTTATCACTTAAATATATATATAAATGATAGGAATTTATTGTAATGAAAACATAATTACAAACCCAAAAACTATCAAAATTATCATCCTTAAAAAAGACGAATAAAAACAAAGAAAGACAAATTGGCAAAACCAAAAGAGCCATGCAGACCCATCCATCTCAATAGCTTTAAGCTATCAAACTTTTACACCTCTAAAAGAGAACTAATCTTCCTCTTCACCAGCTTCGATCCATCTTGATAAAAATGAAAAGAAAATAGCATATTCTAAGAGAAACTGACACTATATGACACAACTAGCCAAAATAGTATCTTTGTACAAATTAGAACCAGAGAGGATCCCTAAAAAATAGCTTTCTTGACTCTTAGATCCAGCTCCAATTCCGTGACATGGTAATATACAATAGAACCAAACACATGTAAGAAATCATAATCTCTAACAGGTATTTTGATCATCCCTTCATAGGCATTTTCCCTTCAAAAGTAGATGATGATAGACGGTTAACAAGATGACATACTTACATCACAGCCTCATCGCAATACTTCTTGCCTAACCTAACATTTGACAACATACACCGAACCTTATCTAGCAAAATATGGTTCATACGTTATGCACTTCCATTCTATTGTGGTGTTTTTTAAATAGTGAAGTGTCACACTATCTCTTTTTCTTCACAAACGTTCATAAACGGATCATTTTGTGAACTCAATGCCATTATCAACCCTTATACACTTGATCTTTCTACTAGTCTAAGTCTCAATAATCTTCTTTCACTTGAGAAAAATTTCCATCACTTCATCCTTCTTCTTCATGAGATACACCCAAATTATTCTTGAGAAATCAACAACGAAAGTGACATAATAATGTTTGCCACTCATGGATGGAGTTCTTGTTGGCCCTCATACATCTGTATGAATGTAATCCAAGATGCTTTTTGTATTATAGAATGTAGTAATAAAGTTTACTCTTTTCTGCTTCCCCAATACACAATGCTCACATAATTCAAACTTGTTGGTTCTTATGCCTTTTAACAGGCCTTGCTTTATAAGAATCTGTAAAAAAAATTGACCAACATGTCCCAAACTCATATGACATAGCTTAGTAGTTTATGAATTTTTTTCTTCCTCCAAAACTACTACTGATGTTGTCC
Source organism: Hippophae tibetana (assembly GCA_037013495.1). Taxonomy (NCBI): domain Eukaryota; kingdom Viridiplantae; phylum Streptophyta; class Magnoliopsida; order Rosales; family Elaeagnaceae; genus Hippophae; species Hippophae tibetana. Next base: position 2,734,219 of record CM072812.1, read on the forward strand.
CAATAACCGTACTACCAAGGTAGTAGTACAAGTTATTCTTCTGAACACCTTTAATTACCATAAGTGCTCTAACAATAACCTTCGATGCCTTATTTTGTATGGTCAAAGCGAAATATTTTGATTCTAAGAATCCCATAACAATGAGATTTTTCTTCATATTTGGAATATAATGAACATTTGTCAAGACTCTAGTGGAACCATCTTGATTCTTCAAATGAATTTTATTGATCCCTAAAAATTTGCATTGATAATCATTACCCATGAAAACAACTCCACCGTCTAGTTCTTCAAAATTAAAGAACCATTCCTTATTAGGAGACATATGGAAGGTACATGCTGAATCAAAAATCTAATCACCAGGATGGGATACTATTGACGAATCAATCAATGAAAAATCTGAATTTGAGTTGCTTTTAGCTACACATGCATCAAACATCACATCTTTTCTTTTATTCTGCAACCTCGAACAGTTTTTTTTCAATGGTTTTTTCGTGACAAAAGTCACATTCATCTTGACCAAGCCTTTCTTTAGAAAGAGATCTACCTTTCTTTCCTTATATTGTGTTTGCAAATGCCCTCTTATAAGTAGTGCCTCTGCTGCTTCATTCCTACTTTCTTTTTAATTTCATAACTATACAAAGCAGTGAAAACTTTCTCAATAAACACTTTATCATTCCCAATGAGCAAGCTTGTAATAAGGTGATCAAACTCATCAGGAAGGGAGACTAACAACATCAAGACTAAATCTTCATCTTTAAAAGTTTCATCCATATTTAACAAATATGTTTCTAATAGATTAAAAGTAGTAACATGGTCGTTTATTGTGGTACTTGGAAGGTAATCAAAATGAAAAAATTCTTCTTTAAATAGAGCCGATTATATCTGCTCTTCTTTATGAACTTGTTCTCCAATGCCTTCCACAACTTACTTGCGGATGTCTCCTTCATGAACATGTACTTTTGTTATCTAGAGAGACACAAATGGATTGTACCACATGCTAATTAGTTGATATTTTTCCACTCGACTTTATCTGCTCCATTTGGTTTCTCTTATTCAATGATAATGTCTAGACCTTGTTGAAATAAAGCATCTAGAACTTCGCCTTGCTACATTCCGAAATGACCAATCCCATCAAACTTCTCCACCTCGAGCCTTGTATTCATCACAATTGTTCTATCTGATGTGGATGGTTGGCCTTTGTTTGAGAGAGATCACTACTACAAAAATAGGTATTTAAATCGATATGTAATTTAAAGTCGGTTCAATGTAGAACCGACGTTATCCACGTAAGATATAGCATCGGTTGACGTGTTGAACCGACACTATACGTGTACGTAGCGTCGGTTTCAGGTGTCAATCGACGCTATCCACGTAGCGTAACGTCGATTGACACCTGGAACCGACGCTATCCACGTAGCATAGTGTCAGTTGACACCTGGAACCGACGTTATCCACGTAGCATAGCTTCGGTTAACACGTGGAACCTACGCTACACACATGGATAAATTATTTTCTCTTCTTTCTTCCCCAGGAAGAAACTATTCTAAACGTTGCATAACTCTCAAAAACCTTAAACCTTTTCCAATTCTCCTCCATTCTTTCTCATTTTCCGATCACTTACGACTACCAATTTCAACGTCGATTAATGAGTTTTCTTCCTCTCTAACTATCTTTTAGATCCCCTATTTTTTGAGCAAAATACTCAAAAAATTTATACCCATTTCTCACTTACAAAACACCATTTTTTCTTCATTTCCTTCATTTTGTCACTTCATTTACTTTTGTAAGTATTTCTATTAATTTTATGCTTATTATTCATGTTTTTTCTGTTATTATGTGTTATTATTTATGTGTATAAATTTTTGTATTATAATATCAGGAGAAGAATATGATGATCTTCAATAAAATAGAACAAAATCATGGTAACTTTTCTACTATTAATTAATATTTTAATTTTCAAATATTTGTATTATTTGAACTATTTACTAAACTGATTTTGGTTTTTTTTCTGCTCGAATACAAGTTTTTATTTGAGTATAATAGAAAATGAGTAAATTTAAATATATATATATTTAAATTTTAAGTTATTTCATTTAAAGTCGATTTTTAACCAACTTTAATGCCTCTTTTTGTAGTAGTGGATTTTTCTTCGATCATTTCTTCAAATTACAACAACTAGTAACTATATTTCAATGGCAAACAAATGAAATACAAACAAATGTCTAGGTAGAAACATTTAGCTTTAATACCAATTGTTGAGAAAATTGAGTATATTTACTTACTCTAAGTAGTTACTATTCACAAATATTATGATCTAAATGAATAGAACTCAAACTAAATCGACAAAATAATATTATTTGAAATATAATACTTAAAGAAACTAAAACATATATTAAAGCAGAAAAATAAAAACATACAAAATTTAACAATGTTTGCTATAAATGTTACATATTTCTCGGACGTAGTTAATCACTTACACCATCTTTAAATTGGATAAATTCTAAAATTATAACTAATTAGGTAAAAATGAGTTAATTAATTACCATTAAAAAAATAAAAAGATATACAAATTTTAGGATACTTTCAAAGTTGATGAAAATGCTTTATTTATAACACAAAATACAACATCTATCATGATTCCTAATGGTTTTTTTTAAATTACTAATTAAAGAGTTATACAATAATATCATTTACGTGTCAATTAACCAACGATTCTATATAATTTTCTAAAATTTAATCAATAATATTATTTATATGACTCAAAAATTATCCAACTATACAATTTTCTAAAATTTAATTAATAATTTGATCCCCACCGATATTATACAACATTATTATATTAAGTTAGTTATTTCTTCTAGCACTTATTCCCTGTGACACTTTATCCTTTTAAGTACTTCCATTTATAGTTGCACACTTAAAAGAAATTTTGGGCCTAGAGTCTAAATTTTATTTTAAAAATTGCATTTAAATTCATTCAGGGAAAACAATCAACGAGAAAATGTATTTATTTTTTGTCATAGAAAAGAAAACTTTTCCAAAATAATACATTTTTCACTTATATTCTGTGAAAAATTTATTTACTTATATTTTTCTTTTAAGACTAATAATTTTTTTGAAACATTAAATAAAATAATACTTTTAAGCTTAAAATAAAAAAAATATGCACCATAATATTAAAGTAAGTTAAAGTTTAAATAACTATAGTTTTATTTAAAAAATTAAATATAAAATAATAGGTTAAATATTTTTAATAATAAATATATATAAATTAGACATAAAATATATTATTTTTATCATTATCAATTTTAAGGTACTATTTTTATTATTTTAAATTTTAAATGTTATTTTTATTGAAAAAATCTATATATTGACAACATCTTTATTGTGTATAGACTAAAAAATAAATTATATAGTAGATCTCTGAGTGCAATTAATTTATTAGTAAGACTTGTTTCTAAAACTAAATACATGAAATATATTTCATGTTTAGTTGAAAATAATATAAATAATAATACGAATAATTTAATGTATTTTTGTGTTTAATTTAACCATTAATCTTAAATGTAATGTAAAATATCTTAATAGTAAAATAAATACTTATTCTTCCTACACTCTTTAAAATTGCACTAAAATATTTTATTTTTATTACATATTTGTATAATTATTTATTATTTTTATAATTTTATTTTATTCAAAAATAAATAAAAATTTATTGTAAGGACTATGAGTGTTGACTATTTTTGTGGATAAAATATTTATCTGTAAATTTATTTTTAGATCTGTTATCAAGTATATCAGGAAAAACCAAACAAATGCTCGAGTTTAAGATAATTGTACTTTAGGTATATCTTTGATAATTACGACACATAAGATTGCATTTATATATTTAATAACACATGTTTATAAATTTGAAATTATTTTTAGTGCTAAAATATGGAATACGATATGCTAAAAGATATTAGATAAGATATAATCTAAAATAATATATGTTAAAAGATATTAGATAAAATATATTTTAAATTATAGTTCAAATCTTTAGCATAAAAGATAACATAGAATATAATTTAAAAGAAATCTATTTTAAATAGGAGTCTTCTTAATTAATGAGTATTACTAATCTTATTTGAAATAGAAAATATATTTATCAATCATATAAGAGTTTTTATTAATTAATGAATATTACTAATACTATTTGTAATAGAAAAGATATTTATCAATTACATAAAATTAAGAGTTTTAATTTTTCCTATAAATAAAACTTATTGTTCATTGTTTCAATCAATCACACAATAACATTATTCTAATCTTCTTATTTCTTTGTCTTGTTTTACAAATATAAGATTATAATTCTTTAGGCATTTTTATTTAGTTAATCTATCAAATATTGATTGTTATGTTTGATTGATTAATAAACCTAATTATTTTATGATATTTTGATAATATGTTCTTACAGCTTATTCTTTATTTTTGTTTTTAAATTGTTAGATCAAATAATTATTTTTGTCATATCATAATTATTTGATTTAATTATTAATCTTTAAACAAACTATATTTATTGAACTTGTGTTTGATCTTTTTGCTCTAAGATTTTCTAGTTGATTTAATTTAAATGACATATATTTTGAATCATATACTTAGACTTATTCATTATTAAATCCGTTATAGAAGATACGCGTACACTTTGTGTTTTTGTGCTAACCATGTCCCAGTTAGTTTGGGAACATATCTCATTGACGAGAAGTTTATTAAAACATTGGTTTGAAAAATGCTAACACTAATATTGAAAAAATGTGAAAATAGAACAGATACTCGTAAGTAAGTTACATCGAGGGAGTATCTTAAGGAGTGTAGCATAAAACCGAGTTTGTACTTGAACATTTGTTTTTCATAGTGGAAAGTTAGGTGGTTCGATGAACCAATGATTTTTCTCTTAGATTATAGTTGTGATCTAGGTTGTTTCCAACTAAAAATATTGTGTGTTATTATTTTATTTTTGTATTTATTTTTACACAATTACATGTCTATCCAGTTTGTTTAGATTATTAAATTATAATTTTTTAAAAATTAAAAATAAACTATTCACACTTTTAAGGTTAATTAAGTCTATCTCTTATAAACTTTCACTTATATTTATAATTTTATTTTAATTTGGTTATTTAAACAAATATTTTATAATTCTTATTTTGATTAGGTTTATCTTTCAATTAACCCATCCAATATTCGTTGGTAATATTATATATATAAAAAAAGTCGTTGGTGTTTACCTATTAGAAATAAAATTACTTAATTGCTGTTAATTATCTCAAAAGGTTTCGATTAGTAGAAAATGAGGAATTGTGTTGAACCAACCCTAACCGGCTAAACCCCAAAATACGAAACAAACAAACTTTCATCGTCCCTTGCTCTCTCTTCGTCTCTTATTGTCTTCCAAGATATCTCTCAGAATTCACATTTTAAGTTGTCGATGCTACGCTCTGGCATTGAGCTGGTTAAGAATAGGCGACATAGAGAGGGTTTATCTGTTAATTGCTCTCTACTTTCAACAATTGCTCAGTCGGTTATCTTTTAATGTCTTCTCTCAACGTCTTCCTCTTCTCTTATGCTCTTTTAGGATGTCACGAAACCCTAGGTTTTGCTGCTTTTGATTGTCATTCTGATTCGTTCCCATCTCGCGTTTTTGGTTCTCCTGCACCTTTTGTTCAAACCCTTCATTCCTGTTTAGCGTTTTTGGCCGGGCAATTTCGATTCTGCGTTCAACATGGCTGATCCTAAGGTGAGTTCGTCTTCATTGATTCGGTTTTTGTGTTTTTATGTTCTTTGTTTGGTCTAGAATTGATTCCGAATGAAATACTTGATTGATGGGTTTTTGGTCTTGGATTGATAGATTAAGCATCTGAAACTCTATTTATAGTTCGGGGGAAGAATTGAAGTCCCGTTGAACAGTAGATCTGTTTTGATCACTCCTTCCTTCTGCCTTTCATAGCTTGTTCAATTGCTTTATATCTACTTGTTGTTGCAGATGCTAGTGTTTGGGTCATTTACTGAAGATGAAACTACATCCTTGCTTGTAAAGGAATCGTCTAGGAATGATGGGAAGCCGGTTGAGAAGAAAGTAATGCAGTTTGGCTCTTTAAATTTTGTTACTGAAAACCCCTCGAGTCTATCCAATGGCCCTCAAACACAAAATTCATGTTCTTCTGAAGGAGAAACCCAACTTCATCCATCGAATTTGGTAAATGAAAGTAGTGAATGGAAACAAGCAAAAACACCCGATCGTGATCAGCCAGGAGTATTAATAGCTGCAACAGAGAATGGATGTGTTGCTGATGCTGCCCATGACTCCCCTGATATCAATGGTGTGAAGGAAGTGGTGACTGACAATGGTGATTCAGCTTCACTGTATGTATCCAAGTTGGAAGATGGATTCTCAAATAAATTTTCGAGTGTGAAATTGCAGAATGGGGATCTGCATGATCTATCAGAATTTGTATCCAAGGAAGACCACAAGAAGGCAACAAATGAACCAGTTGTAGAATCAAAGGAAGAACCCAATAATGTATTGAATGGGCCAGCTGTGATTTCTTCGAACTTACTAACTCGTGGTTTGATAAATTCAGGGAATTTATGCTTTCTGAATGCAACTTTGCAGGCTCTGTTGTCTTGTTCTCATTTTGTTCAGCTTCTGCAAGAAATAAGAACTCGTAATATTCCTAAGGTGTGTATTTTTGACGTATTTGGGGCCGTTTTCTGCATTTATTTATTTTAACCCAATGACATGTCTAAGTGTATAAGCTCTTCAATAGTACGTAAATTACCTGAACAGCTTAATTTTCTTTTATTCTTTCCGTTAACTCTTTGTTGACTTGGTGGCTTTTGGGATTTCAGGTTGGGTATCCAACACTGACTGCATTTTCAGAGTTTATATCTGAACTTGACATGCCTAGCAGTTCAAACATGATAAAGAAACATGCCAGCCTTGAGACTGGTAGACCTTTTAGCCCTACCATGTTTGAAGAAGTTTTGAAGGAGTTCACTCCAGATATTTCAAGTAGCATATCAGGCAGACCAAGGTTTGTGAGTTGTGTACATTAATTCTACTGTCTGTCTATGCCAAGGAGTCTTAGTTAATGTCTTTTAGGGCTTGCATTCGTAACTTTTTGCATCCTCTGCATATATTTTAACCTGTTATTACTTTTCAAATTTCCTTCTAATATTCCTTGGCACATTCAGACAGGAAGATGCTCAGGAATTTCTAAGCTTTATTATGGATCAAATACATAACGAATTACTTAAACTTCAAGGAGACTCCCCAAGCTTTGGTGAGGGTAGATCATCTCTGGTTTCTTCTGAAGATGATGAATGGGAGACAGTTGGCCGAAAAAATAAATCTGCAGTGACAAGAACACAAAGTTTTGTTCCATCTCAACTAAGTGATATATTTGGGGGAAAACTGAAAAGTTTGGTGAAGGCAAGAGGTGAACAATTTATGGTTTTGAATATACTGTTTCTATTTTTGAACTGTCATTTTGTTGGCATACATGCATGTTGTGCCCTTTCTTTTGTTAAGTGCATTTTGGATCGGCGAACGGGTTTTGCTTTTGATCCATGGAGGCAAGGAAAATTAGAATCAAGTTTTATAGAGTAATGTCTCATATTGATCAAGTACAATGTTATGGTAGAGTTTATAAACAGTGTGATATCTTCATTCATTGGGTTAATCTTTTGGGAGTAGAAGATCCATAATTCTTATAGACTTTGATACGGTATCAGAGCTTTAGTTGATTGGGACAAAAACTTTGGGCCTCATTTCACATTAATTTTTTTTTTGAAATAGGTCTTGTAAAAATAGAAAAGAGATAAGTGATCTAAATAAAATATAGTATACTAAAATAGGGGGAAAAATACAAAATGATGGGTTTTGGAATAGAGAAAGATCTACATTTTGAGGGGAATGTTAAGAGTAATGTCCTACATTGATAAAGTACAATGCTATAATAGAGTTTATAAGGAATGTGGGTGTCTTCATCCCATTGAATTAACCTTTTGGGATTGAAAGACCCTGAATTCTTATGGACTTTTACATGCATCCATGTCTTCATAGTTTTATCTTTTTGTTATGTTTGAGTTAGTTTTGTTATTTTTTGATTGCTCCGTAAGTGGCGTTACTGAATTATGATAATGGAGAAGCAGTTTTGTATTTACTTGGCAGTTGCTAGCTTTAGCTTGTGTGGGTAGAATTAACTCTACCATGTGCTCGTCCTTTCTATATATGAATTATGATGCAGTGGGGACATCTGTTGTCTCTTTTTTTGGCTAAATGACATCTGTCTTTTCTTGTGCTTATGAGGCATATGCTCTTTCCTATACTTTTAGGAAATAAGGCTTCTGCCACTGTTCAACCATACCTATTGCTTCATCTTGATATTTATCCTGAAGCTGTACGCACTATTGAGAATGCACTTAAGTTGTTCTCAGCACCAGAAACTCTTGAGGGGTATCGAACGTCAGCAACTGGGAAGGTACCATATTTTTCCTGTTCTATCAATCTGTTCACATGCTTGTGCAATCTGTACCATCCACATGTGCACTGTTTTTCTGCATTGTTCATGCAATACTAGGGTATATTCTTCGTCCATATTTTCTGATTTATATATATATATATATTTTGGCTCTGTATGCTTGGGGGAATGTAACTTATGTTTTATGAAGCTAAAGGTTGTTATTATTTTGTAGCTATTGAATAAAGATGTTTCAACATAAATATTGTAGAGTTGGGATTTTATTTTACATGATGAGCACCTATCCAATGCTCTGTTATATAATAATGCATCCATATTTATTGTTATTTTGGTGTGTATTGGAGTTTCAGGTTGGTGTTGTGGCTGCTAGTAAATCAATTAAAATCCAGTCACTTTCCAAGATTATGATATTGCACTTGATGCGTTTTAGTTATGGAAGTCAAGGAAGCACCAAATTGCATAAGCCTGTGCATTTTCCTATGGAGCTAGTGTTAGGCCGTGAATTGTTAGTTTCTCCATCTACTGAGGTAAATACTGCTTTATACGTTTGAATTCATCCCGCAAATTCATAATATTTATCATCTTCGTATCTCTCTCTCCCCTCTTCTTTTTTTATTTATATTTTTATTTTTTACATTGCAGAATAATGCTTTTTAAATATAGAATTCAGAATAATGTTTTTTTGCGATTAATTTACTCTGCCTTTAGAATTTGACACATTCTTGGTTGATGCCAGCTGATCTGAACAAATTAACTTCATTTATGTACTCTTGATTTATATTCATATATGTGGAACTCTTCTTTCAGCCTCTTAGGTGTTTTAGCATTGTAGACGTCATACATTTTGGTATAACTGAAGGATTGGAGAAGAATTTTGTTGATGACTTGAGTAGCTTAAAAGAGGACTTTTGTAGCTAAAATCCAACATTTTTCTGGTAAATTTTACTTTTGTTTAGTGCCTCGGTTATACTGGCTTACTGGTTTCTCTAATGTCTTATTAGGGTCGAAAATATGAGCTTGTTGCGACAATAACTCACCATGGTAGAGAACCCTCAAAAGGACATTATACTGCTGATGCTCGCTCTGCCAGTGGCCAGTGGTTGCGATTCGATGATGCGTCTGTCACTTCCATAAGTACAAGTAAAGTTTTGCACGACCAAGCATATGTCCTCCTCTATAAACAGCTATAGAAGGTTAGAAAGTTCTGCCACAAATTTTCCTCAAAAGAAATCTGTCAGATTCATGTTGTGTATGTAGTTAAAATGGAACTGTCTCCACCTTTGTTTTGCCAAAACCTGGAAGAGCTGGTTGTGAATGTTGTTATGCCTTTTTTTGTTCTCTCTCTCCTCTCTTTTTATCGTTATTACAGTATAAATAGTTCAGTCATTCTTTGGCTGGATATTGAGTTTATAACTTTGTAATATTAGTTAATACTCTACAATTAAACTGTTTCTTGACATGGTCCTTTCTGTCTAGGGTCCAGTAATACTTTGATTTTTGTAAAAAAAATCTCTTAAACTTATATGGTCTTTGATCTATGTTTTCCTCGTGAATATGTTAACGAGCTACCGTAGCTATTGTATGTGGCATCATTTGCTGAACATTTGTTGTTTATGAACTTGAACGATTCGTGACGAGTGGATTGGTATTTTTCTCTACCCATAATTTTTGCTTCAAACGAGTCTTGTTTAAAGGGTAAAGTTAATAGTTACGATTTTGAGCTCTATGCTTCATAGATGCTCTGCTTGGGCTCAACGCCGAAGGGACATACTCGGCAGGAAAAAAATGTTGGGTAAGGGCCTCTTTTTACGGCGTGTATATTTATTCTCAGAAGAAAGTACTTCCAACATGCCTATTTACTTTAGTGCGAGTTTTGACAAGTAGATAAATATTTTTTTTATTTTTATTTTTGTACTGAGAATCAATGAATTCTAGTATGCATCTTTTTATATGCTTTTTGTGGTCCATGACTTGGGAAACCTTCATTTTTTTCTTTCGTCCTTTTTGGTCGGAAAGATGAAGTTTTGTTACCAGACTGGTGGTTGAACCAAGAAAGTTGTTGATCTGCTACTTGTGATGGAGCAAGCTGAGCAGGCATGACCAAAATAAATAAATAAATAGATGTAACCTAGGTATCTTATTTTGTGTCATTTAAATTAATTTAGTCTCTTTGTTATTTTTTATATCGGTTTAGTCATTTTGTTCAAACATTTATTATCAATTTTAGTCTTTATTGTCTGTTGTTAAATAGAATTTATGGAATTGATATCTCAATAATAATTAAAAATATTATAAAAAAAATAAAAAAATTGATAATTTATTTTTGTATCGTAATTTTTTAAAAATAAATGGATTAAATTCTTATAAAAAATAATAGTGATTAAAATGTTCTGCTTGATACAAAAAAACTTTTCTTGATATAACAAAAATTTGTGTCGAATTTTTTTTTGAATATGAACAGTTGCTTTAACTCTAAATAACTTAGCTATACATTTTTCTAAGTGAAAAAAAATTGTGCTAAATAACACCTTTTGTATCCCTTTCTCTTTGGAGTCCTTGATTGAATAAAACGTGAAAATATAGCATATTTTGACCCAAAAAAAAGGGTTAAATTGATGTAATCTTAATCGTTCATGTCTTAATTTATCCGATTCTGTTGAACTAGACATTATAAACATAAGATGAGAACTGACGAAGTAATGAAAATTATAAACTAACAAAATTGAACCCTTAAAAAGCAATCCATAGGCAGAAGATTTGGTTAAACACTACGAACATCATGCTGGGCTAAGATGGAGCTACACCAAACGCAACTCTCCACACAATCAAGATAGTTTCATGGTGCTCGCCCAAACTTGTCGGTATTCATTCATCATAGTGTCAAGACAAACAAATCTATTATTAACATTAACGATGAGGACAAGTGTAAGGTCCAAATTGTTTAGACTATCGAATGTATCATCCATGTCAAATCAAAAAACATAGTTCTAAGGATGAGAAGCATCAAGGCTAATGCCCTTTCAAGAAATGATCTAAAATAACAAAGAAAGCTTAGCTTAATCAAGAATAGAAATTTTTTGGATATAGTTATGACTTCATGAATAAAAATAATTCGATAGAATACAAATTCATAGAAACAACGGGAAGAAAATATCAAAAACATGTTGAGAAATCAATGAAATTGGAGGAAAAACCATCAATAAAAGTGGAGAAATTTGTGAAATCAACTATAGATTTTATAAAAACTTTAAAACCCTAAAAAAAGTCATATCTTTTTTTTTTTTGGGTGAACAGAAAAGGTCATAGTTTGATTGGGCAGTTTGTCTACTTCACAAAAAATGATTATTATTTTTTCAATATTTTATTGCTTTATTTTGATTTTTCCAATTATAGCTTCTTCTTTTAAAAAAAAAAAAAACTTCAATATGCCAAAACTATCCAATTGGACCATAATGTTTATGATAGAATGATTAACGAAGGAAAATAATACAGACTGTTTTGACGAAGTTTTAAGAGCACAATAATACCTGTTTGTCCCAACTCAATTAAAAAGAATATTAGAGAGTGTTGAAGAGGAAAGATAAACATTAAATCTTAACAACAAAGAGAAGTGATCTTAATAATTAACAAAATTATTCCTCTGCTAATAATCTAAACAATTTGTTGGGTTCTTGGGGATTTAAAAATGTCTTAATTCTCTCTTCTGATTGTTAGATGTTGGGGTATTACGCCAATGCAACGATGCTCTTTTAGGTTGTTCTGATTAGCATTAGAATTGTCCTTAGCAACACTGATTAGATTTATTAAAAAAATAGGATTATTCTTAACAAAAATAAAGCTGCAACACAAATACACAATCATCTAATTATACCCACCAGAATAAAGTTAATTAATATTATTATTGATTACAATTGGTAAGAGAACAATAAAACCAAAACCAATAAAAAAATTGAATAAAAAGGTTACAACCCTCATTTCACTTCAAATCCTAAGACTAATTTACAATTAATTATTTCACACCAAACAAAAAAAAAACATATTTTCAAAAACATAGAAGGCTTCAAATTTTCACTTCACTATCCTTGAACTTCTCCAAATACTAGAATCAACTATGAACAGTTGAAAAAAAGAAAAAGGACCCAACTATGAACAATAATAGAAAGGATACAACTGTAAGAAGCACTGCATTCAATGAAAAAAAAACCAGAGCAGTGCTTTATTATTAATAACAAATCAGCCTTCACTATCCTTGAACTTCTCCAAATACTAGAATCAACTATGAACAGTTGAAAAAAAGAACAAGGACCCAACTATGAACAATAATAGAAAGGATACAACTGTAAGAAGCACTGCATTCAATGAAAAAAAACCCAGAGCAGTGCTTTATTATTAATAACAAATCAGCCTTCTAATGCAAGATTGGATTTTTCCTCAGAACTTCTCTCAATAGAAGATTCATCATCCTCTCCTATTGAGAAATCCTTGGAAACCCACCAAACTCTTAAGCTCTTGTCAAGACTTCCACTATACAACAAGATCCCACCTTCAACACTATTTGATGTTGACGCTTGGAGACACTTCACAGGGCCTTCATGACCATTAATAACCCCAACTTTACAAATCTTTCCAAAAGGCTTTCTCTTCCATATACCTATACTTTTATCAGCTGAACCACTACATACAAATTCCTCTATTAAACACATACTCAGAATAGCCATTTCATGTGCTTTTGTCTCGCAAACTAACTTCCAATTGACGAAATCACAACTTGTTTCCCACCCCATTACAAACCCATCAGAACTTCCACCATAAACCCATTTCCCATCTTCAGAAACTACCACTGAATTAATAGAAACATCTTTATGACCCTCCAAAATACCCTTTAAAGAATTTGGATTTTTACCCTCCTTTGCCCAAGCTTTAATTTTTCCATCTGCTGAAGCTGAATACACAATCCCATTACTTGCCGCTAACCCATTAATTGCATCATCATGAGCTTTAATTGATTCTAAGCACTTCAAATCTGATATTCTCCAAACCTTTATTGTCTTATCCCATGACCCAGAATAAATCAACCCATTATTGACTGTCAGACAAGATATACTATCTACATGTTCAATCCACAACTTCTTGTGATGTCTTCTAGTTTGAACATAGTTACTCTGTTTTATGAATTTCCCTAAAAAGTCCTTAGTAGTTGGAAGTGTATCAACAAGCCTAAACACATTCTCTGACCTCTTTGTAACCTTCCAAACTCTAATTCTACTATCTTGGTGAGCTGTAAAGACCTTGTTTCCAACAGTTATTAGTGCTTTAACAGATCCATCACCTTGTCCAAATTTGGTGAAAAGCTTCAAATCAGGCTGTTGCCATACAATAATATCTTTGCCTTGTGATGCACTAAGAATAAATTCCCCACATAAAGCCAAGCAAGAAACAGACCCAATATGGCCTGAAAGAACAGCCAATGATTTATATAAGCCAGACCCAGAATTTAGTGGACATGGAAATTGAAATTTGACATCTTGGAGATTGAATCGAGCTGATGTTTTAGGGGTTTCATCTGTGTCAGAGCTTAAGCTTCTGTTACTACTATTGGTACTTGTGATTGATGAAGACAAAAATATGGTAGCGATTCTTTTTTGTAAAATAGTGCTGGGATTCATTATATGGAAACTTTCTATGTTTCAGTTTGTTTCTAATTTGATGAAAATGGGTATATATATATAGAGAGAGAGAGTAGAGAGCTAGCTGGAAGGGGAGGCAGGGGCGTGATAGTAAAGAAGAAGCTAAAATGAGAGACAAGAGACACGAATATTTCTTATTTGGTAAGAGAGTAAGATTTTATTTAAATATGTGAAGAGAGTAACGGCTACTTCGACGAATATGAGTATTAATTTGTTAATGTAAAAGTAGGTTTATTAGAGAGGAACCTGGTTGTTATCCCTTTATCCCTTTTTTAATTGAGGAGGGAAAGCTTTTAGCTTGTGTAGTTCTTTTGACCGATATGGGCTAGCCAAATCATGCATTGATTTGTGATAGTGCTTTTGATACGGGTGAGTAGCGTGGAGTTACCATAATTATTATAGAAACTAAAGTATATTTTTTTTTAAAAGGATGAGATTAAAGTATTTAAATTAAAAGTTATTATATTAAAATATTTATTAGTCACGAGAACATTAATGCTCTATTGTATTTTTAAGTAGATATGTTAATAGGATTTGGTATTTTTTTTAAATTTTTGATAATTGTTTTTTAAATATATCTCCATACATCATATAATTTGTTATCTTTAACAAACATAATTTATGCATTTCATGTTTCCCCTTACTTATGTTTCAAGTTTACTCTTTTTTTTTCTTTTTTTAAAAAGCCGATAATGTCATACAACATTTAAAAATTATGAAGAATATAAATAATTTTTCAAACTTACAAATCAATTCACTAAACTCTTTAAACTTACAAAAATTATACTAAAGTTTTAAATTTTTAAAAAAGTTTTATTTAGTTATAAAAGTATTTAGTTCATTTTTAGCTAATAACATATATTTAGTTTACTAATTTTATCAACATCTGATAAAATGCTCACATGATTTTCACGTGTGTTTCTAATGGTAAGTGAACATTTTAATATACTTGATACTAATAAGCTAATTAATAACATGTGATTAGCTACAAAATTAGCTTCACTTATAAAACATTTGGATTTTTATAGTTTTGTTGGTTAATAGTGAATCAAATTGTAACTTTAAAAATAAATTTAACCATATACATGCTTGTTAACAACACTCATATATACATTTTTTATGCACTCGTATGAATGACAAGAGTTATTTATCTAATTTTACATTTTTTAATATAAAAATGAATATTTTTAAAAGTGAACTATCACATGCCGTGCTGAGAGAGAGAGAGAGAGAGAGAGAGAGAGAGAGAGAGAGAGAGAGAGAGAGAGAGAGAGAGAGAGAGAGAGAGAGAGGTTAATTAAAGCTGAGTTATGCATGAAAGATGAATTAAATCGCATATCACATGAATCACGTTCAAACGCCAATGACATTATATATATATAGTATGTTATATATACTTCTCTTTGAACAAACGACATTATAAAGGGATAAAAGGAAAAGCTGTGCAGTTTAAATATATCAAGTGCTTTAGGTTAATAGTATTTTAGTCTAAAGCTGGTGTTTGATATATACTACTAGTTCCAATAGTTCGATAATCTTTTACCAATAATAGAAAACTATTTAATTCTTACATATTTTATTGTGGTCGGCTCCAAAGATTATTCATTTATGTATTTTAAACAACAAAAGTTGACTCATGAAGTTTCCCTTTTTATTTTTATTTTATATGGCGTCTTAATTACATAACTTTACTCATGAAACAAAGGGTGTTTTCCAAGAAATAAGGAAGATACCATATTATTAAGGACAGTAAAATAAGAGAGCCTTCATTTTGTTTATTTTCTCTAAAAAAAATCCTAATGTTCTTGCATATTCTTTCTTTCCTTGTTCTTCTTGGTGTGACATTTTTTCTCCTCATTTAAAATAAGAGTAATTTTATTCACATCGATTTGAGATAAATTTACAACTTAATTAGTACGTAATGTATAATTAGATAACAAAAGTAAATTCATCTACTTCATTCAATAAACCACAGGTTTAGTTAAATATCAATTTACTTGCAAAAATAATATGTTCTAGAAGCCTTTATGACTATTTAGTCTTTATTTTCGAGCTTAATTTTCAAATATTTTGCTTCCATTGCTATACATCCTTGTGTTTTACAGAAACTAAATTAAAATTAATTCTTGTTTTATGATAACTAACTAATTAAGGAAAAATAATTACAGCTCATATTTTATAATTTTGTAATCCAAAAACTATTATTTCTAAGTAACCAATAATTCTTAAGTTGTAAACCAGACATGCCTTAATTGTTCTTTGTGACAAATAGAGGGAAAGAGTACTTAATTGATTAGTCTCTGAATATAATTTATATGTTTTCGCTTCATTAGGAGATAATCGACCATAGATGTCAACCAATTACTGGTTATTAGTTTAGTGCAATCCTTTTCCTGATAAGCGCATTTTGAGAGAAATATTTGATTGTCTAGCTTTAAATTTAGTATCAAAACAGGTCCCTAGGGTTAACTGATGAGTCCCCTCACACACACCAACACTCGAGTCTGGTAGAACTGTGTTCTCCTGTCCGGTGTGAGGTGGGATGTTGAGTCCCACATCGACCAAAGATGACAGCCTAATGCTGATTATTAATCTGATGCAACCCCTTTCATGATAAGCCCTTTTTGAGGAAAAGTTTTAGTTGACCAGTTGAAACTGTAGTGGCATCTCAAAATCCAAGATTTAACCTCTATGCAGTTGTCCAGATCTCTCATAAACAAGAATTCCCAAGCAATGTCAACAGCGTACATACTAGAGTTTTGCCGATAGAGTTACTATATATACAAGTTGGTAATAAAAGTAAAAAAATAATGTTGTTAATGATAAATGTATGAAAATAATATTGATCATTTTTTTCAAAAATTAAAAATTTAAACTTTCTGAAGAATTAATTTCTTTTTAATTTCTAAACTGAGTCTTAGACTATACTTTTGTGGCAAAAATAGTTGGCTCGTTCCTCAGATTTGAACATTTGAATTGAAGTGAGATTACCTGAATTGATTTTCCTAATTATTATGATTGATACTTCAGTTTTAGTCTTGATGAGTCCGAACACAATAGAAAGGAAACTGAAAAGAAAAACAACACTCTTCATACGGAATTTTGATAATTGTTCTCGATTCAGACAGTTCCAAAATACTTTCAAACTAAACATAAAGAACTGAAACAGACTTAAGAGTTCAGACATAACGACCACCATGCAGGAACTTCTATATGTACAAACGCACGCTAACATAAAGAGGAGTTAAGCTACTTGTGTCATACTGTCAATGCCATTCAAACAGACCTCAGATCCTGCATCATTGATTCGAATCAACGGGGTTGCTGAATTCGTCGGGGTGTGCATTTTGGGCTCACCACCTTCGCTGGCTTCTCCCAGTATTTTGCAGGCCCTGGCGGGGATTTAGGTCTTCTCTCTTTTGGCAACTTTGATATGTTCAGATTCTTCAGCAATGTTATCAGATCCATCCTCCTAGCTGTTAGAATTAACAAGAATCATCATACTCAGACATGAATTTCAGTCCACATTTATACCAAACACAGAATCACAAAGAAAGCATTTGCATTAGCATTTCTATCAACAAAAAAACTCATATGCTTTAGGAAATGAATGCAGACCAAGTTTTGGTCAGTATAAGTGAATTATAAAATTCAAATTATTATTTGAGAAGTCTTATCATCTATAAATTGAGATAAGATCTCTACAGAGGTGTGTGATTGAATGAGACAGCTGACTTCACTTTCATCATCGGATCATACTCCACCTCGATATGGTGAGGAAAATAAGACTTTATTATTAATAGCTAGTGTCTCCCAATCCACTAATATTAGAGTCTGTATTGTTATATTTTTAAGGCCATGTAAAACTAGTTGTGTCTGTAACAACTTTCATTAGAAGTGCAAGCAAACCCGTATATTCTCAACAAAGACTAGACAACATTCTATGCCATTTTTTCCATTATTCCTGCTATTTTGAGTAATACACAACCATATGACCAATTAGGACCTTGCTGGTTGTAAACAAAGAAAAGAAGAAGCTTGTCACCAAGTAGGACATCAGAGCTTACCGTAAAGAGGTATGAGGCCATCTTTATCAGAAACTTGTGTCAAGTCTGCTTTATATTCAGCTTCAGATGAAAACATCAGTCCATCTAACTCAGCTTCCACACATTCATCAGTAAATTCAACATCAGCATAGTCACTGCCATCAAAATCCTCCTCTCCATGTTGGCTCAACCAATATTCACGAAACCATGCTGAATTTTTCACCAATTCCCACCATTCAGAAGAGAAATCTTCGACTTGGCAAAACGCAGCAGGAATAAATACCGGAGCATTGGGATTTAGTGAAGACCTTGCTTCAGATACTAATGCCATTCTTTCTTCTCAACCGATCCACTATATCTCCATGATATAAATAAAATTTCACATTTATCAAAACAGAACTCATGCCAAAATTGGAATTCTACAAGGTAATAGATGTTAGGTTTTGTCTCTGAATTATGTGTAAATTTTGTAGTCTATGAAACACACATGCAGTGTAAAACTACACTAGTATCATATGTATCATTTAAGAAAGGCTAATATATCTATTTGGGCTCTAACCTATACAAGGTATTAAATTTTAGTCCTTAACCTATAAGATATTAAAAGTTGGTCTATAACCTTAATTCCACAATTTAGTCCACAAAGTTTCTAAATTTTATAAATTTAGTTCAAATTTTCGATTTCCATCAAATGCTTTAACAATATTATACTTAACAATCACATAATTGAAAAGTTAATGACCAAATTATAAATTTTATCATAATATTAGGGACTAAATTATGTTTTTATGAAACAGGTTAGGGAACAAATAAATTAAAAAGTAAGGTTTAATCGTATAGTACTTTTAAATCAAATTAACAAAAATTGAAATTTTGAACAAAAAATTGTCAAATTTAAAACCATTAGGGACTAAATTGTGTGAACTGAAAGGTTAGGAACCAAATTATAATATCTTATAGGTCAAATAAATAGATAAGCCTTTAAGCAACGTTAGACAAAATCTTTTTTTACTCTAATATCCCTTCAAAATAACACTTGACTTAATTCTAATACTAGGCTACCCATTTCAAAAATTTTAACCCAAAATAAGATAAAATACTTGCAAACACTAAGCTATTATTATTTTTAAACAACTTGTGACTGTTTTTTTAAGCGTAAGGGAATTTAACAAACTCCAATATCAAGTTAGATCCAAAACATTCATAGACAATACTTGTTCTTTACACATAAGAAATATCACATCTCGATCTTAACTCTCATTTCTCAGAAATGCATCATACATTTAGCAGAGCCACCTAGATCCCTCTATTATTGGAGAGAATAATCTTATATTCATATATCACTAGTTAATTTATCTTGAGAAACAAAAATGAAATAAACAAATATAGCAGATTCTACGCCTCATGATTCATATCAAGATCAGAGTTTTAAAGCAAAAACATAACAAATTTTCATTACCCATGTAGATCTTCAAGGAAGACCCAATAATAAATATAATGTTTTTGGAAAATACTCTTTCCAATCTTTGAATGATCATAAAACCAAAAGTTGAATTTTCAAGTTTCAACACTATTCACAGATGCAATAAAAAACACAACTTGGCATCTAAAATCCAAGCAAAAATCAGAAACATAGTGAAAAAGGGAAGAAAAAAGGGGGAAATTATGAATGCTTACAGCTTCTTTGATCGTAAACGGGGTATAGCAGAGCTGAGGCGTTGGAGTTTCAGAGCGAGAATTTGTAGTACTATAATGAAATGAAAGGGATAAGATTGACTGGGTGAGTCAATATTGAACAAGATAGGACTTGACGTGACCAAACCTATTTGCTTCGGAATGTACGAACCTGAGATTTGAAGAGGCCTGGTTAGCTGCTTCTGTATAAAGCAATTTTTGCTTTTAGTAGAGCACGAACATGGCATGTACAAATTAATGGTCAAAGATAACATGCTCTGGATCAGACGGTCTCTGTTGTGCCAACGCTAGAGACATTTTGGTAAATTTGTCAAAAGCTTTGAGTTTAGTAATGATTTTAATCTGTAATTTAAAACCGAAAAAAATAATAAACCTTATCTAGAAATAAATCACTTAAAAAATTAATTTAAATATTTCATACATGACAATTGTTATTTAGTTGCACCAATAAATCTCTTATGAGATTTTATCTCAATATTTTAATACAATTTGTTGCAGTAAAAATTAATACAAAGTGAAATATTGTTTATTTATCGTTCATTTTTTTAAATATTAATAAAAGATATATAATATAAAAATATTATTTTTATTTTTATTTTATTCTAATTATATATTTTAGATAAAATTTATTTAAATTATATTACTTTTAATAATTAATAATGTTATTAATTTTTTTATTAATAAATTAAAATTAAATATATGATATAAAATTAATAAAATATTACTATATATATCTATTAATATTTCCTAATATTACAATAAAAAAATATTAAAAAGTTACAACCACTTGCATTACCTCTGTGTTTAATCCGATTTGGTATAGTCCAAGTAGGCAAAATTCTTTTATTAGTTAATTCTAAAATCATCCGTATACAATTAGGAATGTTAAACGAGTACGTAGCGTAAAATTCGCATTTGGAGATAATTTTTATCTGCTGTTAATAGAGTTGAATAAATAATAAATAATAACTTAAATAAAAAATAAATTAAATATATATAATATACATATCATATATTAATATAGATGTACTCGTCTTAAAACTATTAAGATAATATCTGAAATCATTAATATTTTTAAAATTAATCGAATAAAAATTAAATTATTAATATAAATAACTTTAAATATTATTAGCTGCTTCTCTTATTACTCTTATTTAGTGGTGAAAAAAATTATATATATATATATATATATATATGATAGTTTAATAAATAGAAACATATACTTCTTACTATTATCAAATTAAAATTAAAATAATAATATATTGTGTTTATCTATTGTCATAATTAATATATGAGTTCTAACGCCAATCTATTCTTATTTAATTAATTTTTTTTATCTTCGTGAATTGAGATCGGTTTAAATTGATTTTATAATAAGAATAATTTTAGATTTGATTTTTTTAAATTTAATTTAAATTAGATGAAATTTAAATTATTAAAAAATAATTATTTTTAACTGCTGCTTAACCATACTACCATTTACTTTGTATTTTTGTTTCTAATATTGGCAAATAAATAAATAAAAAGGTAAAAAAAAATTGATTATTTTTATCATCAAATTGTAAAAATATTTTATTTATAAAATTTTTCAATTTTTTTATCCTTAATGCCGTTAAAAAAAATCAAAATAAAAAAATTTATAAAGTTATTATTTATAGTATTTTTCAACGGTTCTTCAATAAATAACTTGCCTGTGACAGCTTCTATATATAGATTTTTTTAAAGTGCTCAAATGATTATTCAATAAATAACTTACATTTTACAGTACCCTGTTAGAAATTGCTATAAATGAAAACCAATAACAATGTTTTTTTATAAATTTTTTAATTTTTTTAACTGCCTAAATAATAGAAAACTTATTAAATAGTATAAATAAAATATTCTTATAATTCAATAATAATACAATGTTATAAACTATATAAATATAATAATTTGATAATGATACATAAAATTAATATTTATAAAAATAATAAATATATAAAATTATAATTCGTTAAAATAACTTAAATTTTAAGATAATTAATTACTAGCTTCTAATAAGATATTAATTTGATCAAGGGGACGTGTTTAAGGCGAATAATATTAATTATTGGTTTAAAATTTGAATGATTTGGTAATTTTAAAAAAGAAAGAAGAAAGATAATGGTACCCTGGTATTGAGGTTGAATTTTGAAACCATAGACAGCACAAGAACCTCGCGCCACTTCGTTCCTCTTTCTCCTTCTCCGGCGACTCAATTATCTCAACTACCAAAGAAGGCCTAGAAATCCCACCGCTGACACAGAATTGATTAAACCCCAAGCCTTTAACCAAGCTAATTAAGCCTCGAAAATGGAGAGGCAAAGGCGGGTAGTGTCCTGCTCTGAGAACGAAGAGCTCGCTGCGTACTTGCTGACTAAATGGAAGGAAATGGCGGACCAACGGCCGAAAGGGATATCCGAGAACCTCGATATGACAATGTCCAAGTCTTATTCCAATATATGCAGCTCCAAAATCCCCATCAAGACCCTCAAAGATCTCTCCCAAATCAAGTAGAGTATTATCACCTCTGTTTATTTCCCTAGATAATTTCCGTTTCTAGTTTACATCGAATTGCAACTCATTTAGAGTCTTCTGTTGTTAGTCATTAGAGAATTTAGAAAGATCAGTGAAGTTTAGTACCACTGAAGGGAAATTATACGAGGATTAGAATTTTTCTAGAAGCAGCTATTGATTATTTACTTGAAAGTTCAATTTTTTCACCTTTTGCTTTTAGGACAAGAGTAATGATAGTTTCACATATCAATTATGGTGTGAAATGTGGCCAAATTTTATTGAAAAATGATTTTAGTTATTTAATAATGTGTCACCCCATAATTAGTTTGAGTGTAAATTTACGTGACCACTCTTTAGGATAATGCCATTCATTAATTGGTTCAAAGTGTTCGAACTATCTTCCTCCTCCATGGTCTCTTTTAAAACGAGGCAGGGACTAATGAGTGAAAGTAATACTTTTTTTTTTGGGTATTAAGGATGCCATAAGAAAATTCTTTGGCTTAAAAATCTACTTCAACTGGAATTAATATCACACGTTCACTTGCCATTTTACATGCAAGAAAAAATGTCAGGGGGATTACTATTATTGTTGGATAACACTTTAGAGCACCATTACACCACTGATATCACTTGTCACAAATGTTCTTTGTATTTGAATGAAATCTAGTGAATGGCAATGGACCTATCCACCTAAGGGGTTTTGGGTGTCCAGTAGTGCCATATATAATCACTCATTATTGTTGCTGTTCTGGTTGCTGCTGTCAATATTTTTGATAATTGTTGTTTTATTGGTAATTATATGCTAATTTAATGCAGAGGCGTAGGAAAGTGGATTCTAAAGCTCATGCAAGGGTTTTTTAATACAATTTCAGGCAATTCTGAACCAGAAGACTTATCCCAAAAAGGTACCAACCAAGACTTCTATGATATGAAAATTTTCTAAGAAAAGTCCATGGTATGATATATTGAACGATTTTCTAGTCTTATTTAATTTTGATCATTAAGGTAAGAAGAACAAAGGAAAACAGCGCTACCTGCCTCAGAAGAACTCAGTAGCATATGCACTACTCATTACACTTTATAGGTAAGAAGAAAAATAATTTATTCCTCCAAGTACACTCCAAAAAATGGATATATTTTGTGTTTGGGATATGATTCTATATTTTACTTTTCTACAGGGGAACTACAAATGAGAATGAATTCATGCGTAAACAGGAACTTATTGATACAGCTGAAGCAAGTGGGCTTTCTCGTGTGCCAATTGCGTATGTTATTAACTCTCTTCAAAGTCTCTTACTTATTTTAATAAAATTTGGATATGCCGTTGATGTTTTGAAATTGGGTTCAAATGTTGTTAGGTCAGAGAAGGGGAAAGGAAAACCTGGAAAATTTGGAAGTTCTCCAAGGGACTGGTACAGTGGATGGTCCTGCATGAAGACATTGATAACCAAGGGGCTAGTTGTTAAATCAAGCTGCCCGGCAAAGTATGCATGTTTGCACTTTTTTGTTAATGCCAATTTGGTTCTAGATCCTATTAAATGTTTTTCAGAATTTGTATACAAGGACAAGTAGATGTCAGCCATTTGAAGCGGAGCTACTTCCAAAGATTTCATGCTGTGAGAAATCATCTTGATTTAAATGACAATTTGTTTTTTCAACTATGACACACATTATTTAAAATGATTAATTATCATTCTTTGCAATTTGAGTCAAATACTCCTTTGATACACTCATTATTCTTCACTTTTTTTGGCGGATGGACCATGAAATATTGGCCAGTAATTTTTATTGGTTTTAAATGTTAATCACATAATTTCCATGTCCAAGATGTTGACAAAATATTCTTATGTGAAACAGCTAAGATAAATCCTTCCAGAAGTGGACAAGTAACACTTGGATAGTTGAATGATTCTTGTATAATGCTTTAATTAACTATAGGTATATGCTAACTCAAGAAGGTCAAGAAGCAGCACGCGAATGTCTTATGAGATCTGGTTTTCCTGATCCTTCTGAGAATACTGTTGATTGCACACGACTTTGCGATCTTGACACTCACAATGTTTCAGATGTGGAGCTTGTGCTCCCTGTTTCAGCTAACGAAGCAACAACATCATCCATTGATTTCAGTAGGCCAAAAGAGAAGGATATTCCTCTTGAACATATTGAGAGGGTATAGTTTTTGAAGCTTTTATGTTCTCTCCTAGTTGCTAGAATCATTCGAACAAATCTTGTTTTACTAGTTATTGCTATTTTCTAAGGTTGGCTTCTTTCTGTGGAAGTGTACCACTACTGAATTCGCAAGCACCTGGCCTTACTCTGCTCTTTTATTATAGGGTTTTCTGTTGTGCCGGTCAATAAATTTATAAAAGTTGCTAATTTAGTTGCAAATTTGATTTGTTTTGATCTTTGTCTCATGTTAACCATAGCTACCATATTCTAAGTTCATAGCAATTTTAAGTATCACGCTCAAAAGAATATTCATGTATAATATTTCTTCTGATTTTGTTTTCCTTTCCTTTAGTTTATGCGCATGGGGTATACAAAGGAAAGGATTATTAAAGCTTTTTGTGAAGTTTCAGAAACTTCCTGCAAGAAGGATATGTCTTCACTTTGGCCGTCAGTTTTGTGTTGCCTTCGGGAAGGTGAAATATATGGTGTGCACTTGGAATCTCAGCTTCTAAATGAGGGCTCTCATGTGACACCAACCAGTCATGATGAAAATGGTGAGAAGTATTTCTACATTTTGCTGGATGACACTAACCACTCCATGCATTTAAACATTAAATCATATGTGTGGATTATAAAATAGCTCTTTATTTGCTAGGTCAAGTGAACAGAATATGTCGTGATGATAGGCATATACTAAACTTTGATCGCAACTTTGATCGCAGTGATTCTGAGGCAAACTCTTCAACCATGAGAGCTTGCTCTTCATCTGTACGTGTGTGTTTAGTTGTCTTGGTTTTTTTAAATATCTTTGTTGGATTTCTTAGCTTTCTAAAGTTTTACAACATGGAGAACAATTTTTATGATTTGTGTGTATTAACTTCTTATAATGAATATAGCTTTTGCACATATATATATATATATATATATATATATATATATATACGAAAAGTGTCGTGTAAGTCACTTATTTAGGTCTTAGGTGCTATTTAGTCCCTTTGTTTGTGAAAAAAGTTTCAAGAAATGATAAAGTTAAGTTTCCATCAAATTGTTCGTTAAATAAAATAGAATAGTACATATGATACATATATGTTTGTATTTTTCGATAGACATATATCTAATGCATCAATTTTTAATTCAAAAATTATTCAAAAAAATTTAATAAATTATTTCAATTAAATTTAAATAAAATTTTCATTGTCTAATGTACTACTTTGTGTATTAGACAATGAAAATTTTATTAAAGTTTGAAAGAAAAAATTTCTTAAAAAGTTTGTATAATATCAAAAAATATACACGCATGTGATATATGTGTTATTTAGTTATATTTAATGGAAAATTGGATGTAAAGTTAACTTTGTTCTTGTCTAGTATCTTTCTCACAAACATAAGGGCTTAAATGATACTTTTTTTTACAAACAAATTGTTGGTCCAACTGATGTGGGCCAGCAACAAAGAAAAAAAAAAGAAGAAAAAGGTAAGGAAACATTCTGGCGTCGAAAGAAAAGGAAGAAAAGAAAAGAAAAAGTCAAAAATCTCTCCATATAATCCGTATAGAAAGATGGAGCTTTGGCTCTATAAAAGCCTTGCTTCATCTCAAAAGAAAATATATCAGAAGCGGAGAAAAGAAAAGAGAGAGAGAGAGTTTTCGGAGAGAGATTTTGAGAGAGAAATTAAGAGAGCTAATTTGTGAAGTTTTTACCCACAAATTGAAGATACATACTTGTTGTATTTTTGTGAGAGATCCACCTAAAAGGTGAAGTGTGTAATCTCATCTTATTATAGTGGAAGTTTAAGTGGCCTACGGGTCCCGTGTTTGTTACTTTCATTTTGAAAGGTTTTTCCACGCTAAATTCTTGGTGTTATTTTTATTCTATTTTGATTTGGGAAATTATCCTAGTTGTGTGGAATTTATTTCTTTACAACCATTTATTTTTCCCAACAAAGTGGTATCAGAGCCAAGTTATTTTTTAATAAGAGACTGTACACATATACAGTACTATTCATATATACTGTATTGTACTATTCACGGGTACTATTCACGAGTACTATTCGGAAGGTATTATTCATAGTTACTATTTGGTGGGTACTATTCATCATTAGAAAAGTATTAAGTTCGACGAAACCTGTTGACTGACGATTCAAATAGAGGAGAGCACAGACAATATGATAAAGTTAACCGCATTTAATTATGCAATTTGGAAGCCGAAGATGGAGGATTTTTTATACATTAAAGATCCATGGAAGCCAATTATAATGCCGAAGGAGAAAGAAGTAACCGGTGCAGACATTGAATGGGCCGTTCTGAATCGAAAGTGTGCTGCTCAAATTAGACAGTGGATCGACAAGAGCATTTTTCAAAATTTTGCTAATGAACACGATGCTTACGTTCTTTGGCAAAAGTTGGAGAAAATGTATGCGAGGACAACTGCATAGAATAAAGCTAATCTGATGCGACGATTAGTCAATTTGAAGTATAAAGGTGGAAGCAGCGTATCAGAACATATGAGTGAGTTCCAAGGCATTGTAGATCAACTCAACTCTATGAAGATGACTGTAGATGGCGAGCTACAAGCGTTGTTGATGTTGAGTTCTCTACCAAAAAGTTGGGATACTCTAGTTGTGTCAGTTAGCAACTCAGCTCCTGACGGTAACCTTACCATGGATATGGTAAAAGACAGAATGTTAAACGAAGAGTCTCGACGAAAAGATGAAGGATATACTCCTGACACTGAAGCGCTTGTCATGCAGAAACAAGGCAAGCAAGAATGGCGGGGGAGAAGTAAAAGTAAAAATCCCCGTAACCAAAGTCAACAAAGAGGACGGTCGAAGTCTAGATCAAGGTATGACATGAAGTGTCATCATTGCGGTAAGCCTGGACACTTCATTCGAGAATGTAGAAGGTTAAAGGCGGAACAATCCAGGAATCAGGAAGTAGAAACCCGAACAAATGACACCACAACTGTCACTGAAGAAATTGTCATCGTTTGAGATGCTGATTATGTCAATCTTGCATGCCAAGACACTACTTGGGTAGTTGACTCAGGCGCTTCCTATCATGTCACCTCACGACGGGAATTCTTCTCAACCTACACTCAAGGTGATTTTGGACGTGTGAGGATGGGAAATGATGATGCATCAAAATTGTCGGCATTGGAAATATTTATCTAGAGACTAATCTTGGATGCAAATTACTTCTGAAAGATGTGAGGCATGTTCCTGATATCCGCCTCAATTTAATCTCTATCGGTATGCTTGATGATGATGGATACAATAATTATTTTGGTGAAGGAAAGTGGAAGCTCACCAAAGGCAATCTGGTAATAGCTAAAGGCAAGAAAGATACATCACTCTA
This sequence comes from Hippophae tibetana, assembly GCA_037013495.1. Classification (NCBI taxonomy): domain Eukaryota; kingdom Viridiplantae; phylum Streptophyta; class Magnoliopsida; order Rosales; family Elaeagnaceae; genus Hippophae; species Hippophae tibetana. Next base: position 2,762,225 of record CM072812.1, read on the forward strand.
CATCACAGAAGCCAGACTGTGTAGAGGAGAAGTAAATGCCACAAGGAAAGAAGTTCCTACCGAGCTATGGCATAAGCGACTCGGCCACATGAGTGAAAAAGGTCTCAGAATTCTTTCCAAAAATGAGCTCTTGTCAGGAATGAAAGGTACTCCCTTGCAAACTTGTGTTGACTGTATTATGGGAAAACAATATAGAGTTGCATTTCGTAGTCTCGCACCATCTAGAAAGAAAAATATTCTAGATTTAATACACACAGATGTCTGTATAATGAGTTGTAAGTCATTAGGAGGTGCTCACTATTTTGTGACCTTTATTGGTGACCATTCTAGAAAAGTATGGACTTTTGCTTTGAAAATTAAAGATCAAGTGCATGAAGTTTTCAAGCAATTTCATGTAAAAGTGGAGAGAGAAACTGGCAGACGTTTGAAGTGTGTACGTGCAGATAATGGTGGTGAGTATCGTGGACCATTCGAGGAGTACTGTAGAAGTTTTGGCATCAGGCTGGAAAAATCAATACCAAAGACACCTCAACACAATGGTGTCGCAGAGAGAATGAACAGAACCATCTCTGAAAGAGTTAAATGTATGCTCTCAAATGCAAAACTGTCAAACTCCTTTTGGGGGGAGACAATGAGGACAACAGTCGATTTAATCAACCTTTCTCCATCAGTTCCACTGAACTATGACGTACTGGAAAGAGTTTGGACGGGGAAGGATGTTTCTTACAAACACTTGAAAGTATTTGGCTGCAGAGCATTTGTTCACATCCCAAGAGATGAGCGATCCAAGTTGGATGGAAAAGCGAAACAATGTATCTTTATGGGATATGCCCATGAAGAATTTGGCTACAGATTTTGGGATCCTATTAGCAAAAGGATTGTCAGAAGCAGAGACGTGGTATTTCTTGAAGACCAAACAATCGAGGATTTTGAGAAATACGAGAAACCACAGTCAGATGAAATTCCAGTTAATCTGGACCCAGTCTTTCCACTAAAAAATCCTGATGACGGGGGAGTTACACTAGATACTGATGATGTCAATCCACCAACTGACAGTTCAGAACCAGAACAAGTTTCTGAACAAGTCCAACCAGAAGTACAGACAAGGAGATCCATCCGAGTACGACAACCAAGTCGTATATATTCTCCTAACGAGAATGTAATGCTCACTGAAGGGGGAGAATCAGAGAGTTATGACGAAGCTATCACTGATCAGCATAAGACTGAGTGGCTTAAAGCCATGCAGGAAGAAATGAAATCTCTGCACGAGAACCACACATTTGACCTGATGAAACTACCACAAGAAAGAAAAGCTCTCAAGAACAAGTGGGTGTACAGAATCAAAAGTGAAGAAGGCAGCTCGCAACCACGCTACAAAGCAAGATTGGTTGTGAAAGGATTCGAGCAGAAGAAAGGCGTTGACTTCGATGAAATATTCTCACCAGTAGTTAAAATGTCTTCAATCCGAGTTGTTCTTGGTTTGGTAGCTAGTCTTAATCTGGAGGTTGAACAACTTGACGTAAAGACTGCATTCTTACATGGTGATCTTGATGAGGAAATCTATATGGAGCAGCCCGAAAGTTTTCAAGTCAAAAGCAAAGAGAAGTTGGTATGCAAACTAAAGAAGAGCTTGTATGGTCTAAAGCAAGCACCAAGACAATGGTACAAAAAGTTCGACTCATTCATGGAGAAAAATGAATACAACAGAACGATGGCTGATCACTACGTCTTCATCAAGAAATTCTCTGATGGTGATTTTATTATTCTTTTGCTTTATGTTGATGATATGTTAATTGTGGGTCAAAATATTGACAAGATTAACAAGTTAAAGAAGGAGTTGAGCAAGTCCTTTGCAATGAAGGACTTAGGACCTGCCAAGCAGATTCTTGGCATGACAATTACCCGCAACAGGCAAAAGCAAAAGATCTGGCTTTCCCAAAAACGGTATGTTGAAAAAGTTCTTGAAAGATTCAACATGAGCAAAGCTAAACCTGTTAGTTGTCCATTTGCAAGCCATTTCAAACTTAATATGAGTCAATGTCCCTCAAGTGAGGAAGAGAAATCAGAGATAAGCAAGGTGCCTTATGCATCGGCAGTTGGCAGTCTAATGTACGCTATGGTATGCACTAGACCAGACATTGCACATGCTGTTGGCATTGTGAGCCGATTCCTATCAAATCCTAGAAATGAACATTGGGCAGCTATCAAATGGATACTCAGGTATCTCAGAGGAACCTCCAATCATTGTTTATGCTTTGGTAATAATAAACCTGTATTAGAAGGATATACAGATTCAGATATGGCTGGCGACGTAGATACGAGAAAATGTATATCTGGGTACCTAATAACATTTGGAGGGGGAGCTGTTTCATGGCAATCACGATTACAAAAGTGTATTGGCTTAAGTACCACAGAAGCAGAATACATTGCAATCACTGAAGGTTGTAAGGAGATCCTGTGGATGAAAAAGTTCCTACAAGAATTGCATCAGAACCATGAAAACTATGTTCTTTATTGCGACAGTCAAAGTGCAATTCACCTTAGCAAAAACCCAACCTTCCACTCAAGGTCCAAACACATCGACGTAAGGTATCATTGGATTCGTGATGTGTTGGAACATAAACTACTGGAAGTTGAGAAGGTTCACACCAATGATAACGGGACAGATATGATGACAAAGACCGTGATTAGAGAAAAACTTGTTATCTGTAGAAAGATTGCAGGTATGGAAGAACCATGTCCCACATAAGGTGGAGGGGGAGATTTGTTGGTCCAACTGATGTGGGCCAACAACAAAGAAAAAAAGAAGAAAAAAAAGGTAAGGAAACATTCTGGCGCCGAAAGAAAAGTAAGAAATGAAGAAAAGAAGAAAAGAAAAGAAAAAGTCAAAAATCTCTCCATATAATCCGGAGAGAAAGATGGAGCTTTGGTTCTATAAAAGCCTTGCTTCATCTCAAAAGAAAATATATCAGAAGCGGAGAAAAGAAAAGAGAGAGAGAGTTTTCTGAGAGAGATTTTGAGAGAGAAATTAAGAGAGCCAATTTGTGAAGTTTTTACCCACAAATTGAAGATACATATTTGTTGTATTTTTGTGAAAGATCCATCTAAAAGGTGAAATGTATAATCCCATCTTATTATAGTGGAAGTTTAAGTGGCCTACGGGTCCCGTGATTGTTACTTTCATTTTGAAAGGTTTTTCCATGCTAAATTCTTGGTGTTATTTTTATTCTATTTTGATTTGGGAAATTATCCTGGGTGTGTGGAATTTATTTCTTTACAACCATTTATTTTTCCCAACACAAATGGACTTAAAAATGCCTTTTCTAAACTAGGGTATTAAACACCTTTGGCCTAAACTGATGGACTATTTGGACACTTTATCCCATATATATTTGAATTCTGATTTTAGATATTTTCCACATACCTTTACTGTTTATCATTTCATCTGTTGCTTAAGTCTGCAGAATACCCTTAGTATAGTTGCTGACTATGTTTTTATCTAGAAGATAATATATATTTGGAATTTGATTTTTGTAATATCCGTTTGTTTATTCCTATTGATTGTCAGGCACAAAGGTTAGGTTTCAATGGCCATGAAGGGGGTTTAAACATTTTATCTGTGCCACCTCTGAGCTTTGGAGAGAGATTTGAGGACTTATATGAAGTAATTTTAATACTGGATGACAGAGAGCAATTTGCTACTCAGGGGTCAGTGTCTTCTGATTTATCCAGCTATTTTGACATTAAAATTTGCTTTTCTTTGAGTCCTTAGTTTCTTTTGATCTGGTTGATGTAGTTGTACTTGTCCTTGTATGTTTTGTTACTAGAAAATGCAATATTAGTCTTTGTTTCTTCATATTTAGCTGCCTTTGCCTTTTGTATTTTGGTGTTACATTGGAGTTTGAATGAGGACTACTTAAATCGTCTTCATTTAATTTTATATGATATTAACATTTAAGCCGTATGTGATTGGAAGAATTTGGAGGATATAATTTTTTCTTGAAACGTTAGCTACTGATATTAAGTTTTGAAAAATCATGGAGTTGGTTTTTCATTTTAGCTGCTTCCATTTCCATTAATTTCTCTGAGGCTCTGAGCATGTACGAATATGATAATTATCCACTTTAAAAGGATTTGCATCATGTCTAATCATTGGAGAAACCCTCAGGAAGCTGTTTCTCAAACGTTATTTTCTCGATATTTTGTGTATGCCTTACGGTTTCTTGACCCAATATTTCCATGCTTCTTCCATTTATAGATATTCTTATCACCTGATACCGTAATTGTTACAATGTAAATTGATTTTGGTCGGTCAGATTCGTGATGAAGTTTCTTGTGTAATAATTTTTCTAGGTCACGCTCCAAGAGAATCATTGAAAGTATTTGTAGTCAATTCAAAATTAAGATCGAGGTACATTCTTCCAGTCTTTTTTCTTTCTTTCCGGTATTTGTATAATTTCATCAATTATTAATTAGTGGGTTGTGATATTGTTTGTGCATTACTTGAAAATATGTTACAGTTTTCTTTCTGTCCATCCTTATGAATGTCACGTGAGCATCTATGTTTATTTTCTTATGTACATACTTGTGCATTTGCATGCATTTAAGATTTGTAATTGGATAGAATGTGTGTGTAGTTTAATTCACAGGTATGTTTTGTCTTTTTCATGCTGGTAATGTATAACAGATAGTGATTCATGGATTAATATTCCTGTAGGTTAGGCGGTTACCTGTTGGAGATGGGATATGGATAGCACGCCATAAACAGCTCCATACTGAATATGTTCTTGATTTTATAGTTGAAAGGAAGAAAATTGATGACTTACGCTGTTCAATTAGAGACAACCGCTACAAGGACCAGAAACTTAGGCTATTGGTATAATACTCATTGTTGAACAGAACTGTCTTTTGCATAAATAAAAAACCAACTTTTTTGAAAGTTTGGTCAAGGATATTACTTAGTAGGAGTTATCTTCACACCGAATTAATGATGGTTATTTGATTTCATGTTGCTAGAGATGTGGGCTTAAGAAACTTATATATCTTGTAGAAGGTGACCCAAATTCTTCAGAAGCGTCAGAGAGCATCAAAACAGCGTAAGCTTTAAAAGTATTTTGTGTCCTATGTTTTGTTTTGGCTGTTTTCTAGACCATGTAAGTTCTGATTTTCTTAATAAAGTTATCATGGTATGGTGTGGAAGATAGATCCGATTGTACAAATATGGTCAGAAATGATAAAAAAAATTATGATTGTTATTTATTTCTCATGCACTCTGATCCTTGTTCTTCTATTTTAATATTTCTTTCTCATCTGCATTCTATGGTTTAGATGATTTTTTCCTCCGAAAGTTTTTTTGATTATATTTAATATTTACCTGTTTGAATGGCTCAAAGTTGTATTAGTAATAGTTTAATAAAGTATGGATGGTCTCAAATGGCTTTAGTTGTTGATTATGCAGTTGGACGCTTTATGCCACATCTTCTAATTTTCATGTTATGTTATGCAACTAAAAGTGGACCTAATTGATTATATTTCATATGTTTTGCTAGTGGTATTGCTGTCACCGCTCCACTTTGTGCTATGTACTGATGTTGCAAAAAGTCTCCCCTTCTTCCACAGTTTCTAATCAATGTATCATGTGCAGCTGTTTTACTACAGAGATACTGGAGGGATTTGATGTGCAGAGAACCAGTGGCTTGGCTGACACGCTGAAGAAATATGGTCACCTTACTCGAGCCATTTCTCAATATTACAGAGAACAGATTCCTGAAGATCAATGTAAACGTGTTGGGGTCTGTCCGTCCTTCCATGATTTTATTGGGAGGTGTGAAGACTTGGAAAAAATGAATGTCAGCGATGTATTTTCCATTCAGCTTATGCAGGTATGTGCTATTAATAACTGTTTCTGAGAGAACAGCATCCAGTAATAAGAAGTATGTCAACTTGGGTGGCCATGTTTGTTCGCAAGATTGTAGTTATCTGTTATGCAATACAGTTTAACTTTGTTGGGCATTAGACAATACTGTATGCCTGAGCACCCTATCGTATCTAGTTTTTAGTATGATTAATAGGAATCTACTGGATGTGCCAAACATAAGGATTTACAGATGAAAGGCCCTCTCCCACAAGTCAAGTTTCAACTTTTTGTGTTTTCTTATGCTTTTCTCATTTTCTGTTGCATTCCTTCAACTTTTTCGAATAATTGTAAAATATTTGTTAAAAACAATGAGAGATTCTTTGATACATGGCTAATTTCAGTCATGGGTAAATATTTTTTATATATAACACTTGAGGTTTATATGATGCTCTATATCTCTAACTTTCTCAACACAGGTTCCTCAAGTTACAGAGGACGTTGCGATAACTGTGCTGGATTTGTACCCAACACTTATATCACTTGCGCATGCCTACTCTCAACTTGTAAGTCATCATTTCCTTGACTTGATTTACCTTGTAAGTTTATTGCCTGTTTGATGCAGTAAGTTCCCCGGGTGTCAACAGATAAATCCCAATATCATAGTCTAGGTTCTGTCTGTTTACATCTTCTTTCCTTACCATAGTTTGAAGGGACTATATGAGCCAACATGGTTATGAAATATTTGTCAGAGAGCAATGTTTGGCATCTAATGTAATGGCTTACAATTTTTAGGCATCTCTTATGTTGGGGAAGTTCTATATGAATATCGGGATCTCTAATGCATGGTTAGGGAATCAGGGAGCATAAATTTTCCTTTGAGGATTTTGTATTCATTGACTTGTTTTAAATTACATGTTTTGACCAGGAGGGTGATGTTGCTGCACAAGAAGGGATGCTTAGGAAGCAAAGTAACAATGTTATAAGTGCAGTGGCTAGTAGGAATATATTCCAATTAGTTTGGGGCAATTAATTGTTGCCCTTACCATCCCTTCGCTCTAATTAATCTTTTCTACAAACTAACAAAAGTATACAAGTCTTACTTGATTCTCTCTCTATTCTTTTGGTTTGTTTTTAAATCTTTTGAAATGTAAATGGGGTTTAAGTCAGTTCTGAAGGTCTTGATTTTTGTCGGTTCTGGCTCTCATTGAAAGAGTTTGACCTGGGTGGAACCATTTGACGCTTTTGTGCAAGTCGCAATATGCCAGAAAAATTAAAGAGAACAACATTTAAGTCATTCTGTTAGTTTTATGCATTATCATAATATATTAGTCATGAACTCCATAAAAGGGTACAAATATCGTTCCTACGTACGAGTACATATACAATTATATTAATGGGATAGGATCATTAGCCTTAATTATTTATACTTCTTTATTGGTTGAAATTTAAAGCTTTAATTTTCTTAATTTTCTTTTAAATCTTAACCGTAGTGTAATAAGTTTTGTAAAAGGATAATCACTAATTCTATTCATATACTAATTAATATACATAGAAATAGTATATATATATATATTAAGTTTGAAACAGTGGAGTACTGTTTGGTTACAAGCTTACAATAAAAATAACATTCTTAAAATTTGTAATTATAAACCTAATATTTTTTATGTTCATCTCATATATTTTTATTATTAAATTTTTTTTTATGTATTATTTCATTTTAAGCGTCATTGAATTTGATGTTTAAATTAAAATATAATTATTTAAATTTATTTAATATTAAATGTTATTTAATTTAATTTCGTTTAATATTATTAGTGTATTATTTTTATTATTATAAGTCTTTGTTTTTGTTAATTTTCAAAAAAAAAGTAAAATAAAAATAAAAAACTCCTGTCTACTTTTTTGGCTTTTTTGAATCTCTCTTTTATCTCTTTGTGCAGGTGTCTATAGAAAGTACCGATTGGATGGTCTATGCCTTATAAAAGAATCCAAGTAGTAGTTTTGGAGCTTGTAAAGCTCTCTTTGCAATTTTCACTATCACCTACTAAGCAACAAGCAAGGTTGTTGTTTTGTTTTGTTGGGACACGTTTGGATTGTCCTTGTGTATCAGCATAATACCAAGTTTGGCCAGCTCTTATTCCACATCCACTTCACTTGCTGACAAAATTTTCAACTTAAGAGTGAGAAAATAAACAAACAAACAATTCCCATTACCCATAATCCGGAGAGAGAACGTTTGAATGAGTGCTAGTGATTAACGAGTGAGGGGAAAATGGGTCGGTATTTCAAAAATACAATTCTCTTGACAAGACAACTATATTGATGAAAACGAGATTGGTCATTTTTTCTAAATATAATTAATTAATTATATTTTTTTAAAAGGTAAAATCATATCTCTTTTAAAAATAAAAATAAAATCCTAAAAAAAATCTATTCCTATCTTCATTCTAAAATAAAAGAAATGCATTTTTTCTCTCTTTTTAATTATCTTTCTGCATATTTTGGAAGAGAGATTGTGATAGTTTATTGGATTTTTCTAAATTAAAAAAATTCAATTTATCATTCAAAAATTAGCAATTTTTAATTTAAACTTAATTATCTTATTTAAAAATTATTGGGTTGTCTTTTAGTAATATCTAGATTATGATAAAAAAAATAAGTTTTTGCTTCCTAATATGTAATAATATCGTGATAATAAAAGTATATAAATATCTATTATATTTTTAAAATTTATTATAGTGTGAAATTATTAGTAATTAAATTGAAATAAATTTTTTTTTTCTAATAATAATAATATCATGTTATCTTATATAAAATTAAGAAAAATTAATAATATATAAATTTATGATGTATTAAGATTATTTTAAAAAAAAATTATTTATATAATTTTTAAAATAATTTTTACATATTATGAGTGCGAAAAAAAGATGAATACATATGATATTAGAATTATTACTTATAATTAATATTAATATTAATATTATATTGGTGCGATAGTAATATAAATAACTTTAAAAAAATTATTAATTTTTTTAAAAGTAATTTACACATTTATTATAATATAATTCATATGAGTGTATATATAATTGTAAATTTTTTGTACCCTAATCCCGACGAAGACAAAAGCAAACCCTGTGTATTGTGTCCGAAAACAACAAAGAAGAAGAAGAGTCTTTCAAGATAACAACTTTAATTCCAAGGCACTCACTTTCTCAACAAGACCTAAAACCGCCTAACTCTTGAGGTCTCTGCACCCAGTTTAATGGATTTTGGAGATTGAGTGGCCAAGAGTAAATTTTCTTAGGGGTTCTTCTGGGTATTCTTGTAATTTGCAAACCAGTCGGGAATTTATATTTGGTTGAGTATTTTGTCTCATACTAATCACTTACAAGAGGAACTACTGAACTTTCTTTGGTAACTCCTTTCTCTATGTCGGAGCTTTAGTTGTTTGATTTACTTTATGTACTGGAGAAATCAATTAACTTTCTATGGAAATGTATCATCTTTTGCTAATATATGCAATTTTGTATGTATTGGCAGTGACTTTTCCCTATATTCATACTGTCTTTTTTTGTGGCTCTGTTAAGTTTTTCATGTTTTTCTGTTATTATGAAGTGTAAATGCTGTTCTTGGATTTCGATACTATAAGCTTCTCACGCTGTTATCCTGGTTTCTATTTCATTTATATTACTATAATTAATGATTGTTTTTTCTCGGAGAAATAGAAGTTAAAATAATGATCTCTTTGCCGAACTCTCATTATCTGTTTCCACATGGTTTTCAATTTTTCTTGCAAAATAAATTGGCTTATTGTTCATTTTGCTATTAAATTTCCATTGAAAATAGAAACCAGGAGTGAAAAGTTTGTTGATCTTATATGTTCTGATTTATGACCAACTGACCAAGGATATATGAGTCTAAGAGGAAGCTTGGATTATTTATACATTATTTCTGTAATTTGGCATTGGTTAGGTTTTTCAGTAGCTGCTAAACCAGCCAAGTTGGAGGAAAGAACTGACCATGATGGTTTTTTTGCCTCTTCTTTATTCGTCCAAATTGTTCTTGGAAGAAATATAATGTTAGTTTTGTTAATATGACATTGAGATTAAACAGTCTAACTCTTGCTTATAAAATAGTTGCCAGGCAAGATTGAGCATATCTCATAGTTGTTGGAATGGTCATTGAGGGAGGATCACCATCTGTGACTTCTTCATCTTTGCAGTTCGTTCCCTATTTTCCACTATCTCCCGGGATAGGATCACCATATCCATGGTATGGGGAGCTCAGATCTGAAGAGAGAGGATTGATTTTGATCCAGCTTCTTCTTGCCTGTACTAACCATGTTGCCGCAGGCAGTATTGAACATGCCAATATTAGCCTGGAGCAGATTTCACGTCTAGCCTGTCCTGATGGTGACAACATGCAGCGCATAGCTGCTTACTTTACTGAGGCTCTTGCTGACAGGATGCTTAAAGGTTTTCCAGGTTTGCATAAAGCCCTCAATTGTACAAAAATGTCATCAGCTTCTGAACAGATTCTTGCTCAAAGGTTGTTCTTTGAGATCTGTCCCTTCCTTAAGCTTGCATATGTGGTTACAAATCAAGCTATTGTTGAAGCCATGGAAGGGGAAAAGATGGTTCATATTATTGATCTTCATACATCTGAACCTGCTCAGTGGATTAATCTTCTTCAGACATTACGTGCACGGCCTGAAGGCCCTCCCCATTTGAGAATTACCGGCATTCACGAACAGAAAGAGGTACTAGATCGAGTGGCTCTTCGATTGACCGAAGAAGCTGAAAAGCTAGACATTCCTTTTCAATTCAATCCCCTAGTTACCAAACTCGAGAATCTGGATGTTGAGAGTTTACGTGTCAAGACTGGAGAGGCTTTGGCTGTTAGTTCTGTGCTTCAGCTACACTCATTCCTGGCCATCGATGAAGAAACACAGAGAAGGAATTCACCATCATCATTAGACCTCCTAAAAAAGTCCTTGCCCATGAATCAGCAAACTCTAGAAGAGTTGCTTAAAAAAGAATCCATCGCATCTCACATGAGTCCAGATTCTGCCTTGTCTTCACTATCTTTAGGTGCTTCACCAAAGATGGGCAATTTTCTAACTGCTTTCTGGGGCTTATCACCAAAGCTGATGGTTGTAACAGAACAAGAATCAAACCATAATGGATATACTTTAATGGAGAGGGTTATGGAAGCATTGTACTTTTATGCAGCATTGTTTGATTGCTTGGAGTCTAGAGTGTCAAGAGCATCATTGGAAAGACAAAAAGTTGAGAAGATGCTATTTGGGGAGGAAATTAAGAACATCATAGCATGTGAAGGAGCTCAGAGAAAAGAAAGGCATGAGAAGCTTGAGAGATGGATCTCAAGGCTTGAGTTGGTTGGGTTTGGAAGAGTTCCGTTGAGCTACCATGGAATCATACTAGCAACTGAACTGTTACAGAAAGCTGGCTACGATGGCTATAAAATTAAAGAAGAGAATGGATGTTTGTTTATCAACTGGCAAGACAGACCTCTCTTTTCAGTTTCAGCTTGGAGGTTTCAGAGGCTTGATTGAGAATATCGACCATTTGGTAATTTAACTGCTTTTGTTATTTTTACTTGTGTATTTAAACTTCTTTTTATGTAAAGGATTCTTAAACAACCTTTTGTCTTTATCAAATGCACTTTGCTCTTCACTTGGGCTTCTATACAGAGTGAGTGATCAAAGTCAAAAACCAGTTGAAATATATTTACTTTAAATCTACTTTTTTGTTTCAATTCTTCTTGATAATATGGTCTAAGTGTAGCTATTTCAACTATTAGATAACTAATACTCATAGAGAGACATACATGACTTAGAAAAGGCTACAAGGTATTTTCAGTAGTGCAACACATACACATTGTATTCTACCACAGCATCGCCGGTCTTTCCACTAAACCAAACTGTCTTTGCCAATGAATAGCCACGGGCATACCTGAAAATTCCGCTGCCTCCTACAATTGGCATCTCTCTAATTTTATTCATAATAGTGTTGCGCCCAAGTATACTAACAGTACTTCCATTGTAGATACCTTGAGTAAAAGCAAAGTTCAGTATCATGAGCAAACCTGAGTCATGTTGAGAAGCCCAAGCATACATTCCTTGAGCTCTGCCTACAAGCTTTGAAGTGGGTTCTTGTCCTTCTGTTAACGGGTCGTCCATCATAAAAGTGGAGCCAAAGAAACCAGCGGATTTGTTTGGGGGTGAAATGATTCTCATGGCTGTAGGGTTCTTCCCACTTAGAGTGACATGGAAATAGAAGTGAAGGTGTGTGATTTTCTGAATTCTGTTAGTATAGAGAGATGCAGTGGAGTGTTCGGAGAATGCTCCATGAATGGGGGTGAAGGAGGTTATGAAGATCATGAAGTTGAAAGAAAAAACTAGGAAAGAAACCATGTTGGAATTGTCTTTAGCTTTTACTGATGGTCAGAGGAAATAGCTATTTATAGGATGATGAGAAGTAGTTTGGAGTAAAAGTGCTTGTTTGTGAATGTGTTGCTCTGTAAAGATATTATAACCCTGTACTAAAAGAAAATCATCCAATTGCCAATTTGCCACTACATTCCTCAAATTGGTAGAATCATGATTAAAGCTCAATGAGAGTATGAGACTATTGCTTGAATAGCTTCCAACCAAATGCAACTTTTCAGTTAGTGATTGATCAAATTATGATCAGTTTTTATATATGCAAACATATTGATTTGGTTTGTTTGATTTGGTTTTTCTTCTTGTTACTTTGTTAATGTTGGTTTTCAGGGTGCTGAGTTTCGTGGTATTACTTTTTTTATTTTCTTTATGTTGGGAAATAAATTAGAATAGAGAAAATTGTTATTCAAGTCACTTACATTAAGGGAAGTCAAATTTTCATAAGTTTTAATAAAATATATCAATTAAAAATAAATAATATTATTTTAATAATTTTTTTATTAAAATATTATTCTTTCATATAAAATAATTTAAATGTGATTAAAACTCAATCTTTTAGTGATGTAAATGATAATTAATATGAAAAAATTACAAAAAATTTATTTTAATATTTAATTATTATAATTATTTTTATTTAAAAAAATAAAAATAGTGATAATAATTAAATAATATTTTGATAGAAAAATTAATAAAATAATATTATTTATGTTTAATTGATTTTTTTAAATGAGAAGTAAACTCCTTTCAAAATCTAACAAATTAAATATCAAACTTCATAATCTCCAACACTTTTAAAACCCCTCTCCCATTTAGAATATTATTGTTTTATTATCTATCAATTACAATTATGAGTCATCAGGTATTAAAATGTCTATATATGTACTTACTCTTCTATTATGCATTAGGAGAATAAGAGTGACTATTTAGTTTTTTAGTTCTCCCATCCGTCATATTTAATGGCTGGAAGTTAAATTTGATTATTTTATTTACACAAAAGTTATTATTTAGTTCCTTGAGTTAGAGAATGTGTTTTTTTTTCAAAAAAATGTCAAAAAAAAAAGATATATAATAATTTTAAAATTATTTTATAAAAAATTATCAAAAGTATCTACCATTTCACTATTTATTATATAAATTTATTTAATTATTTTCTTTAAAAAGTTTGATCAATAAAATATTTATTGATATTACTAAAAGTTATTACGTGATTTTTTTATATAAATAAAATGATTAATAAATATATATTTTTATAAATAAAATGACTAATAAATATATATTTTTTAATTTAAAGTACTAAATAATATTTTTACATGTAAAAAGAGACTTCAAATCATTTATTCCTATTTTAATTTCTCAACACAATAAAGTGATACTTTCAAGTAGGCTAAACTTTTTTCATTTGTAGTAAGAGTGATTCACAAGGAAGCAACAATGTCATCATTGTAACTTGTAAGCAATGCTCATGACACAATACATTTAGATTCTGGATGAAGCATTCCAATTAAGTAAAAGCAGCTATTTAAATACTCTGAGAGGCAATAAAGCTATAAATCCAATATTTAAAAAAAGGGGGGGGGGGGAGGGGAGCAAAAGTAATTACCATCATTTTTTTAGCTACTGAGTGAAATCCTTTGGGCTTTTTCAGTGGGTTTCTGGCATCATCAATCAATCATCCTAATGCTGTTTGGATTTATATGCAAAATTTACAATCTAATCATACAAATTCAGTTACGCAATTATGTTCAATTGATACATCTTAATTTATAATAATGAAAAAATGTGTATTTTAATCTTAAAATAATAGACTTTAATTTTAATATTAATGCATATAAGTTCTTTAAATTTTAAATTTTTAAAACTAAAGTATATATTTTTTCAAAATTACGAGACTAAAACACTCTAGTTAAAAATAACTAGAGTAAAATGTTAATTTTATAAAATTTGTTTGCATTTTTTTATTTAAAAAATTTTGTTTCATTTTAAGGCCTATATTTGGTGAGTACTGTAATATGAAAATTTTCAAACATAATGAGAGAATAAAACTATAAAAAATAAGAATTTTCTTTCACTAAACTACATGTTACTTTACACAGTAAATGAGATTTTGGGAGACAATAGAACATGTTGACTATACACAATTTGAAGGGAAACTAAGAACAATAAAGGAATGTAACGTCTCATATTGAAAGCATTTCATTTCACACATTATATATATATATATTCACCGACTTGTTACTTGTCGTTGTTGTTGCACCACTAAAACGGAGGCTCCACAGTTGAAATCCGTGGATGCTAGGATGTCTCCGACGATTCCTAGTTCAGGGAATTCGTTCCACGTTTCAAGACTTAATGTTTGTGGGGAATTCAAACCATTTCTTCTCCCAACTACAATAAGGTCATACTCATTCACAATGGTTCCAAGTACCCTTGTTGTTTGAGGTCCATCCATCACTTTCTGTTCTATATATGCTGCATTTTGAACTCCTTCGATTTTATACTTAACATCCTTCAATGACTCATTGTCAAGTATCTCTTCCCATGCAATCAAGGCCTCAGAATCCCCTGAAACCAACCTTATCACAGTTAGGCTAAAGTTCCTTGGGTCTTCCACTACACGTTTTGCAAACTCCAAGGCCTCCCTATCATCATTTCCTCCTAAGAATATCATAGCAACACGATACAATGAAGACATGCGTCTCAAATGGCTACGATCAACGAGAATTCCTATTGAACAAGGAGCCCTTTCTAGAATAGTGAGATTTAAAGCCCTTATAACATTGTCTTCAGATTCAATTTCACCAGAAAATGCAAATTGTCTATGAAATGGAAGTACGATTAGTGAAGCAAGTTTGTCAAGAGCAAGGGTACAAATATCCTCATGCATCAACTGGAAGGGTGAGATAGCCGTGAAAGCTTCTACTGATACGGCTCCATTATTGCTTAATTCATATTGCATTAAGGCAAAAATGATGGCCTCAGAATAGTTGATGTGTGATAGAATTTTTTTCCCCCCAAGCTGGTAGGAAACAAAAACGGGAAAGCTTCCACCTGTTAGCTCAATAAGGTGAAGAGCATAAATTGAAACTTGATTCTCCCTAGTAGGACAAGCCACATCAAGAAGTTTGATCATAGCAGGAATGTTACTCTCTGTGTGAACGCATGTAAGCATGCGCAACTCTTCATTTGGTTTTAAATTGATGATGTTCCTTTTCTGATAGCATGCGTATTTCCTAGAAGGATCGTGCAAGTAATTCACAAGAAGTGGGATAATTGTTGCCAAAATTGTCAAAGAAATGACTAACACTCCAAATGTTTGGTCATCTACAGCCTGTATTTTAAGGATATGGGTAATGAAAATACAAACATTAGTTGCATTCTTCAAGTCAAATGCTATTAAACATTTAGTGATAGATGATCTTTGAAGGTTATTAACAAATAAATACCTGAATGTCATGAAGAAAAGAATAGGTGGCCAACTCAACTACCCCTTTGGTGCACATGGTGACAGCAAGTGCAAGAGCATCATTGAGGTGCATTTTGCAGTACAAAGAGGGTGCTAAACACGCTGCAACTTTTGTCAACAATGTTACAACGAGAAGTATCACATCATATGCTAACAGTTTTGTATCACTTTTAATGAATGATAAATCCACCCTTATTACAGATATAGTAACAAAGAGAGGCAAAAGAAGACCAGAAATGAAACAATCAAGCTTCTTCACCAGCCTAGAACCTAGTGGTGGTCCAGCAGGTATGGACAAACCCAAAATATAAGGTCCAAGTAGCACAGATTCATCAAAAAAATGAGAAAACATCGCACATCCAAACACAAATACAATAATTGCATAAAGGTATTCATCTTCCACTGGCCTCCCAGCTGGTGTATTTTTGACAATCCAAAACATAGCAGGCCGGATAACAAACACAATTGCAAGAATAAAACAAATCAAAGAAATAACATCCTGCCAGACTTTTCCGTGCCCCTCTCTAACATAAATCGCGAAAAAACTAACGCCACATTGAAGTACAAGGCTAATTGTGTCATTCACTAGTGCTGCAGATAATCCCAATCTGCCAAGCTCTGAATTTATAATCCTGAGTTGATCAAGAAGGCAAGCAACAACCGTAAATGAAGTCATAGACTGTGTCACCGCTATAAGTTGAAATACATGATTTTTTTTTTCATGTGATCGCTCATCCAAGAAATGTGCTGAGATAGACATTGCTACACGACCAAGTGCTAAAGGCAATATTAAGGATAAAATACCAATAGCCAGTGGCAACTTTCCTGCTTTTTTGATTCTTCCCAAATCAGTTTTCACGCCAGTTATAAAGAGAAAGAGTGAGTAACCAAATGATGATATGGTGCCAATGACTTCTTGACTCGTATAAGGAAATATGTTTCTCTGAAAAGCATTGTAATGCAGAGCACGAATTGAAGGTCCAAGAATAAAGCCAGCCTAAATAACATAGAGAGAGATAAATTAAAGACTAATTAACAGTTCAATAACCTTTACTAAACAACTTTTATATAAACATGAGAAAAAATTGATGGCAAGGATTAATTAGCTTTCATAAACCTAGTGAGAAATTATGTCGAAAAAAAGTGAATTTTTATAAAATAAATGATGTCCATTCGTGACTTGTCTTACATTGTTATTTATACCTCACTTAAGAGATGTATTGATAACAAATGATTGGTTATTATGTTTGGGTCTCAAGGGCACCTAATTTCGTAAAATGGGAGATGAGCTAGATAAATATGATATCATATTGGGTAGCCACATACCTTAGCATTTATCTTTTGAAAAAAAAAATTAATTAAAATATTTTTTCACTCATAAAATAGTCGTTACTTTTTTAGAATTTTCTTTACCCAAAAATATTCGTTAGATGGTCGTTACTTTTGAGTTGTTTTATTCTGAGGACGACGATACTGTGTTTACTTGCACAAGTTTGGACAGAATTACGAAACGTTATAAAGAGAACGACTTAATTTGCAACTCAATCTAAACAGTATTTTTTAATATATCGAAAACATTGTTCTTATACTGTTTTTATCATACTTGTCCAACACATTATATTGAACAGTTTAAGAACTTCCTGTTTAACAGAGTTACTATTGCTAGGTGCTATAACAGAATTAAATAAAAAATACACAATAACACTTACAACGATTTGAGAGATAAATAAAGGAAGCCCAAAACGCTTGAGGACAAAGTGAGAAGCAAAGGTGATGAAGAAAATGAGAAATATCTGCCACTCTAGCAATGGGAACAACTCATTTGAAGGAAACAATGGAACTTTAGGATTGGTTAAGTGTTCCCAAATACCATTAGAGGAAACAGCTGGAGGAAGGAAGAAACAAATACTGAGTATGTCTCCATGGGCATTTGGAGTGCTGTTTGTGAGGATTTTTTCGTACGTTGAATTTAAATTTTCCATCTATGAGTTTTTTGAAAATTAGCCCACCACGCAAAGTTTAGCTTCCACTTATTTTTGGATAAAATTGCAGAGAAGAACACAGAAAGAAAAGAGATATGAAGCAATTGGGAATTAGTATGGAGAGTTGGAGGCTTTAGCATTTCAAGGAAACTAGAGACCAAATAAGGTACTAACAATTCTAACTTCTAACGACATTTGTTAGTGCTTTTGATGGAAATAGAGCATAACTACCAATGACACGTTTTAAGGAGCATTTAACTAAGAAATATATAATAGCAAATCATCATATTTTGTTTTGAGCCTTTTTTTTTGGCTAGTGGTTTTTTAGAGCATTTTTGTAGTTAAAGTGCATGGTTTACTTTTTGATGATTGGTTGAATTACCTTCAATATTTACATATTTTTTTAATAATTATATTAAGCATATGTTTCTATTTCGTTAAGTGACAAATTCGTTATAAAAAAATAACTATGTTTATGGAAAGAGTGATTTTAACTATTTTTCAAACAAAATTTATAGGTGAATAGTGACTTAATGAATACATATAAATATTTATTATAAATTGTGGTATTAATACAATTTATTTGTAAATTAATTATAAGTTAAAAAATAAATTTTATTATTTTAATCAATAAAAAATTACTCTATCAAAAAAATATACTCAAATATATTTGATTATTTTTGAATTATCAGAAGTGCCTTAAAAGGGAGATAGAAATTTTTTAAAGGTATGAAATTGTTTGCAAGAATTGTTTTTTAGAGCCATGGATATCTTCCTCAACTTGCATGAGGGTAATTTTTTAAACTGTTAGTTAATTTTTTGTTACCAATAAATTTAGTATATCTTTATCTATATTTTCATGTTTCTAATTTTCTTTGATACTCGTCAAATCAAATTTTTTTGTTATATCTTTTTTAAATATTCTTAATATTTTCTATTCATATTGATTATATCCGAAAGAAAAAATAACATGTGACTTTATTTTCATTGAGTAAAAATGTTATTTAATTTTCTAATTTTTAAAAAATACTCCTTAGTTATTTTAATTATAAAAATAATATTCATTAATTATTTTATTTATAAAAAGGTGATCTTTATTTTTTTACTTATATTCATTAATCATTTTACTTATAAAAAAAATTTATTGATAATTTTTTAAATAGATATTAATGAGGACATTTTTCCTCATTTATTTTCATATTATTAAACCAAAAAATTACAATCATAGTGAGGATATTAGTATCTTTTGCTCCCACCTAAAATAAATGTTAACAATTTTTCTAAAATAAATTTAAAATTACTACTTATCTAATATTATTTTTATATGTGAAGGAATTAAATGTAACCTTTTAAGAGACTGAATTCAATGGAAAAATATGCTATTTTGTTATGTATCTTTTTGAAAAGATCATATGAAAGGATTATTTCAGTGGGTGTTTTCTTTTGTTAATATTTAAACTCACAAGATGCTTTTTAAAGAAGCACTAGTAGCAATGTTGAAGAAGTGGGCAGCTGATAAAAGAAGAAGAAAAAAAAGGAGCGTAGAAGAATGAAAAAGAAAATAAAAAAAATTAAATTTATTCCAAATTCGAGCTCAATTATAATATTTATTCAACCACTGATGGTTTAATATAAGGGTAAGGAGCCGATTCATGGCATACCCGTAAGAGTTCATAAAAATCATATCTTGAAACATTTTGGGATTAATTAGTTTATGATTTAATGGTATTATATTAATGGAACTCAAGTAGTCGAGTGGGCATCTTTTAAATCTGACTGTTAGTTTATGATTTAAAAATATGATTGTTAATCCTTTTATTAATTTAGGTGTTGGTTTTTCACATTTGATTTGATTTGATTTGATTTATGATATTAAAAATAATATTTTATCGTTAAATAAATAATGTATGTTTAATTTGATAAAATCAAAATTATTATTATTGGCCGATTATTTATGATATATTTATATCAATATTTTTTTAACAATTTTAAATTTTTTATTAAAATTTTACAAAATTAAAAATAAGAGAAAAAATTGATAAAAATATAGAGAAATATAAAAACATTTTCATTCATACGGAAGATCTTGTCACCAATTGAGACTTGGGTATCAGGAGACCTTAGAATAATAGTTTTGGAAGGGAAAAAAAAGAAGAAGAATATAATGTGGTGATAACAAATAAGTAATTGTTAAAAAATATGAGAAGTAAATTAAATTAAAAAAATAAGTAATTGTTAAAAAATAGTGTGGTGACAACATGCGGGTATGTCATAAGTATTTGAAAAAATAGACAGTGATATTGGAGATTTTATATTTATTTTAAAAATAATATTTAAATTTAGTATAAATAATTATTTTTTATATTTTTATTTCATTCTTTTTAATTACAATTTATTTAAATTAAAATAAGATATATCTAATAAAATATATCTTTTTTCTTGTTAGATGAATTTTTAATAACAATTAGACTAAATTATTACAAAAATTAAATACATAACTTAAATATCATTTTTACAATAATAAAAAAACCATAAATGTGTTTTTCTCTTAAAAAAATTGGTTGCACAAATCTTATACTTATTTTTAAATTAACACTTAAATTTTGTATTTATCTTTTATAATATTTTAGTTATATTGTTATGAAAAAATGATTGTATAAAGATAAATAATTTTTTTTATTTTTTCTATTATAATTTATTCAAATGAAAATAATTAAGTGTATTAAAAATAAAATAAAAAATTTATTTTTATTTTTTGAGGGTATTTTTTAATGATAATAAAATTAAAATATGATAAAAATAAATATATGATGTAAATTTCACCTTTGTAATAGTATGAGATATATTTGTCTCTTAAAAACATTTCCACTTTCTGTTCCGGGGTTCCTTCCTTCTCTTTGAAACTAACTCTTGGCCTTCCCTTGTCCACTCTGCGCGGCTGCTTCAAAAATTTGAGGTATGGCTCTTCACATATTTTCTTCAATAGAAAAGATTCAAAATTTATTGATTCTAATAAGAATATGATTTTTTGGTTTGGTTTCTTCTCGGGATTGTAATTGTTTTTGGATTCAATTCTGATTCATTTGAACCAATTTAGGAAATTCTTGAGCTTGGCGTTAGCGTATTTTGGTTTTGGTTAGAGTGATTTTTATCATCTCGTTTATTATCGTTTGTTACGTGCAAAACATATGTGTTCCGTTTCATTTCAGCGGCCCGAGTAAAGCTTTAGAGGTTATAATTTCCGGTTTATAATGCTTTGTACTGTTGCAAAAGTTTGATTACTGTTTGTGAAATTACCTGTGGAATCTCTATTTGCTTTTATACTTGTATTGTTTTGCAATTTTTATTTTTTTTCAATTACGTTCTTTGTTGTGAATTTATTCTTAGCTTCTTGCTTATTGTTACATAGATGAGGAACAGCCTTGCTGAAGAACTTTACTCAGAGAGTCTGAATCTATCAAAAATGGAACTGGATCCTATTGCAAGTGCTAAAATTGAACATTTAGATTCTCAGGGTAAGAGTTTTTATGTGTGGCATGCAAGATGTATTTTATCTCGTTCCTTTTTCAATAGAAGAACCATGAAGCATTTTGAACAAACATTAAATGTAGCCAATCACTGGTTAATGAAATACCTAACATTTTCTATCTTATCTAAGAATAATAACTGCTTTTCTACTATTATTTTGTGATTTTTTTTAACAATTATATTTCTCTAATCATATTGCAAGATGTTTCCCAATAAAATTTTGAAACTAGAGCTTTAACCTAACAATTTGGATAATCTTGAAGAACAAACGAATTTATGTTTGCCATTAGATTTTGGAGATGATGTTGGCCATGAAGATGGATCTTTATGGGATGATTCTGACCATGAAATAGAAAAGGCATCTGATTTGGAAAGAGAATGGCAACGGAGGCACGACCAATTCCATACAGTATGTAGTGTGACTATCTAGAGTTGATTGTATTAATTATTTCATGGAGTTTCTTTTCATGTGTATTATTAAGCATCTTTTTTTCTCTCTTTTTTATTCCCTTCTCATTTTCAATTTTTATCAATTTTAGATTGGATATCGAGATGGTCTTCTTGCGGGAAAAGAAGCTGCAGCACAAGAAGGTTTTAATATTGGCTTTAAGCAGTCAGTCGTAGATGGGTACAATTGGGGTCTTGTTAGAGGTGTTACCAGGTAAACCAAAGTGAGAGAATTCACATATTTTGCCTACCTTGTTTACAATTATGGCGTTATGACAAATTTATTATTTTATTTTTTTGCTAAACTATTACAAATTCATTAATAATATTTGTCTTGTTTTTAATTGTATCAATGTACATCCTTTGTGAAGTGTATTGGCTTCACTTCCTGATGGCTTGAAAGAAAGACTGATGGAAACACAAGAAAGGAGAGATGAATTCCAGAGCTTGCATGAATCTACACACTCTCTTTCAACAACCAATGCTCTTAGGAGGTTTAGTGATAGTATCATAGAGAAAGAGGCTGCTGAGCAGATTGTAAATGCTGAAGTTAGTTCCAAGATAGAAGTCTTACAAGAGCAAAGTTCAGATAAAGATCATCTTAGGAAGTACTCAGGAGAGCTCCAATCCCTTCTCATTCAGACTCCTGCCATTAAAGTACAGTTTTTGTAGGTTTTTCAATGCTACCATAGTGTGTGTTTCTGAATCTTGAAATATATTGGTTCATCTTACTTCGGTAAAATTAGAAAGCAGAAGATGATATCCTCGTAGTTTGGCAGCAATTGTTGTAATATACAAATTATTCTATGCTTCTATTTAGTTAATATTATTCATTGTGTGTCAATGGTTGTAGATATCTCATTCTTTGTTACTTTTCATATTGCAAGTTACAGAATGGAGCTTTGAGCCACATTATTCCAGATATGTTTTCCCTTCTATTTGTTTCCTCTTTTCTTCACCCCCTCTGCTCCCTGGTTCTAAATAAAGGCTTTCTCTTGGCCCTCTCACAACATGAACTAAAAATAATTATTTTTTAACTATTGATTGTGTCCCTTTTATGTGATATATTTATAACCTAACACTTTCTTTTTTATATCACGTTTGAAAAGTTTACTATCATCAAAAACCCAAGTAGATTTTGTAATTTTACCATCTGATTGATAAAATGATATAGTTCAGATGAATTATCAGCCTTCTTTTTTGTTTGTTGCAATGACTGCAATGATGGTAACATAAATAAAGCTGGTAGATAACGTTAAACGGATTATAGTTTTATAAGTCTTACACAAATGCCTCATAAACATACAACCATAGCAAATTATCAATATTTAAAGGTCTAAACACCTCCTACGATAAGGATGGATATGGTTTTAGACAAATTACTCTTGCACTGTACCCAGTGCCTTGGAGAAACCTGGGTACACTACCCCTGAGTTCTATCGACACCATACATTACTGAATGAAGCTTCTTCACTCTCCAATGCTTTTAAGTAAGGAGAAGACAACAAGTAAGTTGTTCTTATGATCCTCCTAAGGCCATAGCCCTTTCATAGTTAGACTAGGCCTCTACTTGAATTGGTTACAAGTGTCGCCTTTCAAGAGTAGCTTTCTCCATTGAAACCTGTACAACAACATGATAAATGAAATTCTTATTCTATCAGATACCAATCAGATACCAACAAGCCTTCACTCCCTTTAATATTTTCAATCAATAAAGAAAAATAGAAAGTTGATATTAACAAAAGAGGTCTTAAAAATAAAGTTCCCCTGCCTACCTAATTTTCGCAACATCAGCTACAAGCTTGAATAGTTCTTGCATGTGAAAGTGCTGCAGAAGAATGTTTGATATGGGATTCATATTTGGGTACTGGCATCACTGTCTCAAAAGCTTCAACAAGCAATGCCACCTTCTTCTTTCTGGCTGGTGCAAGTTTGGAGACAACTTGTTGGAGTGCATAATCAACCATCCATTCCTCTGTGTTTTTCCTTTCATCCATCATCTGGTGCTTGAGATCAACCTTTTCTGCTTCTGGATCAGGAACCAAAGGCAAATGATTGGGTTCTCTTGGATTGAACTTGCTAGGCTCCTCAACCTTGATAGCACTCTTGCATGTCATTTTCCCTTTCCATTTTTTGCAGGGTTTGAACAGTTCTTGGTCATCATCACTTTCTGCTTGTAAGAATGTTCTCTTCTTGTCTGAGCTTATGTTGTTAATCTTGATGAATGTTTCAGATTCATCTGAACCTGTAGTGTTTTCCACTTCAAAACTGTCAGCATTGATATTATCATTTTGTGACAAACCTGATGGGCTGAGCCTTAAATCACCTTGCTCCTTAGAACCAGTACAAGTAGCTGCTTTGGATTTCTTAGCTTGACCTTGATTTTCTTCTAATAAGTTCTGGACATGAGCAGAATAATTAATGTACTGCATCCCATCAGATAGATGATCTTGTGTCTCCGCGGCTGCAGTTTTATCATCAATATCGTGATCTGAATTGCTGGACTCAGCGTTCTTTTTGACATCATACAGTTCAGAGATGTGATATTTGTTAGTAAGAACACCAGTAGCTTCATCAGATTCGGTAGCAGCTTCTAGTGTGTCAGAAGTTTGGGCTTCTGATAATTCACAGTTAACTTCTTGCTTTGTTTCTGTAAACTTATCCTCAGAACCAACATGTGTGAAGTCCTGCTCCATGGCAAATTCATCTGTAATGACATTTATATCTGTATCTGAGCTTTCTGTCTTCTGTCTCTCATTGAATGCTTCATATATTTTACACTCGTTGGGAAATTGCTCGCCTGCCTCTGCACTTGTTTCGTCATCTTCAGGATTTACTGGATCCACCTTGATGTTTGTCACTTCTCTTGTAAATTCAGGATTTGTTGTTTGGTTCACAATCTCTGATTCAGGTCCTCTGTTTCTCTCTGCCGTTTCTTGACTGGTTGCTTTTGGTTTCTGTATTTGTTCCTGAAGTGGATTCTCTGTTGAAGTTATCACAATGTCGATAACATTTATCTCATCTTGTTCACCATCTTCTTCATTTGTACTTGAGTCCGTGTCAGTGTAAGAAACCTCATGAAATGGTCTGTCCGACTCTCGCCTGGATTCTTGAATCTTCAAATCCCATTGCTTATAGTCATGTCCAATGTAACCTTCCTCAAACTCTTCTACTGTACTTGGACTTTCTTCTTTGGAGGGCTCTTCTTGAACGTCATCAACCTGTATCATATTACTGCAGTTGCAAACAACATCATATGTCTTGATCACGGATTCTTCAGACAAACGAGCACTTCCAATTTCCAATAACAATCTAAAAATTGATTTTGGTTCATCATCAAATTTGCTTGAATTATTTGCTTCCTTTTCAAGTTCTGCATCATAAAATTTCCCTTCTTGCCAATCCATATCAGTTGCTTCAGAACCAGAGTCGTCCATTTCTATGCTTGCTTCAAACCCACTTCCGAACTTCTCTAGGGCTATTTCTTCATCAGGTGAGAGAAGTGGATAATCTCTGCCATCATCTTTCCTTTGTTCTTCATCAGGAAAGCTGCCTTTGATTTCCATATCTGCAAGAAAGGTATCAGAGTAGCGTTCCAGATATTCCTCAGAGTCAATTTCTGACTGCAGTGATCGATCTGACATGCTCTCAACAGCTTGTTCTTCAATGTGACTTTCTAAAGTTGCTTCTTTGACTCTACTATCTGAAGTCTTTCCATTTTGTTCTTTGTCATCTTCTTTACTTTTGGCATAGATTTCAATGAAAACGTTCATTGCTTCCTCTTTAACTAAAGAAGGCTTGGCCAAATGAGCCGAAGCTTCATCTTTTCTTGCAGGCTCTTCATCAAATACCAAATGAATGTCTTCCACTTCTTTCACTCTTGCCTTTCGTGGGCTTAGAGCTTGCACTTTCATTATCTTCTGTGTCTTCACGGATCGTCTTCTTGCTGATAAGAAACTTTTCAATGGAGGCAAAGGAGTATGGTGATGTCCATTTAGAGAACAATATGTATATGGGCAAACCCTCGTCTCCGAGATTCCCTCAAACTCAGTTCCTCCAGGATTAAGTGTCAAATAAGCAGGAAATTTTGAGTTTTTGAGAGTTGAAGAACAGGTAGTCCTTTGTTCGTTCATATCTGCACAAAGAGCCATCCTAGAAGATTTCTTTGTTGAAGCTCTTGCTAGCTTGAAAATGGGGGTCTTTGTTAAAGTCCTCATCAGTTTCAAACTAGAAGATTTTGCTAACTTTTTTTCTGGTTTACCATTAGGAACCGAGACATGATCAGAAGTATTTGAGTTCCTTCTTTGGGTTATCTTACCATAAGAACTAACCTGAGAATTTCGAAGATTCACCTGGGACTGCTCTTTTTTAGCATCAGAACAACTGGTAGGTTTCATGTAATTTGGTGATCCATCCAATGTTTTAATCAAAGGCTGCTCCTCTGGGATTCTTACAGTGGTTTGAACATCTAAAGGTGGTGGCTTTCCAGGTTGGGATATGTTCTTTTTCAGAACTGATGATTTTAAACTCTCAACATCTGAAATCTTGATTGATCTTGACTTCTTCATTTTCTTCTTTAAATCAGCTCCTTTGTTTTTGCCATCCTGGTTAGCCAAACACTTCTCATGTTTTATGTTATCAATTTGGATTCCAAGCTTGTTGATTACCTTTCTTTGAACCATATTCAAAGTAATTCACCATAAGCAATACCAACAGAGTGGAGAATTTATGAGGTGGGTTTTCCTAACTTTAGATATGGAAATTCAAAGCTTGGCAAGGAAAGTAATTTCCTTTAGGTTTTGGCTTTGTGTGGAAAATTACTTTGGAAAGAAAAGGAGTTTTTGGAAGAGAATGAACCAGAGATTCTTCATTTCTTTGTTTGGTTTATCAGTGGGTGAGGTTTTTGTATATTTTCAATTGTGGTTTAGCCGACGAAATTTGAATAACTATGAGTTTGATGCTGACTTGCAATATTTAGTAGCTTTGGGGCCCTTTGATCATATCTATCAATTATAATACTGTGCTCGTGACATAAAAATTTCTACACGAGGCAGACTTTTTTTCGCACATCTTAAGTTATTATATTTCAATATTAACCAAAATATCACCTATATTTTAAAAAAATTAACACATTTTAATAATTTTAACACAAAATTATGCTCATTTCATCTATTCCATCGTTAATATTCCATCTTAAGTTATTAATTATAATTAGAGTTGACCTACTATGGAAACCGGCCATTCATCGGTGTTGACTAGTTGTTCTCCATGATTGATCATTTGTTGTCCACCCATTAATCTAAATTAAATCACCTTCATCCAAATTAAGTGTACATAAAGATAAGTATTTTGAGAAAAGTAATGATATTTTTTGAAAAAAGTCCCTGTTAAATGTTGATGCTGCTTTTTTTTCCCTCTCCTTTTAATGTCAAGTTATTATAATAAAAAAGAATATTTATAATATCAGTTTTTATTATATATAATAAATTAAAATAAATTATATAATAAAAAAATATTAAATATATATATATTTTGTAATATTTAATGTAATTTTAAAGAATATTTTATTTTATAAAAAAAATATTTTTGAAAAGGATAAAAATTTGGGGTAATTTTTAATATAAAATGATGTTTCGGGATAGAAATACACCGATTCGACTTTTTGTTTGTTCGTTGAAGCCTGAAGGCAAATAGAACTTATTAATTAGATAACCTGCTACTTTATATAATTTATAAAGAGGCCCATTGAGATTCGAACTCTATACAGTATTATGGTTCAATTATATTGCTTTATTAATATATGTTGATTGATCACTAATAACTAAAGGCGGGATTGGGTAGGAAAATTTGTATTAAAAATTCGACAAATGACGATTCGAGGGCATGAATGTAATTTCCTTCAAAGCGTTTTATCCTTTACAAAATACCAAAAAAGGAGATTGGGCGGTATCCCTTTTCAGAAAGGCAAAGACAGTGGTCGGCGATAATGGGCTTCATGCGGGCCCTACTACTGCCTGTGGAGTGTGGTCCACTTACGCACGCATACAGACGCTCCTTGTATCAATTAGCAAGATTTTAAAAAAATTATTAAAAATAATAATTTTAAAATTTATAGTAACAAAAACATAATAATTAATTTTATTATTATAAATTATAAAATGTTAACATTTAATTGAGTTTGAATCCCTCTCTTTATTGTTACTAAGTAAATTTATATCTTAAAATAAATTATATCTATTTAAAAATTATTTTATATAATATTTATAAATAATGTAATAATTAAAAAAAAAGAGTTTATGTAAGCTTTAACATTTTGAGGAATGAAGGTAACATTTGAATGTTGATGAGGAAAAAAAACACTACTACAAGAATAAAAATGCATCGACCCTACTAATAATAATAATAATAATAATAATTTAGCTTTTATTTAATTTAAAAACCTCATATATGTTGACCCTGAAAATATACGACTTGATCAATTTGAAATTTTGAACTTAAACTAGTTACGTCTAATTGAATTTTTATTCCTACCTAATAAAAAAAATCAAATGATTGTATAATGATCCTCAATATAGATTAGAAGGGTACATTTCAATAGTATTTGTATAGTTAAGATCGAATTTACTTACATAATATGTATCATACCCTTGTTAGCCTTTGCATCTCTTCAAACTAATTTTATTCATCAAAATTTATTTAAAAAATATACTACTAATCAAGATGCGTGGTGGAATACTGGGATGTAAGATTCATTTTTTCTTTAATTGTTTGAATTTGTCTAAATATAATAAAAGATAAGTTAATAAATATAACACTAAAATATTTGTAAAAATTTATCACTTCATTTTATAACACTAAATCAATGATTGGTGAATTACATCAAGATAGCAAATAAAACTAACTATATACATTGTTTTACGTGTAAAAACTTTGGCTAAAAAGCCAAGCAATGTGCTCCATAATTTGCACTAAGAACGCAAAATAAACCTAATAAAGTTGTAAAAAAAAATATAAAAATATGTTTGAATCATGAATAACTTATTGAATATCTTTTTCAAATGCAAACTTAGCACTTTCTTTGAGAGATTGAAGCTCAAGAACCTAAGAATTTGGAATATAGTGCACTTTCATAACTCTAATTACTTTTGTGATTTTCAAAGTCTATAAGTTCCATGATATCACTTATGAATTAGGTGTGGGTTAATTTGAGATCTATTTGTGCGTTTGGCATTTCTTGATCTTAGGTTAGAACTACAATAATAAAGGCTTATTAGATTCATGGATAACACATTCCCACGTTATTAATTCAAAACATTTATTTAACAAAAATAAAAATAGAATAAATGAAAGTGGAGTTTGCTAAGGATTATCTATTGTTAAAACATATTTTACTTCCCGGAAACCATCCTCTTTTATCCAATTTATATATATATATATATATATATATATATATATATATATATATATATATATATATGATTTATTTATTTGGATATTTTTACTATTAACCCCTTTAATAAAAACATATATTTTTTTATAAAAAAATATACATTTTTATGTAATAGAATTAAAAATGAAACTAAACACAAAAATAATATTTGTATTATATAATTAAATCTATTTTTTATGCTTAATTTTGTTATGGCATATGGGTGGTATCATACCATCATCAATGTTAATTTGGTTAATTTGAAATGAGTAGTGAAATCAGAATAATATTATATACATCAAGATATTATATGTATCAATTAAATTATTAATTATTCAAAATAAAGTTTATATATAAGATAATAAAATAATTATGAGATTATTTATTATTAAATTGTGTAAGGTAAATTAATGTATATATCGTTGTAATTAACAATATTTTTGATGAAATTGTATATTTCTTTTAACAAAATAATGATTTTTTTTAATTTATATCCAACATTTCTAATAACATGTCATTTGGTTTGATGGATTGAAAAAATAATGATAATAAAATTAATTTAAAATGAAACAATGTTATCATTAATTTATATGGTTTTAACCATTGAATTTTAAGAAGGAATTACAAATGTAATGTTTGGTTTTTTGTTGGAACGGGATCGAGAGCAAAATTTCAAGGCAGAGTATACGTAATTGATTTATAGTCCTATACCAACATCTTGACATATGAAAGATGTGATTTGCTTAAAAAAATTATGAGTTTCTTTTTTCTTTTTTTTTTCCTGAGATAAAAACTTTCCGTGTTGAGTTCAATTAATCAATTATCATTTTGGACATTTTTTCCATCTTCTGTTTGATCACAACAAATTAAGAGACGATAAATAAATGAACATTGAGGTTAAGAAAAACTAGAATTATTAAGTTGTGTATTATTCTTAAAAATAATATTCGCATTGTAGTTTCGTTTTTAACCATTTATACGTGTTATATATATATATATATATATATGTTTTTTATTATTCTTATAATAAAAAAAATTAACTTCAAATTTACGTTAGTCTCTTATAAAGTGATTGAATCAATGTATTTTCAACCTCGGCTTCTTGAAGTAAGTAGATGCTTTTATTTTCGATAAACGCTTCAAAATAAGTATGGTAGATAGTGTTCTTCAAAGGTGGGCTTTTACCTTTCATTATTTCCATGTCCTTAAAAATAAAATACCAAGTTTAATGTCAACAAAATAAAACTCAAGCAATAATAATACATAAAAAAAAAACACATACATACACATTGTAATACAAATAACAGTAAAAGTAATAAAATTTGACGGTTTTAAATTTTTGGGTCAAAAAAAGTTTGTTTAAATTCTCTCATGACACTTATGTTAAAAAATTACACAAATTTTTAATAAGTCAGATTTATTATAAAATAAAATAGACAGAATAATACACAACCTTGATAACAGAATTTGACCAATATTACTTACATCTTTGAAACTGTTGTAGATCTTTTTACTGAAAAAGAAAAAAAAAATATATAAGATATTTACAACACTCACAACCCAATTACACACAAGAAAATTACTTTCAATTTTATTAATTAAAATTTTATCTCCCTAAGTTTTTCTCTTAATTGAAATGAATATTTTGTTTTATTAATTCATTACAATTATATATTTATTTATAAGAAAATTCACTATTTAAATTAAGGATTCTTTAAATTACTCTTTTTTAAATTAAGCATTGTTTTACTCTTCAAATTAAGTATGATTACTCCTTGATTTGTTCCTTAATTTACTCATTATTTTATTCATTAATTTACTAATTGAATTAATTACATTTATAAATATCTCTAACTACTTAAATACTACAAATAGAAATTATAACTCCCTTGTTATTTGGAATCATTACCTTACCTGCATATTTCATTCCCAAAAATACCCCTTGCTCCACCAGTAACTATTGCCACTTTGCCTAGTATCCTAAAATCAGAAGAAACCAAGTCATCTTTGATTTCGAAATCAGATGTGTAGACACCAATTCAACTAAAAAAATACGTATATATAATTGATAATCCTGTGAACAACATAATAAAAACTAGCCGTCCTCTAGTAACTAGAATGGTATAAGCTTTGGCACTTTCCAGAGTTAAACTGGTTCGACTTTGGGACTACCAAATATCATTGAGTCCAAATGTTCTGTTTTAAATTATATGTACCTTTAATCATAGAGTGTTATATGTAATGTTTTAAAAATGGTGCAATAAATTGATTGGAATTTATGCAAGATTTTATTTTATTTAAAAAAAAATACTTATGACACTATGAACGAGTAACATAGATACAACGGAAAATATTTGTATTTATTATCATTTAGTAGAAAAACTATTAAAAAAAATGCATGTTTCTCCCTCCCCTCTCCCTTATTCTCTCTCGCTATTTCTAAAAGCATATTGTCATGTTCATCCTTAAATAAATGTTTTTCTTGTAGTTCTGGTCACAACTATTATCAGAATGAGTTTGAAATTAACATGCTTTTTCTATCTAGGTTTCGATGGTTTGATCTGTTTTTGCTGCTCTTTAAGATAGATATTTACTGTTATGATGTTTGGGGAAGCGCACGCAAGGTGTTTGATAAATGTCTTGAATGTAATAGCAAGACTTGATTTTAGTTTACATTGCGAGTTGAGTTGCCACTGCAATAATTGACTAGTAACATACTTCATTGGAAGTGCTTACTATGTACACCCAATTTAGATTCCTTACTCGTTGTTTTCAAATGTTTGAAAAACATTTAATTTTATTTGATGATTTCACGAATTCTAAATGGCTGCTAACACAATGGAGTAATAGTCATAGCTTTGGGAAGGGAGAGGAGGGGACTCGTGTTTTGTTTTTTTTTTTATAAATATTTTTTATTAATAAAATATATAATTTTTATTTTACTTTTTAAAAATTATATTTTTTGAAAATTTTAAAAAATTACAAAAATAATAGAGTTTGTTAAATTTGGGCTTAACTTTATCTAAAAATCCAAATTATGAGATGAAGAATTGTTCTCATTTATATATGAGGTTGATGCTTCATGTCTAGTCGATGTGAGACTTTTTAACACTCGTTCTCACATCGACACTTCATCGATGGACGATGATGAGCTTATAACTGCATGTCACGGGATGAATTTACCTACTTTGATATCATGTTAAATTTGGGTCTAATTTCATCTCAAAACTTAAGTTATAAGATGTAATATTGTCTTCATTTATATTTGAGGTAGATACTTTGTACGCAATTGATATAAAACTTTTTAATAGAGTTCACCTAAAAAATTACATAACTAAAGTTTATAAATCAAATAATTATAATACATAAAAGACCTAATACTTTCTTATTTCTCCCTATTTGAAATTTTGAATTAGATAGTACATATTTGAAAAAATATAGATTAATATTAAAATTATAGAGAATTTATTATTAATAATAAAGATGTTCGAATATGAAAATTCATGTATACATGCAATTTTTTTTGTAGGTTCTACAACAAAATAATGGAGTCATGTGTAGTTATTATGTCATGAAGTTTATGAGCGAAATTATCACAAATATCAAAATTTCAATTGATGATGTGGTAATATATTTTACCCATATACATACAAGTTTTTAACATATTTGAGTTTGTTTTTTGTAAATAAATGAAATTATATTCTTATTTTGATTTTGAATACATGTAGTTCTTTGGTTGGAACAAGACGGGTTACGACCAGCAAATTTTTGATGATTTACGAGAGAAATGGGCAGAACACATGGTTCAAATTATATCATCACAAGAAGAATCAGTAGAAGATTACGATGATCTTGAATAGCATATGACAACATAACAGTAAATTTTTTAATGATTTAATTTCTCTATCTATTCCTGTGTCTGAAATCACTTGTTTGATGATGATTAATCATATGCTCATGTATTTAGGGGAATGCATTGTTTTATGGACCTATTTTTGGCCCAAATTACATCTCATCTCTCTTTCCTACTTTCCTTACGAACTCATATTAGCACTTTATTAATCATTTGTTTATAAATATGAATTTATCTGGAATCTCTGCTAGTTTTTTTAATGATATAATGAGCTCTAAATGTACAAATCAGGTGTACGTAACTCTGATTTGTTTCTTGGTTTGTATGAGTTTTGGTGCCCATGAACGTGTTTTATATGTTTAAGGGCACCAAAACTCACACAAGCCAAGTAAGAAATTGAAGTTACAATTGATTTCATATTTAGAGTTCATTATATATAGCATTATAAAATACTAGTAGATATTCAAGATAACTTCATATATATAGACAAATGATTAATAAAGTGCTACTATGAGTTAGTCAAATGTCGTTGTATGTGGTAATCTCTTTTTGATGGTAATATTTATAATGATTTAATTTCTTTATTCGTATGTCTGAAGTTTAAACTGCTTTTTTGATGGATGTTTTACGTGCTCATGTATATAGGAGAATATTTGTTATATGTATCAGCTGTTTTTTGTCATAATGCTTGTGAAGGCCAATCAAGATTCTAAACTAACCAAGCTTACTCGATCGCATAATAATTATACTTTAACGACATTATTTTATTTATAATTTAAGTTAACTATATGTATTATTTATGCATTATTTGTTTTTGTAATAAATTTAATTATCAAGTAATTAAATATATTTAAATTTTTAATTATTTGTATTATTATTTATATTTTAGTTTTTTTATGTTATATATATATATATATTGAATAATACGAAAAATAAAAATAAAAACAAATATGAAAATGTTACCTGTAAAGTCGGTTCATGCCGTGAACCAACTTTACATTTTAAGTCTCTAAATTTAAAGTCGGTTCAAAGAATCGACTTTAATACCTATTTATATAGTAGTGTCATTAGTGTTTTTTTTAATTTAAAATATAATTAACATAAGAATTGATAATGATAAAATAATAAATTTATTATTAAAAAAACTTTCTTCGTTAATACTTTACATTAATCAAACTCAATCAAAAATGTTTTTTGTATAATCATTTTAGAACAAAATGTACATATTTAAAAACAACAAAATTCTAGTATATCTTTAAAAAAATATAATATTTTTATATATAATTCTTTAAGTTATACTATCACTCTATACTAAATCCTCCCAAGAGAGAGTACACAAAATGAAGATGCTTTTTCACGTTAAGAGAGAGATAGAGAGGGGTAATATAGGTTTAGATGATTAAATTTTAACTAAATTTATATATAGATTTTTAACTTTTTAAAACTTAATGATTCAATTATCAAATTTTTAAAATTTTATTAATATTTATAAATTTTTAAATATTATAATTTAATATTTAGATATTAAAATTTACACATAAGTTATAGTTTCATTACTAATATACATATACATATGTGTTAAAAATTTAAAAATCTTTAAGTAAATTTAATTAAAATTTATAGATAAATCATAAAAATAAATTATATTTTTTTGTTCAATTAAATATTAGCATCTCACTTAATATCTTAAGCAAGATGAGAATTTTTTTTTATCTAAAAATGGTATCCATAATTGAGATGTAAATAGTGTGTTTGTTAACATGATGGACGATAAGATTTGAATACAACGAGATGATATTAACATTTACTAGCTTATTTTGGCCAAGTAGTTTAATATATAAGGTGATCATCTTAGTTGCGTTGATTCGATTAACTATTAAGTGGATTATGTGACGACCAATAGCACCTTAAAAACTTTAAAAAAATCTAATATTTTTTTAAAATTATTTAAATATATACAAATTTATACACTAAACTCATATAAAAAAATCATTCAAAAAATTAAATAAATTTATTAATTAATTTTATTATTATTATTATTATTTAACACACTAATCCAGACTGAAATTAAAAAGTGTTTAACTTTTAATAATTAATGTACTTTAGCTTACTTGATGATTTAACTTAAAAGTACAAACTCTTTATTAGTTTTAAGTTACAATGTCAAATCTCATTTATAAATATTAAGCATACGTGCTTTCCAATATAACTATTTAGACACACTATAACTCTGTTTGTTTAATTTTCTATATTCCAAAAAAAATTAATAAATGATTGATTTGTATTGATTTCAAGATAATAAATTACGTATTTCACATAAAATTATTGAATTTTAATAATTTTAAATGATATTTCAATAATTATTTTAAGAAAAAAATAATTCATCTAAAACAGTAATAGTACTTAGTAAAATAAAGATTACTTCTTCTAATTAAAACAGTAATAGTACTTCCTAAAATTCAAAAACACTCATTCAAGAGGGAAAAAAATGTCTTGTTCGGTATATGTTACTTATTAGTGGATTATTAAATCCATAACAGTTGTGTTGTAATCAAGTTTTGTTAATGTAAAAAATAATAGTAAGTAGTTAACGAATTAAATTATTGTATTGTATGTCGTGTGACCTATTTAATAAACATGATAAGTAATAATATAATATAATCAACAAAAAACAAAAAATGGGTACCATAAGACTCTTTGTATATATGATGATTTACTTATCGAAAATGATGGTATGTCTCACTCAATTTGATAAAATTTTATCAGTATTCTGCTAATAAGTTATCTCATAGTTCTTTTAAATGTAATATAATCTCGTATTTATAATCATTATAATTCTAAAAGATAGACGTTTAGCATCTTGCTACATATTTAAAAAGAAATTAAAGTTTTTTTAATTAAATAAATAAAAATCATAGAATAATTTTTTTAGTACCAATCTCAAGCTAACAAATTATATGTATTCATAATTCGCATTGACATATTTACAAGTCGTGAAAGAAGCTCTGCACCACTCATAGTTCAAATCGCATACCTATTATCTAAAATGTCATGGTAGCAATCTTAGGATAAATTATGTCAAAGTTTGGTTAAGAATTTTGGTGTGTTTGCTTAAAAAAAAATAAATGAAAGGAAAGGAAGTCATTCTCATTTTTTTTATGTACTTTTTTTTTTAAATACAATATAGTGCAGATAGGAAATTACAAATTAAGAGTTATTCTCGTCGATTTTTTTTATATTCTTCTTTTTTAAATTAACAAGATGTAATTATAAAACTATCTTCTATTTTAATATTTTATTATTATTTATATATTTTATTATTAATTTTAAATTAATATTTAATCAAATTAACTACACTTTAATTCCTCTCTAATTCTATTCATGTTCAATCTCCTCCAAGTGATTCACAATAAACACTCCACTTTAATGAGAAAGGAATAGTGTTGACCGGAATTAGACCATGAAGAAAAAAAATTGAGATAAAAAATTCTAAATATCATACTATTTTTTGTTATTATAAATAAATAAATAAAAGTTACCAATTTTTAATTATTTTCGTGCATTCTATATCTTCAGCCTTCTCCTCTCGAATATGGCGATAAATATTGAGAGTTATTTTGAGATAATAAATTTTTAATTGTTGTGATAATATTATTTATCATTACATAAATATCAATTAAATTAATTACATTCGGCAAAGAAAAAAGATACAAATCCTCTATGTCTGCTGCCCATTACAGCTAGAGTACGGGTATAGTTATTACTTTTGTGGTCAACTTAGTATATTTTCTTTTAATAAACGATATTTTTTTTTTGTTTTTCCTCAATTTTTCTTATTTATAACTTTTATTTCTTTATTTTTTATTAATTAATCGGTGGTGATGATCAGAGAACCTCCATCTCAACTGAGATATCTTCTTGATCATCAATTTCATCTTCACCACGATCAGTAATCAGTGTAATCTTTTCTGAATCTTCCGGAGTCTCAAGCATTACTTTAAAAAGAGTATTTGGACTTTCATTCTCTTTTTTTGAATTTTTCTGTCTTAACATGACAGACTCATCGAATGTAACATCTTGACTTAAAACGATATTCTTGGATTCACCACATCAAAGTCGAAATCCTTTAACTCTTTCCTTAAAGTTCAAGAAAACAACTTTCTTTGCTCTAGGATCCAGTTTGGATTCACTAACATGAAAAATATACGGGATATCTAAATATTCACAATGAATCATAATCAGAAGCAGGTTTTTCAGACAATACCTTTAGGAGTTTTCCCATCGAATGTAGTCGCAAAAAGTATATTAACTATATGAGTTGCATATGACAAAGCATCAGCCCAAAATGCCTTACTCAATTTCGATTGAGATAGCATACATCAAATTTTCTCAACAAAGTATGATTCATTCGTTCTACAACTTTATTTTGTTGTGGTGTACGAGGAACTAAAAAATGTCTGATTATCCCTTCATCTTGACAAACTTTGAAAAAGGGATTTGATTTGTACTCACCACCATTATCAAATTTGTGCCTCTTTAGTTTTATTGTTTGTCTGAGTTTCGATCATTTTCTTCCATTTAAAAAAGATATCTAAAACTTCATCTTTGTGACTCATGATGTATATCCAAACATATCTAGAGAAATCATCAATAAAAGTTACAAACCAGCGTTTACCTCCAATTGAAGAATTCTTGGAAGGTCCCCAGACATCTGTGTGAATATAATCCAAAGTTCCCTTAGTACGATGAATGGTAGTGTCGAATTTGACTCTTATTTGTTTTCTCATTACGCAATGCTCGTAGAAATCAAACTTTCTAATATTGGCATCTTTCTTGCTTCATTAAGCCTCGCAAAGCCTTTTCACCGACATGCCCTAAGCGCATGTGCCACAGGCGGGAAGAATCATCTGTCTTTTCTTCAAAACTACTTGAGACAACTATTTTTCCTATAACTGTACTCGCATCTAGGAAATACAAATTTGCCTTCCGAGTACCCTTCATTGCTACAAATGCACCTCGTACAACTTTCAAGACTCTATTTTCCAATGTTACCTTGTAACCATCAAAATCTAGAACACCTTAAGAAATAAGGTTTTTCTTTAGGTTATGAATGTATCTTACATTCGTAAGTCATCTGATTGTACCATCGTGCATCTTTAGTCGTACTGTTCTGATCTTTTTTATCTGACAACCATTGTTGTTGCCCATAAGCATAACTCCTCTATCAAGCTATTCAAAAGTCAAAAACTAATGTTTGTTTGGACACATATGATAAGAACATCCATAATCAATGATCCACTTATCTGAGTAGGTATCTAATGATGAAACTGAAAAGCTTGATTCTTCATCTTCATCGGCCTTCTGTGCAACATTTTGCATTTGACTTGTCCTTGCTTGGACAATCTTTTTTCCAGTACCCTATCTGGTGACAATATGCACACTCATCCTTTGCAGGACATCTCCTTGATGACTCTCTTATAGACTTTGATATGGATCGCCCCTATTATTTTATCCGTCAGATTTTTTGTTGTTCGTCCTACTTTTGGCTGTCGTCAATGCTTCTGATATTGAGTCTCTGTGATCATGTTGATTCTTCTTACAATACTCATTATTTACCAAAGAATTTGAAACATCAATGAACTTAACCTCATCCTTTTCATATAACACGGTTGTGGTTAAATGCTCGTAACTCTTAGGTAATGAATTCAACAACAACAAAGCTTTATCTTCATCGATAATTTCAACATTTAAATTTTACAAATCGGCCAAAATTTTATTGAAATTATCTAAGTGCTCAATCATAAGGGTACCTTTCTTGTACTGGAAGCGAAAAAGTTTTTTCTTTAGGTAAAGTCGGTTCTCTAAACTTTTTGTCATGTACTTGTCTTATAGCTTATTCTAGATAACTGCGACTATATTCTCTTTCATGACAAAGTATTTCTGATTTTTTCCCAAGCACAGTCAAATTGTGCCACAAGCTTATCGGTTGACATAATTCCAATCTTCATTGGAATAATCTTCAGGCCTGGTCTCCAAGGCTATATTAGATCCTTCTCGGAACAATAGATATAATACTTCACATTGTCACATGCCAAAGTTATTGGTGCCGTCAAATTTCTCCACCTCAAACTTTGCGTTAGACAACATAGTTTTTCGAGTAGAACAAATTGGTTTCCCATAAATTCTAAGGTCAACTTGTTCACTTTCTTCAATATCTCTTTTATCAGCCATAAGTACAAACGTATAACAAAAATTTTACGCTTACAACTTAAAATAGTGTTTTTCCAAATTTTATACCTTATTTGAAAAAACAGAGTCCGCGGTTGAATCTGGAATGGTCCAATTAGCTAAGAATAGGTATGACTGAGTTGAAAACGAGTGAAAAATGGACCAACTCGGTCCAAATATCACTAATGACTCTATTGTTGGCAACAGCACTCCGGTGGCTTCTGGCAGTTATTTTGACTTTTGATTTGAGTGATTCTTTCACCGTTGCATTCGTCTCGTTGAGAGCTTTGATTTGATATATAATACTACTATATTTTGGCTTTGATATCAATTTTTTGTGCACGAAAATAATAAATAATGGTATATGAATATATCAAAACGGTAAAAAGAAACACACATAATTTACGTGGTTCAATAATTTGCCTAAGTTCACGTGAGATATCAGATATTATTGAACTGAATATGAAGAATACAAATACATATTTCTTCACTAATAATATCTAAGTGTTTTCTCAAACTCACAGAAAACTCTTAAAGTCACTAAGTATTTTCTCTTTTTGAGTTTAGTTATGTTCTCTCTTATTTTTTTATTTTTGCCTTGTTCTTCGATGCACGAACTCTTCTATATTTATAGATGAAGGAAGGTTTCCTTTTCTATAAATTATGTCATAATTTAAGTCTTAGATTAAATTATTAATTTTCTTAAATTATTATACAAATTAGGCCACTAATTTATTACTTTTAGAACCAATATTCAACACGAGGATCAAAAACAACCACTTTGGAGCCATTAAGTGGTCATATATAATGTAAATTATTTTAAAAAATAAATGTATACACATATATTATTATAATATATAAATGTACATACTTAGAATACAAATATCAAAATTAGGTTATTGTGAACCATAAGAGATCGAAGTTAACATCAAAAATGATAATATTAAAAAAATAAATTACCAAAACTACATAATTTTAGACACCCTACCCTATTTTAGGACCAAAATATTAATGCTTTTATTATTATTTTTTTATTTTAATATTTTTATTAATTATATTTTTTAAAATAAAATATATAATAAATAATGTTATGTTATAATATAATTATTATTGATATTTTAAATAATTTCATATTAATATTACTTTTATCTTTATTAATAACTTATATTTCAATACAATTTTAAATAAATGATAAAAATTAATATTTAAATATAAAAATAATTAAAATAACATTATTTATTTTAAATTATCATTTTTTTACTGAAAAAAATATCTTCTATCATTTAGCATACAAACTTGTCCAATATATAGGAGAAGCTAACAAAAAAAAAATTATAAACTATTTTAATTCTTACAAAGATATTAAATGCTCAAGGGAGATAATTTATTCACTATAAAATCTATCCCATAATTTTTTAATGAATTTTATTAAGCGGATCTTAAGATATAATAATAATAATATAACTTATAATTTAAACCATTAACTTAAATTATACCACAAGTTATCAGAAGGCATAAGTAATGTTTACTAAGTAACAGATTGAGAATTCGGTTTTAAGGACGACAAAAAAAAATAAAAAATAACCTCAAAATCTATGAGATATTACGGTCCTCTTAAAAAAAAAAATCAAATGGAAAACAAAACTGCTAGAGCTAAGTGTATAGTCAATACTCGATAGTCGATACCATTTAGGCATTTACCCTAATATAACTTTCTCCCCCTTTCAAGCCAACGCTGGCCGTCAAGTATCACCCACTTCCATTGCCGCCGGCCAATTATATCAATAGTCGCTTTCCCACTCTCTCGTCTGTCAAGTATTCTGCTAGGTTGGCTTTTAGTTTGTAATAGGTAATCTCTGTGCCTTATCTTGATTTATCGGTTTCAGTTTAGTTTTATTCTTTATGCTTAGAAATTTCCGACCTTGTATCTATGGTACTGTGTCTGTGATATTAGATAGTTTAGTGATCTGATATAATGTTTTATGTACCTTTTCAATCATTCAAATCTGTTATCATCAACTTTTCAATACATTTCAAGGGCCTCATTTTCAATTGCGGCCTAGGTCCTCACAAAGTCTTGAGCCGCCCCAGGGAGGGGAAATGCAAATAACAAGCTGGGTCTTGAAAGTGAGAGAAAAAAAAGTTACTTACAATCTGGGATGGGATAAATGTATCATGATCCATTTTCAATTGGTCCATTTGTTAGTCTCTCTCTTGTCTCACTTTCACGTATGGAATAATTGGCAGGAAGTTTTGAGCTTCAATATTGGAAGTGAGAATGCAGACTTGTGGTGGAGCCACAGTGATGGGTTCTCTTCAGCAGCAGCTCATTTTGAGCAAAGGAACTTCTCTTGACTCCAAATTATTTCGGTCTTTTGGATTATCTAGTCAAGTACAACTTAACTCTGTTAAATCGTATAGAGTTAATGGCATTAGAGGAAGCATGGTTACTGGGAGGCCACCCTCATCTGCCTCTATGTCTGTGCCTGAAAATATTGGTAACTATACTTTAACTTTCATTTTTTAAACTTTACGATTCTTTTATAAATCTTATTGGCTTTCACTGTTGGAATTACTTTAGGCATGGTATATCTTGGATATTGCGCATTTTATGCACTCTAACTTGCAGTTTGTCGGAAACAGTCAAATAACAGTCGTCAGATTGATTGCATTGAAAATATGGATCACTGGCAATACAACATCTGCAAGCATGACTATCTTCTTGATATATTGTGATGCCCTTTATATTCAAGTGGTGCATTCAATGATAATTGATTTTTTTTTATTTCCGAAACTCTGCTGCTCCCAAGTTTTTCATGAAAAACAATAATACATGCCCTGCTTTGGTTTTCTTGCATATGATAACTTGTGCAGGAATTATCACAAAACAATAGTGTGAGCTCATTTTTATAACTTCACTCTAGGTTACGAGTCAAGACATTGTTTGAGCATAAAGAATGACCTGTTGTCCAGCCTTTATAGATCCCTAATCTTGAAACACAGTGCCTGAGCCTTGAGACATCTGCCCGAGTTTTGATGGGCCCTAGCCCTAGACATCGGCCCGAGCCTTGATGTGCCCTAGTTAAGACATAGTGCCCGAGCCACGAGGTACTCCAGCCTTGAGGTGCCCTAGTCTTGCAGATTGATTCTACAAGCATCCTCGCAAGTCTAGAACATTCTAGAACATTCAAGAACTGACCATATGCTCGATCCCTCAATGTGGTCGAGCCTTAGTTAATTTATGCTTACTCATGTATCTTTGACATGCTGTAACTTGTATCCCTATATAATTGATATGTGTACATGTAATGTCCTATATATATATGAATCTGATGCCTAACCAAGGCTAAGGGATTCTCATTTCCTAACATCTCTCTAGTTTCTCTCTCTAAATCGAATTATCCCCCAATATTTTGGCATCCGCCGTGGGGCTTAGGTTTTAAAGTTGAACTTTTGTTTCTGACCCAGTATTTTCTAGGATTCACCACGAGTTTTAAGAGAAAAACCTCAAAAACTAAAACATTTCACCCTACGTTCTCACTAACAACAACTATCATGGTTGGTTCTTGAGCTAAAGAAGCTAGAGTTGAAGAAGCTTGAACTGAAGAAGTTAAAGCTGAACAAGCTAGAGTTGTAGAAACTCGAGCTGAAGAAGCAATTAAAGAGATTGAATTGGAGCCAAGGAAGAATGAGTCTGGAAGAGTGGAAGATATAATAAAGGTCTTGCATCATAATGCCTGAATTGAAGTACACCTAGCTCAGTTGGAATGATCAACACCTAAAAGAGTAAAGTTTTTAATAAATTTTTTTGTTTCTTGTATTCATTTCATATGAAATAGCTCTTAAAAAATCAAAGTTGTTGCTCAAAATTAAAACCTCGAGTTGATCACCTCGATTGTGAACCAGATAGAACGTTCTGGTGAAAATAAAAATACGAGTTGATCACCTTTGTTGCGAACCAAGTAGAGCGCTCGAACAAAACCACGGGTTTATGACCTTGGTCAAGAACTAGGTACTCTAGTGAAAAAAATATGAGTTGATTACTTCGATCAAGAATCAGGTATAACGCTCTGGTGAAAAGAAAAATACCAGTTGATCACCATAGTTGTGAACCAGGTAAAGTGCTCGAAAAAAATTACAAGTTGATCACTTTGATCAGGAACCAGGTAGGGCGTTCTAATGAAAAGAAAAATATGAGTTAATCATCTCCGTCAGGAACCAGGTATAACGCTCCGATGAAAAGAAAAATACGAGTTGACTACCTTGGTAAAGAATCAGGAAGAGCACTCTCGTTAAGGCACGAGCTGATCACCTCTGTAAAGAATCAGGTAGAGCGCTCATATTAAAGCATGAATTAATCACCTCGGCCCAACACCAGGTAGAACACTTGCATTAAAGCACAAGCTGTTCGCATTGATAAAACACCAAGTAAGGCGCTCGCATTAAAGCACGAGATGATCACCTTGGTAAAGATTTGGATAGAGCGCTCGCGTTAAAGCACGAGATGATCACCTTGGTAAAGATTTGGATAGAGCGCTCGCATTAAAGCACGTGCTGATTACTTTGGTAAAGAACCAGGTAGAATGCTCGCGTTAAAGCACTATTTGATCACCTTGGTAAAGCACTAGATAGATTTCTGGCGATAAAACAAGAGTTGATCACCTTGGTAAAGAACCAAGTAGAGCGTTCGCATTAAAGCACGAGTTGATCACCTTGGTAAAGCACCAGGTAGAGCGCTCGCGTTAAAGCACAAGTTGATCACTTTGGTAGAAAACTAGGTAGAGCGCTTGCGTCAAAGCACGAGCTGATCACTTTGATAAAGAACCAAGTAAAAGGCTATCTTAAGTGTTGATCTATTTACTATATCTATATGCACAATCACTACAGGAAGAAAAAAAAGAGAAGAGCTTGGGTAAAGACAACCATGATCCTCCAGCCCAAGCCAAAATGAAAAGGAGCTTGGGTGGTTAAGCCAATAGAACACTCTTTCAATTGCTCGAGATTTGAGAAAAAGGCTCATTGAACACTTAACTCAAGATGAAATTGAGAGTATGGCTCCACATCGTGTGGACCATCGTGTCCAGCACCTCTCATATATGGTTGTTGAGAAATAACTCGACGTCATGCGTGAGGACGTCGATCCTATTCTTGTAATGAGTAGGTTTCTTTTTCAAATTCAATGTGTCGTTTCGCCTGCCAAGCCTTTTACTCTTCCACTTTAGTTGAAGAATTGAGTTAAAAGAGTAGGGGGATTTGATGTTTGAGCATAAGGAATGACCTATTGCTTGACCTTAGTAGAGCGTTAGCCTTGAGACACAGTGCCCTAACCTTAAGATGTCTGCCCAAGCCTTGATGTGTCCTAGTCTTGAGACACAGTATTCGAGCCTTGAGCTGCCTTAGCCTTGAATATTGATTCCACAAGCATCCTCACAAGTCTAGAACATTTTGGTTGGTGGTTGAGCCTTAGTTCATTTATGCTTACTCATGTATCTTTGACACGTTGCAACGTACACTCCTATGTAATTGACACATATACATGTAATGTTCTATATATATATACTATTGGTATTGGTTGTTGCAAGACATTCTCTGGATTGATTGTGGATTGTATGCTATGATATAGGTGATCAAATTGGCTTTATGTACTGTGGCTTAAGTGAAGCTGATCCTGAGGTTCACGCAATTATTAGTAAGGAGAACGGGCGGCAGTTTAAGAGCCTT
Source organism: Hippophae tibetana (assembly GCA_037013495.1). Lineage (NCBI taxonomy): Eukaryota > Viridiplantae > Streptophyta > Magnoliopsida > Rosales > Elaeagnaceae > Hippophae > Hippophae tibetana. Next base: position 2,807,199 of record CM072812.1, read on the forward strand.
GAACTTATTGCCTCAGAGAACTTTACATCTCGTGCTGTGATGGAGGCACTTGGCTCGTGTCTCACAAACAAATATTCTGAAGGATTACCTGGTAAAAGGTAAAGCTAGCATAAAAAATTACTATAAAAAATCACTATCTTTTCTTTGAATGATATTTATTATAGCTTTTTAGCTTATAGTTTTATCATATTTTTAGGTACTATGGTGGCAATGAGCACATTGATGAACTTGAAATTCTATGCCAAAAGAGGGCCCTGGATGCATTTCGTTTAGATGAAAAGAAGTGGGGTGTAAATGTTCAGCCGTTGTCTGGTTCTCCTGCTAATTTTGCAGTTTACACAGCAATCCTCAAACCACATGACCGTTTAATGGTAAATTTGCTTCTAACCTTCTTTTAGAATCTGTGATCTTGTAATGAATGAAATATGTGAAATGTACATGTTACCTAGGGTCTGGACCTGCCTCATGGGGGACATTTGTCACATGGATTCATGACTCCCAAAAGAAGAGTATCAGGAACTTCAATATATTTTGAGTCCATGCCATATCGGCTTGACCAATCTACAGGTGCTCAATTACATTAAATTCTTTGCTCAAGTTGACCATGCTGATTTACATGCCATTTTACTTAGAGCACAATGGTTATTTCTCGGTTATTGGAAAACAGGTCTGGTTGATTATGACATGCTTGAGAAAACAGCTGAACTCTTTCGACCAAAGCTTATTATTGTTGGAGCTAGTGCTTATCCTCGGGATTTTGATTATCCTAGAGTGAGGAAGGTTAGTGTTTACGTTGTTATGCATGTTGAGAATTTTGTTTTATTTTTTTGGGTGTCTGTCGTTTATATGTTAATTATTCAATACATTATTCTTTTTTGGAGAACAACTGACCGTGTCTTATATCCTGTGGAAGATTGCGGATGCTATTGGTGCGTTTCTCATGATGGATATGGCACACATCAGTGGACTTGTTGCTGCTTCTGTGGTTGCTGATCCTTTTGAATATTGTGATATTGTGACCACAACAACACACAAGGTACTCTGAAAATCATTTTTTTTCCTTCCAAATTTAAGAATCATATTTTGTATTTTTATTTTCATATGTTGGGCTTTTCCTTTTTCTTGTTGTAGTTTATATATTTTTGAACCGACAAATTGAATGTTTCTCTTCAGTCTTTAAGGGGTCCAAGGGGTGGCATGATCTTCTTTAGGAAGGAGGCCGTTCTTGGAGCTGATTTAGAATCTGCAATCAACAATGCTGTTTTTCCAGGTTTGCAGGTCAGTAGTTATATGTTGCTTGGTACGAAATCTGAAATATCTGTAGGCAAACTCATGCACATTCATATCTATTTTGCAGCATTTACCGTCTTATGATTCTTATCTTGAAGTTAGACATGAAAAGCAATTTATGGCTTGAACCTGTATATGCAGGGTGGTCCTCACAACAACAATATTGGAGGACTTGCTGTGTGCTTGAAGCACGTGCAATCCCTGGAATTTGAGGCTTATCAGAAGCAGGTGCTTTCATTTCTTGGTTCAACCATAATTCAATTGCATGTTGTACACCCAAAAAACACAAAATAAATAAATAAATCAATCCATGTGCACTTAAGTAAATATGGTATTTCTATCGTATAGGTTGTATCCAATTGTAGAGCTCTTGCGAACCGATTGATTGAGTTGGGATATAAACTGGTTTCTGGTGGAAGTGATAATCATTTGGTGCTTGTAGATCTGAGGCCCTTAGTAAGTTTCTGAACTTTCTCTCATAAATTATAATTCGTTGTATAATAAGATGTCCTCAATTTTTAGTATTTGCTTTTATTGTTGAAAATTGATGCAAAGAGTCTTACGAGCATCGACGACTCATGGCTCATAACCAAATGTTCTTTTTTCTGCTTTCATTTGGGTACTCTTATGTCTTGTCACTCACCGAAGTATGGAACTTGATCTTCCAAGCTTGGGATATTTGCTCGTGTATGGCTAGATTCTACTTGGATTCTGTATATAGATCACGATCATTCACTTTTAGCAAGCTATTTAGAAATAATTCAAATCTCTTTTTAACAGGGAATTGATGGAGCTCGGGTGGAGAAAATTCTTGACATGTCCTCCATTACCCTCAACAAAAATTCAGTTCCCGGTGAGTGATTTGCTCTTCGAGTCACACTATTTGTATGCATGTTTTAGTCTTCTGTTAATCTGCCCATCCATATCCTACATATTGCTCTTACTTGTGTGATTTTCAATGACAGGTGACAAGAGCGCTCTAGTGCCTGGCGGTATTCGTATTGGATCACCTGCAATGACAACTAGAGGCCTCACCGAGAAAGAATTCATAGCAATTGCTGACTTCATTCATGAGGGCGTGCAGATAACCATGGATGCTAAACAATTAGTCTCAGGGCCAAAGGTTCAGGATTTTATGAAGTTGGTTACATCACCTGAATTTTCCCATATAGATAGAGTTTCAGATCTGCGCACTAGAGTTGAATCGTTTACAACCCAATTCCCAATGCCTGGAGTATGAAATGTACAGACTGCATGGAAGTTTTATGTTTGCTTGAAAGAAGTGTTTTTATAGGCTGTGATTTTATGATCCACAGATTTCCCAAATGTAAAAGCCATAGCAAGCTTTTTCCATTGGTACTAAGCTAAGAACTAAGCCTTACAATTGTAGGAAATAAAAACCAAAGCTTTTTTGCTTTAATGGAATCAGTTATTTTCAAAACTGTTCTAAGAAAGTATTTTGATTTTGTTTTTGAAGTAGCTTAAGGTAGTCACGTAGTAGAAACTCGGAAGTATGAAAGTTGCTCCTTATATATAATATCTTGTTTTTTTGTTACGGTAAATGTCGGATAAATTTATTAGAGTATGTAAGTTGAATTTTTTTTTGACAACATTATCTATTGTTTAGAGCATTTAAGTTAATTTTTTAGTCATAGTTTGTTCATATTATAAATTTTATGTATTTTTTAATTATTTTTATTTTTTAATTATATTTAAAAAATAAAATTTTAACTTGAATAATTAATGTAGTTTTTTAAAATAATTTTTTTATAAAATAAAATAAAAATGAAAACATTGGTCTCTACTTAGTCTTTTTTCTTCTTTTCTCTGTTTGAAATCCATGACCTTCAAGTGCACGTTGTTCTCTCCGTCCTTTCTTTCTTTTGGGTTTTTCATCTGCATCCTTCAACCCTGGAGGGGTCAGGGGTCTCTCCTCAAGTAGAGTTTTCTCTTAAGTGGATCTCTTTTTTTTTTATTTTTTTTATTTTCTTGCTTTGATCTATCCTAGTTTTGTTTTATAAATAATTTATTATCATTATGAGTGATTTGTTTGTCAAATTTAACTATATAAAGGTATATTTTTTCATCTCAATTTCTCTGGTCTTATTGATACATCTATTTTAGTAGTCATGGTTGGTGATAGTGTCTAAAGATAATCAAGATGAAAAAGTTTATGATATGGTAGTACTCTTAAACATGTGCATTTTATTTTTTAATATATATTAATGAATTTTATTTGAATAAATAATATTCTTATTGTATTTTTAAGATCTTAATTTTTATAAAATCTCACACTTTCTTTTAAAAAATAAAAAATAAAAAATTGACAAGTTAGATCTACTGTGTTATTTTTTTAAAATTAATTGATTAAATTGTTAAAAAATTATTAGACCTAAATGATCAATTCTAAAATGATATTACACACCCTTGTTCTTTGGTTCGCTACCCTACTTCATTTTGTATGTTTGGTTAACTTACTTTATTTTAAAAAAGATTTGGTTTGGACCATCTGTTTTTGTAGGTGTAAGCGTGCTCCCTGTGTAGTTTTTTTCATTCACGTATAATTATGTGTGAGTGTAACGAGTTTGCTTAAAATAAGTCTAATAAAATGCAACGAAAACCAAGAATGAAAACATTGTTCATAAGAAGGATAAACACTAAGCTTAAATTGATAACGTAATGTTTATAATCTCGAGTGTAAATTTAAATTTTCAATCTTATTAGAGATTAGAAATAATTACGTTTGTAATCTTTAAAAAAATAGTGATATCTTAAAAACTGACAATTTAGATATGCACAATAAAGCTTCTTGAGCATTGAATTTAGACAGAACAGCCAAACTCACTTTGAGATATGATACTGAGTCTCCAGGACTATGATCACGTTGTGATACGACAAATAACAAAGGAAAATATTGATACGTGATGGGTCTTCATGAAAAAAGCATATAGTGGAGTATCAACTACCAAAATAAAATCTCTCTAAGACGATAAGCTAATTCAGCAAAAGCTCTGTGATGTATAATTTTTACACTCACTTGCAAGGAACTGACAATAAGAAAGCGCACATCATCATTCTACTGACCTGACCACCACGATTCATTTGTTGCGCATTAGGAAAGACAAACTTCAGCTCCTGTAAGAAAAGCCCATGAAAAAATCAACATAATGATAAAAAATAACCTTGCATAATCATAAGAAGATGAATGAATGCATAGCCGAGCTAGATTAAAAAAGAGACCTTATGACCAAAGAGAGCACAAAGAAACTAAACCAACCTTCACAAACTGTATTAGGGGAGCACTTGGGTTCCTGGATGTAGTTAACAAAATTTTCGGGTCTTTTTCAGATGCATTTGCGTACTCATCATCTATGTGTGTTTTCGGAACTACCATTCATAAAAGAAAAGCATAAATTAAAAAGAATACCAAATTACCAATAATGTTTCAAATTTAAATAAATATTTTAACGATAAAAATAATTTCAAATTTATAAACATGTATTCTTAAATACATGAATACAATCTTATGTGTCGTAATTATAAAATATATATTTAAAATACGACTATCTGAAACTCGAGTATTTATTCAATTTTTCTTAATAGACTTAATAACAGGTCTAAAAATAAATTTACAGATAAATATTTTATCTACGAAAATAATCAATATTCATACTCGTAACAAACACTATTAACAACGAATTAAATAAATAAAACTCTAGTAACAATGATTGATAATATATCAACATCAACCTTCACCAATGATCTCATCTAATCTATGATGCCCTTCATTGACAACCTTGTCAAAACCTCAACGATTATTGTAGAGAATATGTAAGGCTTATGGTTCTTTTGAAAAAGTATGTAAGGTATTATATATAATATTTTTAAAGAAAATGTAATCCCTTCCATATTTAGAATAATCATAAGTTTTAATTAATATCAAAGTAACAAAGTTATATATTATCAATCTAAAATTTATATACTATTTCCAATGCACAAAATGCTAATATCTAAACTCAAATGTTCAATCACTAAAACCTTAAGAGAGCACATGTAAAGCATTATATAAGATATATAAAACTTATGTACATATTTTTGAAATAATATATAGTTATTATATATATATTTTTTAGAAAAATATGTACGCATTATCATAGAAGTAATAAAATATAAGGTGAGATAACACATAAATTTTTTAGATTAAATCATTTGTATCGTTTAATTTCTTAAATTAGAAATAATGTCACGTAATTTCTTAATTTTATAAAAATGATCAATTAAGAACAAATTATGTTATTATAATGATTTTTCTACCAAAATATTTTTTATCAAGTGATTAAAATATTAATTTTTAATAAAAATTAAAAATTAATAAATATTAAAATAAAATAGTGATAATTAACAAATATTAAAACTAATATTTTATAAATTTTATTTTATATTAATTATAATTTTATCATTATTAAAGATTGTTTTTAATCATATTTAATAATTTCATAATAAGATAATAATATTTTAATAAAAAATAATAAAATAATATAATTTCTTTAATTTATCATTTCTTTTATTAAGAAGTATATATATATATAATTTCGATTAATGTGAAATTGTTATGGTACTCAAATAAAACAGTTATACAACATAACATAATAACTATATATATTACACTATCACATATTTGAGATACAAACATTATGATTTATTCTTCTTGAACAATATATTCGAGAATGTGCATCAGAAAATAAAAAGATAATCAATATATTTGTTCAACTTGAACAATTAAATTAAAATTGGATTGTATGAAATATTTAGAAATTCAGCTTTAACTCTAAATTCAAAAATCAACTAATAAGTTAGAGAGTTATCCAGATTTATAAACAGTATTGTTATCTTATTCTTAATCGATGTGAGACTTAACATCTCTCCACATCGGTTAGAGTTCATATTTACGACACGATTTAGATTTATGGTATTAGAATACAAAAAACCAAGAACCTAACTCTTACATAAACTTAAAAACGCATATTTAACTCTTAACTTATTAAAAATTTTCCGGACTTATAAATAGTATTATTGTTTTACTCTTTAAGACTTAACAAAAACAAAACTGAAATCCTGGGGAGGCAAGTTGTATGATGGAGTAGCGGAAAATATCCACCGGCGACGATAATGACAACAGCGCGACACACAAATGGGAAACTGAATGGAAGGGAAAGAACGGAAGAAAGCTACCCAACTCGAGCCGTGGTGGGGAGAATCAATGGCGGTATGGGTCGACGGTTTTAGACGAAAACGGACAGATTCTGACAGAGACAGCGATGGCAACAGCAACGGCAAGTCACTGCGTGTAGACTGGCTGGTTGTGGGATGTATTTTGGTTATATTTTCTCTTTACACGATACACATGTTTATTACTTTATTTTTTATTATTTTAATATATTGTATTTGGTTATATTTTAAGAATTAAGATTTAAAATTTAAAATTTAATTAAATAAATATTAATAACAAATTAATATTATTTTTTATTTAAAATATATCATATACTTCCAACTTTGAGTAAAGAACGAGAGGAGAATTTAAAACGGAAGAGCACCACCATTGTCGGGATTCCGCTTCATGAAAGAAAGGGAAGAGCGTCGTCTTTAGGTTTCTTATACCCTTCATTCATTAAGCGAAGAAATTTAGCTCTCGAGACATAAAAGTGAAGCTAGTTCCGAAAGAATGGGTAATTATTTTCTTCTTCTAGGGTTTGACTATCCATTTCTTTTCTTTTGTTCTGAGTAATAATTTTTCCTTTTTTTTTCAATTGCTCGCTAATTTATTACTGCTAAGGAGATGGTCGCTTGAAATCGGTGAATGCAGCAGTGGGGTTGGATTTAATTTATTTGCTAATTTCTAAAATTTACCTGATCGGTTTGCGTCCCCCCTTCTTCTTTTTTCTCTATGTAGACGCGGATATGGAAGATTACGGATTTGAATACTCCGATGAGGAGCCTGAGGAACAAGACGTTGATATTGAGAACCAATATTACAACTCTAAAGGTACTTTACTTGCTTATGCTAGAAATTTCCATTTCTTGAAAATTTCCTCTCTTTTGTTAAAACTTTAGCTGTTTCATCATTGAAAGAGAGAGGTAACGGTGTTCTGTATCGTTATTCTAATATATTTTTTATTTAAAAAAAGGATTGGTGGAAACGGATCCAGAAGGAGCTCTTGTGGGATTCGCTGAAGTGGTTCGCATGGAACCTGAAAAGGCTGAGTGGTGAGTAGCATAAGATCACCAATGAAGTAAAAGGGTGCAAAGTAGTTTCTACTGACCTTGTTGAGGTTTGAAACGTAGAAGAACTTTTAGCGATGGATGTAAATACGGAAGTTCATTTTCATTTACCCCCTTCTCCATATAGGAGGAGTATATATAACTTGTATGACATGCTTCTTTTGTCTTAATGGATAGAAGCTTATGACACAGATTCTCCATGTTGTATGAAAAACCTTTTTTGGAAATTTTAGCTGTTTGCGATCATACGTCCTTTATTGCTCTTCAGATTTTTGTAGTAGTGTTTCTTTAAAGCATGAGTGCTGAATTGGTATTTGTTTTACTTGTTTCCAGGGGGTTCAAAGCTCTAAAGCAAACTGTCAAGCTTTACTACCGTCTGGGGAAATATAAAGAAATGATGGACGCTTACAGGGAGATGTTGACTTATATCAAATCAGCAGTGACAAGAAATTACAGTGAGAAATGTTTAAACAACATTATGGATTTTGTCTCTGGATCAGCTAGTCAGAACTTCGGTCTTTTGCAAGAGTTTTACCAGACTACTTTGAAGGCACTGGAAGAAGCTAAGAATGAGGTTGAAATCTTTAGTATTCAATTTTTTTTAACAAGATTTTAGTATTATCTTTGTTGCTATGATAATTACTTCTCTGTGTTAAATGCATTATTTTGTTCTCTTCTTGTTCAGAGACTTTGGTTCAAAACCAATCTTAAGCTTTGCAAGATCTGGTTTGATATAGGTGAATATGGGCGCATGAATAAGGTAATTTTTCTTTTGATTGTGCTCATCATCGTTTCGATTTTCATTTGGGATGCAGAAGAACATAATAATACCTTGTTATGCATCTCTAGATTTTGAAGGAGCTTCATAAGTCCTGCCAAAAGGAAGATGGTACAGATGATCAAAAGAAAGGAAGCCAACTTCTGGAGGTTTATGCCATTGAGATTCAAATGTACACTGAGACCAAGAATAACAAAAAACTCAAGGTACATACATCATTGTTTTTTTGAACCTTTGAGTCTTGTAGCGTTGAGATTCATTGCGGTTCTTTTTCAACTAAATGGAGTTTGATGGGGTCAACTACTTTGGAGAGGCTTACAATGTACTGATTTAGGTATGCAAAATGGAGAATGAATTACACTTTTGGGATTATTCAGGGATCGATATGAAGGTTTTGTTAGCTAGTTAAATTGTCTGAAACTAGACAACTAAATCTAATGTCTGCTACAATCTGACTCTAATGCTTGATGAAAATGGTCATTGGTCAGAGATTCTAAAGCTTGGTAACTGATTATAATTTGAGCAGATGGGGTTTTGTAGAAGTTGATGATTGCTGTTGTGTAAGGCTCATAACCAGTTCATGGCTTGAAAATTGATGAAAAAGAAAATCATTCGATAAGTGATGTTTATTTTGTGCATTAACCATATATTTATTAAACATTCATAGTACTAATGACACCCTTAGAATTTTTCATTTGTTTCCTCAGCTATTCTGATTGAGGTTTACCTGTCATCTGACATTACATATCAATGCAGCAATTATACCAAAAAGCTCTTGCAATCAAGTCTGCAATTCCGCACCCTAGGATCATGGGCATAATTCGTGAATGTGGCGGTAAGATGCACATGGCAGAGCGTCAGTGGGAAGAAGCTGCTACTGATTTCTTTGAAGCTTTTAAAAACTATGATGAGGCTGGGAATCAGAGGCGCATACAATGTTTGAAGTATGTTGACAGCTGTCATATGATATCTACATTCATTTTTTGTTCAGTAATTATGATGCTGCAATTTAAAGGTTATAATCACTGCACAGGGGTTGATAATATTAAGCTTAGCTCTCTTGTAGGGGTGTGCAAACTTTAATCATTGACTGAGTTGAAGTTATGCAATAAGCAAAGATAATGGGAGTTAGCCTCCTGTATTGTACATCTGCGGTAAAAATATAATGCTATGCTGGATAAATGTGATTGTCGCATGCCGGAAGGCGTGGAAGAGTTAGATATAGGAGAAAAATAGAGGAATTGGGAAAAGGGATAGAGAAGCGTGATAATTGGAGAATCATGTTCTCAGTATTCAGTAATCAATATTCTTTATCAAAATCAATAAGTCTATGATTACAATGCTATTAAACATATAAATTTATAGGCGTAATAATAGTTAAAACTAATAAGATAAGGATTCAAAGTGTATATAAATATTTTTTCAATCAAATTAGAGCTAATAAAATAACAATTATGAATTTATGATAATAATAATAATAAAACTCTAGAATATAAAATCCCAGCTATTTTGAAATGTTACAAAAAATTTAATTTATTCTACATGAGTGATGCATGTCTGATGAGGATTGTTTTTTTGTTTGCCAAATATCTGATGAGGATTATTTCAATTTAGAATATCAATCCTTAAAAGATGCTCATCTATTTCTTCATTTTTGCAGTTCATAAAAGCACGTTTTGTCTTCAATGTTGTTGATTTCTCCATGTCTTGGTTGCAGATATTTGGTTCTGGCTAATATGCTAATGGAATCTCAGGTCAATCCATTTGATGGACAAGAAGCAAAACCGTAAGTTGACAATATTATCCATGGATTAGTATCTGTTTTTCTCCTTTACTGATTGGTTACTTACAGGTACAAAAATGACCCTGAGATTTTGGCAATGACAAATCTGATAGCAGCATATCAGAGAAATGAGATATTGGAATTTGAGAAGATTCTTAAGGTATGCTTTCCTGCCATGCATTTTCTATATAGCATGGCCTAGAAAAAAAAAATTTAAATGGTACTCTGCTCTTCCTCTATTTTGTTGGCATCTATTTTTCCTCCCCTTTTATGCTTTCTTCCCCAAATTAAATTGCTCGTCATACTCTTCAGAATAATAGGAGGACAATAATGGATGATCCCTTCATCCGGAACTATATTGAAGATCTGCTGAAGAATATCAGGACTCAGGTGCTGCTAAAGCTTATCAAGCCTTACACAAGAATCCGCATTCCTTTCATTTCAAAGGTGAAAGCCATAATTTGTTGCGCTTTATACTATATCAAACTAACTCAGTTTTTATGGTACTCTTTTCTAGGTATACAGACTAGAGATTAGAAATTGGCTCTTAAGAAGAGAATTTTCCATATGGTTTCTCTTGATGTGATTTGATATGTTTCAATATATATATAACCATAGGTAGTATTGGAATTAGAGTAACTGGGTTTTGCTGACATGCAGGAACTGAATGTTCCAGAGAAAGATGTTGAGCAGTTGTTGGTTTCACTGATACTGGATAACAGAATTGATGGGCATATCGATCAAGTGAATCGGCTACTAGAACGTGGGAATAGGTAGTTTTCCTTATGTGCATCTTGAAATTCCTAGTTATTTGGAGCTAAATTCATGTTTTTATCACCATCAACTGTCACGGTCTTCGTTTTCATAATTTTTCCCATTCTTTGCTAAATGTGATGCAGGTCTAAGGGAAATAGGAAGTATGCTGCCATAGACAAATGGAATTCACAATTGAGATCCCTTTATCATACAATCAGCAACCGAATATCCTGACTGAATGCGTATGGATTTGGTTTTATGGTTTTATTGGCAAAGTTCTGTTTTCTATCATATCCTTGACTTAAGGTGACCTGTAGGGTGTAGTAATGATGAGCTGTGAATATTCAGAAGGTTTTTGTTGATCTTGATATTTTTGAATGAGATGTCCTGTGGATATCAGGTGGCTAGGATATTGGAGTCGGATACAATTTGAAATGAAGTTTTGGCGCAATAGTAATACTACATATTGGTCTATCTTATGATGATTTCCCACAAATTACTTGGTGGGAGCATCACATCACTTAGAAGAAATTGTATATCTTCAAGTGGTTTGATGATAAGACTCACTTCTCTTGTTTCAAATCACAAATTTGATTCATAATAAATACCAGTTGATTAAGAAAGCAACTCCTAAGACCAGGCTGAATAAATTACTGAAGTTTCACGAATGCCCATTCAATAAAACAGAGTGTTATTTTGGTTTAAAAGATCAGTAGTATGGAGAGCGAGTAACCAAAAGAAGAATCTTCTCACGTTTTCTCTCACTAGTTACTATTCGTCTTTCCAGGAGCCGCATGCCCAAGTCTCATCAGGAACCAGAGAGTATAAACCAAATAATAATATCAGACAAATACGTTTATTAGTGTTAGTAGTCCTCTTAGCACATTTGGTTTGATTTAGACTTTATTAGGATTCAATAACTAATTTTATGTTTTTATTCTTTTTATTTTTATTTTTTAGATGCTCAAACGTCTGTCTCCAAATACTTTCTTACCTCCAAAGTCATTGCTCTTTGTAAAGGAGCTGCCTTTCTTTGGCCCTCAGTACTACGTTTTGTAAATTCCCATTTGGCATTGTAAATCCAGCACTACGTACAACTTTATCATTGTTTTAGAGAATTGGGAAAAGAAAGGGATCTGTTGAATGGCATAATTAGGGCTTTGTGAGGATTTTGGATTTTGGCTAGAGGAGATCTGTATTGTATTCCTCATGTTACTTGAGTCTTACGGGACTCTAGGGGAGGTTGAAACACCCGTTTCAAATTATAACATTTTCTCTAAAATCTAAATTAGATGTATTATGGTTTGTGAAGAGTGAAAGACTATGCGTCTTCTGAGGGTTTAAATGTCTTTATCTCTCTAGGGTAGCAGGAGGTAGATTCTTTTCTTCTTTTTGTTGGGATTAAGTAGGAGGTAGATTCAATTAACTGATTGTGTATAACTGTGCATTGTATTGATTAAAGAAAATATTTACTTATCCTCTCAATATCTTTCGTAAAAGAAAAACCTCAAAAACGCACGAAGAAAATTATGACATCATATATGAAAGTTGAAGATGACTGCCAAAGTAGACATTTCAATTGGTATTTTATACATGAAGCCATAATTGCAAAGCAGTCTGACGAAAAATAAAAAAAATCGGTGGAGGATACTTGTGCATTGTATGGTAAGGAAACTTTAGTGCAACTGTCCTTATAATAAGGTGTCAATCACGTGGTAACGTCAACCCAAATCCACATTTTCTAATATTATAATATGCATAGGCACTAGTCACTACCAATATGAACTTTCATTTGTCAAATGCAAATGAATGAAACGTAGCGTTTAATTTTAGATTAATACATAAGCATGACGATGACAAATTATGACAATAAATCTGGTTATAGACTTGTAGTGCAATTGGAATTCATATTCTGACTAAAAACCAAATGTGGGTATTCCAGAATTAAGCAAGTAAAATATAAATACATATCGCAATCAAGATTAGCGTCTAGCATACAAAAATGAAATGGTCATGCTATAAGTTTATGAGATTCTATCAATCCCCAAGATGCTGCTTTTTACTGGCTGTATTCATGAATGGTCTGAGTACCCACTCGTTTTGTGCTTCACTTTGATCCACTGTTCCCAGCTTTATCTGCATATCCAAGCAAATGTATGAGATACATATATTATTATTTAAGTAATAGTTAACCGACAAGATAGGTCACTGAACCAAACGTGTAATAACGAAATGGGGAAAAAAATAATGAAATTTTGATATGCAAATGGGCAAATTAGATATGCCAGAAAGATGTATTTTTTGATGGCAACACTATTTAAGTTTTTACAAAAAGCACACTTGGGGGCACAAATTTAGACAATGAAGACATACTGAGAAGTGAGGAAGGGGGATACATGACACAGTAGCTACCTGGAAAAGCCGCAATTCAAACCGAGGGCCTATCTCTTTTAGCTCAATGGACTTAGCACCACCATGCTTCTCATAGATATGATGCCTGTAAAATATTAGCACTGTTAGAGAGCAATAGCAAATGAACACGATGGGATGTACAACATGATACAATTCATACGAATGTGCAATGCACGTAGAACCATTGAAGCATGACAATACTAACTTCTTCAATTACAGAAGCTTGCATTTCAGACCAGTTTTAGGCTTTTAGTCATTGCAAAACATTCTTCATAAAGTTGTACTTGTACCAACCTGAACGAAATATATTCAGACTGATTAGCAAAAGTGATTATGCGCTTTGTGTCTGGCTTTGGCACTGGAAAGATATGCTTCAAAATATTAGCTGTCCTTTCACCCACCTGTAAGTAATCAAAAACAATGGATATAAATTCAGATGATATACATACTAGTATATTATAGTGGAGAGAATCTTAAACCCCAAAAGAATTGAAAAGCACAAATAAAAGGGTGAAAGGGTACACACGCACACACAGAGAGAAAGAATGTTCTTGTCAAGACATCTTATAGAATATATTTTTTTTTCTATTTCTGAACAGTCAATAACCACCCATAACCTTCCATTTCTTACAGGAAGGCTAGCAATAAAATTTCTCTGACCATAAACTTCTCTGACCATAAATTTATCTGAATAAGAATTCAGATCTTAAAATGAGATATGATACCTTTCTTGTAAAATTGTTAAGAATCAAATGTGGGTACGCTTGAGGGATTGTTCCAATGTTTTTCTTGTCCTTGAGGTCATGTCTGGTAACCTACAGGTAAAACTACAATTAGCCTATCAATGGAAAAGAAAAAAATAAGCCAACAAAATGAAAAGGGGACACATGGACACTAGAGGCAGAAGGGCAAGGGTGTATAAATTCTTCAAATGTCACGTAATTGTGATATTAGGCCTGATAGATTATGGACTAGTTACATCTCTACTATATTTCCATGCCCTATAAAGCTGCTATTTACTTTCATTTCTATTCATTATGTTTCTAGATTAACAAATTTGGCAGACATGAAATATGTGAGGGTGGTTCATCCTTTAATTAAAAAGGTTAGCAACTCTTTGGATTTTACATATGATACCTTTAATTATATACAGTGTACTATAGTTTATTGGATCTTGAGCCAACTACGATTAGGTTTAATAAAAGATGATAAACATGATAAAGCATTTCCAATTCAAAAAGAATAATATACTATGTTTAATTGTTTATCATGAAGCTTACTTGGAGAAAAAAATCTGTACATTTTTAGACACAAGACTCACATTTGAGGAACTTTGCATCATGTTCCACTAATAATCTTAAGAGTCATGCGTTGAAAACCAAAACTCATACATCCCTTATTCTAATTTTCAAAAAAAAAAAATCTAACCCGGCAGCCAAACAATAATGTCAAAACTTCAGAACCATTTCCTTATATTTAAATTGGATAACCTCTATTACTGCTCCCAAATCCTTTATATGCTCTTTGATATCAACCTTAGCATCAATATATTAGCCCTACAATTACTCTGAAACAAAAGAGAGTAAAATACTTACCACATTAAGCAATTGAAAATAAGCAGTTGGGCCGAAAGGTAAATGACTTATAATTAAACCATCTGGCACACCTCGATGTTCATGAACCAACACAACATCTGTAAAATCGTGAGCCCGACAAGTCTCAATAATCTCAGAAATAACCTGCACATGACAATTATATCCACTATTTAGAGATATCTATTAATGACAAAAATTATTAGTTTATATCATTTATTAACATGCTGTCCAAAGGCAGAAAATGTTTTCATTTCACAAAAGTTCACATGCTCAACAGGGATTTTTTCCTTCGAAATGAATAAAATTGGAACATTCTAGAAATGAATAAAATTGGAACATTCTAGAAATGAATACATTTTCTGGAGCAAAGAAACTGACACAGATGACAGACCTAGATAATACAACGATATGAATCATATATAATTATAGAAATCCACTATAAGTGTAAAAGGAACATTAGGCAAACACATGGCAATCCTCAATGTCAAGCAATGAATGATGTGACTAAACAGAAGTAAACCATCATCGTACCAAGGATCTATTAGCAACTGACAAATTAGATATGCACAGTAAAGCTTCTTGAGCTTTGAATTTCAACAGAACAGCCAAACTCACTTTGAGATACAATACTGAGTCTCCAGGACTATGATCATGTTGTGATACAACAAATAACCAAGGAAAATATTGATACGTGATGGGCATTGATGAAAAAAACATATAGTGGAGTATCAACTACCAAAATAAAATTTCTCTCTCCCAGCAGAGTAATAATGATAAAAGACAAAAAGCTAATTCAGCAAAAGCTCTGTGATGTATAATTTTCACACTCACTTGCAAGGAACTGACAATAAGAAAGTGCACATCATCATTTGGCATATAATACATGCACAAATAAAGGTAAAGGACAGAGAAAATTGAGGATCTTGTATATCCTAGTTAGGTGTTGGAGCTTTGTAATGGACAGGGCATATTACTTTTGTAGGTGGATTAATGGTCGACTTTGTACCTTAGTAATTATTACATATTACATAATTTGTTTATTATCAAAAATAAACTGAATGACTTCGCATTGAAATTCCAAACACCTAAAATCATTTGGCTTTCTACTGACCTGACCACCACGATTCATTTGTTGCGCATTAGGAAAGACAAACTTCAGCTCCTGTAAGAAAAAGCCCATGTAAAAATCAACATAATGATCAAAAATAACCTTGCATAATCATAAGAAGATGAATGAATGCATAACCGAGCTAGATTAAAAAAGAGACCTTATGACCAAAGAGAGCACAAAGAAACTAAACCAACCTTCACAAACTGTATTAGGGGAGCACTTGGGTTCCTGGATGTAGTTAACAAAATTTTCGGGTCTTTTTCAGATGCATTTGCATACTCATCATCTATATGTGTTTTCGGAACTACCATTCATAAAAGAAAAGCATAAATTACATCAATAAAAAAGAATACCAAATTACCAATAATGTATGCTAGATTTATACACACTAATGTAAAGTTGAATAATTGAATTATTATCAAACTAACAAAATATACACATACCTGCAGTGTTTTCATCCTCGAGATCGATTTGATGACGAAGTTCCGCCTCCTCGTTTCGAAGCTCAGTGGGAACTGGTTTCCCCTCTGTCACAAATTCACAAATTATTTATATTAGAAGAAAAAATACAATGGTGTGAGAATAAGTACAACCAACAATAACAGAGCAAATGAAAAGGGAAAAGAGAGAACCTTCGAGAATTTCTCTAATCTTGCGTTTCTTCTCATAGAGCAAACGTTGTTTGCCTTCTAAGCTCTTTCTGTAAAGATATTCTTTCCTCAACCTAACGTTTCTGCGGAACATGACTCCAAGCTCACAGGGGCGGCTCAAGAGTTTTTAAGGCCCTTGAAATGTATTGAAAAATTGAGACTAACATATTTGAAGGATTGAAAAGGTCAAAAATCATCATGTCAGATCACTAAAGTAGCTTATATCACACAGTACCATGTATCCAAGGTCGGCAATTCTAAGCATAAAGAATAAAACCGAGACCAACAAACCAAGATAAGGCAAAGAGATTACCTATTACAAACTAAAAGCCAGCCAAGCAGAATACTTGACGGTAAAGACAGTGAACTGTGGAGACTATTGGCCGGCGGCCACACTTGACGACCAGCTAGGGTGTGGTATAGGAAGAGAGCGAAATTAGGGTATGTTGAATCGTATATATACGCTGGGCTTTCCGGTTTTGTTTGTCATGTGATTTTTCATTTTTAAACTCACACCCTTTTTTTTTCCAATTCTTTTTCTTTTTCAGTTTTTACCAGTTTTTTATTCTTTTTTTATTATACTTTTGCAAGAAAATTTCCAATTTTTTTTATTTTATCTATTTGTTTCTAGTTTATTTTTTTGTGTTATTTTCGTATTTATTACGATTTATCTTTATCTATTGTTAAATATAATTATTAACTCAGTAAAAATTTTATTATTATAATTGTTCATCTTTTTCTATAAAAAAATTATATTAAATAAAAATAATTATTATTTTTTTAATTAGTTACTTTTAAATTTTATTTATTTTTAACTAAATAATATAAATTAAATAACAAACTATTAATAATTAAATCTTTATAATTATTTAAATTTAAATTATATATATATTTATATAATACATTTATGTTAAAAATATAAAAAATTATCATTTTTTAATTGATTATATTAAATTTTAAGATTTACTTGTGGTTTGATGTTTTTATAAATAATATAAATTAATTAATAAATTATTAATAGTTAAAATATTAAAAATAATTTATAGGTTTATATAAAATTATTTATTTATGTAATATAAAAATTATATTTTTTGTCTTATTTTTTATAAATTAATAATAAATTATTATTAAGTAAAATATTAATAATTATGATTAAAATTATTATTTTTTTATATAATATTTTTTTATTAAATAAAATAAATAATTTTTTTTAATATTTAAATATTTTATTTTTTATTGATTAAATAAAACTATTAAACTAAAATATTAACAATTTTTCATATTACTATTACTTCTTCTTTTTACAACTTAATTAATATAAATAATTTTTTTATTTATTATGTTAAATTTTATTTTTACTAATTAAATAATAAATTAATATGTATAAAACACATAAATTTAATTAATTTATTATAAATATATTTTAATATTTATATATATTTATATATACATATAAAAATAATTATTATTATTGTAAATTTAATAAGAAGAAAAAATACAAGATGGAAGATATATATATATATATTATTTTTAAAGAATTTTGATATTTATTTATATAAAATAAAATAAACTAAATTTAAAAAAATATGAAATAAGATGATAAATGTTTATATTATATTTGAATTATATTTTTTATAAAATAAGTACTATTATATATTTTAACATTAGTTTTTTATTAAAGAAAACTAACTTTATATAGAAAATATAAAAACAAAATCTTTTAACTTCCCTTACCCCTTGTTTTTTTTTCTTTTCTTTTCACTTTTACTCTTTTTCTTTTTATCATTTTTCTCTTTTATTTTCAACCTATTTTTTTATTACTCTTTTTATTTTAGATTAATTATCTTATATAAATTATTTTATTTGTGTTAATTACTTTGATTTTGTAAGTTAATTTAGGTTAATTTCTAGATAAATTAATCAATTGTTTGATGACTTGCATCAAAAAATTAATTTTTTTATTTTATTTTATAAAATAAAGAATTTGAAATAATTTATTATTCTTGAATAATAATTAATATTATTATATATTTATCAAATTTGAATTATCAACGTGTATATGCACACATATCTAAAAACTAATGTATTTATACGGCCATTATTATCATTCGTCATCTTATTTCATCTTTTTATTTTAAGTTTAATTTATTTTATTTGATATCAATAAATATTAAAGTAATTCAAAAATAATATATATGTCTAATGTATTTATAAATATTTATATTTGGTGAATCATTATCTTCGTCATTGGTATTGTATTTTTTTCTTCTTCTTAAATTTAGTTTAATTATTATTGTTTTTATATGTATATATATAAATATTAAAATATATTTATAATAAATTAGTTAAATTTATGTGTTTTATACCTATTAATTTATTATTTAATTTAAAAAATAAAACTTAACATAAAAAATTATTTATACTTAAATTAACTACCATTGTAAAAAGAAGAAGTAATGGTAATACGAAAAATTCTTAATATTTTGGTTTAATAGTTTAATTTTATTTATATTATTTAATCAATAAAAAGTAAATATTATAATATTTAATAAAAAATAAAAAATTATTTTATGTAACAAAAAAATATTATATAAAAAATTAATAATTTTAATCAAGGTTATTAATATTTTACTTAAGACCAAAAAAATATAATTTTTATATTACATGAAGCAAAGAATTTTATATAATCTATAAATTATTTTTAATTTTTTAACTATTAATAATTTATTAATTAATTTTTATTATTTAAAAAAACTTCCAATCACAAGCCAATCCTAAAACTTAATATAATTAATTAAAAAATGATAATTATTTATATTTTTAACATAAATAGCATTGTATAAAAAAAATATAATTTTAATTTAAATAATTATAAATATTAAATTATTAATATTTTTTTATTTAATTTATATTATTTAGTTAAAAAATAAATAAGATTTGAAAGTGACTAATTAAAAAAATAATTATTTTTAGTATTTAATATAATTTTTTTATAAAAAAAGAGGAACAATTATAATAATACAATTTTATTGAAATAATAAAATCTAGTTAATTGACATGTTACACCATACTAAATAAATGTAAAATATATATTATTATTAATATCAATCAAATTGTCCACAATTTCATGAGTCATTGTCACCACGATCGTTAGAAGTGCCATTAAAATCTGATGCTGATGCTAGTATTGGTGCTGGTGCTGGTGCATAAACGGGTGTTGATATAGGTGCAAGTGCTGGTGTTGGTATTGGTGTGCTAATGCTGATGCTGCTGGTGGTGTTGGAATTGGTGCATGTATTGGTGCTGATACTGGTGCAAGTGTTGATGATGGTACTGGTGCTAACGATGGTAACGGTGTTGTTGCTAGGTGCTGTTTTGATAAATATATAAGATAATATACATAAGAATAAAAATAGTGTTATACATCTTTTTAGATGTAGTTACTATAATTTAATATTATTAGTAAAATAATATGTATTTTAAAATATATTGTATAAAAAATTAAAAAAATTATATTAATTAATTTTATAATTTGAACGTGAATATATATATATATATATTTATCATTCATTCTTTTTTTCCTTTCTAAAATCATGCAATATAGAAGCATAAAGTTATTTTTGGTTCATATAATATTGATGTGCTACATATACACAGAGAAATTATTTATTTATTTTGGTTAAAATTATACATATAGAGAGAGTTGGATATATTATAATATTACCCGTAGAGGCATAAGAAAAGCTCACAGCAAATAGGCAGATACAGAGGCCCACTCCTGAGAAAAGAAATCGAGTAGTCATTGATATGCAGTAGTAAAACTCAATCTTGATCTTCTGGTATATATTATGTTTATAGTTCACGGTTTGAGTGACTTATATATAGAGACCTTGTTACCTATGATAATATACTAATATAATACAAATACACTATTTATGAGGTTCAAATATAATTATAACTTTTTTATTAAAGAACAGCTATAAAAAGCTTATGAATCATTCTTAGTCAATTATATATGTTGAAAAATAAGCATCATCATAACATTAAACCTTTTAGTAAATAATATAAGGATAAATAATTTAATAATAAAATTATTTTATTAAAATTTAAAATATATATATATATATATTATAAATATATAATTTAAATAAAAATAATAATAATCGAAGTTTACGTATCACACATTATTCTTAAGATAATTTTTTTACTCACTGTGCGTTTAAAAATGACGCAAACTTGTCTCGTATGATACAACGATTAAATAATAATAAACGTATATTATATTTTATTATTACTCTAATTTTAAAATGTCTTAAATTGATTAAAAGAACTTAATTTTATATAAAAAAAATATAAAAAAAATCTTTTAACTTTCCGTACACTATTCATATTTTTTCTTTTCGCTCTCTTCTATTCTTTTCTTAACTTAAGCTATTTTTTTTTCTTTTTCCACTCTGTTTTTCTTCTTTTCTTCTTTGAATAGATATATATATATATATATACCCATAATAAATGGAAAAGAGTTTCTTCAATTTAAAAAAGGAAAAGATTTTTTTAATCTAAAAACGGACGCAAAGCGGAAGCAGAGAAACAAAAATTGAAGATAAAACTGAAATTGAATATAGAACTGTTTACAATTTTTAATTCATAATTTTTAACAAAAGAAAAATATAATATAACTATAAATAATATGCCAATAATAATTGCATTAATTTATTTATTAAGTAAATTAAATATAACATAACAATATATTAACTTATTTAATTAAAAAATTTCTTTTACTATAAAAAAATATTTATTGAATTTAATAAGTATTTTTCATTAAAGAAAATTATATTAATTAATTGTTATTTTTTGATTTATATGAGATATTATACGATTTCCAGGTAAAAATTATTTTTTAAATAAAATTTTATTATTATAATTGTTAATCTTTTTCTATAAAAAATAATTTATATTAAAATACCAAAAAAAAATTATTTAGTTAACTTTAAATATTATTTATTTTTAAACTAAATATTATAAATAAATAAAAAATAATAATTATTAAATATATAAAATTATTTAAGTCAAAATTATATATTTTTATACAATGCTATTTATGTTAAAAATATAAATAATTATGTTAACTTTTAGGATTGACTTGTGATGTGATGTTTTTCTCTAAATAATATAAATTATTAATAGTAATAATATTAAAAATAATTTATAGATTTATATAAAATTCTTTCTTTATGTACTATAAAAATTATATTTTTCTGGTTTTATTTTTTATAAAAGATAAAATAAATTATTATTAAGTAAAATATTAATAATTATCATTAAAGTTATTAAATTTGTATATAGTATTTTTTATTAAATATTTTAATATTTACTTTTTATTGATTAACTAATAAATAAAATAAAATTATTAAACTAAAATATTAACAATTTTTCATATTACCACTACTACTTCTTCGTACAATGGTAGTTAAATTAAATGATATAAATAATTTTTTTATTTAATAAGTTAAATTTTATTTTGATAATTAAATAATAAATTAATAGGTATAAAACACATAGATTTAACTAATTTACTATAAATAAATTTTAATATATATATATATATACATATACATATAAAAATAATTATTATTATGGTAAATTTAAGAAGAAGAAAAAAAGTACATAATCAAGGATGAAGATAAAGTATTAATAAATATATGATATATATATATATATATATATATATTGTTTTTAAAATATTTTGATATTTATTAACCTAAAATAAAATAATCTTAACTTAAAAAAAAATTATACTATCAACGAAGATGAGGGCTTCATATATACATTAGTTTTTGGATATGTGTTGATATATAGGATGATGATTCAAATTTTATAAATATATAATATTATTAATTATTTTTCAATAATAGTAAATTATTCTAAATTTTTTATTTTATAAAATAAAATGAAAAACTAAATTTTTCATGCAAGTCACCAAACAATTGACCAATTTATCTATAAATTAACTTATGAAATCATAATAATTAACTCAAATAAAATAATTTACGTACGATAGTTAATATAAAATAAACAAAAAAAAGAGGACAAGAAAAAAAGAAAAAAGAAGAACAAAGAGACAAAAAGTGAAAATGAAAGAAGAAAAAAAAAGACAAAATGGAGGCACAAGGGGTTAAAAGAAATTATTTTTGTATATTTTCTTTATAGGGTTAGTTTCATTTAATATAAAACTAATGTTAAAATATATTATAATAATTATTTTATGAAAAATAGAATATAAGTATAAATAATATACCAATAATAATTGCATAAATTTAGTTATTAAGTAAATTAAATATAACATAACAATATATTAACTTATTTAATGAAAAAATTCCTTTTACGATAAACATATATTTATTAAATTGAATAAGTATTTTTCATTAACAAAAATTTATATTAGTTAATTGTTATTTTTTAATTTATATGAAATATTATACTATTTTCAAGTAAAAATTATTATTTAAATAAAATTTTATTATTATAATTGTTAATCTTATTCTATAAAAATTAATTTATATTAATTATAAAAAAATTATTTTTTTAATTAGTTAACTTTAAATATTATTTATTTTCAAACTAAATATTATAAATTAATAAAAACGAAAAATTATTAAATATATAAAACAATTTAAGTCAAAATTATATATTTTTATACAATGTTATTTATGTTAAAAATATAAATAATTATCATTTTTTAATTAATTATGTTAAGTTTTAAGATTGGCTTGTGATGTGATGTTTTTCTCTAAATAATATAAATTACTTAATAAATTATTAATAGAAATAATATAAAAAATAATTTATAAATTTATTTAAAATTCTTTCTTTATGTACTATAAAAATTATATTTTTCTGGTTTTATTTTTTATAAAAGATAAAATAAATTATTATTAAGTAAAATATTAATAATTATCATTAAAATTATTAAATTTGTATATAATATTTTTTTATTAACTATTTTAATATTTACTTTTTATTGATTAAATAATGTAAATGAAATAAAATTATTAAACTAAAATATTAACAATTTTTCATATTACCATTAATTCTTCTTTGTAAAACGGTAGTTAAATTAATTAATATAAATAATTTTTTTATTTAATATGTTAAGTTTTATTTTTGATAATTAAATAATAAACTAATAGGTACAAAACACATAGATTTAACTAATTTACTATAAATATATTTTAATATACATATATACATATAAAAATAATTAACTCAAATAAAATAATTTACCTACGATAATTAATCTAAAATAAAAACAAAAAAGATAAAAACGATAAAACGATAAAACAATAAAAAGAAAAAGAAAATAAAAGAAGAAAGAGACCAAAAGTGAAAATGAAAGAAGAAGAAAAAAAAGGCAAAAGGGAGGCACAAGGGGTTAAAAGAAATTATTTTTGTATATTTTCTATATAGGTACAAAACACATAGATTTAACTAATTTACTATAAATATATTTTAATATATATATATATATATATATATATATAAATATTTATAATTATGGTAAATTTAAGAAGAAGAAGAAAAAGTACAAGACCAAGGATGAAGATAAGGTTTCACCTAATATAAGTATTAATGAATATATGATATATATATATATATATATATATTATTTTTAAAATAATTTGATATTTGTTGATCTAAAATAAAATAATCTTAATTTAAAAAAATAATTAGATGACCAATTAAGATAGTGTTTCATATATACATTAGTTTTTGGATATGTGTTGATATGTAGGTTGATGATTCAAATTTTATAAATATATAATATTATTACTTATTTTTCAATCATAATAAATTATTTTATAAAATAAAATGAAAAACTAATTTTTTGTTGCAAGTCATCAAATTATTGACTAATTTATCTATAAATTAACATGTGAAATAAAAGTAATTAACTCAAATAAAATAATTTACCTACGATACATAATCTAAAATAAAAACAAAAAAGAGGCCAAAAAAATGATAAAATTATAAAAAGAAAAGGAGAAGAAAAGAAGAAAGAGACAAAAAGTGAAAACGAAAGAAGAAGAAAAAAAGCCAAAAAGGAGGTATAAGGAGTTAAAAGAAATTATTTTTGCATATTTTCTATATAGAGTAACTATCATTTAATATAAAACTAACGTTAAAATATATAATAATTATTATTTTATGAAAAATAAAATATAATTATAAACAATATATCAATAATAATTGCATAAATTTATTTATTAAGTAAATTAAATATAAAATAACAATATATTAACTTATTTAATTAAATTTTTTCTTTTACGATAAACAAATATTTATTGAATTTAATAAGTATTTTTCATTAGAGAAAATTTATATTAGTTAATTGTTATTTTTTAATTTATATGTGACATTATACGATTTTCACGTAACGATTATTATTTAAATAAAATTTTATTATTATAATTGTTAATCTTTTTCTATAAAAATTAATTTATATCAAAATACCAAAAAAAATTATTTTTTTAATTAATTAACTTTAAATATTATTTATTTTCAAAATAAATATTATAAATTAAAAAATACGAATAATTATAAAGTATATAAAACTATTTAAGTCAAAATTATATATTTTTATAAAATGTTATTTATGTTAAAAATATAAATAATTATCATTTTTTAATTAATTATGTTAAGTTTTAAGATTGGCTTCTAATGTGATGTTTTTCTCTAAATAATATAAATTACTTAATAAATTATTAATAATAATAACATTAAAAATAATTTATGGATTTATATAAAATTCTTTCTTTATGTACTATAAAATTTATATTTTTTTGGTTTTATTTTTTATAAAAGATAAAATAAATTATTATTAAGTAAAGTATTAATAATTATCATTAAAATTATTAATTTTTTTATTAAATATTTTAATATTTAATTTTTATTGATTAAATAATATAAATGAAATAAAATTATTAAACTAAAATATAAACAATTTATCATATTACCATTACTTCTTCTTCGTACAATGGTAGTTAAATTAAATAATATAAATTAATTTTTTATTAAATATGTTAAGTTTTATTTTTGATAATTAAATAATAAACTAATAGGTACAAAACACATAGATTTGACTAATTTACTATAAATATATTTTAATATACATATGTACATATATATATAAATAATTATAATTATGGTAAATTTAAGAAGAAGAAGAAAAAGTACAAGACCAAGGATGAAGATAAGGATTCACCTAATATAAGTATTAATAAATATATGATATATATATATATATATAAATATATTATTTTTAAAATTCTTTGATATTTTTTAATATTTGTAAGATAATCTCAACTTAAAAAGAAAATTAGACGACTAATTAAGATGAGGGCTTTATATATACGTTAGTTTTTGTATATGTGTTGATATATAGGTTTATGATTCAAATTTTATAAATATATAATACTATTAATTATTTTTCAATAATAATAAATTATTCTAAATTCTTTATTTTATAAAATAAAATGAAAAACTAATTTTTGATGCAAGTCAACAAAATATTGACTATTTTATCTATAAATTAACTTGTGAAATCAAAGTAATCAACTCAAATAAAATAATTTACCTACGATAATTAATCTAAAATAAAATCAAAAAAGAGAAAAACGATACAACGATAAAAAGAAAAAGAAAATAAAAGAAGAAAGAGACCAAAAGTGAAAATGAAAGAAGAAGAAGAAAAAAGACAAAAGGGAAGCACAAGGGGTTCAAAGAAATTATTTTTGTATATTTTCTATATAGATACAAAACATATAGATTTAACTAATTTACAATAATATATACATATAAAAATAATTATAATTATGGTAAATTTAAGAAGAAGAAGAAAAAGTACAAGACCAAGGATAAAGATAAGGATTCACCTAATATAAGTATTAATAAATATATGATATATATATATATATATTATTTTTAAAATAGTTTGATATTTGTTAATCTAAAATAAAATAACCTCAACTTAAAAAAAAATAGACGACCAATTAAGATAAGGGCTTCATATATACATTAGTTTTTGTATATGTGTTGATATATAGGTTGATGATTCAAATTTTATAAATATAAAATATTATTAATTATTTTTCAATAATAACAAATTATTCTAAATTCTTTATTTTATAAAATAAAATGAAAACCTAATTTTTGATGCAAGTCATCAAAATATTGACTAATTTATCTATAAATTAACTTGTGAAATCAAAATAATTAACTCAAATAAAATAATTTACCTTCGATAATTAATTTAAAAAAAACAAAAAAGAGAAAAACGATAAAACAATAAAACGATAAAAAGAAAAAGAAAATAAAAGAAGAAAGAGACCAAAAGTGAAAATGAAAGAAGAAAAAAAAGACAAAAGGGAGGCACAAGGGGTTAAAAGAAATTATTTTTGTATATTTTCTATATAGGTACAAAACACATTGATTTAACAAATTTAATATAAATATATTTTAATATATATATATATACATATAAAAATAATTATAATTATGGTAAATTTAAGAAGAAGAAGAAAAAGTACAAGACCAAGGATGAAGATAAGGATTCACCTAATAAGTATTAATAAATATATGATATATATATATATATTATTTTTAAAATACTTTGATATTTGTTAATCTAAAATAAAATAACCTCAATTTAAAAAAAATTTAGACGACCAATTAAGATAAGGGCTTCATATATACATTAGTTTTTGTATATGTGTTGATATATAGGTTGATGATTCAAATTTTATAAATATAAAATATTATTAATTATTTTTCAATAATAACAAATTATTCTAAATTCTTTATTTTATAAAATAAAATGAAAACCTAATTTTTGATGCAAGTCATCAAAATATTGACTAATTTATCTATAAATTAACTTGTGAAATCAAAATAATTAACTCAAATAAAATAATTTACCTTCGATAATTAATTTAAAATAAAAACAAAAAAGAGAAAAACTATAAAACGATAAAAATAAAAAGAAATTAAAAGAAGAAAGAGACCAAAAGTGAAAATGAAAGAAGAAGAAAAAAAGACAAAAGGGAGGCACAACGGGTTAAAAGAAATTATTTTTGTATATTTTCTATATAGGTACAAAACAAATAGATTTAACTAATTTAATATAAATATATTTTAATATATATATACATATAAAAATAATTATAATTATGGTATATTTAAGAAGAAGAAGAAAAATTACAAGACCAAGGATGAAGATAAGGATTCAAGTAATATAAGTATTAATAAATATATGATTTATATATATATATATATATTATTTTTAAAATACTTTGATATTTTTTAATCTAAAATAAAATAACCTCAAATTAAAAAATAATTAGACGACCAATTAAGATAAAGGCTTCATATATACATTAGTTTTTGTATATGTGTTGATATATAGGTTGATGATTCAAATTTTATAAATATACAATATTATTAATTATTTTTCAATAATAACAAATTATTCTAAATTCTTTATTTTATAAAATAAAATGAAAACCTAATTTTTGATGCAAGTCATCAAAATATTGACTAATTTATCTATAAATTAACTTGGGAAATCAAAATAATTAACTCAAATAAATTAATTTACCTACGATAATTAATCTAAAATAAAAACAAAAAAGAGAAAAAAAGATAAAAAGAAAAAGAAAATAAAAGAAGAAAGAGACCAAAAGTGAAAATGAAATAAGAAGAAAAAGACAAAAGGGAGGCACAAGGGGTTAAAAGAAATTATTTTTGTATATTTTCTATATAGGTACAAAACACATATATTTAACTAATTTAATATAAATATATTTTAATATATATATATATATACATATAAAAATAATTATAATTATGGTAAATTTAAGAAGAAGAAGAAAAAGTACAAGACCAAGGATGAAGATATGGATTCACCTAATATAAGTATTAATAAATATATGATATATATATTATTTTTAAAATACTTTGATATTTGTTAATCTAAAATAAAATAACCTCAACTTAAAAAAAATTTAGACGACCAATTAAGATAAGGGCTTCATATATACATTAGTTTTTGTATATGTGTTGATATATAGGTTGATGATTCAAATTTTATAAATATATAATATTATTAATTATTTTTCAATTATAACAAATTATTCTAAATTATTTATTTTATAAAATAAAATGAAAACCTAATTTTTGATGCAAGTCATCAAAATATTGACCAATTTATCTATAAATTAACTTGCGAAATCAAAATAAATACCTCAAATAAAATAATTTACCTACGATAATTAATCTAAAATAAAAACAAAAAAGAGAAAAAACGATAAAAAGAAAAAGAAAATAAAAGAAGAAAGAGACCAAAAGTGAAAATGAAATAAGAAGAAAAAGACAAAAGGGAGGCACAAGGGGTTAAAAGAAATTATTTTTGTATATTTTCTATATAGGTACAAAACACATATATTTAACTAATTTAATATAAATATATTTTAATATATATATATACATATAAAAATAATTATAATTATGGTAAATTTAAGAAGAAGAAGAAAAAGTACAAGACCGAGGATGAAGATATGGATTCACCTAATATAAGTATTAATAAATATATGATATATATATTATTTTTAAAATACTTTGATATTTGTTAATCTAAAATAAAATAAAATCAACTTAAAAAAAAATTAGACTACCAATTAAGATAAGGGCTTCATATATACATTAGTTTTTGTATATGTGTTGATATATAGGTTGATGATTCAAATTTTATAAATATACAATATTATTAATTATTTTTCAATAATAACAAATTATTCTAAATTCTTTATTTTATAAAATAAAATGAAAACCTAATTTTTGATGCAAGTCATCAAAATATTGACCAATTTATCTATAAATTAACTTGTGAAATCAAAATAATTAACTCAAATAAAATAATTTACCTACGATAATTAATCTAAAATAAAAACAAAAAAGAGAAAAACGATAAAACGATAAAACGATAAAAAGAAAAAGGAAATAAAAGAAGAAAGAGACCAAAAGTGAAAATGAAAAAACAAAAAAAAAAGACAAAAGGGAGGCACAAGGGGTTAAAAGAAATAATTTTTGTATATTTTCTATATAGGTACAAAACACATAGATTTAACTAATTTAATATACATATATTTTAATATACATATATACATATAAAAATAATTATAATTATGGTAAATTTAAGAAGAAGAAGAAAAAGTACAAGACCAAGGATGAAGATAAGGATTCACCTAATATAAGTATTAATAAATATATGATATATATATATATATATATAATCTTTTAAAAATACTTTAATATTTGTTAATCTAACATAAAATAAACTCAACTTAAAAAGAAATTAGAGGACCAATTAAGATAAGGGCTTCATATATACATTAGTTTTTGTATATGTGTTGATATATAGGTTGATGATTCAAATTTTATAAATATATAATATTATTAATTATTTTTCAATAATAACAAATTATTCTAAATTCTTTATTTTATAAAATAAAATGAAAACCTAATTTTTGATGCAAGTCATCAAAATATTGACTAATTTATCTATAAATTAGCTTGTGAAATAAAAATAATTAACTCAAATAAAATAATTTACCTTCGATAATTAATTTAAAATAAAAACAAAAAAGAGAAAAACGATAAAAAGAAAAAGAAAATAAAAGAAAAAAGAGACCAAAAGTGAAAATGAAAGAAGAAAATAAAGACAAAAGGGAGGCACAAGGGGTTAAAAGAAATTATTTTTGTATATTTTCTATATAGGTACAAAACAAATAGATTTAACTAATTTAATATAAATATATTTTAATATATATATACATATAAAAATAATTATAATTATGGTATATTTAAGAAGAAGAAGAAAAATTACAAGACCAAGGATGAAGATAAGGATTCAAGTAATATAAGTATTAATAAATATATGATATATATATATATATATATATTATTTTTAAAATAGTTTGATATTTGTTAATCTAAAATAAAATAACCTAAACTTACAAAAAAAAAAAAAAATAGACGACCAATTAAGATAAGGGCTTCATATATACATTACTTTTTGTATATGTGTTGATATATAGGTTGATGATTCAAATTTTATAAATATATAATATTATTAATTATTTTTCAATAATAACAAATTATTCTAAATTCTTTATTTTATAAAATAAAATGAAAACCTAATTTTTGATGCAAGTCATCAAAATATTGACTAATTTATCTATAAATTAACTTGTGAAATCAAAATAATTAACTCAAATAAAATAATTTACCTTCGATAATTAATTTAAAATAAAAACAAAAAAGAGAAAAACTATAAAACGATAAAAATAAAAAGAAATTAAAAGAAGAAAGAGACCAAAAGTGAAAATGAAAGAAGAAGAAAAAAAAGCCAAAAGGGAGGCACGAGGGGTTAAAAGAAATTATTTTTGTATATTTTCTATATATGTACAAAACACATAGATTTAACTAATTTACTATAAATATATTTTAATATATATATATATATACATATAAAAATAATTATAATTATGGTAAATTTAAGAAGATGAAGAAAAAGTAAAAGAAGGTTTCACCTAATATAAGTATTAATGAATATATGATATATATATATATTATTTTTAAAATAATTTGATATTTGTTGATCTAAAATAAAATAATCTTAATTTAAAAAAATAATTAGATTACCAATTAAGATAGTGTTTCATATATACATTAGTTTTTGGATATGTGTTGATATGTTGGTTTACGATTCAAATTTTATAAATATATAATATTATTACTTATTTTTCAATCATAATAAATTATTTTATAAAATAAAATGAAAAACTAATTTTTTGTTGCAAGTCGTCAAATTATTGACTAATTTATCTATAAATTAACATGTGAAATAAAAGTAATTAACTCAAATAAAATAATTTACCTACGATACATAATCTAAAATAAAAACAAAAAAGAGGCCAAAAAAATGATAAAACTATAAAAAGAAAAAGGAGAAGAAAAGAAGAGACAAAAAGTGAAAACGAAAGAAGAAAAAGAAGCCAAAAAGGAGGTATAAGGAGTTAAAAGAAATTATTTTTGCATATTTTCTATATAGAGTAACTATCATTTAATATAAAACTAACGTTAAAATATATAATAATAATTATTTTATGAAAAATAAAATATAATTATAAATAATATATCAATAATAATTGCATAAATTTATTTATTAAGTAAATTAAATATAACATAACAATATATTAACTTATTTAATTAAATTTTTTCTTTTACGATAAACAAATATTTATTGAATTTAATAAGTATTTTTCATTAGAGAAAATTTATATAACTTAGTTGTTATTTTTTAATTTATATGTGAGATTATACGATTTTCACGTAACAATTATTATTTAAATAAAATTTTATTATTATAATTTTTAATCTTTTTCTATAAAAATTAATTTATATCAAAATACCAAAAAACATTATTTTTTTAATTAGTTAACTTTAAATATTATTTATTTTCAAAATAAATATTATAAATTAAAAAATATGAATAATTATAAAATATATAAAACTATTTAAGTCAAAATTATATTTTTTATAAAATGCTATTTTTGTTAAAAATATAAATAATTGTCATTTTTTAATTAATTATGTTAAGTTTTAAGATTGGCTTCTGATGTGATGTTTTTCTATAAATAATATAAATTACTTAATAAATTATTAATAATAATAATATTAAAAATAATTTATGGATTTGTATAAAATTCTTTCTCTATGTACTATAAAAATTATATTTTTCTGGTTTTATTTTTTATAAAAGATATAATAAATTATTATTAAGTAAATTATTAATAATTATCATTAAAATTATTAATTTTTTATTAAATATTTTAATATTTACTTTTTATTGATTAAATAATATAAATGAAATAAAATTATTAAACTAAAATATAAACAATTTTTCATATTACCCTTACTTCTTCTTCGTACAATGGTAGTTAAATTAAATAATATAAATAATTTTTTTATTTAATATGTTAAGTTTTATTTTTGATAATTAAATAATAAACTAATAGGTACAAAACACAGAGATTTAACTAATTTACTATAAATATATTTTAATATACATATATATATATATATATATAAATAATTATAATTATGGTAAATTTAAGAAAAAGAAGAAAAGTACAAGAACGAGGATGAAGATAAGGATTCACCTAATATAAGTATTAATAAATATATAATATATATATATATATATATTCAAATATATTATTTTTAAAATTCTTTGATATTTTTTAATCTAAATAAAATAATCTAAACTTAAAAAAAAAAATTAGATGACCAATTAAGATGAGGGCTTCATATATACATTAGTTTTTGGATATGTGTTGATATATAGGTTGAAGATTCAAATTTTATAAATATATAATATTATTATTTATTTTTCAAAAATAATAAATTATTCAAAAATCTTTATTTTATAAAATAAAATGAAAAACTAATTTTTTGATGCTAGTCATCAAAATATTGTCTAATTTATCTATAAATTAACTTGTGAAATCAAAATAATTAACTCAAATAAAAAAATTTACTTAAGATAATTAATCTAAAATAAAAACAAAAAAGAGAAAAACGATAAAAAGAAAAAGAAAATAAAAGAAGAAAGAGACCAAAAGTGAAAATGAAAGAAGAAGAAAAAAAGACAAAAGGGAGGCACAATGGGTTAAAAGAAAATATTTTTGTATATTTTTTATATAGAGATAGTTTTATTTAATATAAAACTAATGTTAAAATATATTATAATAATTATTTTATGAAAAATATAATATAAATATAAATAATATACCAATAATAATTGCATAAATTTACTTATTAACTAATTTAAATAGAAAATAACAATATATTAACTTATTTAATTAAAAGTTTTATTCTACGATAAACATATATTTATTGAATTTAATAAGTATTTTCATCAAAGAAAATTTATATTAGTTAATTATTATTTTTTAATTTATATGAGATATTATATGATTTTTACGTAACAATTATTATTTAAATAAAATTTTATTTTTATAAGTGTTAATCTTTTTTAATTATTTAACTTTAAATATTAATTATTTTCATACTAAATATTAAAAATTAAAAAAAAAACAATAATTATTAAATATATAAAACTATTTGATTCAAAATTATATATTTTTTTAGAATCCTATTTATGTTAAAAATATAAATAATTATCATTTTTTAATTAATTATGTTAAGTTTTAAGAATGGCTTCTAATGTGATGTTTTTCTCTAAATAATATAAATCAATTAATAAATTATTAATAGTAATAATATTAAAAATAATTTATAGATTTATATAAAATTCCTTCTATATGTAGTATAAAAATTATATTTTTCTGGTTTTAGTTTTTATAAAAGATAAAATAAATTATTATTAAGTAAAATATTTATAATTATCATTAAAATTATTAAATTTTTATATAATATTTTTTATCAAATATTTTAATATTTACTTTTTATTGATTAAATAATATAAATGAAATAAAATTATTAAACTAAAATATTAACAATTTTTCATATTACCATTACTTCTTCTTCGTACAATGGTAGTTAAATTAAATAATATAAATAATTTTTTTATTTAATACGTTAAGTTTTATTTTTGATAATTAATTATTAAACTAATAGGTACAAAACACATAGATTTAACTAATTTAGTATAAATATATTTTAATATATATATATATACATATACATATAAAAATAATTATAATTATTGTAAATTTAAGAAGAAGAAAAAAAGTACAATACTAAGGATGAAGATAAGGATTCACCTAATATAAGTATTAATAAATATAATATATATATATATATATATATTATTTTTAAAATACTTTGATATTTTTTTTATCTAAAATAAAATATTCTCAAATTAAAAAAAAATTAGATGACCAATGAAGATGAGGGCTTCATATATACATTAGTTTTTGGATGTGTGTTGATATATAGGTTGAAGATTCAAATTTTATAAATATATAATATTATTAATTATTTTTAATTTATAATAAATTATTCTAAATTATTTATTTTATTAAATAAAATGAAAAACTAATTTTTTGATGCAAATATAATATTATAAATTAACTTGTGAAATAAAAGTAATTAACTCAAATAAAATAATTCACCTACGATAATTAATCTAAAATAAAAAAAACGATACAACAATAAAAAGAAAAAGAAAATAAAAGAAGAAAGAGACCAAAAGTGAAAATGAAAGAAGAAGAAAAAAAGGCAAAAAGGAGGCACAAGGGGTTAAAAGAAATTATTTTTGTATATTTTCTATATAGGTACAAAACACATAGATTTAACTAATTTACTATAAATATATTTTAATATATATATATACGTATAAAAATAATTATAATTATGGTAAATTTAAGAAGAAGAAAAAAATTACAAGACCAAGGATGAAGATAAGGATTCACCTAATATAAGTATTAATGAATATATGATATATATATATATATATATATATATATATTATTTTTAAAATACTTTGACATTTGTTGATCTAAAATAAAATAATCTTAATTTAAAAAAATAATTAGATGACCAATTAAGATAGTGTTTCATATATACATTAGTTTTTGGATATGTGTTGATATGTAGGTTGATGATTCAAATTTTATAAATATATAATATTATTACTTATTTTTCAATCATAATAAATTATTTTATAAAATAAAATGAAAAACTAATTTTTTGTTGCAAGTCATCAAATTATCAAATTATTGACTAATTTATCTATAAATTAACATGTGAAATCAAAGTAATTAACTCAAATAAAATAATTTACCTACGATACATAATCTAAAATAAAAACAAAAAAAGAGGCTTAAGAGGTTAAAAGAAATTGTTTTTGTATATTTTCTTTATAGGGTTAGTTTCATTTAATATAAAACTAATGTTAAAATATATTATAATAATTATTTTATGAAAAATATAATATAAATATAAATAATATAAAAATAATAATTGCATAAAATTATTTATTAAGTAAATTAAATATAACATAACAATATATTAACTTATTTAATTAAAAAATTTCTTTTACCATAAACATATATTTATTGAATTTAATAAGTATTTTCCATTAAAGAAAATTTATATTATTTAATTGTTATTTTTTAATTTATATAAGATATTATACGATTTTCACATTAAAATTATTATTTAAATAAAATTTTATTATTATAATAGTTTATATTTTTCATTAAAAATTAATTTATATTAAATACCAAAAAAATAATATTTTTTAATTATTTAACTTTAAATATTATTTATTTTCAAACTAAATATTATAAATTAAAAAAAGAATAATCATTAAATATATTAAATTATTTAAGTCAAAATTATGTATTTTTATACAATGCTATTTATGTTAAAAATATAAATAATTATGTTAAGTTTTAGGATTGGCTTGTGATGTGATGTTTTTCTCTAAATAATATAAATTACTTAATAGTAATAATATTAAAAATAATTTATGGATTTATATAAAATTCTTTCTTTTTGTACTATAAAAATTATATTTTTCTGGTTTTATTTTTTATAAAAGATAAAATAAATTATTATTAAGTAAAGTATTAATAATTATCATTAAAATTATTAATTTTTTATTAAATATTTTAATATTTACTTTTTATTGATTAAATAATATAAATGAAATAAAATTATTAAACTAAAATATAAACAATTTTTCAAATTACCTTTACTTCTTCTTTGTACAATGGTAGTTAAATTAAATAATATAAATAATTTTTTTTATTTAATATGGTAAGTTTTATTTTTGATAATTAAATAATAAATTAATAGGTATAAAACACATAAATTTAACTTATTTACTATAAATATATTTTAAAAAATATATATACATATTGTAAGGACTATGTGTATTGGGTATTTTCGTGAACAAAATATTTATCTTTAAATTTGTTTTTAGGTCTACTATCAAGTCTATTAAGAAAAGTCAAACAAATACTCGAGTTTTAGATAATTGTACTTCACGTATATTTTTTATACCTACGATACATAGGATTATATTTATGCATTTAATAGCAAATGCTTATAAATCTAAAATTATTTTTAGTGCTAAAATATGAAATAAGAT
The DNA here is from genome assembly GCA_037013495.1 of Hippophae tibetana. Classification (NCBI taxonomy): domain Eukaryota; kingdom Viridiplantae; phylum Streptophyta; class Magnoliopsida; order Rosales; family Elaeagnaceae; genus Hippophae; species Hippophae tibetana. Next base: position 2,844,092 of record CM072812.1, read on the forward strand.
ATGCTAAAAGATATTAGATAAGACATACTTCAAAATAAGATATGCTAAAAGATATTAGATAAGATATACTTTAAATTATATTTGAAATCCTTATCATAAAAGATAGCATAAAATCTATTTTAAAATAAATCTATTTTATATAAGAGTTATCTTAATTAATGAGTAATATTAATCCTATTTCTAATAGAAAAGATATTTATTAATCATATATGAGTTATCTTAATTAATGAGTAATATTAATCATATTTGTAATATAAAAGATATTTATCAATCATATATGAGTTATCTTAATTAATGAGTATTATTAATCCTATTTGTAATAAAAAAAATATCTATCAATTAAATAAGGGTTTTAATTTTTCCTATAAATAAAACTCATTGCTCATTGTTTCAATCAATCATACAAGAACATTATTCTAATATTCTTAATTTCTCTCTCTTGTTTTACAAATATAAGATTATAATTCTTTAGACTTCTTTATTTAGTTAATCTATCAAATATTAGTGATCATATTTGATTCATTAATAAGCCTAATTATTTTATGATATTTTGATATTATGTTCTTATGACTTCTTCTTTATTTTTGTTCTTAAATTGTTAGATCAAATAATTATTTTTATCATATCATAATTATTTGATTTGATTATTACTCTTTAAAGAAGCTATTTTTATTGAACTTATATTTGATCTTTTTGGTCTAGGATTTGCTAGTTGAATGAATTTAAATGACATATGTATTGAATCATCTAGTTAGGATTATTTATTATTAAATCTATTCTAGAACACACACAGACACTTGTGTTTTGTGCTAACTTTTTTGTAGTTACTTCGAGAACGTATCTGATTGGTAGGAAGCTTATTGGAACGTTGGTCTAGAAAACGCTCACGCTAATATTAGAAACTGTGAAAATAGAGCAGGGGCTCGTAAGTAAAGTATATTGGGGCAATATCCTAGGAAGGGTAGCACAAGACCGAGTTTGTACTTGAACATTTGATTTTCATAGTGGAAAGTTAGGTGGTTCGATGGACCGGTGGTTTTCCTCTTAGGTCATGGTTGTGGCATAGGTTGTTTCCACCTAAAAATATCGTGTGTTATTATTTTATTTCCGTACTTATTTTTACACATGATTGCATGTCTGGCTACTTTGTTTAGGTTATTAAATTATAAATTAGTTAAAATTAAAAATAACCTATTCATCACCTCTAGGTTAATTAGGTCCATAATTTATAAACTTTTAATTGTTATCAGAGCCAACACTAGATACACTTAGTGTTAGTCCTACGAATTTTTATTATGGATCATTCTATTGAGGATTATAGCTTAGATGATGAAGAACTTGATTCTTCTTTTCTCTCTAAATATAATGTTAAAAGTTCTATAGAATTAGTTTCTAAATGTCTTAGAGCCATAGAAGAGAATAATAGTTTAAATACAAAAATAGAAAAATTAAATGAACAACTTGAGGCACATGAAATTTTTTCTAATAAATTAAAAGAAACGAATAATATTTTGCAAGAACAAAATAATGCTTTGAATTTGAGTCTTGTAGGTTTGAAAGAAGAAAATAATAAACTTGTTGAAGATAATAAAAAACAAGTGCAAGAGCTCAAAGAATCATGTGAAATAGTGGAGAGACTTATCATTGGAGCTCAACAATTATATAAAACATTGAGCATTGTTAAGTCACATGGTGATATAAATAGCTTTGGTAATAAGGATGGGAGTTCCACACTTTCAACATCAAAGACCATATTTGTAAGGTTCTTAAACTCTACTCCTACTATTACTACTTATGCATAAAGAACTATTACACATATGGTAGAAAAAATTGTTAAGTTTGTACCTATTTGTCATCATTATGGTAGAAAAGGTCATATAAGACCAAAATGTAGATTTTTGAGGAATGCTCTTGAACTTAATCATTCTTTCCATGTTTCAAATATTAGGACCAATAAGCATCATCCATCTATGCATGCTACATCATATTCAAGGATGAATGGAAATTATAATAATGTGTTCAAAAATTCTACTAGGAAGCATGAAGTCTTAGGTTTAAAGACGGAAGTAAAATTCAATACTTTTAATGCTAGGACTCATTATCATCATCCTACTATGCATATTGCATCTTCATTTGGGATGAATAAGAAAAGTATAGCTAAGTCCAAGAACACACCTATGAAACCTAAGTTTATTGAGTCTCAACCCAATTATACAGAGAAACCAAAATGCAAGAAAATGTGGGTTATGAAAGGTTGTTTTTTCCTGATCAACTGACCGTTTTTTTATTAGAATGCTTAAATGACCCTAGGTGAGTAATCTTTATTGTTTTATTTTATTAGTTAAACTTAAAAAAAAGAAAAAAAATAGAAGTAGCATTCTTATCTGGCCAACACGCTATTGGACTTATTTAATACTTACATATACATAACGTCATTTTAGTTACTCGACTCATTTTGATATTTATTGTATAAATTATTCTAAAATTTTGACTTATGCACACACACATATTCTTGTACACGTGATGATCGATGTTGACATAAACTTATTCACACACTCACAAACACACATATATGTTATGCTTTAAGTTTATGAAATTTCTTGAAAGACTCTAGGACTTCAACTAATCTTGATTGTAAAATTGTGTTGAGTTATATTTCTTACTTGTTAAAACTTTACCATATGGAGGCACCTAGTATTGAGAGGGCTACCTGCTGTGATGTGTGAAGCTGCCGCAATGAACGGAGATGGCTACCTCACAACTAGTGTGAAAGTTATCATGTTAGGTTTATGACTCGTGCAAAAAAAAAAGATTATGCAAAAAAAAGTGACTACTTATAAATCTTGTATATTGAATGCACAAAAAGAAAGAGCCAATAGAGGTTATAAAAAATATATATATAATTTACCTCATATGTATGAAAAAAAATACAAACAAAAAATAATAAAATAATAAATCCTCATTTAGAAGATATACTTTATTTTGTAAGATTGAAGACTCGATTATAATTTTACATGATAGGTGATAATTTTTTATTTTGAGTCTTTTTTGATAGGTTATAAATGAATTAATTGACATATTTGTGGAGTTTAAACATATATATTACTTTAAGCAAATGTCAATATGTCATTATATGTGCTTGTGTGACTCTTATACTCTACTTATTTATTTATATGATAAATAATCAAAATTGGAGTTAAAAAAATGATGAGTTCTCAATTGGTTGTGTGTTCATTTGTGATTAAATGAGTTTAATACCTTATATGGCTATTTATAAAAAAAAATTAATTAGATTCTTTCATTTCCATATTCTTTTCATATATTACCTTTTTAATTCGTTTTTAAGTTTGAGAGTCATAGAACTTATGGGGAGTTTAAAGCATATTACACTTCTGCATTACTCTAATTTTACATTGTTATATCATTAAGAGGAGTTTAACTTCGTTGCTTTATTTAATGTTTTGTCCTTCTCGTATGTCAAAAAGGGGGAGAGAATAATGTGTTTTACTTCCATGGTTTTATTTTGTTATGCATATAGGGGAGAACATATTTAATTAAACTTAATTAATATGAATGCATACTACATGACTATTCTTTACACTTCACTTATTTCTATGTAAATTGAACTAATATACAACGAGACTTTCATGCCAAGTTGTCCTATGCTTTATCAATGTCATTTCAGTTACAAGCTTGTCAAGTTGCAGCGAAGATGGATCTACTGGACCATAGGATAGTTCTACTATGGAGTCTGGGACACCATTGTATTTTATCTTATTCCTATAAGTGTAATGTAGTGAGAGAGAGGTTTTGCCATACGAAAATGCCAAAGGGGGAGTTTGTAAGGACTATGAGTGTTGGCTATTTTCGTGGACAAAATATTTATCTGTAATTTTGTTTTTAGGCCTACTATCAAGTCTATCAAGAAAAGCCAAACAAATGCTCGAGTTTAAGATAATTGTACTTCAGGTATATTTTTGATAACTACGACACATAGGATTATATTTATGCATTTAATAGCACGTGCTTATAAATCTAAAATTATTTTTAGTGCTAAAATATAAAATAAGACATGCTAAAAGATATTAGATAAGATATACTCTAAAATAAGATATGCTAAAAGATATTAGATAAGATATACTTTAAATTATATTTGAAATCCTTATCATAAAAGATAGCATAAAATCTATTTTAAAATAGATTTTATTAATGAGTAATATTAATCCTATTTGTAATAGAAAATATATTTATTAATCATATATGAGTTATCTTAATTAATGAGTAAGATTAATCCTATTTGTAATATAAAAGATATTTATCAATCATATATGAGTTATCTTAATTAATGAGTATTATTAATCCTATTTGTAATAGAAAAAATATCTATCAATTACATAAGATTAAGGGTTTTAATTTTTCATATAAATAAAACTCATTGCTCATTGTTTCAATCAACTATAAAAGAACATTATTCTAATATTCTTAATTTCTCTCTCTTGTTTTACAAATATAGGATTATAATTCTCTAAGATTCTTTATTTAGTTAATCTATCAAATATTAGTGGTCATATTTGATTTATTAATAAGCCTAATTATTTTATGATATTTTGATATTATGTTCTTATGGCTTCTTCTTTATTTTTGTTCTTAAATTGTTAGATCAAATAATTATTTTTATCATATCATAATTATTTGATTTGATTATTACTCTTTAAAGAAGCTATTTTTATTGAACTTATATTTGATCTTTTTGGTCTAGGATTTGCTAGTTGAATGAATTTAAATGACATATGTATTGATTCATCTAGTTAGGATTATTTATTATTAAATTTGTTCTATAACACACACGGACACTTGTGTTTTGTGCTAACTTTTTTGCAGCTACTTCGAGAACGTATCTGATTGGCGGGAAGCTTATTGGAACATTGGTCTAGAAACCGCTCACGGTGATATTTGAAACTGTGAAAATAGAGCAGGAGCACGTAAGTAAAGTACATTGGGGCAGTATCCTAGGAAGGGTAGCATAAGACCGAGTTTGTACTTGAACATTTGATTTTCATAGTTGAAAGTTAGGTGGTCCGGTGGACCGGTGAACCGGTTGTTTTCCTCATAAATCATGGTTGTGGCCTAGGTTTTTTCAAACTAAAAATATCGTGCGTTATTATTTTATTTCCGCACTTATTTTTACACACGATTGCATAGGTTGATGATTCAAATTTTATAAATATAAAATATTATTAATTATTTTTCAATAATAATGAACTATTCTAAATTATTTATTTTATAAAATAAAATGAAAAACTAATTTTTTGATGCAAGTCATCAAAATATTGACTAATTTATCTGTAAATTAACTTGTGAAATCAAAGTAATTAACTCAAATAAAATAATTTACCTACGATAATTAATCTAAAATAAAAAGAAAAAAAGAAAAAAACGATACAACAATAAAAAGAAAAAGAAAATAAAAGAAGAAAGAGACCAAAAGTGAAAATGAAAGAAGAAGAAAAAAAGACAAAAAGGAGGCACAAGGGGTTAAAAGAAATTATTTTTGTATATTTTCTATATAGGTACAAAACACATAGATTTAACTAATTTACTATAAATATATTTTAATATATATATATATACGTATAAAAATAATTATAATTATGGTAAATTTAAGAAGAAGAAAAAAAGTACAAGACCAAGGATGAAGATAAGGATTCACCTAATATAAGTATTAATGAATATATGATATATATATATATATATATATTATTTTTAAAATACTTTGACGTTTGTTAATCTAAAATAAAATAATCTCAATTTAAAAAAATAATTAGACGACCAATTAAGATGAGTGCTTCATATATACATTACTTTTTGAATATGTGTTGATATGTAGGTTGATGATTCAAATTTTATAAATATATAATATTATTACTTATTTTTTAATCATAATAAATTATTTTAAATTCTTTATTTTATAAAATAAAATGAAAAACTAAATTTTTGATGCAAGTCATCGAATTATTGACTAATTTATCTATAAATTAACATGTGAAATCAAAGTAATTAACTCAAATAAAATAAATTACCTACGATAATTAATGTAAAATAAAAACAAAAAAAAGGCCAAGAAAAATGATAAAACTAGAAAAAGAAAAAGAAAAGAAAAGAAGAAAGAGACAAAGAGTGAAAACAAAAGAAGAAGAAAAAAACAAAAGTGAGGCATAAGGAGTTAAAAGAAATTATTTTTGTATATTTTCTACATAGAGTTAGTTTCATTTAATATAAAATTAATGTTAAAATATATAATAATAATTATTTTATGAAAAATATAATATAATTATAAATAATATACCAATAATAATTGCATAAATTTATTTATTAAGTAAATTGAATATAACATAACAATATATTAACTTATTTAATTAAAAAAATTCTTTTACGATAAACAAATATTTATTGAATTTAATAAGTATTTTTCTTTATAGAAAATTTATATTAGTTAATTGTTATTTTTTAATTTATATGAGATATTAAACGAAGTTCACGTAACAATTATTATTTAAATAAAATTTTATTATTATAATTGTTAATCTTTTTCTTTAAAAATTAATTTATATTAAATATGAAAAAAAATTAATTTTTTTATTAGTTAACTTTAAATATTATTTATTTTCAAACTAAATATTATAAATTTAAAAAACGAATAATTATTAAATATATAAAACTATTTAGGTCAAAATTATATATTTTTATACAATTCTATTTATGTTAAAAATATAAATAATTATCATTTTTTAATTAATTATGTTAAGTTTTAATATTGGCTTGTGATGTTATGTTTTTCTCTAAATAATATAAATTACTTAATAAATTATTAATAATAATAATATTAAAAATAATATATGAGATATTATATAAAATTCTTTCTTTATGTACTATCAAAATTATATTTTTATGGTTTTGTTTTTTATAAAAGATAAAATAAATTATTATTAAGGAAAGTAATAATAATTATCATTAAAATTATTAATTTTTTATTAAATATTTTAATTTTTACTTTTTATTGATTAAATAATTTAAATGAAATAAAATTATTAAACTAAAATATTAACAATTTTTCATATTACCATTACTTCTTCTTTGTACAATGATAGTTAAATTAAATAATATAAATAATTTTTTTATTAAATATGTTAAGTTTTATTTTTGATAATTAAATAATAAACTCATAGGTACAAAACAAATAGATTTAACTAATTTACTATAAATATATTTTAATATATATATACATATAAAAATAATTATAATTATTATAAATTTAAGAAGAAGAAAAAAAGTACAAGACTAAGGATGAAGATAAGGATTCACCTAATATAAGTATCAATAAACACACATATATATATATATATATTATTTTTAAAATACTTTGATATTTTTTTATCTAAAATAAAATAATCTCAACTTAAAAAAAAAATTAGACGACCAATGAAGATGAGGGCTTCATATATGCATTAGTTTTTGGATATGTGTTGATATATAGGTTGAAGATTCAAATTTTATAAATATATAATATTATTAATTATTTTTCAATAATAATAAATTATTCTAAATTTTTTATTTTATAAAATAAAATGAAAAACTAATTTTTTGATGCAAGTCATCAAAATATTGACTAATTTATGTGTAAATTAACTTGCGAAATCAAAGTAATTAACTCAAATAAAATAGTTTACGTACTATAATTAATCTAAAATAAAAAAAATAGAAAAAAAATAAAACAATAAAAAGAAAAAGAAAAGTAAAGCAGAAAGAGACAAAAAGTGAAAATGAAAGATTAAAAAAAAGACAAAAGGGTGGCACAAGGGGTTAAAATAAATTATTTTTATATAATTTCTAATATAGAGTTAGTTTCATTTAATATAAAACTAATGTTAAAATATATTATAATAATTATTTTATGAAAATATAATATAAATATAAATAATATAACAATAATAATTGTATAAATTTATTTATTAAGTAAATTAAATATAAAATAACAATATATTAACTTATTTAATTAAAAAAAATTCTACGATAAACATATATTTATTGAATTTAATAAGTATTTTTCATTAAAGAAAATTTATATTAGTTAATTGTTATTTTTTAATTTATTTGATATATTATACGATTTTTACGTAACAATTATTATTTAAATAAAATTTTATTATTATAATTGTTAATCTTTTTCTATAAAAATTAATTTATATTAAATATAAAAAAATTAATTTTTTAATTATTTAACTTTAAATATCAATTATTTTGAAACTAAATATTATAAATAAAAAAATAATTATTAAATATATAAAACTATTTAAGTCAAAATTATATATTTTTATAAAATCCTATTTATGTTAAAAATATAAATAATTATCATTTTTTAATTAAATATGTTAAGTCTTAAGAATGACATGTTTTTCTCTAAATAATATAAATTACTTAATAAATTATTAATAGTAATAATATTAAAAATAATTTATAGATTTATATAAAATTCTTTCTTTATGTACTATAAAAATTATATTTTCTGGTTTTATTTTTTATAAAAGATAAAATAAATTATTATTAAGTAAAATATTAATAATTATCATTAATATTATCAAATTTTTATATAATATTTTTTTACTAAATATTTTAATATTTACTTTTTATTGATTAAATAATATAAATGAAATAAAATTATTAAACTAAAATATTAACAATTTTTCATATTACCATTACTTCTTCATCGTACAATGGTAGTTAAATTAAATAATATAAACAATTTTTTTCTATAATATGTTAAGTCTTATTTTGGATAATTAAATAATAAACAAATAGGTACAAAACACATAGATTTAACTAATTTACTATAAATATATTTTTATATATATATAAATATACATATAAAAATAATTATAATTATGGTAAATTTAAGAAGAAGAAAAAAAGTACAAGCACAATGATGAAGACAAGGATTCACCTTATATAAATTATAATAAATATATGATATATATATATATATATATATATATATATATATATTATTTTTAAAACACTTTGATATTTGTTGATATAAAACAAAATAATATCAATTTAAAAAAAAATTAGACGACAAATTAAGATGAGGGCTCCATATATACATTAGTTTTTGGAAATGTGTTGATATATAGGTTAAAGATTCAAATTTTATAAATATATAATATTATTAATTATTTTTCATTAATAATAAATTATTCTAAATTCTTTATTTTATAAAAGAAAATGAAAAACTAATTTTTTGATGCAAGTCATCAAAATATTGACTAATTTATCTATAAATTAACTTGTGAAATCAAAGTAATTAACTGAAATAAAAACAATAAAAGAATAAAAAGAAAAAGAAAAGAAAAGAAGAAAGAGACAAAAAGTGAAAATGAAAGAAGAAAAAAAAAGACAAAAAGGGAGGCACAAGGGGTTAAATGAAATTATTTATGTATATTTTCTTTATAGAGTTAGTTTCATTTAATATAAAACCAATGTTAAAATATATTATAATAATTATTTTATGAAAAATATAATATAAGTATAAATAATATACCAATAATAATTGCATAAATTTATTTATTAAGTAAATTAAATATAACATAACAATATATTAACTTATTTAATTAAAAAATTCCTTTTACGATAAACATATATTTAGTAAATTTAATAAGTATTTTTCATTAAAGAAAATTTATATTAGTTAATTGTTATTTTTTAATTTATATGAGTATTATACGGTTTTCGTAACAATTATTATTTAAATAAAAATTTATTATTATAATTGTTAATATTTTTCTATAAAAATTAATTTATATTAAATACCAAAAAAAATTATTTTTTAATTAGTTAACTTTAAATATTATTTATTTTTAAACTAAATATTATAAATTAAAAAAAACGAAAAATTATTAAATATATAAAACTATTTAAGTCAAAATTATATATTTTTATACAATGCTATTTATGTTAAAAATATAAATAATTATCATTTTTTAATTAATTATGTTAAGTTTTAAGATTGGTTTGTGATGTGATGTTTTTCTCTAAATAATATAAATTACTTAATAAATTATTAATAGTAATAATATTAAAAATAATTTATGGATTTATATAAAATTATTTCTTTATGTACTATAAAAATTATATTTTTCTGGTTTTATTTTTTATAAAAGATAAAATAAATTATTATTAAGTAAATTATTAATAATTATCATTAAAATTATCAAATTTGTATATAATATTTTTTTTATTAAATATTTTAATATTTACTTTTTATTGATTAAATAAATAAAATAAAATTATTAAACTAAAATATAAACAATTTTTCATATTACCAATACTTATTCTTCGTACAATGGTAGTTAAAATAAATAATATAAATAATTTTTTTATTTAATATGTTAAGTTTTATTTTTGATAATTAAATAATAAATTAATAGGTATAAAACACATAAATTTAACTAATTTACTATAAATATATTTTAATATATATATTTATATATATATATATATATAATAATTATGATAATTTTAAGAAGAAGAAAGTACAAAAACAAGGATGAAGATAAGGATTCACGTAATATAAGTAATTATAAATATATATATATATATATATATATATATATATTATTTTTAAAATACTTAAATATTTGTTGATCTAAAATAAAATAATCTCAATTTAAAAAAAAACATTAGATGACCAATTAAGATGAGGGCTTCATATATACATTAGTTGTTGGATATGTGGTGATATATAAGTTGATGATTCAAATTTTATAAATATATACTATTATTAATTATTTTTCAATAATAATGAATTATTCTAAATTCTTTATTTTATAACATAAAATAAAAAACTAATTTTTTAATGCAAGTCATCAAAATATTGACTAATTTATTTGTAAATTAACTTGTGAAATCAACGTAATTAACTCAAATAAAATAGTTTAAGTACGATAATTAATCTAAAATAAAAACAAAACAAAAAACAATAAAAAGAAAAAGAAAATAAAAGAAGAAAAAGACAAAAAGTGAAAACTAAAGAAAAAAAATAAAAAAAAGAAATTATTTTTGTATATTTTCTTTATAGGGTTAATTTAATTTAATATAAAACTAAAGTTAAAATATATTATAATAATTATTTTATGAAAAATATAATATAAATATAAATAATATACCAATAATAATTGCATAAATTTATTTATTAAGTAAATTAAATATAATATAACAATATATTAACTTATTTAATTAAAAGTTTTCTTTTACAATAAACATATATTTATTGAATTTAATAAGTATTTTCTATTAAAGAAAATTTATTTTAGTTAATTGTTATTTTTTAATTTATATTAGATATTATACGATTTTCACATAAAAAATATTATTTAAATAAAAAATTATTATGGTAATTGTTAATATTTTTCTATAATTTTTTTAATTAGTTGACTTTAAATATTATTTATTTTCAAACTAAATATTATAAATTAAAAAAAAAGAATAATTATTAAATATATAAAACTATTTAAGTCAAAATTATATATTTTTATACAATTCTATTTATTTTAAAAATATAAATAATTATCATTTTTTAATTAATTATGTCAAGTTTTAAGATTGGCTTGTGATGTGATGTTTTTCTCTAAATAATATAAATTACTTAATAAATTATTAATAATAATAATATTAAAAATAATTTATAGATTTATATAAAATTCTTTCTTTATGTACTATAAATATTATATTTTTCTGGTTTTATTTTTTATAAAATATAAAATAATTTATTATTAAGTAAAGTATTAATATTTATCGTTAAAATTATTAAATTTTCATATAATATTTTTTATTAAATATTTTAATATTTACTTTTTATTGATTAAATAATATAAATAAAATAAAGTTATTAAACTAAAATATTAACAATTTTTCATATTATCATTACTTCTTCTTCGTAAAATGGTAGTTAAATTAAATAATATAAATAATTTTTTTATTTAATATGTTAAGTTTTATTTTTGATAATTAAATAATAAACTAATAGGTACAAAACACATAGATTTAACTAATTTACTATAAATATATATACACATAAAAATAATTATAATTATGATAAATTTAAGAAGAATAAAAAAAGTACAAGACCAAGGATGAAGATAAGGATTCGTCTAATATAAGTATTAATAAATATATGATATTTGTTGTTCTAAAATAAAATAATCTCAACTTAATAAAAAAGAATAAATTAGACATCAATTAAGATGAGGGCTTCATACATACATTAGTTTTTGGATATGTGTTGATATATAGGATGATGATTCAAGTTTTATAAATATATAATATTATTAATTATTTTTCAATAATAAATAATTATTTTAAATTCTTTATTTTATAAAATAAAATGAAAAACTAATTTTTTGATGCAAGTCATCAAAATATTGACTAATTTATATATAAATTAACTTGTGAAATCAAAGTAATTAACTCAAATAAAATAATTTATGTATGATAATTAATCTAAAATAAAAAAAAATAAAAGAGGCCAAGAAAAAAAAGAGAAAAACGATAAAACCATACAAAGAAAAAGAAAAGAAAAGAAGAAAGAGACAAAAAGTGAAAATGAAAGAAGAAGAAAAAAAGACAAAAGGGAGATATAAGGGATTGAAAGAAATTATTTTTGTATATTTTCTTTATAGATTAATTTAATTTAATATAAAACTAATGTTAAAATATATTATAATAATTATTTTATGAAAAATTTAATATAAATATAAATAATATACCAATAATAATTGTATAAATTTATTTATTAAGTAAATTAAATATAACATAACAATATATTAAATTATTTAATTAAAATATTTCTTTTACGATAAACATATATTTATTGAATTTAATAAGTATTTTTCATTAAAGAAAATTTATATTAGTTAATTGTTATTTTTTAATTTATATGAGATATTATACAATTTTCACGTAACAATTATTTTTTAAATAAATTTTTATTATTATAATTGTTAATATTTTTCTATAAAAATTAATTTATATTAAATATAAAAAAATTATTTTTTTAATTAGTTAACTTTAAATATTATTTATTTTCAAACTAAATATTATAAATTAAAAATAATGAATAATTATTAAATATATAAAACTATTTAAGTGAAAATTATATATTTTTATACAATGTTATTTATGTTAAAAATATAAATAATTATCATTTTTTAATTAATTATGTTAAGTTTTAGGATTGGCTTGTGATGTGATTTTTTTTATATAATATAAATTACTTAATAAATTATTAATAGTAATAATATTAAAAATAATTTATAGATTTATATAAAATTATTTCTTTATGTACTATAAAAATTATATTTTTCTGGTTTTATTTTTTATAAAAGATAAAATAAATTATTATTAGGTAAAATATTAATAATTATAGTTAAAATTATTAAATTTTTATATAATATTTTTTTATTTAATATTTTAATATTTACTTTTTATATATTAAATAATATAAATGAAATAAAATTAATAAACTAAAATATTAACAATTTTTCATATTACCATTTCTTCTTCTTCGTACAATGGTAGTTAAATTAAATAATATAAATAATTTTTTTATTTAATATGTTAAGTTTTATTTTTGATAATTAAATAATAAACTAATAGGTACAAAACACATAGATTTAACTAATTTACTATAAATATATATACACATAAAAATAATAATTATTATTATAATTGTTCATCTTTCTCAACAAAAAATTATATTAAATATCAAAAATTATTGTTTTTTTAATTAGTTACCTTTAAATATTATTTATTTTCTAACTAAATATTATAAATTAAATATTTAATAAATTTAAATTATATATTTTTCTACAATGCTATTTATGTTAAAAATATAAATAATTATCCTTTTTTAATTAATTATATTAAGTTTTAGGATTGAGTTTCTCTTCAAATAATAAAAATTAATTAATAAATTATTAATAGTAAAAATATTAAAAATAATTTATAGATTTGTATAAAATTATTTCTTTATGTAATATAAAAATTATATATTTTTGGTCTTATTTTTTATAAATCAAATAATAAATTATTATTAAGTAAAATATTAATAATTATGATTAAAATTATTAATTTTTTATATAATATATTCTTTTTAAATAAAATAAATAATTATTTATCTAGAAAAGAATAAAGAGAAAAAGAAAAAAAGAAGAGCTGGGAAATTAAAAAAATTATTTTTTATATATTTTGTAACTAGAGTTAGTTTTCGTGTGGATACTTTAAAGTCTATAGAATAATAAATTATAGTGTATTATTATTTAAATTTTATATTTATAATTTTTATATATGTATATATGTATTTTTAATTTTAATAAAATAATTTTATTCTTAAATTGTTTAACCCCTTAGTATCTGTTACCCGTTTAATGTTATCATGCATCTTTTTCATATATAATTGACTAAAAGTGATTCATAAGCTTCTTATAGCCGTCCTTTAATAAAAAAGTTAGAAATATATTTGAGCCTTATAAATATTTTATGTATATTATATTAGTATATTATGATAGGTAATAAGGTCTCTATATATAAGTCACTCAAAACGTGAACCTTAAACATAATATATACCAGAAGATCAAGATTGAGATTTACTACTGCATATCAATGAGGAGTACTCGATTTCTTTTCTCAGGAGTGCTTGTAGGCCTCTGTATCTGCCTATTTGCTGTGAGCTTTTCTCATGCCTCTACGGGTAATGTTATAATGTATCCAACTCTCTTTATATGTATATTTTTAGCCAAAATAAATAAATAATTTCTCTATGTATATATAGCACATCAATATTATATGAACCAAAAAAGCTCTATGCTTCTACATTGCATGATTTTAGAAAGGAAAAAAAGAATGAAAATTACTCTATATATATATATTGACGTTGAAATTATAAAACTAATTAAAATATATTTTTTAATTTTTTATACAATATATTTAGAAATACACAATATTTCACTAATAATACTAAATTGTAGGTAACTTACTTCTAAAAAGATATAGAACACTACCTTTATTCTTGTGTATATTACCTCATGTATTTATCAAACCAGCACATAGCAATAGCACCAACACCATCATTAGCACCAGCACTAGCACCAGCACTTGTACCAGCACTTGCACCGCCGGCAACAATTCCAGCAACTGTTCTAGCGCCTGCAACAGCACTAGTATCAGCACCAGCACACCAGCACCAACACCAACACTAACATTAGCACCAGCACTTGTACCTACACCTACATCAACGCTAGCACCAGTACCAACACCAACGCCAGTACCAGTACCAACACCAGTATCTGCACCAACGTCAGTATCAGTACCAACACCAGTATCTGCACCAACGTCAGTATCAGTACCAACACCAACACTAATACCTGCACCAGCGTTAGTACCAGCACCAGCACCAGCACCAGGTTTTTAATGGCATTTCTAATGGCCTTGTTGGCAATGACTCAATAAATTGTGGACAATTTGATTAATATTAATATTAGTAAATGTTTTGTATGTATTTTATATTTTAAAACATTTTAATTAACTAGTTATAGTAAGACTTTATTATGTTTTAGTGCATATAAAAGCTCTCAAATATAATTTTACTCTTAATATGAATATAACGACTTTTAATTTTCTTAATTTATCAATTTATTTTAATTTATATTGAAGAATAAGGTTAAATAGTACGTTTATTATCTCTCTCACTTAGGTCTATGTTCTTATAACCGTGGTTATAGACCTACGATCATGATTAAAAACCAAAATCATATATCAATATTGTATTAGTGATAGTAATATTTTATGTATTAATTTATCTATAATTTTATTAATATTATACCTAAAAATTTATTTGTTGAAATTTAAGATAAGGCACGTGTCTCTCCTTACTAGTATATATTCCCTCCTCTTTTCAAGCTTACAAGGTGCAATCATATGCTGCAAGTATATGACGAATAACCATTTGTAATACCGTTAGGATTCTATACTTATTATACAAATGACGCTTAGGTTTTATATTTATTTTTTATAATAGTTTAATTATATTTTTATTAAAAAGTGACCGCATATGAATAAAGTAAATTTTTTTCATTTTATTTTTTAATTTTTTCAATTGTATTAGATATAGATTATTTTAATTTAAATAAACTGCAATTGAAAGAATGAAAAAAATTAAATAAAAACATAAAAAATGATCATTTATTTTTATACAGTTATTTATTTATAATAATAAGATTAAATTATCATTAAAAATAAATATAAAATCTAAATATTATTTTTAAAATAAATATAACATATTTAAAGTTATCCTACCCAAATCCTTTATTTAAATTGTCTCAACTTTATTAGAAAGTACTGTTTTTGCTTTCTAATTTTAGAGAATGTTTCTAGTATAACAGTTCATATACTCCTTTTTAATATATTGTGAGTGTCAGGTGTAATAGATGGATATCACATTTTTTGCGAAAAAAGACAACTACATACATTTTCCCATAATTTTAGCTGGTAATTCTTATATGTCTGGTTGTCTCCGGTGTGATACAAAGCACTTGTTATAAAAAAATTAAGTCATATTTGCTTAAATGTTTTGACAACCGAAATTAATTTTAGGGTTAATTGCATTACATAATTCTTATTTATGAGGTGTACATATATATTTTATTATAATTAACTTAATATATATATATATTTTATGCATATCTAAAAATGCTATGCACATATAGTTTTTTTATAACATACAAAACTTATATTTATTTACCAATTCAAAATAAAATTAGTTAAAAAATCAAATCATATAAAAATTGGATTTTTTTTAGTTGGATGGTTAAGAATTTTTTTTCTAGAAAAATAATTTTAATCTCACTCTCTAAATATCGACCATTATTACTAACAAAAAAAAAATCTAACAATATTTAACCACTCTTTTTATTTTCTTCTAAAAATTGAACAATTAACTTGAGAATATGTATTATTAATTATCTCTGTTAATTATCAATTTTTTTGAATGGTTATTATAACACAATCCAATTATATATATTTAGCGCATGAAGAGTCCAAATCAGAAGAAGCTGCAGGAGCCAGTGAGGAAAAGCACTTAAAAGGATTTCTACCACATCTTCCAACTTTTAAGAAGCCACTACATCATTCTCACGACTTTCAAACCAATAATTCTACCGAAACCAACCTCTTTCTCACTCTTCAAGAAGTTGTTCCATCCCATTTATAAGAAACCACTTCCTCACCCAATTCCAGTTTATAATAAGCCATTTCCTCATCATCCAATTCCAACTTTCAAGAAGCCATTTTTCAAAAAGCCAATTCCTCATCATGACCATCCAATCTTCAAGAAGCCCCTTAATTACCCTTTTAATGTCCCAATTCCTAAGAAGCCTTTTGTTCCTATTGTTCCCTAGATTCATTAATTAGCAATATTATATATTGTGGGATTGTGTCAGCATATATATCATGTTAATGTTGTAATAAAGCCTTCATGGAGTTAGAACATAATTTCAATTAAAAAGCATATTCAGAGGAAAATATATTGGTGGTCTCTGTGTGGTTTATGATGATGGTATATAAACTATGTATCCTGTTGTTGTTAGGTTTGTTATTGTAAAATCGATTAATGTGATGCGAATCTCTGCACTACTTTTCGTTAATATGGAGTTTTTATTTATTTATTTATTTTATAGATTTTTTGTTTATTGAATATTATTCTAAAAATTGATGAGTCAAGGGATAATACTTATCAACAACAACAAAAAAAAATGTTCATAAAAATAATTATTAACATATATTACTTTTAAGTAAAACAATATTCATAAAAATATTTATTAAGTTCGATAAAGTTTTATCTATAGTATTAAGTTCATATATATCATCATGTTATTTTTAATTTATTTATTAAATAAAATATCAATGATATTTAGAATGTGGAGGACTTAATTGGCACACTTATTGTTTATAAATTAATTATTATTGTGTATATATTTTTAAATAAAGTGATAAATTAATTAACTATTTATTAATAAAATAATAATAATTATATATTTATTCTTAGTAAAGTTACAAATTAATTAATTATTTATAACATAAAAAAATCGATTTTTCATCTCGTTATAGAAAAAGAAACCTAAAAGAAAATTATATTTAACGATTTTTTCATTTTTAAAATAAACTTTTTTTTGAAAAAAATTATAATAATTATTTATCAATTAATATTATAATATACTTATTAAATTTAAATAACAAAACTTAAATTACTACTGTACATTATATCATTAAAAGCAAAATGTGATTATTTATTAAATTTATGCAGTACATTGTTAGTTGGACTTTAGCAATCAGATGTTAATATTTCTTTAATATTGTATTCTATTTCTTTTCGAAACACAATGTACGTACTAGATGTTGTTGATATTTTAAATAAAAAATTCACTACTTAAAAACAAATTAATAAAATAATTTAAACCTCAACTTTATAATTATATCGATTGTGTACATTACACGATATAATCTATATTTTATTAATAAATGATATCATAATTAATTTAATTTAACATATCTGTAATCTATTCTCTCATCGAAACCCAAAAAAACAGTTGAGGAAGTTCATTCATTCAATGGCAAAATTGACGTTGAACTGCAAAGCCGGTTAGCTTTAATGTCATCATGCTTCTTTTTCAACATATATAATTGACTTAAGAGTGATTCATAAGCTTTTTATAACCGTCCTTTAATAAAAAAAAATATAACTATATTTGAGCCTCATAAATAGTGTATGTATACTATATTAATATATTATGATAGGTAACAAGGTCTCTATATATAAGTCACTCAAACCGTGAACTATAAACATAATATATACCAGAAGATATATCAAGATTGAGATTTACTACTGCATATCAATGAGGAGTACTCGATTTCTTTTCTCAGGAGTGCTTGTAGGCCTCTGTATCTGCCTATTTGCTGGGAGCTTTTCTCTTGCCTTTACGGGTAATATTATAATATATCCAACTATCTTTATATGTATACTCTTAGTCAAAATAAATAAATAGCACTTCAATATTATATGAACCAAAAATAGCTTTATGCTTCTATATTGCATGATTTTAGAAAGGAAAAAAAAAATGAAAATTACTCTCTCTATATATATTGACGTTGAAATTATAAAACTAATTAATATAATTTTTTATACAATATATTTAGAAATACACATTATTTCACTAATAAAACTAATTTGTATTTATCAAACCCATTATATAATAATTAGAGACATTTAAAAGAATTTTTTTTGAATATTTAACCAACACAATATATATATATAATATTGGATATTTTGATAACTAGACGTTAGTTGTCATAGAAATTTGGAATTTCTGATCTTTTCCAAATGATCAATATATATATAATTTTTTCCTATCCAAAGCCATAAACTTAACGTCTGTTCTGAATTGCTTATTCTCAAAGAGTCAAAACTCATGGCGTTTGTTTTAGTAGTGTCATCCAGCTCAAATTGGAATGCATATTTCCCAATTTATTTGACTACTTATAATTTGTTTACTTTAATTTTTTTTTAAATAAAAATAGTAAATAAATAAAAACATAAAAAATAATTATTTATTTTTATTTAATTACTTTTTTATAATAATAAGACTAAATTATCATAAAAATAAATATTATTTTAAAAATAAATATAAGATATTTAAAGTTATCTAAACCGTAATAATTTATTTAAATTTTCTAATTTTATTAGAAAGTACTGTTTTTGCTTTCTAATTTTAGAGAATGTTTCTAGTATAACAGTGCATCTACTCCTTTTTAATATATTGTGAGTGTAAGGTGTCAGAGGTGATTTCACATCTTTTGTGATAAAAGACAATTACATACATTAATTTTTTCATAATTTTAAGTGGTAATTCTTATGTCTGATTGTCTCCACTGTGATACAAAGCACTTGTTACAAGACAATTAAGTCCTATTTGTTTTAATGTAACATCATTTTGGCTAGAGAAATTAACTTTAAATTATAATTATATGAAATAATTTTTATTTATAAGATATATATATATATATATACATATATATTTTATTATAATTAACGTAAAAATTTATATTTTATGACATATAAAAATACTATGCACATATAATTTTTTTATAACATATAAAACTTATATTTATTCATAGATTAAAAATAAAATTAATTAAAAAATCAAATCATATAAAAATTGGATGCTTTTTTGTTGGATGATTAAGAATTTTTTTCCCAAAAAAATAATTTTAATCTCTCTCTAAATATCAATCTTTATTACTAACAAAAAAAATCAAACAATATTTAACCACTCTTTTTATTTTCTTTTAAAAATTGAACAATTAACTTGAATATATGTATTATTAATTATCTCCGTTCAAAAAAAATATATTATTAAATATTTTGAATGCTTATTAGTAAGTTGTGGTTACATAAATCCCACACATGTAGAAAATATTTAGTTCGATTTGAAGTTACTAATGTATGACTAGTGAATAGAATAGTTAATAAAAAAAATCTTTGAAAGCATACACAACATGCTAATTTACTTTAATTGTATGAGTTTTGGTGGTAATATATATATAATTCATATAACACAATGCAATTCTATATATTTAGCGCATGAAGAGTCCAAGTCAGATGAAGCTGTAGGAGCCAATGAGGAAAAGCACTTAAAAGGGTTTCTATCACATCTTCCAACTTTTAAGAAGCCACTACATCATTCTGACGACTTTCCAAAAAAACCAAGTTTCAAGAAACCAATAATTCCACCAAAACCTACATCCTCTTCACTCTTCAAGAAGTTGTTCCATCCCATTTATAAGAAACCACTCCCTCACCCAATTCCAGTTTATAATAAGCCATTTCCTCATCATCCAATTCCAACTTTCAAGAAGCCATTTTTCATAAAGCCAATTCCTCATCATGACCATCCAATCTTCAAGAAGCCATTTTTCAAAAAGCCAATTCCTCATTATGACCATCCAATCTTCAAGAAGCCATTTTTCAAAAAGCCAATTCCTCATGACCATCCAATCTTCAAGAAGCCCCTTAATTACCCTAAGAAGCCTTTTGTTCCCATTGTTCCCTAGATTCATTAATTAGCAATATTATATATTGTGAGATTGTATCAACATATATATCATGTTAACGTTGTAATAAAACCTTCATGGTGTTAGAAGATAATTTCAATTAAAAAGTATATTCAGAGGAAAATATATTATTGGTCTCTGTGTAGTTATATTTATGATGATGATATATAGCCCATGTATCCCGTTGTTGTTAGGTTTGTTATTGTAAAATTGATTAATGTGATTCGAATCTTTGTACTACTTTTCGTTAATATGGAGTTTTTATTTATTTTATAGTTTCTTTGTTTATTGAATATTATTCTAAAAGTTGATAATAAGGGATAATACTTATCAACAAAAAAAAAATATTCATAAAAATAATTATTAACATATATTACTTTTAAGTAAAAAAATATTCATGAAGTTTAATAAAGTTTTATCTATAATGTCAAGTTCATATATATCATCATGTTATATTTGATTTATTTATTAAATAACATATCAATCATATTTAGAATGTGTGGTACTTAAGTGACACACTTATTGCTCATAAATTAACTATTATTGTGTATATATTTTTTAATAAAGTGATAAATTAATTAACTATTTATTAATAAAATAATAATAATTGTATATTTATTCTTAGTAAAGTTACAAATTAATTAATTATTTATAACATAAAAAAATCGATTTTTCATCTTGTTATAGAAAAAGAAACCTATTTTTTTTATATATAAATATTTCCGAGATTATTATTTGGAGTATATATATATATATAGAATTTTATTACTCTTCAAAATGTACAATCTAATTAAAAAATAATCAATCAAAACACATCAAAAATTAAAATTATTAAACAAAAATTATTATTCTTCATAAAATAATAAAATCTTAATACCATATTGTAATTTTTATTATTTCATACTATAAATTTAAATAAAAATATAGATTAATTGATAATAAAATAAAAATTTTATATACATAAACACGATATATTCATCATATATGAATATTTAAATGGTAAAAAAATTATCTTATATTTAAATTTAGTTAAAAAATAATATAATTATGTATTTTTATTTAAAATAACTAACAAAAATAAGAGAAATATAAGTAAGACAAACATGATGATAGAGATTTTTTTAAATTTTTAAAAATCTTTATTCCACGAAAAGTAAATTAATTTTTTAAATTGTTTTTTAAAAAAAATAATAAAAATAACCTGACTTATTTTAGAATATAATTAATAATAAACTTTGTTAATCAATATTAATAACATCCACCAAAAAAATTACAACATTAATACAACAATTCACAATTAGCATCTAGCCTGTCAGAAATTTTGTTGGGTCAAATTATCATTTATTCTTTGTGCACTCAGAGATCACTGTTTTCTCTCTTATTATGAAGTTTAATTATGTTTCAGTTTTATCAGGAAGCTGTATGGAAATTCTTCTGTTAGGATTTTGCAATTGGTTAATTGATTTGTTGTTTTATTTACTTTTTAATTTTGGTATGAAGCTCAGGGCAAGCCTAGATGATGGGATGAGGTGCCCCCAAAAACTTACCACAAATGATGCCCTATCACATCTAAAGGATGTGAAGTGTTGGTTTGTAAATTTGTTTACAAGCACAAAGAAATCAAAAACAAACTTTGAAATATTCTAGCACATTTAAAGTCCAGCTCATGGAAGTTTCTATGGTGATAATCTGGATTTATAAAGATACAGCTCATGGTTAGTGGGAAGAAGAAAATCAATGGGTTATGTAAGAAAATAAGTGTATGGTTTAGATTGTATGACTTAGATTTATTTGTTGTTTTTATAAATACCTCTCAGTAGCAATGTAATAACCATGTTAAAAGAAATCAGAAACAAAAATTTGAGAATTTATGAGTATTTCTGGAAAATTGTTCTTGAGTTTTGAGAGTTTTAATCCATAATATTCCAACAAAGTGGTATCAGAGCTATAGTTAGAAATATAAATATACACTATTTTATATCAAATCGAAGCTCTCAACGAGACAAATCCGACGCCGCAAGAATAATCCTGATCGGAGTTCAGACGCGCCGCCACGATCCTCCGGAAGTTTTTGCAGAAAGTGAGTTAACTCACTGAGTCAACCGAGTTGACCGAGCCGACAAGCCATTTGACCAAGCCGCCGAAACAGTTGACCAAAAAAGTTGACTTTGATTGTTGACCATTTTTTTTAGATTTTTTCCTGGAGTTCCTACTAAGGTTTTTTGACGTTCTGAATCAATCTGTGCGATTAGAATTTACAAATTCTCACTATATTGAGAGTTATGTCAAGTGGAGGTATGTCATTGTTTCAAGTCCCGACACTCAACAACGACAACTATGATAATTGAAGTATCAAGATGAAAGCTCTTTTGGGTGCACATGATGTGTGGGAAGTCGTAGAGAAAGGTTTAAGTGAGCCAGACGATGAAGCTACTCTAACGCAAGTGCAAAAGGAATCTTTGAAGGATTTGAGAAAGAGAGACAAGAAAGCCCTTTTTCTTATCTATCAAGCCTTAAATGATAATGGGTTTGAGAAGATTTCAGATGCAATATCTTCCAAAACAACGTGGAATAAGCTTCAAATTTCTTTCAAAGGAGCCGAGAAAGTGAAGAAGATTCGTCTCCAAACACTAAGAGATGAGTTTGAATCTCTACATATGAAAGCTTCCGAATCTATTTCTGATTATTTCTCGAGAGTCGCAATTGTTTCTAATCAATTAAAAAGAAACAGTGAGATGTTGGGAGATATTAGAATAATGTAAAAAGATACTTCGTTCATTAGATTCCAAATTTGAACATATTGTTGTGACGATTGAGGAAACAAAAGATTTGGAAGAAATGACCATTGATGAACTCAATGGGTCATTACAAGCATACGAAGAAAAACATAAGAAAAAGCAAGGGATCACTAAACAACTCTTCAAGATGCAATTCAAGAATAAACATGAAAGCCAAGGCAATGATAGAAACCAACGTGGCCGAGGTAGAGGTAAAGGTCGTGGATGAGGTGGAAGCCACGATCGTGGACAAGGTTGGAATTACAACAACAATTCCAACAACTTTGAGAGAGCAGAAAGCTCAACACAAAGTCATGGAAGAGGTAATACGAACTCAAGGTATGGCAAATCTCAAGTTCAATGCTATAATTGTCAGAAATTTAGACATTATGCTTCAGAATGTAGAGCTCCCAATAATAAAGTAGATGAGAAAATCAACTACATAGAGGAGAAGACCAATGAGAATGAAACTCTTTTTCTAGCACGAAAGAAGGGTGATAATAGTCAACCAAATGCCTGGTATCTTGACAGCGGTACAAGCAACCATATGTGTGGAAGGAAAGACATGTTCGTGGAACTAGATGAGTCAGTAAGTGGAAATGTCTCATTTGGAGATGATTCAAACGTAGCAGTGAAAGGAAGAGGTAACATTCTTATTCGCTTGAAAGATGGGCAACATCAATTTATTTCCAATATTTACTATGTCCCAAATATGAAAATAACATCTTAAGTTTAGGACAACTGTTAGAGAAAGGTTATGATATTCATATGAAGGATTGTAATCTTTCCATAAAAGATGATAAGAATAACCTCATTGCTAACGTGCCAATGTCAAAGAATAGAATGTTCTTGATCAACATACAAAATGACATTGTAAAGTGTCTGAAAGCTTGCTATAAAGATGCATCGTGGCTATGGCATCTTCAATTCGGACATCTCAATTTTGGAGGATTGGAGCTATTGTCTAAGAAGGAGATGGTGAAGGGAATACCTTGCATTAACCATCATGTTGAACTGTGTGAAGAGTGCCTACTCGAGAAGCAATTTAGAAAAATCTTTCCAAAGGAGTCAAACTCAAGAGTCAAGAAGCCACTCGAGCTAATCCATACTGATGTGTGCGGATCGATCAAGCCTAGTTCTCACGGTAACAGTAACTATTTTCTTCTTTTTATTGATGATTTTTCAAGAAAAAACTTGGTTATATTTCTTGAAACAGAAATCAGAAGTTTTTGAAGTATTCAAAAGGTTCAAACCTACAGTGGAGAGAGAAAGTGGTAGAAAAATCAAAGCCATGAGATCAGACTGAGGTGGAGAATTTACATCCAAGGAGTTTCAAGAGTTCTGTGAAGCAAATGGAATTCATAGATCTTTAACAGTGCCAAGATCCCCCCAACAAAATGGTGTAGCTGAAAGGAAGAACCGAACAATCCTCAACATGGCACAAAGCATGCTCAAAAGCAAGAAACTACCCAAAGAGTTTTGGGCAGAAGTAGTAGCATGTGCAATTTACTTGTCAAACCGATCTCCAATAAGAAGTGTATGGGGAAAAACACCGCAAGAGGCATGGATTGGAAGAAAGCCTAGTATTTCCCACCTAAGAGTCTTTGGAAGTATAGCCCATGTTCATGTACCGGATGAGAAAAGAACGAAGCTTGATGATAAAAACGAGAGTTTTATCTTCATCGGTTATGATGCTAATTCAGAGGGCTATAAGTTGTACAACCCACACAATAAGAAGATTGTGATTAGTCAAGATGTGGTATTCAACGAAGAAAGAGAATGAGATTTTAACTCTCATGCAGATAACTTTAATTTATTTCCTTAGTTTAAAGAAGATGAGCAGAAAATGAGGGAGCAACCAATAGAAATTCAACAAGAGCCAATGACTCCACCTACTTCACCAATGCCAACCATTCATGAAGACCCATCACCTTCATCATCTTTGAGTAGAAGTGAAAGAGCCGTGACATGTACAAGAAATCTCCAAGATCTTTATGAGGTAACAAAACGACAAGATAATCTTACCTTATTTTGTCTCTTTCCTAATTGTGAACCAGTGAGCTTTCAAGAAGCTGTACAAGAGAAGAAGTGGAGAGATGCGATGGACGAAGAAATCAATGCAATTGAGAAGAACGACACATGGGAACCTGTTTCACTTCCCAAAGGGCATAAGACAATATGTGTCAAATGGGTGTACAAGACAAAGAGGAATGCTAAAGGAGAGATTGAAAGGCACAAGGTGAGGCTAGTAGCAAAAGGATATAGTCAAAAGGCTGGAATTGACTATGATGAGGTATTTGCTCCTGTTGCTCGATTAGAAACTATAAAACTAATCATTTCTTTGGCAGCTCAAAATAAGTGGAAGATACCTCAAATGGATGTAAAATCTATTTTTTTAAATGGAGTCCTTGAAGAATAAGTTTACATTAAGCAACCATCAGGCTATGAAGCAAAAAGTCACAAAGACAAGGTGATGAAGTTGAAAAAAGCTCTTTATGGGTTAAAGCAAGCACCAAGAGCATGGAATAACCGCATTGGCAAGTACTTTATGGAAAACAACTTCACCAAGTGTCCCTATGAACATTCACTCTACGTCAAGATTAAATATGGTGATATTCTAATCGTTTGTCTATACGTAGATGATCTCATCTTCACCGGAAGTAATCCGAAACTATTTGAAGATTTTAAGAAGGTGATGACCCGAGAGTTTGAAATGACAGATATCAGGTTAATGGCATACTACCTTGGAATTGAAGTGAAGCAAAAGGAAGAAGACATCTTCATCTCTCAAGAAAACTATGCAATGGAGATACTAAAGAAGTTCAAGATGAACAATTGCAAGCCGATCAACACACCAGTGGAATATGGAATCAAACTATCCAAGCATAAAGATGGTGAAAGTGTGGATCCAACATTTTTCAAAAGTTTAGTTGGAAGTCTGCATTATCTCATGTGCACAAGGTCTGACATCCTGTATGTTGTTGGATTGATTAGGCGCTATATGGAGAAACCGACAATCATCCATTTCAAAGCTACAAAAAGAATCCTACGCTATCTAAAAGGTATAATTAATTTTAGCTTGTTCTATTCGGTTTCTAATGATTACATGCTTGTTGGGTATAGTGATAGCGATTTTGGTGGAGATATAGACGATCGAAAAAGTACTTCCGGATTTGTATTTTTCATAGGAGATACTGCTTTTACATGGATGTTGAAAAAACAACCGATTGTCACCTTGTCTAGCTGTGAAGCAGAATATGTAGTAGTTACCTCATGTGTTTTCCATGCAATTTGGATGAGAAACTTATTAAATGAGCTAAGTATGACACAAGAAGAGCCAACCAAAATTTGTGTCGATAACAAGTTAACCATTGCCTTAGCCAAAAATCATGTTTTCCATGATCGAAGCAAACACATAGATACTCGATATCATTACATCAGGGAGTGCATCACAAGAAAGGATGTACAACTCGAGTATGTAAAATCACAAGATCAAATTGCCGACATCTTCACTAAACCGCTCAAGCAAGAAGACTTTTTCAGATTGAGAAATTTGCTCGGCATCATAAAACAAGTTTAAGGGAGAGTGTTGGTTTGTAAACTTGTTTACAAGCCCAAAGAAATCAAAAACAAACTTTGAAATATTCTAACCCATTTGAAGTCCAGCTCATGGAAGCTTCTATGGTGATGATCTGGATTGATAAGGATATAACTCATAGTTGGTGGGAAGAAGAAAATCAATGGGTTAGGTAAGAAGATAAGTGTATGGTTTAGATTGTTTTGGTAGGTTTAGATTGTATGACTTAGATTTATTTGTTATTTCTATAAATACCTCTCAGTAACAATGTAATAATCAAGTTAAAAAAAATCAAAAATAAAAATTTGAGAATTTCTAAGTATTTTTGGAAAATTGTTCATGAGTGTTCTTGAGTTTTGAGAGTTTTGATCCATAATATTCCAACATGAATGACATATTTCAAGACAAAAAGGAGAAATATGATGAATTTCTTGAAGCAATGAAAGATTTTAAGGGCTAAATGTTTGATCTGACATGCAATATGCTGCTGATTTCAACCATTTTTTGGGGTAGTACATAAGAGTCGGGTTGGGGGTGGAGATTTATGATTTGATTCTTAGAGCCTGTTATTGATTTTATTTGTACTGCATTGACTATAGAATTGGCACTGTGGATGTGATAAAGAGAGGGAAGGAATTATTCAAAGGTCATCGAGACCTAATACTAGGTTTTAATACCTTCTTGCCGAAGGGAAATGAGATTACCCTACCACTAGAGGATGATCAACCACTGCAAAAGAAGCCTGTTGAATTTGAAGAGGCTATTAATTTTGTAAACAAAATTAAGGTGTGTATCAATTATAGATTTGCTTGGGTTGATGGTTTCTCTTCAGAGTATCATAATTTAGTGGAATTTGTTCATGCAGGCACGGTTTCATGGTGATGATCGTGTTTATAAGTCATTTTTAGAGATTCTAAACATGTACAGGGAAGGAAAACAAGTCCATTGGTGAGGTCTATCAGGAGGTCTGTTTTATTGCATTTCTGCCCATCCTCCAAAAACAGCTATGAAGTTATTCAGTTGGTGATCCTGTTTATTTGGTTTGGAATTTTCACTACATGGTTTGGATTTCTTGGACATTTTGCAGGTTACAGTGCTTTTCCAAGATCATTCAGACCTACTTGTGGAGTTTACTCATTTTCTACCAGATTCTTCTGGGATTGCTTTTATTCATTATACATCTGGCAGGAGTTCAATGCTCCGCGATAGAGGCTCTGCCATGCCCCCAATGCTGCAAACGCATGCTGACAAGGTTCTTATGCTCTCCCAGTCTTATGATTGTATCTGACTATGATATTGATTAATGAGCTAATCCTTAGTTTTCTAATGCTGACAGAATGAGGGGACTTCCACTTCAAATATTGATCGTGACATCAGTGTTGACCGTCCTGATATGGATCATTATAGAATTCTGATGAGAGTAGACAAAGATCGTAGGAGGTATGGTGAAAAGGAAAAAGATAGGATAGAAGATAGAGAAAGAAGAGTGTGTGGTCGTGTGGATAAAGATTTTGAGAATGATTGCAATAGGGACTTAAACATGCCACGTTATCCCCACAAAAGAAAGTGTAGTAGGGCTGATGACTCAGCTGCAGATCAATCAGATCTAAATGGAAATGGAGGTGAAAACTTTGGATACATCCCATTTCATCATCTTATGATGAAAAGAATTCTGCAAGTGAGCGCTTAAGCATATTTTTAAAAATTTAATAATCTCAAGCATGTTACTATATTGAAAATGATTTCTAATATGTTATAAGCGCGAGCATGTTACTATAAGCACGAGCATGTTACTATCATTATTGTTACCAATTCGGATCTCAAAGAGAGTCTAACATGGAATAATAGCTGCTGTAGAAATCATTCAACTTAGTAATGTTAGACCAAGAGTTCATATCTCCTACCTAATTGGGTATGTTATCTTAACCAACAGCAGTTACATACACAATTGTCTGTCACGCAAGATAACATATCCAATGTTTGGTAGGAGAACATTTCTGGTTGGACCAATATATTAAACTGTTTAGACTCTTACCATGTTTAATATTGAAATGCCTTCTTATGTAGACCTATTTTGATGTGTTTTTAACTCCCATCTTAATTTAGTTTTTCTTTTGTGATAATTGATGGTTTTATTGAGTGGTAAAGACACTTTTTTGATTTAATATTATATTTTACTAATGGATAAAATAGAAAATATGAAAGGTATTTAATTAAGGTAGTTATTAGATCACTAATTTTTTGTTTATTAAATGTGGAGATGAACATTGAGTCTTTATTATCATAAGTTCATTTAATTAAGGTTGTTATTAGAGCACTAATTTCTTGTTCATTAAATATGGAGATGAACATGTAGTATTTGTTACCATAAGTTCTTCAAGAATGTTGCCTATAAATTAAGCAATATAGATATACATAAATGTACAATAGATTTAGTTAACAAAGAAGTGCTCAAAACGATAATGTGAATATATTAAGCAATATAGATATACATAAATGGACAATAGATTTAGATTTAGTTAACAAAGAAGTGCTCAAAACGAAATGTGCACCATTTCATATATTGACAAATAAAATTTTAGATGTACTGAATAATCAATCGGTTTGAAACAAAAGTCTCATAATAAGAATGCATAATCAATAAAGTCATAATGGTTTCTGATGATTAAGTCACTAAATTATTTTCTCAATCATTTTAGCTTTATAGTTTGCCCTCTATCACTCATTTTTATTTTTTCATTTTTTCTTCGTGCTCATCGATTCTAAAAGCATTCATTAAAGACTTGAAAGACATTCGACATCATGCAAGATGATAGTTATCTTTTCAAATGTCATATAAAAAGTGTTTATCTCAGGATGCCATATGTCAACAAATGTCAACACTAAAACCTTATCAACTTGCTTATATGTTACACTTACTAAATGTGCAAGGCCTAAGCAAGCTATGCAATCTTTAAATCTCACATTGTTACAATTCTAATAACCTTAAGCTCTTAGTTTATCTAAGTGATCAATAACTTTGAGTAAAACTCATTCCTAAAAATTTATAAATCATATTTCAATTTAAAGATATAGTAGTATCAAAAATTAAAAGAAAACATTTCATTTTATATATTACATTTACCTTATTATCCCATATTTTGGATACCATGTGAGTATGATAACTCTTAAATATTGTTAAGTTATTTGGCTCACCTAAAAATTACGAATGTTGTTCAAGTCTCTCATCATCATCCTGGACATTATGTATATGTTCATTCATGAAGAAATCCTCCTTATTTATCATATGCTCATTTACTTGCTCAATTTTATGACTATTTTTTATGGAGTCTCAATCACCCCTCAATCTTGAGATGGTACTTCTATCATGCTTGTTTTCTTATTCTCTCTTCGGTAACAAATTTCTTTCATTTTATAACTTTCTTCGTTTATTTGTCGAATAAAAATTGTTTGTGGTTATCTCGATATATCTACAAATACATTTCAAAAATAACATATTTAAATAATAATTAAATATAGCTCAATTATTTTAATAGGAGATTGAGAGACCAAAGATGGAACTTCGAGGACATAATTACATCACCTAATTATAAAACTTGTTCAACTTTTTTTGAAGTTTTTGTTTTATTTTTCATGCTTAATAACAATAATTGAACTCATAACATTTATTGATAGCTAGCTAGCTAGCTAAAATTAGTTGTAACATAAATTTGGTCTTATCTAATGGTAAAACTAACGGATATATAGAGAGATCATGTGAAAGATTTCTTTTTCATCGAGTTATACTTGCTTATAGATAACATAGAGTTTATACTTGTTAGTTTAACGACTAAGAGTATTTTTGCACTAGATAACATAATTTAAGAATGAAATAAATAGATATTTTTTCCTTATGAAGCTAGAAATGATATCATAAGGAGCCATCATTGTTTATAAGTTCATGACCATTTTCCCTCACCCAAATTAAGGATACTTAAAAGTGTTATAAAAGATACTTAAAAGAGTTATAAATTAGCATTTATGGAAGCAAATTTTGGGTTCAATTTGTTTGCACAAATAAATAATTATGGGTAATAGCAAAATAATAAGTAATTAGAAAATAAATGACACATAATGATTTAAGTGTTTCAATATTTCAATATGAAAAGTTTACTCCACTGACGATGATACACTGAGAAAAATCTAATAATAATCAAATGAAGATACAAACATCAATCTTCAGAGAGCTTCACAAAATATATCAAAAAGTAAAATATATCCAGAAAATAACTTCTTCTAATTTATTGGTAATATATAACAAGATTCAATAAGATTTTAAAATGTATTTTTGATTTCAAAAAACTAGATTGTAATAGTTGTAAAATTTATAAATTAGGAAAGCACACAAGATTATCATTTGGGTCCCGCTCCAATTGAGTCATTTAATGGTTATAAATATTTTTTTATATTTATAGATGATTTTTCAAGAACTACATGGTTACACTTGTTAAAAAATAAAAGTAAAATATTTTCTCAATTTCAAGAATTTTATAATTTTGTAGAAAATCAATATTACGCAAAGATTAAAAATTTTAGAAGTGATAATGAAATAAAAAATTTAAATCAAAATTTCGCAAATTTTTTCAAGCAAAAAGAAATTTTACATCAAACAACTTGTATTTACACACCTCAACAAAATGGTATGTCAGAAAGAAAAAAATCGACATTTACTTGAAGTAACAAGAGTACTTTTGTTTCAAAACAATGTTCCAATAATTTTTGGGTCGGATATCGTTCTCACCACGACATATTTAATTAATAGATTGTCAAGTACCAATTTAAATTTTAAAAGCCCACTAGAAATTCTCTACCAAGAAAAACTCAACATTGGTCATTTAAGGGTATTTGGATGTACATGCTATGTGTACAAAAATAAACAACATAAACTAGATTATATATCAATCAAAGCTATTTTCTTGTGATATTCATCTTTAAAAAAAGGTTATAAATGCTATAATCTAGTTAACAAAAAACATTACATTTCAAGAGATGTGACATTCCAAGAAAATGAGTCATATTACAAGACACTAGAAAAAGAGACTAATAACCAAGAAAAACCAAATGAATTTACATTTTCATTTTTTTCACTCCGAAGAAGAAAATACGGTAGTAGAAAATGAAAATGAAATAATCAAGGAAAATTAAGAGGAAGAAACTTTTCAAAGTGAAGGGAAAGATGGTACTACCAAAATAATATCATTGAAAAGGTCTAATCGAACTCCCTAACCTACAACTAGATTAAGGGATTTTGTAATATATCCTATCCAAAAAAATTTGTCTTATAAAAATGTTGCACACCAATATAAGACTTATTTGACCTCAATTTTCAAAGAAAATGAGCCAAATAATTATGAGGAAGCAATAAGCCAACTAGTATGGTGCAAAGCAATGGAAGAAAAACTTAGACCACTCAAAAAAAATGAAACATGGGTAGTCATACAACTACCCTAAGGAAAGAAACACGTAGGATGCAAATGAGTCTATAAGATTAAGTTTAATAGTGATGATACTATTAAAAGGAACAAAGTAAGATTAGTGGAAAAAAAATGTTACACTCAAACATACGGTATAGATTATCAAGAAATATTTGCACTCGTGACCAAAATGAATATCATTATGATTTTATTTTCTATAGCGGTAAACCAAAATTGGACCTTACATCAAATGGATGTCAAGAATGATTTTCTCCAATGAACGCTTGAAAAAAGAGGTATATATGACGCTTCCACCCGGTCATAAAAAAGAAAACAATTCTAACCTAGTATGTAGGTTAAGGAAATCTATTTACAGATTAAAGTAATCTGCACGGGTATGGTATGAAAAACTAAGTTCTTATTTAATTTCTTGTGATTTTAAAATTAGTAATGATGATCACTCATTGTTTTTCAAAAATAATGGTACCTTTACAACCATAATTCTAATATATGTAGATGACATAATAATTATCGGAAATAATTTGGAAGAAATTAAAAAAGTGGAAATGTAATTAAAGGATAATTTTGATATCAAAGACTTAGGTTTACTAAAATATTTTCTAGGAATAGAAATATCACATTCACCCAAGGGACTCTTTATTTCACAAAAGAAATATAAACTTGACATATTGAGAGAAACTAATAAATTAGGGATTAAACTGATATCTACACCAATAGTAGTAAATGCAAATTAAATATTGATGATGACGAACCTTTAGAAGACATAAACCAATTTCAAAGACTTGTAGGAAAATTAATTTATTTAACGGTTACTCGAATAGATATTTCCTTTTTGGTAAGTCAAATTAGTAAATTTACACATGCACATAAGACATCACATTTAAAGGCTATGATAGAAAATCAACCATCAGTTTTTACACGTTTGTAGGCGGAAATTTAGTCACATGAAAAAGTAGGAAACAAAGTGTTATGGCACAATCAAGCGCTGAGGCAGAATATCGAGCCATGACATCAACTTCAAGTGAGTTAACTTGGATCAAACAATTTCTTTTAGATATCAGAATTAAAATTCAAGAATTAATGAAAATGTTTTGCGATAACCAAACAACGTGACATATAGCATCCAATTTGGTATTTCACGAGAGAACAAAACACATCAAAATGAATTGCCACTTCATTCGAAAAAAATTCAAACAAAGGAAATTGAGACTCCATTTGTGAGAAGTGAAAAGCAATTTGCGGATATCTTCATCAAAGGTTTAGATCCGAAACCATTCGAAAAAAATTTAAGCAAGTTAAGTTGATCAATATCTACACGTCTAATTTGAGAGAAAGTGTCGAGAATAATTAAAATACTAACGTCCATTTTCTTCTTTTTATTGTATAAACTTCACCGTACACATTTTACTTTTGAGATTAATTCAACTCATCAATTATCTTCCGAACACTTACCATTATATTTTCGAGAAATTTATAAATTAATGTAACATCATTTTGGCTATAGAAATTAACTTTAAATAATAATTATAAGAAATAATTTTTATTTATAAGATATATATATTTTATTATAATTAGCATAAAAATATATATTTTATGCACATATAATTTTTTTATAACATACAAAACTTATATTTATTTATCAATTAAAAATCAAATTAATTAAAAAATCAAATCATATAAAAATCGGATGCTTTTTTGTTGGATGATTAAGATTTTTTTTCCCAAAAAAATAATTTTAATCTCTCTCTAAATATCAATCATTATTACTAACCAAAAAAAAATCAAACAATATTTAACCACTCTTTTTATTTTCTTCTAAAAATTGAACAATTAACTTGAATATATGTATTATTAATTGTCTCCGTTCAAGAAAAATATATTATTAAATTTTTTGAATGCTTATTAATAAGTTGTGGTTACATAAATCACAAACATGTAGAAAATATTTAGTTCTATTTGAAGTTACTAGTGTATGACTAGCGAATAGAATAGTTAATTAAAAAATCATTGAAAACATACACAACATGCTAATTTACTTTAATTGTATGAGTATTGATGTTAATATATATATATATATATATATATATATATATATATAATTCATATAACACAATGCAATTCTATATATTTAGCGCATGAAGAGTCCAAGTCAGATTAAACTGCAGGAACCAATGAGGAAAAGCACTTAAAAGGGTTTCTACCACATCTTCCAACTTTTAAGAAGCTACTACATCATTCTGATGACTTTCCAAAAAAACCAAGTTTCAAGAAACCAATAATTCCACCAAAACCTACCTCTTCTTCACTCTTCAAGAAGTTGTTCCATCCCATTTATAAGAAACCATTCCCTCGCCCAATTTCAGTTTATAATAAGCCATTTCCTCATCCTCCAATTCCAACTTTCAAGAAGCCATTTTTCAAAAAGCCAATTCCTCATCATGACCATCCAATCTTCAAGAAGCCCCTTAATTATCCTTTTAATGTCCCAATTCCTAAGAAGCCTTTTGTTCCCATTGTTCCCTAGATTCATTAATTAGCAATATTATATATTGTGGGATTGTGTCAGCATATATATCATGTTAACGTTGTAATAAAACCTTCATGGTGTTAGAAGATAATTTCAATTAAAAAGCATATTCAGGAAAATATATTATTGCTCTGTGTAGTTATGTAGTTATATTTATGATGATGATATATAGCACATGTATCATGTTGTTGTTAGGTTTGTTATTGTAAAATCGATTAATGTGATGGGAATCTCTGTACTAGTGGAGTTTTTATTTATTTATTTATTTTATAACCATAAGGAGTCGTTTCTTTGTTTACTTAATATTATTCTAAAAATTTACGAGATTATTACTTGTTTCGAGGATATATATATAACATGAGTAAATAGAATTTTATTACTCTTCAAAATGTACAATCTAATTAAAAAATAATCAATCAAAACACATCAAAAATTAAAATTATTAAACAAAAATTATTATTATTCATAAAATAATAAAATCTTAATGTTATATTGTAATCTTCGTTATCTCATACTATAAATTTAAATAAAAATATAAATTAATAATAAAATACAAATTTTACACGACATATTAATCATATATGAATATTTAAATGATAAAAAAATCATTGTATATTTAAATTTAGTTAAAAAATAATCCTGTGTTTTTGTTTAAAATAACTAACAAAAATAAGAGAAATATAAGTAAAACAAACATGATGTAGAGGGAATCTTTTAAATTTTTAAAAATCCTTATCGAGGGAAAGTAAATTAATTTTAAAAAATAATAATAATAATAACCTGACTTAGTTTAAGATATAATTAATAATAAACTTTGTTAATAAATTAGTTAACAATTAAGATATTAATAACATCCACCAAAAAAAATTACAACATTAATACAACAATTCACAATTAGCATCTAGCAAAATAAGGAACATGAGAATTGAAAGAATTTATCACAATTTAATTTGAAATAATCAAAATTCAGAGGGTAGTGATTGGATTAAGGTTACGTTGTGAATTTTGAACAATTCAAACTATAAGTTTCTTCAGTTAGCTTAACTATTTTAAATAAATATTTTTTTTTTGTTTGGTGCGTGATAATTCTTATTAAATATTAATTTTAAATTATAAATTTAAATGATAATATATTACTAATCACTGTTCTTTTATTACGTTAATCGCAATCAAAATAGTTGAGAGATTTTGTTTATAATTTTTTTACCCACGTGTAATTATTATAATATATATATATATATGATATGGAAAATTTAATCTTGATATTTTTAAAAAATTGAGACAATAAATAAGATTATAGACATATTTTATAATTTTAGTTATTTAAAAACCGAGGTGATACATATATTTTATAAATTTTTATATCAATTTTTTTATTAATTTAATTTAATATATTTTACACCATACACCGAATTTTTATATCATTTTTTTTTTAATTTTTCTGACTTTTTTCCCTTTCTCCTCTCTTTTTTTCCAGCACTTCCCCTTTCATCCTCTCTCTATTTCCCAGCTGCGCGCCAACCCTTTCCCTTTCATCCCTTCTCTATTATCGTATTACATCCATCAATTTTGTTAGGAAATCCCATAATCTTCATATCTTAGTTCTTTGGGCTCTTCGGTGGTGCCTAAAAGGAGCTTCATGTAGAAAACTTAACCATTTGATTACTCAAAGATCTCTTTGTAACTTAATTTCGATTCATTATTCATTGTATTTTCTCTATAGTTTGTTCATTGCTTTGCTTTCCTACCAAGTAATGTAATTACCTTCCTTTTTGTGTGGTCAGGATTTGGTGATCTGTGCAGAGGTTTTGAATTAGAGTTCTTACTTGTGATGTATGTATTTCGAAAATGCTCTTTTTATGTTTGAATTTTCTTGTGGGGTTTTAGATCTGTTTTTTTTTTCTTTTTGTTACTCGTGTTTTGAATGTGAAGTTCGTTGTGTAGAATTTTTTTTACTTTGGTTACAAATCAGACTTAGAAGAATGATTTGTTGTTGAAGAAGATCGAGTTTCACAAAATATACTAAAAAGTAAAATACATCTAAAAAA
The DNA here is from genome assembly GCA_037013495.1 of Hippophae tibetana. NCBI lineage: Eukaryota > Viridiplantae > Streptophyta > Magnoliopsida > Rosales > Elaeagnaceae > Hippophae > Hippophae tibetana. Next base: position 2,881,708 of record CM072812.1, read on the forward strand.
TAACTCTTAATTTATTGATAATATATAATAAAATTTGATAAGATTTTGAAATGTATATTTGATTTCAAAAAACTAGATTGTAATAGTTGTGAAATTTACAAATTAGAAAAGCACACAAGATTATCATTTGGGCTCAGCTCCAATTAAGTCATTTAATAGTTATAAATACTTTGTTATATTTATAGATTATTTTTCAAGAACTACATGGTTACACTTGTTAAAAAATAAAAGTAAAGTATTTTCTCAATTTCAATAATTTTATAATTTTATAGAAAATCAATATAACACAAAGATTAAAAAATTTAGAAGTGATAATGAAACAAAAAATTTAAATCAAAATTTCACAAAAGTTTTGAAGCAAAAAAGAATTTTACATCAAACAACTTGTATTTACACACCCCAACAAAATGGTGTGTCAGAAAGAAAAAATCGACATTTACTTGAAGTAATAATAATACTTTTGTTTCAAAACAATGTTCCAATAATTTTTTGGTCGGATATAATTCTTACCGTAACATATTTAATTAATAGATTGTCAAGTGTCAATTTATATTTTAAAAGCCCACTAAAAATTCTCTACCAAGAAAAACTCAATATTAATCATTTAAGAGTATTTGGATGTACATGTTATGTGCACAAAAATAAACAACACAAACTAGATTATATATCAATCAAAGCTATTTTCTTGGGGTATTCATCTTTAAAAAAAGGTTATAAATGTTATGATCCAATTAAGAAAAAAAATTACATTTCAAGAAAATGAGTTGTATTACAAGACACTAGAAAAATAGGCTAATAACCAAGAAAAACCAAATGAATTTACATTTTTAATTTTTTACTCCGAAGAAGGAAATACGGTAGTAGAAAATGAAAATGAAATAATCAATGAGAATTAAGAGGAAGAAACTTCTCAAAGTGAGGGGGAAGATGGTACTAACAAAATAATATCATTGAGAAGGACTAATCGAACTCCCCAACCTATAACTAGATTAAAGGATTTTGTAATATATGAGTAAAATATCCTATCCAAAATTTTGTGTCTTATGAAAATGTTACACCTCAATATAAGACTTATTTGACCTCAATTTCTAAAGAAAATAAGTCAAATAATTATGAGGAAGCAATAAGTCAACTAGTATGGTGCAAAGCAATGGAAGAAAAACTTAGAGCACTTGAAAAAAATGAAACATGAGTAGTCATACAACTACCCGAAGGAAAGAAACACGTAGGATGCAAATGAGTCTATAAGATTAAGTTTAATAGTGATGATACTATTAAAAGGTACAAAGTAAGATTAGTGAAAAAAAAGGTTACACTCAAACATACAATATAAATTATCAAGAAATATTTGCACTCGTGGCCAAAATAAATACCATTATGATTTTATTTTCTATAGCGGTAAACCAAAATTGGATCTTACATCAAATGGATGTCAAGAATGATTTTCTCTGATGAACACTTGAAGAAAGAGGTATATATGACGCTTCCACCCAGTCATAAAAAAGAAAACAATTCTAACCTAGTATGTAGGGTTAAAAAAATCTATTTACAGATTAAAACAATCTCCACGGGTATGGTATGAAAAACTAAGTTCTTATTTAATTTCTTGTGATTTTAAAATTAGTAATGCTTATCACTCATTGTTTTCCAAAAATAATGGTACCTTTACAACCATAATTCTAATATATGTAGATGACATAATAATTATCGGAAATAATTTGGAAGAAATTAAAAAAGTGGAAATGCAATTAAAGGATAATTTTGATATCAAAGACTTAGGTTTACTAAAATATTTTCTAGGAATAGAAATATCACATTCACCCAAGGGACTCTTTATTTCACAAAGGAAATATACACTTGACCTATTGAAAGAAACCGATAAATTAGGGATCAAACTGACATCTACACCAATAGATAGTAAATACAAATTAAATATTGATGATGACGAACCTTTAAAAGACATAAGCTAATTTCAAAGACTTGTAGGAAAATTAATTTATTTAACGGTTACTCGAATAGATATTTCCTTTTCGGTAAGTCAAATTAGTAAATTTATACATGCACCTAAGACATCACATTTAAAGGCTATGCATAGAATTTTAAAACATTTAAAAGGGACACCCAATAAGAGAATTTTCATGAAATGTAATAATTCTAACGAAATGTGTGGCTATTCCAATGCTGATTGAGCTAATAGCTTTGATAGAAAATCAACCATTAGTTTTTACACGTTTATAGGCGAGAATAGTCACATGGAAAAACAGGAAACAAAGAGTTAGTGACACAATCAAGCGCTGAGACGGAATATCGAGCCATGATATTAATCTCAAGTGAGCTAACTTGGATCAAACAACTTCTTTTGGATATCAGAATTAAAATTCAAGAACCAATAAAAATATTTTGCGATAACCAAGCGACGTGACATATAGCATCCAATTCAGTGTTTCACGAGAAAACAAAACACATCAAAGTAAATTGTCACCTCATTCGAGAAAAAATTCAAACAAAGGAAATTGAAATTCCATTTGTGAGGAGTGAAAAACAATTGGTGGATATCTTCACCAAAGGTTTAGATCCGAAATCATTTGAAGAAAATTTAAACAAGTTAGGTTGATCAATATCTATACGCTTAATTTAAAGAAAAATATTGAAAATAATTAGAATTCTAACGTATATTTTCTTTTCATATTGTATAAACTATACTGTACATATTTTATTTTTGAGATTAATTCAACTCATCAATTATCTTCCAAACACTTACCATTATATTTTCGAGAAATTTTATCTTGATGTTTCTTATATATCCTTTGAACAATTTGGTTATCACAAATGAAGAGGAGAGATGGTTGGTGATACTTTTTAATAATTTTAAAAACCCCAATGATCTGTAAAGGCATGTAAAATTCTTTTCACTATTCGGGGACTGCTAAATATTAATTTATTTTCACACCAGGTGAGTTTATAAATCTAACTTCATATATAAGAAATTATGATAGGTAAATAGACCTTATACATATACCTCACGGAACTCATATAGAACAAAACATTATACAGCAAATTATACATTTATATATTGAGTTTTTCATAGTTTTTTTTATACTGAGTCTCTATATAATATCTAATATTTTATCTATTTAATGTTGAAAAGCGTAATTCTAAAACAGATGGATCACTTCATCTGCCCCCACTCCCCAGGGAGCACATGGGTTGGCCTATAATTGGGGAGACTCTTGAATACCTTTCAACAACCAAAAACAGAGTCCCAGAGAAATTTATAAATTAATGACAGAAAGGACAAGTACTCCTGTAGCAAAGTCTTCAATGATAGTATATACGAAGTGGAATTATGTGGTTAAAAGTCAGCTAAAAGAATTTATTGTATAATTTGTTAAATACACGTGTTATACATCCGAGTATAGTGAAGATTTATTTGACAGGTGTTAACTGGCTTACACCAGCTCTATTTAATGTACCGCTGAAGGAAACAAATCATTGTCTTTCAATGAAGACAAGCTTATCAAATCCTGGTGGCCTGGCAATTTTGAAAAAAATATTTGCCAATTCTGACGAAACAAATAAGCAAGAAGACTCGTTTCTTTTATTAACATACATATGTAATTTCCATTAATGTTACTTTGTTCTGTTACTATATATATATATATATATATATATATATATATATATATGCGCTCTCTCTCTCAAATAAAACAGTATATTAAAAGCAAATAAATCTCTACGGATACAGTATATCATTAAAAGCAAAATATGATTGTTTATTAAAGTTGTTAGGTGGTTCTGGCTCTTAGATCTTATTTCTTTTAGATTATATTCTATTTTTGTCGAAACACATTGTATTAGATGTTATTATTTTAATTAATAAAAATGTTGTTATTTCAACTGTTAATATTTTAGTTTAATAATTTTATTTTATTTATATTAATTAATAAATAAAAAGTAAATATTAATAGTATTTAATAAAAAAATATTATGCAAAAAATTAATAATAATTATCAATATTTCACTTAATAATAATTTATTATTTAATTTATAAAAAATAAGATCGAAAAAATATAATTTTTATAGTAAATAAAGTAAGGATTTTATATAAATCTATAAATTATTTTTAATATTTTTACTATTAATAATTTATTAATTAATTTATATTATTTAGAAAAAACACCTCACATCACAAACCAATCCTAAAACTTAACATAATTAATTAAAAAATGATAATTATTTAAATTTTTCTATAAAAATATATAATTTTATATATTTAATAATTATTAGTTATTTATTTAATTTTTAATATTTAGTTAGAAAATAAATAATATTTAAAGATAACTAATTAAAAAAAACATTTATTTTTGGTATTTAATATAAACTTTTATTCAAAAAATGGACAATTATAATTATGAAATTATATTGAACTAAATTTTTTTATGTTGAAATCATATAATATCTCATATAAGTTAAAAAATAATAATTAGCTAATATAAAATTTTTTTATTAAAAATACTTATTAAATATATGTTTATCATAAAAGAAAAAATTAAATTAATATATTATTATATTATATTTAATAAATAAATTTATGTAATTATTATTAATAAATTATTTATATTTTTAATAAAATAGTTATTATTATATATTTTAACATTAGTTTTATATTAAAAGAAACTAAACCTACATAGAAAATATACAAAATAAAATAAAATTTAACCTCCCCTACGCAGCCCTTCTTTTCTCCTCCCTTTCACTTTTTGTCTCTTTCGTCTTTCTTTTTTTCTTTTGATTACTCTTTTTCTTTTAGATTAATTATAGTACATAAATTATTTTATTTATGTTAATTACTTTGATTTCACGAATTAATTTAAGTTAATTTCTACATAAATTATTCAATTGTTTAATGACTTGCATCAAAAAATTAGTTTTTCGTTTTATTTTTTAAAATAAAAAAATTAGAAAAAATTATTATTATTTAACAATAATTAATATTATTATATATTTAAAAAAATTGAATCATCAATCTATATATACACAGATTCAAAAAAATAATGTATATATAAAGCCATCATCATCATTGATCGTCTTATTTTTTTTTTCTTTTTTTAAGTTTAGATTATTTTATTTTATGACAATAAATATCAAAATACTTCAAAAATAATACATATATATATATATACATACATACATATATATATATATGTATATGTATCATGTATTTATAAATATTTATATTATGTGAATCCTTATCTTCATTTTTGATCTTGTACTTTTTTCTTCTTAAATTTAACACAATTATTATAATTTTTATATGTATATATATAAATATTAAAATATAATTATAATAAATTATTTAAATTTATGTGTTTTATACCTATTAATTTATTATTTAATTAATAAAAATAAAACTTAACATAGTAAATAAAAAAAATTATTTATTTTACTTAAATTAACTACCATTGTAAGAAGAAGAAGTAATGGTAATATGAAAAACTGTTAATATTTTAGTTTAATAATTTTATTTTATTTATATTATTTAATAAATAAAAAATGAATATTAATAATATTTAATAAAAAGTTATTAATAAATATTAATATTTTAGTTAATAATAATTTATTATTTAATTTATAAAAAATAAGACAAAAAAATATAATTTTTATAGTACATAAAGTAAGAATTTTATATAAATCTATAAATTATTTTTAATATTTTTACTATTAATAATTTATTAATTAATTTATATTATTTAGAAAAAACACATCACATCACAAGCCAAATACTAAAACTTAACATAATTAATTAAAAAATGATAATTATTTAAATTTTTTAGATAAATAATCTTGTATAAAAATATATAATTTAAATTTAAATAATTTTAAATATTTAATAATTATTAGTTTTTTATTTAATTTATAATATTTAGTTAGAAAATAAATAATATTTAAAGGTAACTAATTAAAAAAATAATTATTTTTGGTATTTAATATAAATTTTTATTGAAAAAGATTAACAATTATAATTATGAAATTATATTGAACTAAAAATTTATGTGTCCAATTCATATAATATCTCATATAAATTAAAAAATAACAATTAGTTAATATAAATTTTCTTTTATCAATAATACTTGTTAAATTTAATAAATATATGTTTGTTGTAAAAGAAATATTTTAATTAAATAAATTAATATATTATTATATTATATTTAATAAATAAATTTATGTAATTATTATTGATAAATTATGTATATTTATATTATATTTTTTATAAAATAATTATTATTATATATTTTAATATTAGTTTTATATTAAAGGAAATTAACCATGTATAGAAAATATAAAAATATAAAAATTTAACCTCCCCTACGCAGCCCTCTTTTCTTCCCTCTTTATTCTTTCCCTTTCACTTTTTGTCTCTTTCATCTTTTTTTTTTATTCTCACCCTCTTTTTTTTTCTTTTTATTACTCTTTTTATTTTAGATTAATTATCATATGTAAATTATTTTATTTATATTAATTACTTTGATTTCACGAATTAATTTAAGTTAGTTTCTACATAAATTATTCAATTGTTTAATGACTTGTATCAAAAAATTAGTTTTTCGTTTTATTTTATAAAATAAAAAATTTAGAAAAATTTATTATTATTTAACAATAATTAATATTATTATATATTTATAAAATTTGAATCATCAACCTATATATACACAGATTCAAAAAATTAATGTATATATAAAGCCATCATCATCATTGGTAGTCTTATTTTTTCTTTTTTTTTAAGTTCAGATTATTTTATTTTATGACAATAAATATCAAAGTATTTCAAAAATAATATATATATATATAAATGCATGTGTATTTATCATGTATTTATAAATATTTATATTATGTGAATTCTTATCTTTATCTTTGGTCTTGTACTTTTTTCTTCTTCTAAAATTTAGCACGATTATTATATTTTTTATATGTATATATATAAATATGAAAATACAATTATAATAAATCATTTGAATCTATGTGTTTTATACTATTAATTTATTATTTAATTAATAAAAAATAAAACTTAACATAATAAATAAAAAAATTATTTATTTTACTTAAATTAACTACCATTGTAACAAGAAGAAGTAATGGTGATACGAAAAACTGTTAATATTTTATTTTAATAATTTTATTTAATTTATATTATTTAATAAATAAAAAGTAAATATTAATAATATTTAATAAAAAAATATTAATAAATATAAATATTTTAGTTAATAATAATTTATTATTTAATTTATAAAAAATAAGACCAGAAAAATATAATTTTTATAGTACATAAAGTAAGAATTTTATATAAATCTATAAATTATTATTAATAATTTATTAATTAATTTATATTATTTAGAAAAAAATACATCACATCACAAACCGATTCTAAAACTTAACATAATTAATTAAAAATGATAATTATTTAAATTTTTCACATAAATAATCTTGTATAAAAATATATAATTTTAATTTAAATAATTTTAAAGATTTAATAATTAATAGTTTTTATTTAATATAATTTTTTATTGAAAAAGATGAACAATTATAATTATGAAATTATATTGAACTAAAAATTTGTACGTTGAAATCATATAATATCTCATATAAATTAAAAATAACAATCAGTTAATATAATTTTTTTTATTAATAATATTTATTAAATTTAATAAATATATGTTTGTTGTAAAAGAAGTATTTTAATTAAATAAGTTAATATATTATTATATTATATTTAATAAATAAATTATGTAATTATTATTGATAAATTATTTATTTTTATATTATATTTTTCATAAAATAATTATTATTATATATTTACAATTTTTATATTAAAGGAAACTAACCATATATAGAAAATATATATATATAAAAACAAATTTTACCTCCCCTACGCAGCCTTTCTTTTCTTCCCTCTTTATTCTTTACCTTTCACTTTTTGTCTCTTTCATCTTTCCTCCCTCTTATTTTCTTTTTATTTTAAATTAATTATCATAAGTAAATTATTTTATTTGTGTTAATTACTTTGATTTCACGGGTTAATTTAGGTTAATTTCTAGATAAATTAATCAATTATTTGATGATTTGCATCAAAATATTAGTTTTTCGTTTTATTTTATAAAATAAAAAATTTGTAACAATTTATTATTATTTAACAATAATTAATATTATTATATATTTATAAAATTTGAATCATCAACCTATATATCCAAAATGATCCAAAAATTAATGTATATACAAAATCATGATCATCATTGGTCGTCTTATTTTTTTTTAAGTTCATATTGTTTTATTTTATGACAATAAATATCAAAAAAATTCAAAAATAATATATATATATATATATATATATATATCATGCATTTATAAATATTTATATTACGTGAATCATTATCTTCATCCTTGGTTTTGTACTTTTTTCTTTTCAAATTTAACACAATTATTATAATTTATATATATATATATATATATATTAAAATATAATTATAATAAATTATTTAAATTTATGGGTTTTATACCTATTAATTTATTATTTAATTAATAAAAATAAAACTTAACATAGTAAATAAAAAAGTTATATATTTTACTTAAATTAACTACCATTGTAAGAAGAAGAAGTAACGGTAATATGAAAAACTGTTAATATTTTAGTTTAATAATTTTATTTAATTTATATTATTTAATAAATAAAAAGTAAATATTAATAATATTTAATAAAAAATTATTAATAATTATTAATATTTTACTTAATAATAATTTATTATTTAATTTATAAAAATAAGACCGGAAAAATATAATTTTTATAGTACATAAAGTAAGGATTTTATATAAATCTATAAGTTATTTTTAATATTTTTACTATTAATAATTTATTAATTAATTTATATTATTTAGAAAAAACACATCACGTCACAAGCCAATCCTAAAACTTAACATAATTAATGAAAAAATGATAATTATTTAAAATTTTCACATAAATAGTCTTGTATAAAAATATATAATTTTAATTTAAATAATTTTAAAGATTTAATAATTAATAGTTTTTTTATTTAATTTATAATATTTAGCTAGAAAATAAATAATATTTAAAGGTAAGCAATTAAAAAAATAATTATTTTAGTATTTAATATAATTTTTTATTAAAAAAGATAAATAGTTATAATATTATATTAAACTAATAATTTTTACGTCGAAATCATATAATATCTCATATAAATTAAAAAATAACAATTAATTAATATAAATTTTATCTTATCAAAAATACTTATTAAATTCAATAAATATATGTTTATCATAAAAAAAAATATTAATTAAATAAATATATTATTATGTTATATTTAATTAATAAATTTATGTAATTATTATTAGTAAATTATTTATATTTATATTATATTTTTCATAAAATAGTTATTATTATATATTTTAAAATTAGTTTTATATCATGGAAAACTAACCCTATATAAAAAATATACAAAATAAAAAAAGAATTTTAACCTTCCCCAACCCTTCTTTTCTTTCTCCCTTTCACTTTTTGTCTATTTCGTCTTTTCTTTTTCAAATTTTTCTCTTTTATTCTCACCCTCTCTTTTTCTTTTCATTTTAGATTAATTATCGTACATAATTATTTTATTTGTGTTAATTATTTTGATTTGACAAGTTAATTTAGGTTAAATTTTAGATAAATTAGTCAGTTCGCTTGCATCAAAATATTAGTTTTTAATTTTATTTTATAAAATAAAGAATTTAAAATAATTTATTATTATTAGACAATAATTAATATTATTATATATTTATAAAATTTGAATCATCTTATATCCACACAGATCTAAAAATTAATGTATATGTAAAGTCATCGTGTCGTCTTATTTCTTCTTCTTTTCCTAAATTCAGATTATTTTATTTTATGTAAATAAATATCAATGTACTTCAAAAATAATATATATTGTTATGTTATATTTAATAAATTAAATAAATATAACATAATAATATATTAACTTATTTAATTAATATTTTTAATATACGATATACATATACTTATTGAATTTAATAAGTATTTTTCATTAAAATAATTTATATTAGTTAATTTATATTTTTTAATTGATATGAGATATGATATGATTGCGACATAAAATTATTAATTCAATAAAATTATGATTTGTTCATAAGTAAATTGATCGAACACTAATTAAATAGATAATTATTAATTGTATGAATTATCATACTTAATATAATAAAAATAATTATATTATATAATATGATTATTCATAAAAAAAATATTTATTATATAAATATTGAACAAAAATATAATACGCTCATAAATATATTAATTAAACAATTATTAAATAAGTATATTTTGAACACTTTAAAATTCGTGTAATAATAAATTGTAGTTTAAATTTATTATTATTTAATCATTATATCATGTGAGATAATTTTATGTTGTTTTCAAACACACATGTAGAGCAAAAAAATTATCTTAAGTACGTTATGTAATACACAAGTTTTGATTATTATTATTTTTATTTAAATTATATATTATTTAATTAAAGATATTATATGATACACAAAACTAGATTATTATTATTTTTATTTTTAATAAAATGATTTTATTCTTAAATTGTTTGTATGTATATTATTTTTCTACCGTTAAAATATAGAAGAAAAGAAGAAGAGTTTTTGTTAGAAATTATGAACTAAAAATTAATCTTCCATTTTTGTTTCTCTGCTTCCGCTTTGCGTCCTTTTCTAAATTAAAAAAATCTTTTCCGTTTCTAAATTGAACAAACTCTTTTCCATTTATTATGGGTATATCTATATATACCTATTCAAAGAAGGAAAAAGAAAGAAAAAACATAGCTTCAGAGAAGAAAAGAATAGAAAGAGAAAAGTAAAAAGAAAAGAAAAGAAGAAAAAGAGAAAGAGAATGAGAAAAGAAGAGGATAATAGCTGTGTACGGAAAGTTAAAAGATTTTATTTTTTATTTTTTATACATAGTTAATTTCTTTTAATTAAATTTATACACTTTAAAATTCATAAAATAATAAAATAATAAATTACAGTATAAATTTATTATTATTTAATCGTTATATTCTGTGAAATAAGTTTTTGTCATTCTTAAATATCTTAAGGATTATGTGATAAACAAGACTTGATTATTATTATTTTTATTTAAATTTTATATTTATAATATATATATATATATATATTTAATTTTAATAAAATAATGTTATTATTAAATTATTTATCCTTATATTACTAAAAGATTTAATGTTAACATACATATGTAATTTCCATTAATGTTACATTCTTCTATTACTATATATATATATGCACGCTCTCTCTCAAATAAAACAGTTATATATCCCAAAATCGATTAATGTGATGCGAATCCATTTATTACTTTTCGCAAATATGAAGTTTTTATTTATTTATTTATTTATTTTATAAGGAGTAGTTTCTTTGTTTACTCAATGTTATACTAAAAATTACCAAGATAAATGGATAATATTTATTAATTAAAAAATATTTATTAAATTCGATCAAATTTTATGTATTATGTGAAGTTCATATATATCATCATGTTATATTTGATTTATTTATTAAATAAAATATCATTCATATTTAGATTGTTTAAAACATAAATGATATATTTATTGTTCATAAATTAATTATTATTGTGTATATATTTTTTATTAAAATAAATAAATAAATAATTATTATTGTATATTTATTCTTAGTAAAATTACAAATCAATTAATTATTTATTATATAAAAAAATAAGTTTTTCATCGTGTTATAGAAAATGCAACCTACAGATAAATTATATTTAAAGATTTTTTTATTTTTAAAATATAAAATTTTGAAATAATTATAATTTATTAATTAATATTATAATATATTTATCAAATCTCTACGGATACAGTATATCATTAAAAGCAAAATGTGATTGTTTATTAAAGTTGTTAGGTGGTTCGGGTACAGATATCATTAAAAGCAATTATTTATTAAAGTGTTAGGTGGTTCTGGCTCTCAGATGTTATTTCTTTTAGATTGTATTCTTTTTTTTTTTTGTCGAACCACATTGTACTAGATGTTGTTATTTTTAATTATGATTAAATAAAAATCTCTTGTTTGAGCTAAAAACAAATTAAAATAAATATTTAGAACTCAACTTGATGATTGTATTGATTGATATTTTATTAATAAATGATGGTACAATTATATTAATTTCACATCTTTATAATCTATTCTCTCATAGAAACCAAAAAAACAGTCAAGGAAGTTCATTAATTTAGTATCAAAATCGACGTTCAAGTGTAAAACCGGTTAGCTTTAATGTAATCATGCTTATTCATAAACTTTTTTATTGCTGTCCTTTAACAAAAAAAAGTTATAATTATATTTGATACTCATAAAGAGCGTATTTATATTATATTAGTATATTATCATAGGTCTATATATAAGTCACTCAAACCGTGAACTATAAACATAATATATACCAGAAGATATATCAAGATTGAGATTTACTACTGCATATCAATGAGGAGTACTCGATTTCTTTTCTCAGGAGTGCTTGTAGGCCTCTGTATCTGCCTATTTGCTGTGAGCTTTTCGGGTAATATTATAATATATGCAACTCTCTTTATATGTATATTTTTAGCCAAAATAAATAAATAATTTCTCTGTGTATATTTAGCCCATGAATATTAAATGAACCAAAAATAGCTTTATGCTTCTATATTGCATGATTTTAGGAAGGAAAAAAAATGAAAATTACTCCATATATATATATATATTTAAGTTTAAATTATAAAACTAATTAATATAATTATTTTAATTTTTTCTATAATATATTTCAAAATACACATTATTTTACTAATAATACTAAATCATGAGGAATCTATGCCTAAAAATACGCATAACATTACTTTATTCTCATGTGAATTACCTCATGTATTTATCAAACCAGCCTCTCAAACCCCCAACAATAGCACCGCCACCGGCACCGCTACCAGCACTAGTACCAGCACTAGCACTAGTACCTGCACCAGCATATTCAGTTGTACCAGTACCAGCACCAGCACCAGCACCAGCACACCAGTACCATTACCAACACTAGGTTTTAATGGCACTTCTAATGACCATACTTACAATGAGTTATAAAGTTGTGAACAATTTGATTAATATTAATATTAGTAAATTTTTTACATGTATTTCGTATTTTGGAACATTTTAATTAGTTAGTTATAATAAGGTTTTATTATGTTTTATTGCATATAAAAACCCTCAAATATAATTTCTCTTAATTTTAATATAACGAATTTTAATTTTCTCAATTTATCATTTTATTTTAATTTATATTGAAAAATGAGGTTAAATGTTACATCTATAGCCTCATTTTTTTATAAAATCGAGATCATATGTAACAATTTATGGTTTCTCTTACTTAGGTCTCGGTTCTTATAACTGTGATCATAAATCTACGATCATGAGTAAAAACCGAAACCATATATTAATATTATAGTAGTGACAGTTCCATTTTATGTATTAATTTATCTATAAGTTCATTAATATTATACTTAAAAATTTATTTGTCGAAATTTATTATGAGACAGAAGCCTCTCCTTGCTAGTATATATTTCCTCCTATGTTCGAACTTGTGATACCATATGCTTTAAGTATATGAATAATAACTATTTGTAATATCGTTAATATCTCATAATTATTATACAAATAATGCTTAGATTTTATATTTATTTTTTATAATAATTTAGTTATATTATTATTAAAAAGTGATAGCATATAAACAAAGTAAATTTTTATTTTTTTTATTTTTACAACTCTATTAGATATAAAAAAATTTAACTTAAATAAACTATAACCGAAAGAATAGAAAAAAATTAAATAAAAATAATAAATAAATAAAAACATAAAAAATGATAATTTATTTTGATGCAATTACTTTTTTAAAATAATAGGTTTAATTATCATAAGGCATAAGATATATCCCGCATATATTCCTTTTTAATATATTGTGAGTATCAGAGGTGGATTTCACATTTTTTGTGATAAAAGACAAGTACATACATATTTCCATAATTTTAGCTGGTAATTCTTATATATCTGATTGCCTCCGGTGTGATACAAAGCACTTGTTATAAGACAATTAAGTTGTTTAAATGTAACATCATTTTGACAATCGAAATTAATTTTAGGGTTTAATTAGAATACATAATTTTTATTTATGAAATGTAATGTAATTTTTATTATAATTAACATATATATATATATATATATATATATATATATATATATATTATACATATCTAAAAATATTATACATATAGGTTTTTTATAATATACAAAATTTATATTTATTTACCGATTAAAAATAAAATTAGTTTGAAAATTAAATCATATAAAAATTAGAGGGTTTTTTAGTTGAATGGCTAAGAATTTTTTTTCTAGAAAAATAATTTTAATCTCACTCCATAAATATAGACCATTATTAATAGCAAAAAAAAATTCTAACAATATTTATTCACTCTTTTTATTTTCTTCTAAACATTGAAGAATTAACTTGAATATATGTATTATTAATTATCTCCATTTAAGATAAATATATTCTCAAATTTTTTGAATGGTTATATATATATAATAATACAATCCAATTATATATACTTAGCGCATGAAGAGTCCAAATCAGAAGAAGCTGCAGGAGCCAATGAGGAAAAGCACTTAAAAGGGTTTCTACCACATCTTCCAACTTTTAAGAAGCCACTACATCATTCTCATGACTTTCAAACCAATAATTCTACCAAAATCAACCTCTATCTCACTCTTCAAGAAGTTGTTCCATCCCACTTATAAGAAACCACTTCCTCACCCAATTCCATTTTATAATAAGTCATTTCCTCATCATCCAATTCCAACTTTGAAGAAGCCATTTTTCAAAAAACTAATTCCTCATCATGACCATCCAATCTTCAAGAAGCCCCTTAATTACCCTTTTAATGTCCCAATTCCTAAGAAGCCTTTTGTTCCCATTGTTCCCTAGATTCATTATTTAGCAATATTATATATTGTGGGATTGTGTCAGCATATATATCATGTTAATGTTGTAATAAAGCCTTCATGGTGTTAGAAGATAATTTCAGTTAAAAAGCATATATATTCAGAGGAAAATATATTATTGGTCTCTGTGTGGTTATATTTATGATGATATATAACTTATGTATCCGTTAGGTTTGTTATTGTAAAATCGATTAATGTGATGCGAATCTATTTATTACTTTTCGCTAATATGGAGTTTTTATTTATTTATTTACCGTAAGTGGTCGTTTCTTTGTTTGCTCAATATTATTCTAAAAATTTATGGGATCAACGATAATTAAAATTACTTGATTTTGGGATATATATATGTTTGGAGAGAAATCTCTAGTTAGGGATTCTAGTGATTTTTAGAGAGAAGTAGAAAATATAAACAAATGAATAGATTTTATATTCTCCTCATTTAAAGGGTATATATATGTATAACATCTTACGTAAATAACATGGTACATATTAAGCGACCAAGATATACCATTACATGTGTGATAAAATTGCACACGAACTAATTTAAACAAAAAACAGATCACTATAAGTGTTACATAATGAGGTCGTTACATATAGGTCGCTTTAGGTTCCCAAGTAACTTTCTTAGGTCACCATTGGAGTGGGAGGATCATGATTACATCAAGATTTCATAATTTCATTCGGTTGTGATATCTAGGACCTCGTATTTGGATAATGAGGTACTCTAGGCGACTGGGTTATACACTTTACTAAGCTCCTTGGGCCCAGGCCATCGTTAAGCCAACCTTATAACCTCCCTATATCCTAACGAGGTACCTACATATCTTAGATCGTATGTTCGTTACATATTTAATATCAAACATTAACTCTCTTATTCTCTTGATTTTGAGAAGTCAAGGAAATAATATCTGGTCGTCTATTTTATTTTAAATAACCCTCATTAATCGATTCAATGCATCTATATATATAATAGCCATTCGGATGATACAATTTTCTATCATGAGGTTATTTAACTACAAATAATATTCCTTTAATAAATTTTATTTTTATTATTTTTTGGTTAAACCTTTCAATTTCTTGCTCTTCTTTTATAAATAGTGAATATATTTACTTTTATCATACGTTTTAACTTAAATTTATTTTCAGAGAGTTTCGACCCGTTAAGTGTTTTCCTATTATTATACTCTTCCAACCCGCTAGAAAAATACTTAGTCTTTTTTTTAGTTTATTTGTTTAACGACGTCAAAGGGAGAACCAGTCCACTCTCCATTTTTAGGTCGAGATTCAAACGACCAACATTCACATTAATTAATTTCTTATTAATTTTATTTAGCATGTCTCAAAAAAGGGAAATAGGTGGTTCATTCTATAGCGATGTGATCTAGGTCGTTAGGTAGCGCACTTGATATTTATATAATACTAAACATGTATATTAACTCCCCTATTTGCGAGGTTACCATGTTGTTAAGAGTATATTCCTATTATTAATCCAAGCTTGAAAGGGTAAACCCTTCATGCTCTCCTTAGGTCTCATTATGAACTCTAAACTCAGGTCACCATTTAAGTGCTGCCTAATCGCCATATAAACATGGCCTAATCAGGTCGTCATCTAAGTGTTGCTTGATTGGGTCTTGTATGTATAGGTGACCCAGGTCGTTTACTTGGACCTGAAGGTCTTAGCCTTCAGGTCTTGACTCTCAGGTCGCTAAGTGAATGCTACTATGCCACTCCATTATCACAGAGGAAAAATTGAGTAATCCTTATGAATAAGGAAGATGGATGGCCTTACTATTGGAAGCCATATATCTAAACCTTTATTGGTCACGCGTTATTATTAAAACTCTCCAATAGTGTGTCTCCTACCAGTGAGCTCTTCACTAGTTTAGGACGAGTTCATTTATTTTGTAGGCATGAATTATACAAAGATCGATTTTTAAGATTCGATCGATGTGTGGTACATATGACCTGTAGCCCAAAATGCCAAGGACTAGTTGAAATATCTTCTCTACTGAAACTCCAGTTGTGTAGCCTGAGAAGTGGAGCTTTTATTGCACCACACTACGCCATGATATGGTCTTTTCAAACTAGTAGGAGTAAAGCACCACCTTATAGCAGAAAGATGGCTCATATACCCTAACTACCCCAATGAACCAGGGACCTAAATGCTTTATGATTCGAATGAAGTGGTGGAATTTGTTAGAAGAGATTAGTAGCCCGCATTTAGACGCAACATGTAAAGGTGAAATATCCAATCCTTCACATATGTTTTCATAAAAAGAGTGGTTCGTCGTGGAGCTCAAGTCTTTTTACCACTTTAGAACATATCTGGCGTCTCAAGTAGGGGTTAGGGGACTCCACTTCCAATCATAAAGCATATGATGAATCCCGCATCTCAAGTAGAGGGGTTAGAGGACTCCAACTCTAATCATGAGGCATATGACTAATCCTGCATCTCAAGTGGGGGGTCAGGGGACTCCACCTCTAATCATGAGGCATAGGACTAATCCCGCATCTCAAGTGGAGGGGTCAGAGGACTCCACCTCCAATCATAAGGCATAAGATATATCGCGCAATAAACTCGAACTACAAGTCCAAAGTCTAAATCCTTATGGTGTTCTCAATATCATATGATCTTAGCCCACTAACACTCTTCCGAACAGATATAATTAGAGAGTGATGGAGGACCCCGATTTAAGCGTGCACCCAATTGCTGGTTAACCCATACTTAGGTCTACCCTTTCAGACCTTGTAAGTTGTAATATTTCTTTTCCAGCTGAAAATGGATTCGTTTGGCACTTGGGCATTATTGGTTTTAGAGGGTTTTTCATCTCCTTGAAAATCCATTTTGGTTTTGATGATCAGTTCGTTGATTGAAAAAAGAGGTATAAATAAGGGGTTTTAATTCAAAAGGGTAGAGAATAGAAGTCAACTATATTTGACCTAGGTGTGAGTTCACCTTCTTAGGATTATTCATTCCATTTAAACACATTTTGTTCTTCCTATATAGAAATCAACCCATTTCAGTCCATTCTTCATCAACACAGTTCATTCTTCACCAGAGAAGTATAATGAGTATAGCGAGATGATGGAAAATAGTGGCTAACACATCTCGCCTTTTCACTTAGGTCAATCTAAGCTTAGTCCATAATAGCTGACTTCGGTCGAGCTAGGCCCAATCTGCTTAAATACATCAATCATCATAATCAAAACCTTATCAAGAACAACCGACGGCCTCAATTTTTAGCACCTCTTTAAGCGACTGAATAATTGAGGAATTGATGAGTGCTCAAAAAACACTAAAATAACCATGATTTTATGCACATTAATTGATTAAAAATATATATATTTATATGTTTTATCATATATTTATATAAATTTGTCTTTTTCGGAATCACGGGTATTTTTATTGTTTTTCAGGTATTTTGGCTTAAAAACGCAACTTAAAGACTCAAAGAGGAATACTTGAAGCAATACATCACAAATATATTAATAAATAAGTGGGGAAAGGTCAACAAACATGGAAAAATTGAACAAAATGGGTCAAAAAGGTCAAAAATGTCAAAAAGGAGAAAATCGCGCCCAACTGCCCAGCCGCGCGCCCAGCCAAGCGCCCCAGCGCCCATGCCCGCGTGCGCCGAGCTACGCGCAGCGACAGCCCCCCCGCGCGCGCCGACGCCTTTTCGCCCCATTTTTCACGTGCAGCCGCCCCCATGACGTCATACTGACGTCATTAATGACCTCAGCATTTCCATTATAAAACTCTCGCAAGTGCACGAATCATTTCGAAGAAAATGATAAGTATACTCCCAAGGTCGATCTAAGGAAGGAATGTGTGTGGTTTTTAATTTATTATTCAAACTTTTAAAAACAAAATTAAATCCTAAACATCCTGTCACGATATTTTGGGGTTTTGTGTTTTTAATCTAATTACATAAAATTAAACATAGATTCAATAAACATTCATGCAAATTTTATCATTTATAATGGCGGAGTATTTATGGATATAATAACTAAGTTAATTATGCTTGCTCATATTATCTAGGTTATTAAAGATATTAATTGATATTTATTGATTCTCCCTTTTTTGTATGAATACCACCTTTGGTGGGGTTAGATATTCTTTGTTAACTAAACAAATCAATTAGCACCTATGGGTGTGGTTGATAACTAATATGCTTAATTAAATTAATTCCTTTTTCTAAGAGATTGAAAATGAACCATTTAAATGTCACCTTTGGTGGAGTTAGACAGTTTAAACTTTATTCAAGGTGTCCAAATTAAACCTAAGAATTTAGTTATCCGAGTACTAACTTTCAAGTTTTAAAACCACTACTGAAAACATGTCGTCAATACATTTTCAGATAATAATTCTTATAAAAACTTTTTAAATAGGGCTTCACTCTAACTACCGGGCGATTGTACCATCAAATAAAAGAGCACTACTCTAAATCAGACCGGATAACTAAACCTTAAAATCTAATTTTCAGGTTTAAGTTTGTAATGAAAAATAATATATTTCTCTCTAACATTCTTAATATAAAATCATGAATAAAAATAAAATCAATTCATTTTAGAGATTTTTACCTATTTAATATTTCGCAAGCATAACAACGTTATTATTACATCATGTTTACTAAACAGCCAGCACAGTTAAATTTAATCACAGACAAATTAAATATAACATGTAAGAATAAAGCATAAAAAATAACTGTAAAGAAAATAAAATCCTTACAGAACTTCGACGCTATTCCCGTTGCTGGAAAAACTCCAAGCGGAATTTGCACTCCCATTTATTGAATCAAAAAGCTAAAAAATTACATAAACATAACTAGTTCTTCCCAAAAAGGGAAGAACTCTAAAACTAAGAGAAATTAACTAAAAACTAAGAAAAACTAAGAAAAACTAAAGAAAACTAAAAAGAGAGAAAGAAAGAGAGAAAAGAATGTATTTGGAGGTTTTGAAGGTGTGTTTTGAAGTGAAGGGAAGAAGGGTATTTATAGATGAGGATGGAGAGAAAAAATGAGTAAACAAATGTTAAAAAAATGTAAAAATGCGTAATGGAAATGCTGAGGTCATTAATGATGTCAACATGACGTCATGGGGGCGGCTGCACGTAAAAAATGGGGCGAAAAGGCGTCGACGTGCGTGAATAGTGCCCACGCGCGTAGTTCTGCGCAGATGAACAGTACCCGCGTGCGCAGTTCTGCGCGGATGAACAGTACCGCGCACGCAGCTTGGGGCGGAGTTGGGCGCTGGGCGGCGCGGCGGCGCGATTTTCTCATTTTTGACATTTTTGACCCATTTTGTCCATTTTTTCCATATTTGTTGATGTCTCCCCATTTATTTATTAATATATTTGTGATGTATTGCTTCCAGTATTCCTCTTTGAGTCTTTAAGTTGCATTTTTAAGCCAAAATACCTGAAAAACAATAAAAATACCCGTGATTCCGAAAAGACAAATTTATATAAATATATGATAAAACATATAAATATATATATTTTTAATCAATTAATGTGCATAAAATCATGGTTAGTTTAGTGCTTTTTAAGCACTCATCAGTCTCTATTCATCAGCTCGCATAAGGTCCAGCTCATGGTTTACTCGATCTACATCAGTTGATGTGTCTGTCTTACCATAGAAACCTACATTAGCCACAACTTGTTTTGGTCTTATAATAACTACCTAAGCTCTTCTAATTCTCATATATACAGTCCAGCCGAACCCAATTTGTGTCAGATCCAATTGAACCAGCCCAACTCGTATCCAGTTGAACCCAATTTCTGCTCACTTGGTTTGGGTGACTTGATGTCGTTTTTGTAACTGAGAAAGAGAGTTCGAATACTGGTACTAGAGAAAAATAACGATGTTGTTTTCCATGAATTGGGCTGGGGATTTTCATTCAGACAGTTTCCCATGAATTGGGCTGATCTAGGTCCATTTCGTTAAAGAGTTCACACAACCCATAAACTCTCCTCAACCCGTATCTCCAAGTCGCTCATAGCGCACTGATTTGTGCAATCCATTCCCAGTTCGTTCAAGAGTTCACATAACCCACAAACTCATCTCCTCAGCCCGTTTCTACAGGTTGTTCATAGCGCATTGGTTTGTGGTTGTTCATGGTAGAGTTGGTTTCAGATTGGAAGCAAATCCATTCACAGTTCACACTAGGTGTATCTCGTTCATTTATGGAAACCGATCAAGTGAAGTTAGTTCGCGAGCAATACCTAGTGAACGTTCCAAACCCAATTCATGAGAAAATAAGTAAGGTTCATGATAGTTTATTTGGGTCGAATTAGGCCCAATTCGTTTCTCTCTAGCCCAATTTATGACAGCCCATTATTCATAATTTTACTCGCTCTATACCAGTAACACAAGCTTGTAATCGACTTCCATAGCTCACTAGTTAACCAGGCCACGAGATAGAGCTACTTGTTTGTTTAAACATCACAACAGATCGTCCCTATTTGTCATTTGTGTGGGCTATAGTTCCCATGTCAACTCAGTCCGAGTCAGATAATCCCAAATATTGTCTTGTATGCATTGGCAGCTACCCAGATCGCAATTCACTTTTTTAGCCCAACGAACCATATCTCCCCAAATCGTCCACTTAGTAAGCTCGATGATGGTGGCCATGATGGAGATGGTTTCAGAATACTCACCCTCTTCGCAAGTGCTAGGTACCTAGGCCATCATTCATTGTTCTCATGTCCATCTAACGACCTAGCCCGGATTGATCCAGCAATACAACTTCCTCAGATTCTCGAGTGGATCTCCCCAAGTCAGTGTCCTATAAACTTCAATTGCTGGTGAAAAAGGTCTGGTATCATTTAGAAATGGATTTGTAGCTAGCAAAGATGTGGAGTGACAACGAGGTCTAGTACCAAACATAATTAAATGCCAATTCACTCTACTACACAACTGCCCAAGATCTAATTTGCTTCTCCTGATCACCCCATTTTCCAACGTTTTTTGTGTGGAGTAAATGTCCATAAAACATGAGATAATTCTCTTGGGGATAAAATTGAAGGTGTCAAATGCTAACTATAGAATAGAAAGATTTGAGTTCCCACAGATGGCGCCAATTTTTTGGAGAGAATTCTTTGGTTAGGGATTCTTATGATTTTTAGAGAAAAGTAAAAAATATGGACAAATGAATAAATCTTGTATTCTCCTCATTTAAGGGGTATATATATGTATAACATCCTATGTACATAGCAAGATACGTATTAAGCAACCAGGGTATACCGTTACACGTGTGATAAAATTGCACATAAACTAATTTAAATAGAAAGCAGATCGCTAAAAGAGTTACATAATGAGGTCGTTACATATAGGTCGCTCTAGGTTCCTAAGTAACTTTCTCAGGTCGCCATTGGAGTGGGAGGACCATAATTAAGTCAGGATTTCGTAATTTCATCAGGTCTTGATATCTAGGACCTCGTAGTTGGATAACGAGGTACTCTAGTTGACTAGGATATATGTTTTACCAAGCTCATTGGATCTAGGCCATCGTTAAGCCAGCCCTATAACCTCGATATACCTTAACGGGGTACCTACACATCTTAGGTCGTATGTTTGTTACATATTTAATATCAAACAATATATATACATTTTTTTAGTAAATGAAATTTTATTACCCTTCATTTTATCTTTCGTTCAATTGTACATTACTTTAATTTAATGTTTGGTTGCTTAAATCGATTTATTGATCGTTCTTAAAAAAAAGATCTTGATATCATATTGTAATCTTCATGATCTGATACTATGAATTTAGATAAAAATTTAGATTGATATTAAAACACAAAATTTTACATGACATAAATTATCATAGATGAATATTTAAATAAGAAAAAAATCATTTTATAATTATATATAAGTAAATAAATAACACAATTATATATTTTTATTTAAAATAATTAACAAAATAAGAGAAGTATAAGCAAAATAAACATAGTTGAGTGGGTTCCTTTAAAAAAAGATATCTATTTGAAAGAAAGTAAATTAATTTTTTAAAAACGTATTAAAAAAAGAATAATAAAAATGAACTCGGTTAGTTTAATTTATAATTAATAATAAGTTTTGCTAATCAATTAGTTAACAATTAAGAAATTAATGCCATCCAAGAAAAAAATTACAACATTAATACCACAATGCACTATTAGCATCTAGCAAAATAAGGATAACGAGAATCGAAAGAATTTATCAGAATTTAGTTTGAAATAATTAAAAATCACAAGGTAGTGATACAATTGGGGTTACCTTGTGAATTTTGAACATATCAAACTATAAGTTTCTTAACTTATCTTGCCTATTTTAAACTAATAGCATTTTTTTGTTGGTTTGGTGCATGATAATTCTTTATCAAATATTAGTTTTAAATTACAAATTTAAATGATAAGATATTACTAATCACCATTTTTTATTACATTAATCATAATCGTAATGGTTGAGAGATTTTGTTGATAATTTTTTTACTCAACAATTAATGTTTTTTTTTTTGCATATGAATGTTGAATATTGGCTCTAAAGTAATAAATTAGTTGTCTAATTTGTAGCATAATTTAAGGAGCTCTAAAGTAACAATTTAGTGGCCTAATTTGTGTCATAATTTAAGGAAATTAGTGATTTAATTTGTAGCTTAAATTATAGCATAATTTAGGGAAAGAAAACCTTGTTTCATCTATAAATATGGAGGAATTCATGCATTGAAAAATAAGTAAAAAATCAGAGAAAACATAAGCAAATTCAAAGAAAGAAAATACTTAGTGAGTGAGAGTTTTCTATGATTTTGTGGAAACACTTGAAAGATATTATTAGTGAGAAAATTTGTATCTGTATTCTGTATATTTCCTACTCAGTTTAATAATATCTACTGTCTCCCGTGAACCTAGGCAAATTGTTAAACCACGTAAATTTTGTATGTTTCCTTTTACCGATTTGATATATTCATATACCACTATTTTATTACTTTCGTGTAAAATAAATTGGTATCAGAGCCAAATATAGTAGTATTGTATATAAAATCAAAGCTCTCGACGATACGAATGCAACGAAGAAAGAATTGCTCAAATCGGAGGTCAGAATCACTGCCAGAAGCCACTGGAGTGTTACTGCCAACAATTGAGTCAACTCATTGAGTTAGATAGAGTCAACTCAGTCATTGGTTAATTTTGGACCGAGTTGGTCAGTTTTTCACCCATTTTCAACCGAGTTAGTCCTTTTCCTAACTAATTGGATCATTCTGGATTCTACCACGAACTCTGTTTTTTTTCAAATAAGGTATAAAATTTGGAAAAATACTATTTTAAGTTGTAAGTGCAAAATTTTTGTTATCTGTTTGTACTTATGGGTGATAAAAGAGAGATCAAAGAAAGAAAATAAAGTTGTTCTACTCAAAGAACCATATTGTTCAACACAAAGCTAGTGGACAAATACATGACGAAAAGTATAGAGAATCGACTCTACTTGAAGAAAAAACTTTTTCATTTCCAGTACAAGAAAGGTACCCCTATGATTGAGTACTTAGATAATTTCAATAAATTTTTGGTTGATCTGTAAAATTTAGATGTTGAAATTATCGATGAAGATAAAGCTTTGTTGTTGCTTAATTCATTACTTGAGAGTTATGAGCATTTAACCACAACTCTGTTATATGGATAAGATGAGGTTAAATTCATAGATGTTTCAAATGCTTTGGTAAATAATGAGTACTAGAAAAAGGATCAACATGATCACAAAGACATAATATCAGAAGCATTGACTGCAGCCAGAGGTAGGATGAACAACAAAAAATCTAGCGAATCAAATAATAGAGGGTGATCCAGATCAAAGCTCAGAGGAGAGTCATCCAAAAGACATCCTATGAAGGACGAGTGTGCCTATTGTCACCAGAAAAGGCACTGGAAGAAAGATTGTCCAAACAAGGACAAGTCAAATGCAAATGTTGCACATAAGGTTAATGAAGATGAAGAATCAACCTTTTCATTTTCATTATCAAATACCTACTTAGACAAATGGATCATTGATTCTGGATGTTCTTATCATATGTGTCCGAACAAACATTGGTTTTCGAGTTTTGAAGAGTTCGATAGAGGATTTGTGCTTACGGGCAATGACAATTCCTGTTAGACACAAAATGATTGAAACAATACGACTAAAAATGCACGATGGTACAATCATTGGTTACAAGTAAAATTGAAAAATGAAGTCTTGAAAGTTGTACGAGGTGCATTTGTAGCGATGAAAGGTACTCGAAAAGTGGACCTGTATTTCCTATATAGGAATACAATTACAGGAAGAACAACTATCTCAAGCAAATATGAAGAAAAGACATGTGATTCTTCCTACCTGTGGCACATGTGCTTAGGGCATGTTGGTAAAAAGGCTTTTGCAAGGCTTAATGAAGCAAGGTCTTCTAAAAGGTGCTAAGACTTGAAAGTTTGATTTTTGCAAGCACTATGTATTGGGAAAACAAACAAGAGTCAAGTTTGGCACTACCATTCATTATACTAAAGAAGCTCTAGATTATATTCACACGGATGTCTGGAGACATTCCAAGAATGCTTCACTTGGAGGTAAACATTGGTTTGTGACTTTTATTAATGATTTCTCTTGATATGTTTGGATATACACCATGAGTCACAAAGATGAAGTTCTGGATATATTTATTAAATGGAAGAAAATGATCGAGACTTAGACATGTAGGAAAATTAAGAGGCTTAAATTTGATAATAGTGGCGAGTACAAATCAGATCCCTTCTTCAAAGTTTGTTAGGATGAAGGGATAATCAGACATTTTTTAGTTCCTCGTACACCATAGCAGAATGGAGTTGCAGAATGAATGAATTGTACTTTGGTTGAGAAAGTTCGATATATGCTATCCCAATCCAAATTGAGCAAAACATTTTGGGCTGAGCAAAGAAAGCTGCACTACTACATAAATAGGCATTAAAGTCGGTTCACGGCCTGAACCGACTTTACGTGTAGAGTCAGTTCATGTCGTGAACCGACTTTACGTGTAAAGTCAGTTCATGCCGTGAACCGACTCTACACGTTTGTTTTTATTATAATTTTTATTTTAATTTTTCGTATTATTCAGTATATATATATATATATATAACATAAAAAAAACTAAAATATAAATAATAATATAAATAATTAAAAATTTAAATATATTTAATTACTTGATAATTAAATTTATTATAAAAACAAATAATGCATAAATAATACATATAATTAACTTAAATTACAAATAAAATAATGTCGCCAAAGTATAATTATTATGCGATCGAGTAAGCTTGCTTGGCTTAGAATCTTGATTGGCCTTCACAAGCATTATAACAAAAAAATAGTTGATCCATATAACAAATATTCTCTTACATACATGAGCACGTAAAACATACATAAAAAAGTAGTCTAAACTTCAGACGTACGAATGAAGAAATTAAATCATTATAAATATTACCATAAAAAAGAGATTACCACGTACAACGACATTCGACGAACTCATATTAGCATTATTAATCATTTGTCTATATATATGAAGTTATCTGGAATCTCTACTACTATTTTTTAATGCTATATATAATGAACTCTAAATATGAAATCAATTGTAACTTCGATTTCTTACTTGGCTTGTGTGAGTTTTGGTGCCCTTAAACATATGGAACACGTTCATGTGCACCAAAACTCATACAAACCAAGAAACAAATCGGACCTACGTACACCTGATTTGTACATTTAGAGCTCATTATATCATTAAAAATACTAGCAGAGATTCCAAATAAATTCATATTTATAAACAAATAATTAATAAAGTGTTAATATGAGTTCGTCAAATGCAAGTAGGAAAGAGAGATGAGATGTAGTTTGGGCCAAAAATAGGTCCATAAAACAATGCATTCCCCTAAATACATGAGCATATATATGATTAATCATCATCAAACAAGTGATTTCAGGCACAGGAATAGATAGAGAAGGCCAAATCATTAAAAAATTTACTGTTATGTTGTCATATGCTATTCAAGATCATCAGAATCTTTTCCTGATTCTTCTTGTGATGATATAATTTGAACCATGTGTTCTGCCCATTCCTCTCGTAAATCATCAAAAATTTGCTGGTCATAACCCGTCTTGTTCCAACCAAAGAACTACATGTATTCAAAATCAAAATAAGAATATGATTTCATTTATTTACAAAAACAAACTCAAATATGTTAAAAAATTGTATGTATATGGGTAAAATATATTATCACATCATCAATTAGAATTTTGATATTTGTGATGATTTCGCTCATAAACTTCATGACATAATAACCACACATGACTCCATTATTTTGTTGTGGAACCTACAAAAAAAGTACATGTATACATGAATTTTCATATTCGAACATCTTTATTATTTAATTGTAAAATTAATAAAATTATTAATATTGAATTGTACCTACCATAACTTTTTTCCATATAAGCTTATGAGATTTTTTAAGGACAATGCCCCTAAACTTGTTCCACAACTTCCATGCCCTATCAAGGTATAAAACGATTAGTTTTTATTAAATATTACAAAAAATAATAGAAAAAACTAATATGTAACTAAATATAACTCTTACATTTCAACAACTACTTTTGTATCTTTACTCAGTTCTATGGAAGCTAAGTCACAGTACCAAGCATGATTATTGAACATATCAATGATTACCAACATCCAATGATCTTGGCCTTGTTCAAACCTTAATGGCCAAGGGATTATCAACTTTTGATTTCTACTAAGCGTTAATGCTCTATCACATAATTGTTTAGCTCTGATGCTAACATCCTTCTCTTGATATTGATTGACATATGAAGAATCATAGAACATTGCTAAATGTGATGAGTGATTATGTTGAAGTCGATAATAGCAAGCCCTATATATGTATATATATAATTAGATAATATAAATATAATTATATATGTTCTGCATAAATAAAAGAAAACTAACTAGATTGAGGACTCACCTTGTCCACACTTGAATTATACTTAAATCGATCATTTGATATTCAAATATTTGCAACAAGCACTCGATCGATATATAAGTTTGGCCGATGTCTACACTAGAAATTTCAATAGGAAGTGGCACAGTCCATCCATCATTTATGCTAGATGCCCTCCCAACAATAGTCATCAAAGTGCCAAGATTTCTACTGAATTGTAACACATAAGTATGACTATACTTTTTCCAAGGCTTCTTCTTGAATGACTTGGTGCACGATTATTGGCCACTAGTCATAGATTTAGCACGAGATACTTGCTTGGTATCTCTTAAATGTGCCGCATTTAAGAGTTCTGGAATAATAGACTACCAAAAAAGTATCATATATGTATTTTTAGTAACAATATAAGATCACATTAAATAATAGTAGTAAACAAGTGTTATTTTTTAAGTTAAAAAATAGTACCATGTCAAAATTTAGAACAACTTGAATCGACGGCCAAGCCACATACTGTCCAACCGCCTCTTGGACTGTGGTAGCATCAGAAGGCACAAGTAGTGGATAATCATGAAACAATGATTGATCAATTACTATTCGCCTATGATTAGGCAAATATTGATTATGAATCATCCGATCATTGCTCAATTGTTGCACCGTTCCAATAGCAACATAGTCCGTTGACGAAGGATGTTTCAACAAACATTTCATATTCTGTAAAAAATTTAAGTGTTATATATAAAAAATAAAACATATAATAAGAATTTAAAAATTAAAATCTTACCACATATGATTCATCAAATAGAGGAGGACTCTCATGTGGGGTAGCTATTGGATGTACATTCTCACCAATATGTTCATCTTGGCTTGATTTATGGTAAGAATGTGCAGATTGCATTGGAGAAAATGAACCACTACTTGATTGCATGTGCATTCCTGGATGTAGTTTGAGCACAATGAGATTGTGTGGATGGCATGCCTGGCATGGATGGTGGCATGCTTGGCATGGATTGTGGCATGCCTGGCATGGAAGGTGGTATGCCTGGCATGGATGGTTGCATGCTTGGCCAATATGGCATGCCCTGGTTGTAGCATGATGCCATGGCTGACAGTTGTTGTGATTGATGTTCTTTTAGAGTGGAAATCTCACTCATCACGGAGGCCTTAAAGGAGTTGAATTCTTTTTCAATTTTAGTGTATTTCTCCTTACTTACCGTCTGAGGCATATGTTTTGGAATTTTAAAATACTCCATAGAACCATCATATTGGCTACCTCCCCTAACACGACCAGGATGCTCGCGTCTGAATGCATGATATAAAGCATCTCTCCCAAGCTCTTCGATTATTTCACCCCTGGATATTTTTTCTTGAACTCTCTACAAATAATAAAGCACACAAACATATCATTCATTATTACATCAATTATTAAATATCAGTCAAACTTTTTATCAACCGAAATTACTAACCAACTTATTTAATTGTTCTTCTCCTTGTTGACTCATCGGTCTTGCATTCTTCGTTTTGGGAGTCTTTGTTTCTATGTACAATTCAATTCGGGTAACAGGTCTACCCAATTCAGTTTCCTACATAAATTAGGAAAATTTTATTAACAATGACATGAAATTAAATTGAGAAAAATTAATATAAAAATATTTATAAAATTAAGACAAATTAATAATACCATTCTATATCTAACTTTAGGATTTGAAGACCTCCCAGTACGGTTAGGAAGAATGTTATGCATTTGGACATTTTGATGATCTTCTCTAATAATTTGAAATTCTTCTGAACGTCTATAATCCACAAAGTCTTTCCAAACTTGAGGTGTAATCCAGGGGTGTCCTTCAGGGATTTTGTAGATCACATTCTCATCAAGTGTTTCCAAATATGGAAACACATAATTTTTCGCCAATCTGGAAGTCTTGTATTCCTTCTACGCCTTATTTGCAATCTTATAACACTTGCCCTGCCAACTGTTATCGACTTTTTAACGATTCTGTAAAAACACAGTACAAAAGATTAGATATAATACACCTAATATAATATATATATATATTGATTATAAAATATAAGAGACTTACATAAATGGTTATCCATATTTTGAACTTTTCTACATCGGCAACCTCAGACCAATGATTTATATTGATTGGTATACTAGACTTTGCCAGTCGACCAATAAAAGATTTCAATTGTTGACCATTTTTCCCTATTGGATTACCAGTAGCATCAAATATAACGGGTATTCTATCATCTGGGTTAAGTGGAGCATCAGGTATATTCGCCCAACCCCTTCTTTTCAAATATCCCAATGGATCATTTGGATCTACAAGCTGAATATCCATGAAATATCTGCAAACAGTGGAGAAATATAAATTAATTGACAATTTTAGGAACACACATATATACAAGAGTTATTACAACAATATAGAACATATATTATGTTTAATTAGGTTGTTGATCGTATACATATATTCCTTCACAATCACTTCGAGTCCATGTCGAAGAATCATCATCATCAATTAGATCATCACGTACATTAGGCAATTTATTTGAGAAATTACTAATATTGGTTAATGTATCAAGCATAGAGTCATCATCTTCTACAACATCACAATGGTAAAACTCTTTTTGTGGAGGCGTTAACACAACAGACCATATTGGATCAATTTGATCGCTCACGTAAAATACTTGTTTTGCATGAAGTGCTAACGTGAAAGGATCATCTGTGTGACTTATCCTGGATAAATTTACAAGGGTAAATCCAAAATCATCTATTTTATATCCAACATTGATAACATATTCGACCCAATCACACAAGAATACTGTTTCATGGAAGACCTCATAATCCAATTCCCAAATCTCTTGTATTATACCATAATATGTTCTATCAGAAAGTACATGATTAACATCTTTTGAACTGGCAAATTGCATAGTTTGTGTAACCATCTTCACCCCACTATTTTGATTTACTCGGACTTTGTCCCTAGCTTGAGTCGTAAACCTCGATCTATTTATTGTGAAACTATGAAATGATTTGACATCGAATTTTGGGCCATGTGCAAGCCATTGTAAACTTTCTGATATTTTATGATTGGGTTTCTTGAGTTCATCTCGAATCTATGTATACAAAAACACGAAATGTGTTTAGAGCAAAGTTTTAAAACATTGAATAGATCTAGGAAGATACATGCATGATTTTTTGTTTGTTACACTTAAGTGGTTGCGAAACCAATTAATAAGCTCTCGCTTATGTTCATCATACAACCATTTTTCTCCTCCTTTTTTTTATAACGAGGATCGATCTTCAATAAGTTTAAATGCATCATGTAATGTTATTAAATATATATTAAGTTATATATAATCATTAATAGTTAAATAAAAGATGAAACAATGAACATCACTTACTCTATGTACGGTTGTGCCTCATTATTATTTACCAAAATGATTCGGTGTGCTTTTTCCCATCGAGTGCGATCAATAAATAATTTCTTACTTCCACCAAGCATAGGGTTACCTACTTGGATCATGTGACAATCTAAGAACAACTAGTGCGTAGGATTCCCAATTTCAGTGCAACCACTAAAGTATTCAGAACAAAACTCAATGGCCTTTTTAGCAATGTAGCATTTCACCATGCATCCTTCAGGTCGATATCTATTATTTACATATCCTTTAAGGACTTGCATATATCTCTCAAAAGGATACATCCACCTTAAGTAAGTAGGACCACATAATTGAACCTCTCGAACTAAATGAACACATAAGTGAATCATTATATCAAAGAAAGAAGGAGGAAAATATTTTTCAATTAGACACAAAGTTTCTACAATTTCTTTCTGTAAAGAATTTAACTCGCCAATTGATATAAATTTCTTGCATATTGTATTGAAGAATGAAAAAAGCCGAATTATTGATATTCGAACATGTTTTGGAAGAATTGATCTAATAGCAACTGGTAATAACTGTTGCATTAAGATATGACAGTTATGTGATTTCAATCCATACAGTCTCTTATCGGTGATAGACACAAAATTTCTTAAGTTGGATGAGTATCCATCAGGAACTTTCACACCTTCCAAACATTTACAAAACACATCCTTCTCTTTTGTTGACATTGTATATGATGTTGGTGGCAAGTATGTTCGATTCTTATCATTTTCCACCCTCGGTTCCAATTCAGGTCGTATGCCTAGTTTCTTTAAATCCAATCTTGCTTTAATGCCATCCTTTGTTTTTCCATGTATATTAAGTAAAGTGCCAATCAATCTTTCACATACATTCTTCTCAATGTGCATGACATCTAAGATGTGACGAATGTGTAGGTCTTTCCAATAAGGTAATTCCCAAAATATTGAATTTTTTTTCCAACAACCATTCGGTTCAAACTCTTTTTCATTTTCACCAATTTCATTAGTTGACCTCTTTCGTTTCCCTACCTTGGTGAGTTTTTTTTTTCATCTTTCCATATCATTTGAATGTCATCCCATTCAATTGCCTTAATATCTCAATACCTCGCAAAGGTCGAGTCGCATGATCATGATCTTTTTCACCATCGAATGGTTTCTTTTGGTATCTAAACTTGTGTCCAGATGGCAAAAATATCCTATGTCTTCTATAAGACATCTTTCGTCCGTGAACAAGATACTTTGCAGAAGTTCCATCACTACATATAGGACATCCCTTGTAACCTTTTGTTGCATGTCCTGATAAGTTTCCATAGGCAGGAAAATCATTAATTGTCCATAAAAGAACCCCCTTCAAGTTAAAGTATTCTTCTTTATATGCATCGTAAACATTTTGATGAGTGCTCAAAAAGCACTAAAATAACCATGATTTTATGTACATTAATTGATTAAAAATATATATATTTATATGTTTTATCATATATTTATATAAATTTGTCTTTTTCGGAATCACGGATATTCTTATTGTTTTTCAGGTATTTTGGCTTAAAAACGCAATTTAAAGACTAAAAGAGGAATACTTGAAGCAATACATCACAAATATATTAATAAATAAGTGGGAAAAGGTCAACAAACATGGAAAAATTGGACAAAATGGGTCGAAAAGGTCAAAAATGTCAATAGTCTATGCGTGGTAGGAGATCCTTAGGAAACCCCCTTACACCATATGTAAATAATATTCATAAATTTAAACAAGTGTCAACAACACTGGATTCCACCCATCAACCTGTTTTTGAGCCAAACATAGAACCAAGACTTAATCCTTTACTAGAACCAAAAGAAATGGAGGAAAACCAACATGTTAGGGAAACCACGATGAAGGAGTTTGCAAGACCGGTAATAGGCACGGCAACTGCCGCTATCCAGTTGGGAGAGGCTGCTCGGAATTATGACCTTAAAAATATTCATTTTTCTATGCTTCCTTCCTTTTATGGGCTACCTAATGAAGATTCTCTTTCTTTTATGAGAGATTTCTATGCTACGGTCCAAACATTCCCCCTCGGTATTCTAAACGAGGATCAACTTAGGATGAGATGTTTTCCCTACACTTTAAAGGATAAGGCCAAAGCTTGGTTGATGTCACTTCCCCCAGGTTCTCTGATGACATGGGGTAACATTTACAATAAATTCATGGGAAAATTCTATTCCCACCAAAAAACATCAGAGTTGAGAGGAAAGATTGCTACTTTCTCTCAGATGGAAGGAGAACCATTCCATGAAGCTTGGGATAGGTTCAAAATGTTTCTCACTCAATGTCCCCATCATAGCTTTCCCCTGCAGTTGCAGAACCAATTCTTTTACGATGGACTTACACAACAATGTCAGTTCATTGTCGACAACGCTGCAGGAGGAGCAATAGGAGAAAAGACTGCCTCAGAGACGTATAACCTCTTTGAGATGTTGGGTGCTAATTCCCAACAGAAAAGCTCCCGAGTGAGAAAAGCTGGAGTTCATGAAATCGACTCCAGTAATGAAGTTCAACAACAACTTGTTCAACTGACTAAGCAAGTTGCCCTTCTCGCTACACAAACCAACACCAATAATGAACAATATGGTTTGTATAGCAACATGGGACATGGTACTGAAGCCTGTCCATATCAAGGAGAAACAACTGGACCTGAACAGGTTAATGTGTTGGGAGCATATCAACAAAGACCAAGGTTTGATCCCAATTCAAATACCTATAATCCTGGGTGGAGAAGTCATCCAAATTTCTCCTGGAGGCAAAACAACCCTCATTTCACTCAAAGCTCAAACCAGCCAGGCCAGCAATTCCACCCACCTATTCCAAGAAGCATTCCCAATAAACCAACCCTGGAGGACAACTTGAATTCTTTTATTCAAGTCTGTAGGGATAACCAATCTAAAACCAATCAACGGTTGGACTCTGTGGAAGCTTCTATCAAAAAGGTGGAAGTTCAAGTTGAACAGTTAGTTGAACATTTGCAAAAGAGCAAAGACTAATTTGATACTTAAATGAATTCAATGAAGAGGAGACATTGAGTTTTTCATTCTGCAATCTCCAAGCAACGTCTTACTAGAAGACGATAAATTTTAGTCTTGTATGGGAGGTCACCCATTGTTGTATTTTCCTTTGTTTTAGTTTGCATGTAATAAAATTCAAATGAAATAAATTCGTTTGTTTCTAAAAATTGTGTCCATTCGTTAAAATTAAAATTAAAAAAAAAGAAAAAAAAATTAGGTTCCTTGCACCTTTTTGCTTTTACGTTTTATCAAGTTATAAATATTTCTTAGAGATATCTACTATTGTTTTTTTAAGAGAAAAATGTTGATACACAATAGGAGGAAGATCATTGTCAACTACAAACAACCATGGGAGATGCTGAAGATAGGCAGAAAAAGATGAAAGACTATACAATGCCAATCATTGGCAATGTAACTTCCGGCATCCAATTACAAGAGGCTGCAAGGAATTATGAATTGAAAAAGATTCATTATTCTTTGTTACCTTCCTTTTACGGTATCCCTAATGAAGACCCTTTGCATTTCATTCGAGAATTCTATGCTATTGTCCAAACCTTTCCACTACATGCAATTAATGAAGATCAACTTAGGATGAGGTGTTTTCCTTACACTCTCAAAGATAAAGCTTGGTCATGGTTCATTACTCTACAGTCAGGTTCTCTTAAAACTTGGGAGGCAGTCTATGAAAT
This sequence comes from Hippophae tibetana, assembly GCA_037013495.1. Taxonomy (NCBI): domain Eukaryota; kingdom Viridiplantae; phylum Streptophyta; class Magnoliopsida; order Rosales; family Elaeagnaceae; genus Hippophae; species Hippophae tibetana. Next base: position 2,916,921 of record CM072812.1, read on the forward strand.
TTTTATGGGTAGGTTCTATTCCCATCAAAAGACTGTTGATCTAAGAACAAAGATAGCAACATTTTCTCAAATGTATGAAGAGCCCTTTCATGAAGCTTGGGAATGATTCAAACTTTTTTTCATTCAATGTCAAAATCATAGCTTTCCATTACAGCTACAAAACCAATTCTTTTATGATGGATTGACACTACAGAGTCAATACATGGTTGATAATGCTGCTGGAGGTGCTGTAGGAGAAAAGACCGCAGAGGAAACCTATAATCTTTATGAGCTATTGGGTTCTAATTCCCAACAAAGAGGTGGTAGAAGGAAAGCAAGGGTCAATGAAGTTGGCTCTGATAATGAGATAACTTTGCAACTTGCTGAATTGACTAAACAAGTGCAATTTCTCACTACCCATCAAATTTCAAATCAAGAGGTATGTGAAGTGTGTTGTTCAATTGGGCATGGTACTCATAATTGTTCAAATACTTGTGATTCTAGTGTTGATGCCATAGAGGAGGTCCAATCTTTTCAAAGGTATCATCCAAACACGTATAATCACCCAGCCTACACCCAATATCCAACACTAAGGTCGGTTAACAACCACCCTTACCCACCAAACCAATCTTTTAAGCCAACCTTAGAAGATAGCTTGAATGCTTTTATTCAAGTTAGTCGTGACAATCAATTGATGACTAATCAAAGGTTGAACACCATGGAGGCTTCGGTTAAAAGGATTGAATCTAAAGTTGGGCAACTAGCTGAAAAAATGTAAAAGAAAGAACCAGGAAAGTTGCCCAGTCAACCAGAACAAGCAAAGGATGTAAGAACCCTTCGAAGTGGTAAGGTAGTCAATACCAGTTTACCTGAAATCTCTAACAATCTACCTTGTAGTTCAGGTAACAAAGAAGGCGATATTCTAATCTCGCAAAAAGGAGAAACAAGTGTTAAACTTAACAAGCCTTCTGAAAAACTCATTGGGGGGGTCATCTGACACCCTCAAAATTCAAAAGACAACAGAACCACACCAGATGCAAGTACCTTTTCCCCACCGGTTAAAAGAATCCAAACAAGATAAGCAATTCAATGATCTTTTTAATATGCTCTCTAAAGTAAATATCAATTTACCATTATTAGAAGTGATCATGAATGTGCCCTCATATGCCAAGTTTTTCAAAGAGTTGAACACTAAGAAAAGGAGGTATGAACTGAATGAACGAGTAGTAGTATCGGAAATTTCTAGCGCTGTACTTCAGCACAAACTACCCCCTAAGTTGAAAGACCCTGGAAGTTTTATTATAAACATAACTATGGGGGATAGGAAGGTTGCTAAAGCAATGCTTGATTTAGGTGCTAGTATAAATTTGATGCCCTACTCTATATTCTTACAGCTCAACCTAGGGGATTTAAAACCCACAACTATGTCCCTTCAACTTGCAGATAGATCTCTTAAATATCCAGAGGGAATAGTTGAGGATGTTTTGGTACAGGTAGACAAACTGATAATACCTGTTGACTTTGTGGTTCTGGATATGCAAGAAAATCCAACATTGGACAGAGAGCACACAATATTGCTTGGTAGACCATTTATGGCAACTACTAAAACTATTATTGATGTCCAAGATGAAAATTTGACAATGACAGTCTTAGGAGAGACTGTTCATTTTAAAGTTTTTGATTCTTCACCGTTTCCTTCTATTTCTGCCATCGATGAAATATTCGAAGTTGATCCTTTGGATAATCTTGTCCAAAGCACCTTTTTACAAACCAGAATAGAAGACAAGCTTGAAACCGTTCTTACACTTGAAAAGGTTGAAGAAGATTTAGATGAGGAAATTAATGGGTACCTTAAACAACTAGACAATGATGAAGTGATGACAAAATCTAGTACACTTTTAAATCTACCCAGTTCTTCATCTAGTAAAGAGGCCAATCCACCTGAACTTGAACTCAAAGACTTACCTGAGCACTTAAAATATGTGTTTTTGGGAGAAGGAGAAACTTATCCAGTGATAATTTCCTCAACCTTGACCAAACCACAAGAAAAGGAACTCATCAAAGTGCTTAAACAGTTTAAGAAATCTATAGGTTGGAGTATAGGGGATATAAGAGGCATTAGTCCAACAATGTGTATGCACAAGATCAACTTGGAGGATGGTGCTAAACCTGTACGAGAGGCCCAAAGAAGACTAAACCCAAACATGCAAGAGGTAGTTAAAAAGGAAATTCTTAAATTATTAGAAGAAGGGATTATCTATCCTATTGCGGATAGTAAGTGGGTTAGTCCAGTGCATGTGGTATCAAAGAAATCTGGGATAACAGTTGTTAAAAATGACAAAAGTGAATTAGTGCCCACTAGAATAATCACTGGATGGAGAATGTGTATAGATTTTAGGAAACTAAATTTATATACGAAAAAGGATCACTTTCCTCTTCCATTCATTGATCAAATGTTGGAAAGATTAGCTGGGCACGAATTTTACTATTTTTTGGATGGATTGTCCGGATATTATCAAGTACCCATAGCACCAGAAGATCAGGAAAAGACCACATTTACATGTCCTTTTGGGACATTTGCTTTTCGCAGAATGCCATTTGGGTTATGTAATGCCCCTGCCACTTTCCAGAGATGCATGATATCTATTTTCTCGGACATGGTGGAAAAATTCATTGAGATTTTCATGGACGATTTCTCTGTCTTTGGGAACTCATTTGATGATTGCTTACATAAATTGACTTTGGTTTTAGAAAGATGCATTGAATGCAATCTAACCCTTAGTTGGGAGAAAAGTCATTTTATGGTTCAACAAGGGATAGTTTTAGGACATATAATTTCAAACAAGGGTATTGAAGTTGATAAGGCAAAAGTTGAATTGATATCCAAACTACCTCCCCCTACATCTGTGAAGGGGATAAGAAGCTTCTTGGGACATGCATGATTTTACAGACGATTTATTAAAGATTTCTCTAAAATAAGTCGTCCCTTATGTAACTTGCTATCCAAAGATGCTGATTTTGATTTCAACAATGACTGCCTTACTTCCTTTAATACCTTGAAAGATAAACTAACATCTACCCCTGTTATTATGGCACCAAACTGGTCTTTACCTTTTGAAATAATGTGTGACGCTTCTGATTATGCAATAGGAGCAGTCTTGGGACAAAGAGTGGATAAGCGTTTGCATGTCATCTACTACGCTAGCAAAACACTCAATGATGCCCAAATGAATTACACCACCACTGAAAAGTAATTCTTGGCTATAGTATTCTCTTTAGACAAATTTTGGTCTTATTTAGTAGGATCTAAAGTGATTGTGCATTCTGATCATGCTGCTTTAAGATACCTATTAAGTAAACCAAATGCCAAGCCAAGATTAATCAGGTGGGTCTTACTCTTACAAGAATTTGACCTAGAAATCAAGGATAAGAAAGGCAGTGAAAACTTAGTAGCTGACCATTTGTCTAGGTTGATTTCTGACTTCAATTCTCTTAAAGATGAGAGTAATGAAGATATAGTTGAAACCTTTCCTGATGAACAGTTATTTTTCATAGGTCCAAACCCATGGTATGCTGATATTGTAAACTATCTTGCCACTGGTGTTTTGCGACCTAACACTTCATATCAGGACAAGAAAAGGTTTTTTAAAACTATTAAGGACTATTTCTGGGATGACCCTTATTTATACAAGATTGGTCAAGATCAAGTCATCTGGAGATGTGTACCTGAAGAAGAACATAAGAGCATTCTGACTTTTTGTCATGAACTTCATTGTGGGGGTCATTTTGGAGGTGAAAAGACAGCCCGTAAGATATTACAGTCTGGATTCTTTTGGCCCACTCTTTTTAAAGATGCTCATATGTTTTGTGCACAATGTGATAGATGTCAAAGAACAGGAAACATAAGCAAAAGAGATGAAATGCCTTTGACATCTAATTTAGTTGTTGAACTCTTTGATGTATGGGGGATTGACTTTATGGGTCCTTTTCCCCCATCTAATGGTTTTCAATACATTTTGGTTGCTGTGGATTATGTGTCCAAGTGGGTAGAAGCTATCCCCACCAAAACCAATGATGCTAATGTTGTTGTGAAATTCTTGAAAGATTTCATATTCAGTAGGTTCGGAATGCCTAGAGCTATAATAAGTGATGGAGGTAGCCATTTTTGTAACAAACTCATTGATGGAGTACTAAACAAGTACAACATCACACATAAGGTAGCTACTCCATATCATCCTCAAACTTCCGGTTTAGTGGAAGTAAGTAATAGGCAAATTAAGGGAATATTGGAACGCACTGTGCATCCTTCAAGGAAGGATTGGGCATTTAAGTTAAATGATGCCTTATGGGCATGCCGCATCGCTTACAAAACACCTATTTGGATGAGCCCTTACCGGTTAATCTTTGGGAAAGCGTGTCACCTTCCAGTTGAACTTGAACACAAGGCTTACTGGGCAATTAAAGAGCTAAACATGGATTTAGATAAAACAGGTGAAAAACGATTACTCCAGCTTCATGAGTTGGAAGAAATTAGGAATGAAGCTTATGAGAATGCTAAATTATACAAAGAGCGTACTAAGCGCTATCATGACAAGAGGCTAGTTCCTAAAACTTTTCACCCTGGAATGAAAGTTCTTTAATTTAACTCTCGTTTGAGATTGTTTCCAGGAAAGCTGAGATCAAGATGGGATGGACCATTCAAAATAGTTCAGGTATCTGAACATGGAGTGGTAGAACTATTGGACTCCAAGACACAAAAAACGTTCAAAGTTAATGGCCATCGTGTCAAGCCTTATTTAGAAGAACCAAACAACATTGCTGAAATGGATTGCATTTGGCTGAGTAACCCTTAGCACCAAAAAGATACGTCTTGCTAAGACGTTAAACTAAGCGCTGGATGGGAGGCAACCCATCATGTTAGGTAATTTTTTGTTATTTGTTTTATTTACTTAATTTTATTGTTTATTTTAGTTTACTTATATGTGAATAATTTTTAAAATTGTTAAAACTAAAATATTTGTTGAGATGTTAGAAGTTCACAGCAATCTGTCTGTATACACTTTAATGATGAATATGATGGATGCACCTGCATTTCTTCATTACTACTTACACATTCTCAAGAAATAGGTAATCTTTCTCCTCTTTTCTCTTTATCTTTAATTTGCAGTTGTTACATTGAGGACAATGTAAGTTCTAGGTTGGGGGTGGTGAAAAGTTACCATGCATAATAAAAAAAAAATTCTCACAAAAATTTATCATTTCTTTAAATCAAATTTAAGTAAATAGTTAAGTCTTTGGTACTGTTAGATTAATTTTTGAAAACATATCATGAAATATTTTGTAATTATTTTTGATAATTAGTTAGTTTTTGTCATAACTAGTATTTCTTGATAAAATGTGGAAATTATATTAAACCCAAAATCGGTGTTTATGAATTTTTTTTAGTGGAGACTACCCTTGTGAGATATAATTTGAACCTAATTTCTTTTATTCAGAGTGAAATATATATTTTTTCTACTCCAAACAAATTTCTTATTTATTCAAAAGTTTAGATGATCTCTATAGGTATTAGCATTGAATATATGAATTTTTTTCTCATCTTAATAGAGTATCATATATTTTTGATTATTATTTTTGTTTAGATTAAACGATTTGAGTAGAAATTGATAGTATATGCTTATATCTCATTCATGCATGACTGCTACAAAAACAAAAAGACATATCTGGGGTTACCTAAACCAAGATCAAACAGAAAAGCCACAAAATTAACCACTCACCAAAATCCAAAAAAATGTACAATCTGTACATGGGTTGACTCTCTAAAATATACATATATTGAAAAAAAAATGTATAGAGAGATAAAAAAAATAGTATCATCTACATACTATGACCCACATTGCCAACAAAGTTATGAGTAAAGGCTAAATACAAAAGAAAGATATAGGAAGTAATTCCCTAAAAAGTCATTGCAATTTCTTCATTTGTAAAAAGCATATATCTTGAAATTCTTTCTTAATGAGTTTAATTTATGCATGAAAATAATTTTTATATATGATATCTTTATAATTTATACATTCGATTCCTTTCATGAGATCAATGTTAAAATAACACTTTGAGCCTTTATTCTTTATACATATGCGAACATATTAGTTCATTTCTATACATAAACTCTTTCGCATATAAATTAGTATGAGTGTTTGAACCCATAGGATTCAGTGCTTTGAGAGTATTGACTTGTGAGGAATAGAGTCGAAGCGAATTCTGATTCATGACACTGAAATTGGGTAAAATTAAATTGACACATTTTTGAAATGAAATATGAAAATGATTTTCGACTAATTATTATAATAAAATCATGATTGTTTAAAGAGATTAAAATAACTTATGCTTGAGATTTTAATTATGATCTTAAAGGAGATTAAAAAGTGTGAGATATTTTTGTGATATGTTGTTTTCTTTTATTCTTAAATTAATTTTTGATTGTGTTGTAATTGTAGTTTTTGATTTGATTGTTTTTATAGTTTCTTTTGATTTTTACAATTAGTTCAATGTTTGTGGGTATCATTACTGAAAACCCTCACGAGACTCAAACTCGTCCACTAGGGCAACCTAGGGGTTTAAAGGCTTGTTGCATAGGCTAAATGCAACCGTTTCAATCCACGAAAGTGATTTAGGATAGTTTAATTTTTAGCTTTTATCGCTTCTCTTGCTAAGGGACTAGCAAGAAGCTGGTTGGGGGTTGTGATGAGTGCTCAAAAAGTACTAAAATAACCATGATTTTATGTACATTAATTGATTAAAAATATATATATTTATATGTTTTATCATATATTTATATAAATTTGTCTTTTTCGGAATCACGGGTATTCTTATTGTTTTTCAGGTATTTTGGCTTAAAAACGCAATTTAAAGACTAAAAGAGGAATACTTGAAGCAATACATCACAAATATATTAATAAATAAGTGGGAAAAGGTCAACAAACATGGAAAAATTGGACAAAATGGGTCGAAAAAGGTCAAACATGTCAAAAAGACAGAAATCGCGTGCGCAGCTGGGCCCAGCAGCAGCCCCTCCGCGCGCCCAACGCGTTTTTGCCCCATTTTTCACGTGGAGCCGCCCCCGTGATGTCATGCTGACGTCATTAATGACATCAGCAATTCCAATACACGTTTTTACATTTTTTAACATTTTTTTACTCATTTTTTCTCTCCATCCTCACCTATAAATATCCCCCTTCCCTTCACTTCAAATCACACCTTCAAAACACACTTCTCTCTTCTTTCTTTCTCTCATTTCTTAGTTTTTGAGTTTTCTTAGTTTCTTTCTTAGTTTCTAAGCTTTTCTTAGTTTTTCTCTTAGTTTTTAGTTCAATTCTCTTAGTTGTAGAGTTCTTCTCTTTTTGAGAGGAACTTGTAATGTTTTTGTAATAATTTAGATTTTTGATTCAATAAATGGAAGTGCAAATTCCGCTCGGAGGTTTTTCAGCTACGGGAATAGCGTCGAAGTTCTGTAAGGATTTTATTTTCTTTACAGTTATTTTTATGCTTTATTCTTACATGTTATATTTAATTTGTCTGTGGTTAAATTTAACTATGCTGGCTGTTTAGTAAACATGATGTAATAATGACGTTGTTATGCTTGCGAAATATTAAATAGGTAAAAATCTTTAAAATGAATTGATTTTGTTTTTATTCAAGATTTTATATTAAGAATGTTAGAGAGAAATATATTATTTTTCATTACAAACTTAAACCTGAAAATTAGATTTTAAGGTTTAGTTATCCGGTCTAATTTAGAGTAGTGCTCTTTTATTTTTTGGTACAATCGCCCGGTAGTTAGAGTGAAACTCTATTTCAAAAGTTTTTATAAGAATTATTATGTGAAAATGTATTGACAACATGTTTTCAATAGTGGTTTTAAAACTTGAAAGTTAGTACTCGGATAATTAAATTCTTAGGTTTAATTTGGACACCTTGAATAAAGTTTAAACTGTCTAACTCCACCAAAGATGGCATTTAAATGGTTCATTTTCAATCTCTTAGAAAAAGGAATTAATTTAATTAAGCATATTAGTTATCAACCCCACCCATAGGTGTTAATTGATTTGTTTAGTTAACAAAGAATATCTAACCCCACCAAAGGTGTTATTTATATAAAAAAGAGAGAATCAATAAAATATCAATTTATATCTTTAATAACCTAGATAATATGAGCAAGCATAATTAATTTAGTTATTATATCCATAAATACTCCGCTAATATAAATGATAAAAATTTGCATGAATATTTATTGAATCTGTATTTATGTTTATTTTTAGATAATTATTTATTGAATTTGTATCTATGTTTATTTTTATGTTATTAGATTATATTTAATTAATCTGTATATATCTTTATTTTATGTTATTAGATTAGGAACACAAAAACCAAACTATCGTGACAGGATGTTTAGGATTTAATTTCGTTTTTAAAAGTTTGAATAATAAATTAAAAAACCACATACATTCCTTCCTTAGATCGACCTTGGGAGTATACTTATCATTTTCTTCGAAATGATTCGTGCACTTGCGAGAGTTTTATAAATATTAAAACCAAAGTATTGGCAAGAATCGGCGATGCCGGTTTTCGCTCATCACATTTACACCATCATTCTACAACGTCTTTAAATCATCTATCAGAGGCTGAAAATATACATCAATATCAACACCAGGTTGTTTCGGTCCTGAGATCAATAATGTTAACATCGTGAATTTTCTTTTCATACACAACTAGGGAGGAAGGTTGTATGTTACCATAATTACTGGCCAACAGCTATATCTACTACTGAGGGAACTATGTGGATTAATTCCATCAGCAGCAATGGTAAGACGTAGATTGCGCGGATCAGATGAAAATTGAGGAGATAAATTATCTACTACTTTCCAATTTGGAGAATCATAAGGATGACGTAGCACCCCATCATCAGATCGATTATCTGAATGCCAAGTCAACATCTTTGATGTATATTTACTATTGAACAACCTTTGAAAGCGAGGAATCGGAGGAAAGTACCAAAGAACCTTTGCAGGCACGCCTTTCTTATGTTTTGTACTCTCATTTGTACCATGCTTCCATCTCGATTCTTTACACATAGGACAATCATGTAATGTCTCATATTCTTTTCTATAAAGAATGCAATCATTAGGACAAGCGTGAATCTTATGATATTCCATGCCAAATCGACTAAGAGATTTCTTCACTTCATCCATTGAAGATGGCAATTCAATACCCTCAGGAAACATATCGACTAGTAGATTTAGTAATTCTGTGAATCCCTTGTCAGAAAAACCATGTTTTGCCTTGACATTGTACAAATGAACCAATCCTGACATTTTAGTGTATTTTTTGCATTTTGGATACAACGGTTTTTCGGCATCTTCTATAAGTTTATTAAAGGTTTCGGGATCATCCTCGCGTAATTCATCTTCAACACCACGAAACATATTTTCTGTTTGTACATTATGATATGATGTATGTAATCCACTCACATTCTTATTATACTTTTCTCCATGAGTATTATCAATACTTTCTCCGTGATAATACCAACATTTATAGCTCAATAGAATACCATTACGGATAAGGTGATACTTAACCTCATCAAATTCATGAAATCGCTCATTTTTACATTTAACGCATGTGCATCGAATCATACTACTTCCAGTATTACTAGTTCTACAAGCAAATTCCATGAAACTTTCAACTCCAAAAATATAGTCTTGCTCAATTCTACACTTTGACATTGAAGATTTGTCCATTTTCTATTAATGACATTAATTAAACATATTACTTAATTATGTATTATTATATATAAATTTCCTAATTATTAGAATATATATCAAAACATACATAATGCAAAACAGTTATCATTTTAATCATTTTACAAAACCATTTATATACAAATTAAAAAATAAGCAACATGTTTCATGAATATATATATAAAAACCAATCACGCGGTTGATTCTAATTTCTAAGCATGTTACTATATCATAATTAAAAAGTAATATTAATTATACGTATAAATAAATTTATCCACGCAAACCCACACAACATTTTAGATATTATTGAATACATACAATTAATAAGTCAAACATTATTATTACAAGCAAACAAAAAAACATAACTAAATCAAAAATTTATACAAAATATAAAACAAATTGATCGAATAATAAGCTAGCTACATTCTGTATAAACTAAGTCAAACATATTTTTTAGGTGTTGTCCGTTTTTGGTTATCCATACATTTTCACAAAGAAACTGCCCAATATTGGGCATGTTGCAAATATTTAGTTGACGAGATCTTAGGTTTTTAATTAACGAATAAAAATTCGCAATTTCAGAGGCTGTTCCTAATTAACGAATTACAATTACACGCTGATAAAATTAGCACAGATTGAGATTGATTTTGGCTAAGTAATAACAGAAAATACCCATAAACAGATTTTAATATTTTGCTAAAAAAAGAAGATCTGATAGATAATGGGAGAAGAGAAATATAACTTACAAACCAACGTTCAAATGGTGGTCGGAGGTGGCCGGAAATGTAGAACGAAGGTGGCACACGGTTAAGATTTTGGGAGAAAATGGTTCTGAGTGAGGAAAGGAGAGAGGAAGAAAAATAGAATCTGCGTACAAAATGAGCCGAGAGGGAATATATTAGGTGGATAGCGTCGATTGACGTGGATAACCGACTTTAAATTCATTATAAGTCGATTTTTTCCAAAAACCGACTTTACATAGCGACTTATATACCCCTTTTTGTAGTAGTACTGTTTTCTTGGGCTTTAATGAAGGAGTTAAAAAATTTTGACTTTGATGTGGTGAATCGAAGAAGATCATCTTAAGCCGAGATGTCATATTCGATGAGTCTGTTATGTTGAGACAGACAAATTCAGAGAAAGAGAATGAAAGTCCAAATACTCCTTCTAAGGTGGTGCTTGAGACTCCAAAAGATCCAGAAAGATTGCACCGATTGCCGATCATGGTGAAGATGAAATTGATGATCAAGAAGAGATCTCAATTGAGGTGGAGGTTCTCTCACCATCACCATCGATAAATCAACAGTTGGAATCTATTGCCACCACTCGACTGAGAAGGGAGATTAGGAAGCTTACCAGATACACAAACATGGTAGCATTCACACTTTTAGTAATTGATGGTGATGTCACATGCACTTACAGAGAAGCCATGTAGAGAGTTAATAGTATGAAGTGGAAGATGACAATGGTTGAAGAGATGAAGTCTCTACATCAGAATCAGACTTGAGAGTTGGTTCAACTTCACAAAGGAAAGAAAACTATTGGCTACAAATGAATTTATGCCAAGAAGAAAGGTATTCTTGGTAAAGACAACATCAGATACAAAACCAGATTGGTAGCAAAAGACTATGCTCAGAAAGAAGGAATAGACTACAATGAGGTATTCTTACCTGTTGTTAAGCATTCATCTATTCAGATACTATTGACTTTGGTAGCACAATTTGATCTCGAGTTAGCTCAACTCGATGTTAAATTATTTTTTTCTCCATGGTACTTTGAACGAAAAGATCTACATGTCTCAACCGAATGACTTCAAAGTTTCAGGACATGAGAATTGGGCTTACAAACTGAGCAAATCACTTTACGGTTTGAAACAATTACCACGACAGTAGTACAAATGCTTTAATAACTTCATCATATAGGAGAAATACATACGTAGCCAATTTGATCACTGTATATACCTTCAGAAACTCATACCTTATTTTATAAAGTCGGACTTAAAAAAAAAAAAGCGAGAAAGTTTAACTGTGCCGACCAAAATCGCTATCCTTTCTTATTTATTCGTTTTCCTTTTTGTAGTTTAATATAATGCATTTGGATTTGCTAGCTTCTTTATAACAAGAGCAGTTGGATAAATTCAACTTTTGGATTTTATAATTCTACGTGGTTTTAAGTTTTATTAAAGTAGGAAAGTCAAATCAATATAAAAAAAAAGTCACGGACGTTGAGTAAGTCAAACTTGTGTAAATTAGGTTCGATCTCTAAACAATATCTAAACATGAATATATCTATATCTATATATATATATATAGATTTTATACTTTATTTTTGTAAAAATGTTAAAAAAAGATAAAAATTATTTTTTATTAATATTTTAAATAACATAATATTTTTTTAATTTTTTTATTAATAAATATGAAGTAAAAATGATTTTGTTATGGTATTCATCATAAAAATTATTAAAGTATTGGCAATATATTTGGTTAGTAGAAATAAAATTGAGAATGTAATTAATTATATACATTTTTATGTTTGGTTGTGTTATAAATTAGGAATGAAATATAATCAATTTTTAAAATATAAGGAATAACAATTCTAGCACCACTTTTGTTAATCCATATTCCATTCTTATATTTATTTTTTATTTTTATTTTATCCTTAAAAATATAAAAATAAATTTTAATTTAAAAAAATTATCAAAAATATTTTTCTTATTTTTAATCCTTTTATAAAATTAAATAATATTTTTAAGTGATAACTATTTAGAAAAATAATAATTTAAATAATATATATATTTTTTAAAAAAATTAGATTATATTATATAAATTTTATTGAACATAAAGATATTAAGGTAATATATAATATTTTTTATTTCATTATACTTATAAACCAAACATTAAAATATTTATTATTTCTTTGATTTCAATAATAAAACCAAATATTATAATAATAATAATGTTTCTTTAATATTCAACTCTATTATCATTCTCGTTTCTTTTTATTTTGTTAACCAAATGTTTCGTGAGTAAATATTAAATTTTTTATTATCAAACTATTAAAATAATAAATATATAGTAAAATTTATTATTTTATAATAGTTTTTATAAAATATTAAATGATTAAATAATATCTTTTATAATGTAAAATATTATTTAATATAATTGAATATAAGTGACTAAATCCCTTATTTGATTTATCATAATTGATGTGCCTTACATTTTTCTTCATAAATTATGAATTGGAGTGAAAATATATATAATTAACAACACATAAATAATTATAAAATTATAAATTTCATCTGAAACTATATATAATTAACAACACATAAATAAGTATAAAATTATAAATTTCATCTGCAATATCCACCTATCCATACTTCTACAATACTTTAAAAAAAAATTCCTAATACGCTTCATCACCAGTTTCTTGCTTGGATTTAAAGACAAACCAAGTGCTATTTGTTTTTTATATTTTGTCTTTCAATAATGAAAATTTCGTTTTTAAGGACTCTAAATAATTGGATTTGTACGACTAAATATTCAAAAATAATATTAAAAAAATAAAACTTGATATACATATATTAATTTAATAAAAATAATATATTTTTTGTTTAATTATATAGCATGATCTTCTTCATAAATAAAATTTCATTTTTTACTATATCTATACGGCTCACATGTATTGTTTTTCTTATAACCAATATTTAAAGTGTTGATGTCCTTTAATATGTTAGATATAGTTTTTACAAAAATATCAAATGTTTTATGAAATTTTTGAAAAAAATCACAAAAATTATAGAAATTATATAAAAAATATAGTTTTTTTATAAAACTTAATAAAACATCAAAAAATCTATTATTTATATTTTAAATTAAGTTTTTATTTAATACATATATTTTTAAATACATATAATATTTATATTAATCAATATGTTGATAAATTAATTAAAATATTGAATAATATATATATATATATATTGTTTTTTGTAAAATATTATAGAAAATAGTTAAAATATTTAAAATAATTATCCAGAATATATAATTGCATTAACTATTAAAAATAGATAAATTTTAATATTAATGAAAATAATTTTCATTAATTATTTGTTTTTAAAAATATTCATAATTGATGGGAACATAATAAAACTTACCTTTCAATACAATTTACATGTTATAATATTAATATAAAACAAAAAAAAAAAAAACATGCAACAATTACAACAATTAGTGAATATCAAAATTATTAAATATCAAACTCAGTACCATTAAAAAAATTTCTTGGAATAAATAATAAGGGAGAAGAAGAAGAAGGAGAAAAATAAATCAAAAATTGATATTTTATTATTTTTTATCAAAAATTTAACAACAATATTCATAATATTTAAAATATTTTAGTCAAAAATACATTTAAATGAAAATTTAACTATAACTATATTTACTAGATAATCTGTCGATATTCTCGATAATAATAGAATATTACATTTGTAAATTAAATTTATTTTACTGCAAGTACTTGATTTTTTTTATTTGTTAAATTTCTACATATTTTTACCCTTTTAAGAGGAGACAAATTTAAACTTTCTATCACCAATACAAATATTACCTGGCCAGAAAAAATAAATACTAGCGATCTATTTAAATATTTTTTTGGGTGAAGGGTAATTATGTTTCATAGTTTTTAATAAAGAATCATAAATTTTTTGTAACTTTTAAATGTTTCTAAAAATCTTATAAATTTTAAAAAATAGTTCAAAAGGTTATTCCTTGACCTTTCGTAACTTTTTAGTTAAAAATCAATATGTAATTAACACATGATCAATTTTGAAATTGGTAAAAAAAATATAAAATACGTTAATTCTCAATTCTCATGCTTATGAAATTAAAAAAAAAAAAAACTAAAGCATCAATTTTGTCACTGAATTTTTTTCATTAAATAACATTCACTTGCTCATATATTGATTTTCAACTAAAATGTTATCAACGAATGATACAGCACCTTAATTTTTTTTTTAAGTTAAAAGATATATTTAGATTGTATCACTTAAAAATTATAAAATTTTAGCCCCTCACCCATAATTTTTTAACAAATAAATACTCATTTGTGATCGTAAGTTTGGATCAAGTTGGAAGTTTACCAGAGTTAACGTAATCTTACCACATACATAAGGCATAGAGGAGCCGCTAATAAATATCAACGACACAGCACCTGTCCCAATTGTTTTTGTTTAAGAAATTATAAAAAAAAAGATAATATTTCTAAATTTAATGATAAAAATAACACTATAATAATATTAAATATGATTTAATATTAAATTGATCTAAATAACTATAATTTAATTTAAATATCATCAAATTTTATGATATTTAATGTAAAATGATATACTAAGTTTTTTTAATAGTAAAAATATATAAATTACACATAAATAAATATTATTTTTATAGTAATTTTTTTAAAAGTATTAATTTTATAATTATTTTTAAAAATTTTAAATAAAAGAAAATTTAAACTATTAATTTAAAAATTAAAATAAATAAATTTTATAGGTTCATCGTGAACCACCGCTCATTAATTATCTTAAAATTTTATAGGAAGTATTATATTCCTATCGAGAGTGATGATATTAATATAACTTAAATTATTGTTTAAACAATATATAATTTATTAATTAAAATTTTATTTAAAAAATAAATATATAAATATAAATTTTAAATAACATAAAACATAAATTTAATAAAAAAATAACCGAATCTTGTAAGTTAAATTATGTCTTTAAAATAATTTTTTCATAAATATATCTGATAATTTTGAAAAAAAATATCTTACAGAATATAACAACTAATACTAATGTATAATTAGAATAAGATTAATATTTTAAATATTTTATTTAAAAAATAATAAAAATAATATTATCGTTAAATTATTGAAAATGAAATAAATGTAATGCTGGCGTTTCCGTAAGAAATCTTAGAAACTAAGGGCAGTATAGGAAACATGTACAGATGTTCCTTTGAGCAGATGGAATCTATTTGGCACAATCGCACACTGATAGCAAGAGTGAGAAAATGAGTGCAACTTAGATCAACTGTGCTTAAGCTTTTGTCATTTTGTCGTCCTTAAGATAAGAATTCGATCAGAAAGTCTGAGAAAATTAGACAAACTTAGACAAAGTTTGGAAATTTCTGGACTATGTTTATTGTTAAGCTGCTTTCAAAGGAATTTGTTGTTTTTGTTATTCTTTCTTTCGGCGCGGCTATATGGTTGATCCTAACAGAAGAGGAAGATCCTGAGCCAAAAAAAAAAAATCTTTTGTATTAGGTACTATTTTACGCTTGCTTTACTTTTTATTTGGTTTTGTTTAGTGATCTGGTCAAGTTAGGGTTAAAGTACCCTTTTTGATTTCATTCATGTTTTTGTATATAGCTTTCCGATTACAGTGTGTGTGATTTGTGGTATGTTATTTACAAAAGTTGTGTTTGTTATCTAGTGGAATCATTCAATTGATATATGTTTTAGGGTTTATAACATTTTAAGAAATGGGGTTCTGTTTCTTAGTAATGACTTCCCAGTTTAGATTTATCGGTTCGAGAGTAACTCGAAATATTAAGCATGCAAAAGTTTCATAATCGTGCTTTGGTTGTCCGGTGAATTGAGCCATATTCATCCCACGCTCCTGTGGCTCCGATTGATTTTCAAAGTTTGTTAGTCTTTCTGATCTTTAGTCATTTGTGTAGACTGATGTTGATGCTACAAAGGTTTGGAAATGATTGAATGAAATTGTTTATTAATCATTGTTAGACTACAAGTATATATATATGTACACGGGTAAGAACCTATGAGCTTAAAGTTAGTTATAACTAGCTTTAACATAGAATTGCAATTATATTCATCTGTCTAATATACTTTAACAGTCCCCCATAAACTTATGGTGGTGAAAGCACCACAAGTTTAATCTTCAATGAAACAAACTTGTCCCAGGTAGTGGCTTAGTGAGTGTGTTTACTAACTGATCCTCTGAGGGAGTGTATCTGATTTCCAACGTTCCAACCACAACTTGTTTTCTTCGAAAATGGAAATCCAATTCAATATGCCTCATGCAAGCGTGTATGATAGGATTAGAAGCGAGATGTTTAGCACTATTGTTGTCACATAATAGAACATGTGTGTATGCTATCTCTATTTTTAGCTCAGTCAAAAGTGACTTTAACCACAACACCTCAGTGGATGCTAGAGCTAAAGCTTTATACTTAGCTTCTGTTGAAGACCTTGCCATTGTTTTCTGTTTACTTGCACTCTAAGACACTAAGCTATCACCAAAATATTCTATCATTGGGGCAAAATGCCCAATCTGAATCAGAGAATCCCACTAAGCCAAGTACATCTGATTTATGCAAAGACACACCATGTGTGGTTGGGCCTTTGAGATATTTCAACACACTTTTGGCTGCCTTCATATGATCATCGATAGGTACATGTAGAAATTGGCACAATATATTAACAGAATATGCAATCTCAAGCCGAATTACGACACAATATTGAAAGCCCCTGTGAGACTTCTATAGAGTGGGATTTGTTAGAGGATCACTAGAATACTTAGACAGAATAAAACTAGAAGGTATTGGTGGTTTTAGTGGCTTGGGACTATCTAAACTTGCTTTTTAAGCAAATCATAGATACTTGTGCTGAGACAAGTGTAGATCTGCATCTTTCCTCTTAACCTCCGCACCGAGAAAATAGTTAAACTCCCATAAGTCCTTAAGAGCAAACTCAATATTTAGTAGAGAAATAAGTTAACCTAAGTACTTGGAGTCACTCTCTGTGACTACAATGTCATCAACACAAATAAGGAGTGAATGAAAAGAACATAGAATTTTCAGTCTTTGAGCTAATGAAACCAAGCTCAATCAAAGTGGACAAGAGCTTTTGAAACCAAGCTTTTGGAGCCTATTTCAAACCATAGAGTACCTTGGTGAGTTTGCAAACGAAATGAGATGTTGAAGTGTCCACAAAACCAAGAGGTTGATCCATATACATTTACTCTTCAAGTTCACCATTAAGGAAAGTATTGTTAACATCTATCTGTCTTATGTCCCAAGGACAAGAGATTGCAATGGTCAAAACAATTACACAATGGTCAAAACCACCTTAATTGTTTGTGGATTGACAATAAGTGAGAAAGTCTTTAAGTAGTCTATCTCATACATTTGATGATACCTGTTAGTAACCACCCTTGATTTATATTTTTCTAAACTATGATCACTTTATACACCCATCTTTGGCAAATAGTCTTCTTTCCAGGAGGGAGAGGAACAAGCTTCTATGTGTGATTCCTTATCAAAGCCTCATATTCCTTCTTCATTGCTTCTTCTTACTAAGGGATCCCCTTGGATTTATCATAACAAGGCTCATGAGAATAATAGTGGTAGAAACATTTGCAGTGAGAACCTTGGGATACGTAGGATTGGGCTTATACACACCAACCTTGCCTTGAGTAACCATAGGATGGTGAATCTAAGCTAGTGAGGTAGGTGAAGATGGGTTAGATGGAAGTGAAGATTGAGAATAATGCTTTGATGGAGAGGAACTGTGAGAATAAGACAAAGATATTGGAGTATTAGAGTGACTAGGCAAAGAAGAAGTGACAAGTGAAAAAGGTGTTGAAGGAACCTGAGATTAAGATATATTAGAGGCAAAAGAGGACATAATAGGTAAAAAATAGGAGTTGGAGGAATAGAGTTGTCATGTGACCGAGGGACAATAGGTTGGACCACAACTGGTAAAAAAGAGATTGATGACCAAAAATAGAACATGAATCAGTACTATACTCTTGAGAGTAGAGGACACTGAATTACCAGAAGGGACTTTATAGGGAAAAGACTTCTTATTGAAAATGACATGGCGACGAGTGTATAACTTCTTTGTGATAGGATCATAATAGAGATAGCCTCTGTGACTAGTAGCGTAGCCTAGAAAAAAGCAAGTCACTGAATGAGGAAGGAGTTTGTGTTTGTTAAATGCTCTTACCCAAGGAAAACATTAAAGGACTTTAGGGAAGAATACTCTGGATCCTTAGCATAGAGAAGTTGATGAGGTGATTGGGACTTAAGAACCAAACTAGGAAGTCTATCAAGAGTAAAAAAACTGCCCTAAGAGCATGTACCCAAAAAGATAGAAGGCAAACCAACTTGGAGCAAAAGAGAAACTCCTCCACGACTCTTCTATTCCTCAACTCAATTACTCCATTTTGTTCTGAAGTGGAAGGACAAGTCACTCTATGTATCAAACCAAGTGATCCGAGATGAGTATCCAGAAATTTAAGTTCCCCTCCTTCATTAGTTTGCACTGACTTAAGTTTCACAAAGAGATTTCTCTCAACCATGTTCATGTATGACACAAAAATTTGGTGAGCTTGATCTTTTGAATGCAAGAAAATGATCCAGATCGTCAATTATGAGCAAAAAATACCATGCACCAATTGAAGCCAATATTGATGAAGTCCATAGGTTCATATAGGTCAAGTCAAAAGGCTTAGTAGCCGTTACATGTTTAGACATAAAAGGAAGTTTTTGGACTTTTAGCTAAATAACAAACTGAGCAAAAACTACTATTTTCAGTAGATATAGTGACATTAGGTAGCAAGGAATGTTTGACTAACATCTTAAACACTTTATTTGATAGATGAGCTAAGCTAGTGTGACAAACATTGTTAGTGGCACTACTAGAGTAAGCCTTAGGTGAAGGAGAGCAAGAGTCCATACCAGAGAGCCTTTGAGGAAGCATATTGCCTTACAGCTTGTAAGGTCCTTCACTTACTATGCCTTGAGCCAATACCTTCTTTATAGAAAAAGGAGTTAGCACTAAACTCCACACAGACATTGTAACATACGAACGATGCACATATAAGAGATTGGAAGGAATATTTGGAGTATGCAAGAATTTATGCAGTTTAAGTTTATGATTATTAACAGTCATGACACTAGAGCCTAAGTGTTTAATAGCCAGAGAAGTTCCATTACCCATTGTCACACTCTCGTGACCAGCATAAGGGAGTGAGGTATGCAGATGTTTAGTATCACTAGTCAAGATGATGAGTTACACCAGAGTCCACAAGCCACTGAGACCAGATTTGCCTAACAACAAATAGTGTAGTTGAAAATATTTCTGAGCTCCATGCCTAAGTTTACCACGAACTCGACATTTTATGACATTTTCAGAGCCAAAACCTTTCTTATTTTTGTAGTTGTTGTTAGTCTCAAGTTTCTTAGACTAATTAGCTCCTTTGTAGGAAATCTTGAAGATTCCATTGAGATTTAAGAGGACCTAACCTCTTTGAAGAGGAAAAATTGGAAGGAGATGAAGCTTTAGCAACAAAAGTATTCACATTAAAAGTACTAGCACTCACAGAAGAGAGACGAGCCTGATAAGCAGCTAAAAAATCAACTTGATTAGTTTGATGTTCTAGCATCCTCTCATGTCCAAGAAGAAGACTTTGAAGATCATCCAAGTAACAATACCTCCATGAATTGACAAAGAGCAGATGAAGGAGTTATACCTCAAATCTAACTCCCTGATAACACAGGATCAAATCCTTTACCAGTGACAACCTCTCTAATAGGTGAGAGATGATCTGAAAGCTCCTTAACCCTCTGTAGATAATCATCTATGGACTGATTTTCTCTCTAAATTGTTTGCAGTTGCAAACGTAAATCCATAATCTGTGCATGTGAGGAACCAGAGAATTTGTTATCAATTGCACTCCATATCTGAGCAGTTGTGCTAGTGCGAGGCAAATGTGACGAGACACTTGCACCAATTGAGCTGTAAAGCCATGACATGATCGTGTTATTCATGCGATTCCAGATCTCAAAAGCTGTACAAACACCACCAGATCTAAACATAATCAGGGCAGGAACTCGTAGAAAAGCATCAATATACTTCCTTAAGTCAAAGGCTGTGATCACAGCAAGCAATTGTTCATGCCACACTAAGAAGTTAGTTCGATCTTATTTGATCGAGTATGACATTCCTATTGGAGAATAGGTTATCAAAGATGAAGATGTGTGTAGCAAAGGCACTTGTGTAGCTCTAGTACGAGTAAGACGAAAGGATGGTATGGTAGGAGTAGTGGAAGATTAAGAGCTGTCCACCGCCATTGCTGTCTGTGATCAAGAAAGCTTAGCTCTGAAGCAAACCAAAGCTTTGATACCACACAAAGGTTTGGAAATGGTTGAATGAAATTGTTAATTAATCATTGTGAGACTACAGGTATATATACATGTACACGTTTAAGAACCTATGGGCTTAAAGTAACTAACTTTAACATAGAATTATCATTATACCGCTCTGTCGAATATACTTTAACAGATACCTTAAGATATGAAGGCCCATCACTTTAGCTACTGAAAACTCATTAACCCTTTTGGAAATTTTACTGATTGATGGGAAATGTGGCAATTAAAGGGTGGTTGACTTGTAAACTTAGGAATACTGTCGAGAAACTAAGAAAACATGAGTGGAAGCTAGTAAGCATACTTCCTTTGGTAGACAAATTATTAATGTAATTGGTTTCTCTGAATTAAAAACTGAATCACTTGTATTTCTTAATATAGATTAGCTGTCTATGATATACTAACTTTGGATTGACAATGCATTTGTTCTTAGCTTAAAATTTTGCTATGCCAGTATCAATATGCTTTGCTTATGCTAGAGTTCACTCTGAAATAAAAAATATATTCGGAGAGCATCTGAAGAACTAATCTGACCATACTGCATATTGGGTTTGCAAATTTTCTGTTTTCAATATTCTATAAGCTTATGTTGTTTGTTTATTACTGTCCGTGCTTGTGTGTTTGCTTATTTGTGTACTTTTTAGCGCTGCTGAAACTCTCAGGTGCTGCTTTTTGGATTTTCAAATTTATAACCATATTGAAGCTGATTTGCTGTTTCGGTGTCTGTATGACTGTATCTGACGAATCTGTTTTACATCCCAATTAATTGATTACTTTGTCTACAAGGTGGCAGAATTTTCTGGTAATTTAGCATGTATTAGATGGGTTTTCCTGGGCAGATTCTTGTTGAGATTAAATCAACTGAGTTGAGGTAAATCAAAGGAGGTGATGGACCAATCAAAAACAAACAGACAGTTCCATTATAGTTCCATTGATCCGGGAAATGATGAATTGCAGTCCTCTTTCCAATCATTTACTAGTGACCCTGTTAGTGCCATGCATTCTAATACGAGATTCCCTTATCCTAACCGCATATCAGAAGTCAAACCTGTGCTCAATTACTCCATACAGACTGGTGAGGAGTTTGCTCTTGAATTCATGCGTGATCGAGTTAATCCAAGGAAGCCTTTGCTTCCAGACACTGTGGTTGATCCTTATTATGCACCAGGTTATATGGAACTAAAAGGCATAATAGATCACATAGGGTCGGAAAGTGGGTCAGATATTTCAATGCCTGCTGTTGGTGAAAAAAATCAAAAACAGTTTGGTATTAGAAACTTAAGCTCTCATGAAGACAGAAATAATTATACCTCTGCTCAATCAGTTCCACGTACTTCATCAGCATATGAGAGTAATCAAGGAATTTTTCATAGCTATTCTTCTTCTGGCGCCTCTGATAGCTCTTCAATGAGGATGAAGGTTCTCTGCAGCTCGGGTGGTAAAATTCTACCCCGGCCTAGTGATGGAAAGCTCAGATATGTTGGAGGTGAGACCCGCATTATTCGCATGAAAAAAGATATTTCTTGGCGGGAGCTCACCCAGAAAAGTTTATCTATTTATAGTGAGACAAGTATGATTAAATATCAGCTTCCTGGAGAGGATCTGGACGCCTTAGTTTCTGTTTCCTGTGATGAGGATCTCCAGAATATGATGGAGGAGTGCAATGAATTAGAACATCGAGGAGGCTCGCAAAAGCTAAGGATGTTTTTGTTTTCCTTGAGTGATTTGGATGGTGATCAGTTTGGTCTTGGCAGCATGGAAGGTGACTCTGAGGTTCAGTATGTAGTTGCTGTCAATGGTATGGATCTTGGCTCAAGAAAGAACTCAGCTCTGCATGGTCTTGCGAGTTGTTCAACTAATAATTTATATGAGTTAGATGGACAGACTGTTGAGAAAGAGACCAATATATCTGTAGTCAACTCAGCAGGCTTTAATCGTGTACCTTCTACTGGCAATGTTGTTTCAGTATCATCTGTGCATTCTTTAGAACCGATCGTTCAAAGTGCTGCATATGCTTGTGAAAACTATTCAAATTATTTTCCTGGCCAGGTGATACATCATGGAGAAGATCTTCAGTACAATGGCCAAGGTAATGCTAGTTCCTCTCCTTTTGGAGAAGTTTCTGCTTCACGGCCATTGCATGTGATTACTGATCAACAAAGAGCTCCGACAGAATTGAAGCCAGTCAGCAGCTCAAAAGTAGAGAATTCGGAGATCCCAGTAAAGCAGCAGGCAAAACTAAAACCCAACAGCCTGGTACAGCCAGATTACATTGAAAAAGTTGACCCCTCAAGAACAGAGAATCTTGTTCCTTCACAGCAATACGAAGGTAGTTTGGTGAATTATTTTCCTGCTGAAGACACTTCAGGAGCAGTTAGTGTAACTGAGGGCAATCTACATTTAGTGTCTTCGAAAAATGACCTAAAGCACCAAGAACCGGGAAAGGTTGCTTCATCGATTGGGACTGCTAATCTATTGCCTAAAACCAATGAGAATGATTGTCATTCTGCACCTACCACTGTGTTTACTCCTGGTAATTCTGGTTCTGATTCCAATGCAATTGACTTGACTTACCTTGAACAACCTGTGCTTCCTCAGAGAGTTTACTTCTCTGAAAGAATTCCTAGGGAGCAGGCCGAGTTGCTGAATCAATCTTCAAAGTCTGATGATTCATATGGCACTCAATTTTTCATGTCTCATCCACCGTCTGATATCACTCAGCAGAGTCTTGTTACTGAAGGTTTAGAAAGATTGAATGTAGACGGAACCCTCTCTTCTCAGGTTGAACAGTCCACCACGACATCAAAGCCATTCTTTGTGGACACTCATGCTGTTGATGAGGGATTTGTGAAACTTCAAAATTACAAAGAGTTTGCTGATTCACTTTCTCAAATGAATTCAAAGCTTTTGCAAGATGTGGATGGTGAGTTGAAAAAGACATTACCAAGCTCTATGGACAGAAGGGATGGTGTGACGGAGGATGACAGGAATCTTAAGCCTGATCAAGAAACATTGCACTCAAATAGCCATAGCCTGATTGATGAAAACCATGAAGCTACATCAGAACTTCTTGCTGTAACTGCTAAGCATCATGAGGATTCTGCCTCTAATCATCGTGAGCATGATTTTGGTGAATCTATTGGCAAGGATCCCTGTATAGATAATGTCATGGGCTTTCCACAACCTTCATCATGGATAGATAGTTCAAGTAATAAACCTTCAATTGGTTCTGCACCCAAGCAGGGAGAGATCACCATTGATATTGAAGACCGATTTCCACGGGACTTCCTTTCTGATATATTCTCCAAAGCTATATTTCCTCAAGGTTTCCCTACTACTGATATGCTGCACAAAGATGGAGCAGGCTTGAGTTTAAACATGGAAAATCATGAACCAAAGCGTTGGTCATATTTTCAGAAATTGGCGCAAGAAGGGTTTAGTCAGAAAAATGTTTCCCTCATTGATCAGGACCTTGGCTTCTCACCAACTCTTGGAAAAGTTGAAGAAGATAGATCTTATCATCATACTCCTTTACAAACCGGTGGAGATAGGGTAGATGCTGCTGATTCCCAAATGAAATTTGGTGAAAACAGTCATAAGGAATTACATGGAGTGACTGCTGATGATGCCACCACTCTGCATTCCAATTATGATCATTCTCTTGCAAAGGAATCTGGAATTGCACAGTTTGGTGATACAATGGATAATTTAAGGATGCCTGAGTCAGAATACGAGGTATTTATTTGTTTAAAGCTAAATCTTTGTGATATATATGCTTGTTGCTGATTTCAGCCTTGTTACTTGATGTAGGATGGGAGATTTGACACCAGGAATGCGGGTCTACCTGCTCTGGATCCTCTGCTGGGAGACTTTGATATCAATACATTACAGGTATGATATTTGTTTGCACAGTTTAATGATGTTTTTATCCCTCTCTGGAATCCCTTTTTGGCAAACGTTGTTTAAAAGAATAGTAAGTTGTCATGGGATAATTTTGACCCATATGTATTGGTAAATTACTTTTACCAAATTTCTTGTCTCCTTAAAAGTTGAAAGTCATTTAAAGGATCTTGCCTCCTAATGAATGATAAACAAATTTTCTAAAATCTATTGGATTAATGTTGAGCTGAAGATTCTTTTTGTGTGCTTTCTTTTCATGATACTCCAATGTTAATTTTGATTCTCATATTTTTGTGAATATTGATCGATCAATTCAATGAGGCTCCAGTTATGGGCCGTTGTACATGTACATGAACATGACCCATACATGCTCATCACTGAAATTTACTGTTGTTATCTGTTTACATTTTTATGTGTGCTAGAGGAGTTTTGAGTGCTTTTTTGCTGCTGCAAGTAAGTATCAGCATGTCGTGTTTTTAAATCTTCTGGCACATTGTAGGTTATAAAGAATGAAGATCTTGAAGAGCTCAAGGAACTTGGTTCTGGTACCTTTGGGACTGTATATCATGGGAAATGGAGAGGAACGGATGTTGCAATCAAGAGAATAAAGAAGAGTTGCTTCACTGGGAGATCATCTGAGCAAGAGAGATTAGTAAGCTCTTCACGCATACAGTTCACTTTGCAATTTTCTAATTTTCAACCATATCTCATATTCTTTTACACCATATTAAAGCAATGTTCATTAGATGGCAAACAAAACCAATGACCTCTGGGTGTTTGACTTCTAATGAATTAGTTATTTCCCTAAATGGACTATTTGAATCATACTTAATACATTCTCAGACAGTAGAGTTCTGGCGCGAAGCTGACATCCTTTCAAAGCTTCACCATCCAAATGTGGTAGCATTTTATGGTGTAGTGCAAGATGGACCAGGCGGAACATTAGCTACTGTAGCTGAGTTCATGGTTGATGGGTCTTTAAGGCATGTATTACTTCGCAAAGATAGGTATGTGCAATATTTTTGCTTTCAAAACATTTTCTCAGTATATGAGGCTGTTGTGGCTGTGCCTGTACTGGATGATACTAATTCTGAAGTTTCTGCAATTGTTACCCTTGAAAGGAGAATAAAAAAAGCCAATATTTTTGAAATTCAGGATCTGCCAAAACAAAAGGATACTTTGTGAAAGTCAGGTTTCTCGGTAAAGTTAAATATCTCAATTATTTGGGTCTTAGGATAATGTTCCCAATTTATGTATCACTGTTATTAGTCTTTTTTCTTCAACTATGGGCCCAGTTCTGTATGTATGTGGGCCCTGACGCTGCAAGAGCTAGTAATGTTCTGACACATGTATCAAGAGTGTCCCGTGATGGGATATTTAACATTTTCCCAGTTTCTCTGGCAATGCACAGCACAATCATATCTAATTGAAAATGTATATAGGATTTTGTATTTGCGTATGCAATTTATAATCCTTTTGGTATGAAGGTACCTTGATCGCCGCAAACGGTTAATAATTGCAATGGATGCTGCATTTGGAATGGAATATTTGCACTCAAAGAATATTGTGCATTTTGACTTGAAATGTGACAACTTGCTTGTGAACTTAAAAGATCCGTTACGTCCTATTTGTAAGGTAGTTATGATGGCCTTACATTTTAAAGGAAAATATGGAAATTTTGGTAATTCCCAGGGACTAACATTTTCTCCTCAGGTTGGTGATTTTGGCCTTTCAAAAATCAAGCGAAGTACCTTGGTTTCTGGTGGGGTTCGGGGGACATTACCATGGATGGCACCTGAGTTGCTTAATGGAAGCAGCAATAAAGTCTCTGAAAAGGTGAGATCCCTTAATTTGATTTTACATTGGCGTGTTTTGGTTCTGGATTTTAGATAAAAGACAGTTTACAAATGTCACGTTTGTGGAAGTCTGCTACTTAAACATATTCATCAGTTCTTGGTGGTGAGTGAGTTTTTCTTCATAGTTTATTCTGCTTCCTATTGTCTAGTTTGGAAGTGATTGTTCCCTTCAATAGGTTTTGAAAAAAGTAATCCATTGGGAATGCTTGTGAACTAGGGCAAATTTGAGAATTTTTCGACTCTTCTCCTCTTATTGGCTTTGGTCTTAATGCCCTCTTAAAGGTTTGTTGCATTGATTTTCTTGATTATAGGTTGATGTGTTCTCCTTTGGTATCGTTTTGTGGGAGATCCTCACTGGCGAGGAGCCATATGCCAACATGCATTATGGTGCTATCATAGGTGATATTTCTATTTTCTTAATAGGAAAAAGTGCACTTAGAATCATTTTATTTTTACAAATTAGACACGTTGATTACTTTATTTTAAAGTGGTTCTCTTTAGTCATTTTACTGATATATTTGTAGATATTTTAATCATTTTAGGTCAATTTTGATGATTTTAATAATTTTATTTTTCACTTTTTTAAACATTTTGGGACATTTTATTCTTTAAGCATCTACTAGGCCTCATACTAATAAGGTTTAATTCAACCAAACTTGAGTTTTTTCACCCAAAAAAAATGAACCAAAAAAATTCAAATTGACAAAATATGATTAAAGTGTCAAAAAATACAACAGTGAGGTGATTGAAGTGTATAAATTTTAAGAAAGGTGACTAATGTGCCCAAACTGTAAAAGTTAAGTAACACTTTCAATTAATTGATGGATCTAGAACTTTCTTTGAGAGGGTGCACCAATTAGTTGTTAAGTTTAAATAATGTAGAAGTAGCATATAGATATACAAATCTATTTTAAGCAATTATATATTTTAAGAAAAAATAAAATATATGTTTTTTAATCTTTATAAAACTAATAAATTATTTTAATGAAACAATACTTCAAGTTCGAAGCACATACCATACTCTAGTGAGAAAGAGAAATTAAATGAGAAGAAATTCATTCTATGACTAATTTAAGAGGGTAAATAAAATTTTAAAAAATACAAAGCTATATACTCACCAGATATCTTAATATATTTTGAATTATTAAATATGAGAACTGATATAATAGGCAGTAGCACAACAGGAAAAAAATGACCTTGATGACAGCGTAGATGCTTTATTCTTTGAGAAATAAACAATAACAAATGTACACATAGTGAAAGGTGGAATCAAGAATACGAAAAAATTGATAGTAGGATTTTCAAGCTAAAAGGAAAGTAATCATGTTTTTTTTTAATAGAAAAAATTTAAAGTGTGAAAAATATATTGAAAGAAGACATGCACAAATATGATGGAAAGTCAGAAAATTTGGGAAATGTTCAAAAATCTGCAATACAAATTCAATGTGGAAAGTATAGCATTACTTTAAAAATTGAGAGAGATCTTAGACTCAATGAGTTTGTTCTGACAATTTACCTTTATACAGTTAGTTCAAACTAACATAATATGAAAACATGTACCTTAATACTTTTTTTGCGAAATTGAGAGGGGCATGTGCCCCATTTGAATATTAAGTGCATTCAAATATTCATGCACTCAGTTGGCAAGGCTATAGTGTCCTCAATCAAAGGTCGAAGGTTCAAATTCCAACCCCCACATCTCACATCCAAAATGGGTGCCTATTGTTTGAACTAAAAAAAATATTCATGCACTTTTAGAGCATAATATTGCATGCAGAACACTGATGAAAATTTGCCAAGATTGTTCTATATCTATTATGCCATAGATCTTGTGTGCACAAAGAAGGGCAAATGCCTGCACGAATTCTCCTTTGCAAATTTTGCAAGGGGTCCTATATCAGTGTATCCACCTAGCTAAGGGATAGCAGTCCTAATTTTCTTTGCCCAATAAGAATTATTGCAGATTGATTTATGTGACTGATGTATTTCTTCTTTGGTCGAAGATTGTTGTGACTGATATTGGAAGAGCTCTCTTTAATGCACAGGGGGAATTGTGAATAATACGTTGAGACCAACCATTCCAAGGTACTGTGATCCTGAGTGGAGAAGGTTGATGGAGCAGTGCTGGGCTCCTAACCCTGCAGTTAGGCCATCCTTCACAGAAATTGCTGACCGTTTACGTGTGATGTCTGCAGCAGCTAGCCAAACCAAAGCACAAGGTCAGAAAACACCTAAGCAATGATTTGGAGATTTCTTCTTGTTTGTTTGAGATTACAAAGTGCTAAATTTATTCATTCAATTATACACGAAAGATAGTGTGTATTATATATGTAGCAGGGATAAGTTGCTTTCATGTTTAAGTTTAATGACAAATTACTCGATGAGTATGGCTATTTTCAACTATCTGTCTTTTGGATAATTCTCCTCCACCCAACACTCCTCAAGAACGTTGAGGATTTGGAACAGAGAATATTCTGGAAAAATATCAAGTCATTACCAATTTTACTAGAAGGTAGCTACTAATTGATCAGTCATGAAATCATTTGGTTCAAAATAAGTATTTTGATTAATCTGTATTCGGATAGTATCATGAATTGGCATTTACAGGAAGAGGTATGATGAGACTAGATTAGGCAGATTTATACCTCAAATTTTCCTTCTAGTGAGCCTCTGGGATGTGTCTAACTGGATTAGCAGTCTTAATAATTTGACTGGAAAATCCACCTATCCGTAAATTTGGAAAAATGTAAAATCATCTAATATATTTTCATCACAAACTGAGGTCATTTAGGGTTTGCTTGTTTGTGTTTCTTTAAAGTTTCGCATTAAATTTTATATAAAGTAAAGAACATCAGTGAAGTCAGTCAAGATTTGTTAAATTCAAGTAATTTTTTAATACGAACGATATAATACCAAAAAATAGTAAATTATCCTTATTGGGTTGGGTGAATATACAACTTAGAGCATTTTGATACATGATACATAATATAGTGTGTTTTTTATATACTAAAGTTTTTTATGCGTTGAAAGATGTTTACACTAACTATTGTGAGATCCATTATTTAAGCCTTTGAATACTTTTTGAGATATAATTACTTATTAAAGAAGCATAGAAAAGTATTCGGGAGTATGGCTTTTAGAGTTGTCTAATATTTGATTTAAATATATATTAATCTTTTTTTATTTTATCTTTAATGATTTGAATGAATATGATGGGCACGACTTTAAAATTATGTTCTCTAACGCTATTCTTTCTTTAAAGTCTCCTATTAATAATTAATTTTCTTGCTAAATTTTAATTTTACCATCCCATAATAACAAAAATATCAAAGTCTATCGTTAATTGTTCATTGTTAATTTAGTAATAACAAGAATTAAAACGATTTGTTGCCAAATGATTAAAAATGTTTTTTACACTTTTTTGCTAAATACAAAATTACTTTTACTTAAAATCACTTCTATAAGTAAAGCATTTAAACTGGTCGTTAATAAAACTAAATTCCCACGAGTCTACACGGAATGAGCAACAGATTAGCAAGGTTGTTTTTATTTATTTATAAGTACACTTCAATTTTCTTATTTGAAGAAGATTTATCTTATTGAAAAATGGGTCATTTTATTTTCTTAAAAAATCCTATTATATATTTTTTTTAGGACTAAAAAGCAAGTTTCAAGGTTTTGATTTGTTTTAGTTGAAAAATAAAAATAAAAATATTTAAATAAACATATTTTATTTAGTAAACAGTATTGAATATTATTAAAATTTATGATTTGAAAAGAAGTAGATGATGTTCAAACCAACTTATGAAACACTAAATGTACATATTTAGTTATAATAAAAAGATATTTATATTTAATGGAAAATTTGATATGTTTTGTGTGTTGTATTAAATAGAATAAGTATAATCATATTAAATTAAATTAAATTAAATTATAATTAATTTAAATATTACACAATGATTTCAATAAATTATATAATTTTTGGTGATAAAATATTTAGTATATTATATATAATTTTAATTTTAATTCATATCAATATAATTAAAACATGTTATTAACATTATTTAATAGTTTATTTGAAAATTTAAGTCACATTTAATTTAGTGTTTTGTATCGATCAAATATTAAACTCCTAATAGGTTAAATTTTACGGTATATAATATTAGTATAATCAAGCTAGGATGCTTTACAATAGATGTGTTATTTGGGATATTTCCTCTTAGGTAATTCATTAAATTAATATCTTAGCCTTTAAGTTTTTAACTAATATATTTATTTTTATTTTAGAAAAAAATCTTACACTAAAATTTAAAGCATACTAAAGTTCTAAATTCTTAAAAGATAGAAAATAAAATGTAATAATTAAAATTTTAAGTGTTATAAAATAAAATTTAGAATACTTTTTTTTCATTTGGGTTTATGAATATGAAATTACTATTATTTAAAAAAAATTAATATATTTTATCTCCATAATGTTTTAAGTCGATCATAACTTTATTATAACTTTTGATTTATTATAAATCTAACACCAACGTTTTATTTCATGTTACATAAATATTCTTTTAGACATTTTTGATTAACAAATTTAGATTATAAATAATACATAACGTACACATATATTATTTACGATGACAAATTTCTTTATTGAATAGCTACTGACATTGAAAAAGAAAAAAAAGGAAGAAATCCAACAAAAATCCATCCACCCACCATCCCAATCAATGTTGCCCATCAAAGCTCCCCAACACTCACTACCACCACTGCCACCACCATTGCGAGCCACTCCTGTTGCATCTCACAAACCAATGTTATCGATAAGTCCAACCTTTAATGATTAATTCAAAAATGATATCAATTATATATGGAAATTAATCGATGAAAAACACAAGCTTATTTTTAAATTTTATTTGTTTACAACATTACTGTCTCATTCTGATTGTTTAATTCACACAAAAATCAGCTCCAATCACTACCAACAGCATGCAATATTCTATCACCCCGTTATGGTTGATCATTATTGCTCCCAAACATATTTTTTTTTTAGGCAAATGTTATATAATAAAAATATTAATTTTGTTTGCAATAAATAGTGTAGCCCAAAATCTAATTATGTTAACACAAATGTTTAAAGCGATATTTATATAACACATAAAATTTGAATAAATTTACAACCGATACCAAACGTTAAAGAAGTGAAACATATTTAGTAAAAAAAAATTAGAGAAGCTGCCCCTGTAACGTACGTTGTCTTTTTCTTCGTTTCACAGTCCTTTAAGCGAGCATCTTCCTTTAAAGTAACATCCAGTACATTTTGGCCACTTGGACTCCGTAAAATAACCTGCCTGTAGTCGGAACTCTGTTGAGTCGCCACGTGTTGTAATTTAGATGTCCTCAAAACTTTCCTTTTCTGCTCTCTCTAGGACTCCAAGATGACCATATTTCAAACTCTCTGTCCCTCCCTTTTAAACTCTCTCCCTCTGAAATTCCTCTATTAGGGTTTTTGCTGCTGCGGTGAATTTTGCTTAACTTTGCCGGGTAAATTAATTTATTGACTTTTGTTGTTGTATTTTCTTAATTTCTCTTTTGAATCGGTTTTTAGTTTTTTATCTCCTGGAAAATCCTCTTTGGTTTTTGGAAAATGTTAGAAGAAACAATGGAGGTAAGAAAATATTTTATTATGTAATTTTTCTTTGTTCGGTTTATACGAGAGTTGGAGGCTCGAATAATTTCTTGTTTGACCCAAAAAAAAAAACCTATTTCTTTTGAATAATAATTTGTACTGATATTTATCCCAAAATTGTGAGTTAACTCTATTTAGTGAAAAAGAAAATGGGCATAGGGCTTAGATAGAGTGCAGTGAAATTATTGGCTTGTTTTACTTATATATATAAGTTGTTTAAACCTTTTTAACTAAAATGCATGTGAACTTTTGATTAGTGATCCACTGCATCGAACTGTGGGATAAGAAAGTTGAATGCTTGAAAAAAGTTTTAACTTTTTTTCTTATAAGTTTCTGGGTTTATTGTTTTATATAGGTCTGTTCAGTTAATTTATTTTTCATGTACCCATAATAAATTTCTATTATTATTTTCCCTGTTAGATCTGTATTGGTTATGGATTATCTGCTCCTCAGCCCCTCCCTAGAATCTGTTTGTATGCTTGATTTTATATTCTTGCATGTATAATTTTCTGACAATTATGGAGGTGCTGCTCATAATACGAATCCCCAATGTCTTATTGTTTGAATAAAAAGATGGGATCCTTAGCTATCAACGTACTGTTCAAGTGTGTTAATTTTGTGGGTAGACGGCCAATATATCTTTTATAGATTCGAATACTCTCCTCTATGTGTGGGTTTAAACATATTGTAAGCCAAGTACTTGAAATTTAATCGTAGGGGGCTTAAACACAACCTTTGCGTTGATAATATGTTAAAGTAAGTTGGTCGCTAATTCTCCAAAAGCTAAGCTATTGGAAAATTGGTCAACATATCTATTATACATTCTAATATAACCAAGACCTTACTAGAATATATATTATTGGAGAGAATAAAAATAAATTTTATATGAGAACTTCAAAATGTTTTCATGATCAATAGTCAGCTACAGGGCTTGATGCATGTGTTGTAAGAATGGAACTATCAGAAGAATAAAAGGCTCAGAAACTTTTTCGTGAAACTTTAAAAAGTATTCCATAGAAGACTTCCATAATAAAAAAAAAGTATCTGCATATTGAAGAATCAGTTCATGATTTTCTTCTCTTCCACCTGAAAACTCTTTGTAAAGAACCTTTCTATTTCTGGGAAATGCTCTTAAACAATTGCACTAAATCATTCTTCTTTCTTTTGTATTAAGACTTGGCAGAAAAGAAGGTTTACTTATTCAATATCAATGTTGGTCGATCATAATTGAAGTATTAGATTGTAATAACAAATTCATTACTTTTAGATTTTCATTTTTTTCTCAGCTAAACTTGAATTTGTACTCCATTCAGACCTATGTTCAAAAGTTTGTTGTTACTGATTTTTTTGACTTATGTATGAATGTCTAATGCACAATGTGATAGAAGTCTAAGTACTTTTGACTGCCAAAGCTGCTTCTGTTTAAGATGTTTGGGTAAAGTCCTATTTGGGGCCATCTACATGATTTATTGGTTCATGGGATATATAAAATAGACACTCAAGTGATTGAGCTAGTCACTATTTTTGAAGAAATGTTTTTAAACTTTTTAAATTTACTTCAGATAATTTTAGCTTTCTCGGGTGCTCATTTGAAATCAAGCATCAACTTCGTCTCGAAGTTTTTGTTAGGTTGCCATGAGAGGTCATAGAAATAAGAGGTTTAAGATTGTATTGTTTAACACAAGCCTCCTGTGTGTGAACTGAGCCTGATAAAATCACATGTATCCTCGTCAAATGAAATTACATGGATATAATAAGAAGATGATTTAGAAAATTACTACTGATTTATTCAATGGGTTTTGGATTATTTTCTTTGACAACTTGCCATAGCCTTTTTGATGGTTTAATACATCACCCTTTAATATTTCTC
This sequence comes from Hippophae tibetana, assembly GCA_037013495.1. Classification (NCBI taxonomy): domain Eukaryota; kingdom Viridiplantae; phylum Streptophyta; class Magnoliopsida; order Rosales; family Elaeagnaceae; genus Hippophae; species Hippophae tibetana. Next base: position 2,951,225 of record CM072812.1, read on the forward strand.
TATTGTAGAAAATAATAGTTAGTTTACATATATACCAGACTTGAGTAAGAACCAACAGTTTTACCCTTTTAGGTAGTAAGAGAACTCTGTTCTGGTTTCAAACTTTCAAGTGAGACAAGGGAGACAGCAACTCATCTGGTGTTGCTTAGAAATCTTTTATTGAAACATAAGGTATTTAATCTCTGTTCTGCTTAAAAGGGTGAAAACTCAAAATTATTATTTTTTCTTTGGCTTATTATGTTTGTCAAATGTATTTAAACTATTAAGCTTATCCTTGCTTTTGTTTTCAGCCTTGTGATGAGAAAATAGTCAGGCAAGGCACAAGTATACCTCTAATAAACCATGGACCAATCAGGACAGTCGCAGCAGCAGCAGCAGCAACATCAACAACAGCAACTACAACAACATCAACAGCAGCAGCCAGTGGTGGGCGTTATGCCAGGTGCAGGTCAAATGACATATGCTCATTCTTCGTATCAAACTACTCCCATGGTGGGTTCTGGTGCTCCTGCTGTAGCTGTTCCTTCCCCAACACAACCGCCTACAACCTACTCTAGTTCGCCACACCAACTTGCTTACCAGCAAGCACAGCACTTTCACCACCAACAGCAGCAACAGCAGCAGCAACAGCTTCAAATGTTTTGGGCCAACCAAATGCAAGAAATTGAGCAAACTAGTGATTTCAAAAACCACAGCCTGCCACTAGCTAGAATTAAGAAAATTATGAAAGCTGATGAAGATGTCAGAATGATTTCAGCTGAAGCTCCAGTTATATTCGCCAAAGCCTGTGAAATGTTTATCTTGGAGTTGACTTTGCGGTCCTGGATACACACTGAGGAAAACAAAAGAAGAACCCTGCAAAAGAATGATATTGCTGCTGCCATTTCAAGGACTGATGTCTTTGATTTTTTGGTTGACATTATCCCGAGAGACGAGTTGAAAGAGGAGGGACTTGGAGTCACTAAGGCTAACATTCCTGTGATGGGCTCACCTGTCGATCTCCCTTATTACTATGTTCCAACCCAGCAACCTGTGCCACCTACCGGTATGATCATGGGAAAACCAGTAGATCAAGGAGGTGCATATGCAGAGCAGACTAGACCAGCCGTGGCCTTCGTTCCATGGCCACATGCTCAACCCCAGCTTCTTCCCCCACAGCAACAACAGCAACAGCCACAGACAGATGCTTAATTACTGTTGTCAAGTAGTAACCAGAATTGTCAAAACCTTGACTTCTGATCGTTAGAGTTGGATTTGAACTTTTTAAGTTGTCTTTAATATGTAATGTACAAGCATTAGCAATTAGCATTAGGTGGGAGTTGCAAACCTGTAATACAAGAATCTTAGTGAATGGTGCCTTTGTCAAATGAGAGGATGTTAAAGTTTGTAGGGGCTTGTGTTGCTTTAATCATGAGATTTCTCGTCTGTTTTCTTTCTGTTCTTCGATTATTTATTTTCCATAAAAGGTATTTTCTAGAATCAAACTATTGTATTAATTACATAGTTATCACTATTTTTTTTTCATCCCAAATATACATCAATTTAAAAGTTAAAATAGTATCATTATGTTACTTTAGTTGCAAACGTGAAAAGAGCCGGTTATTGTTGGTATATATATATATATATAATCTTGTAAGACTATGGAAATAAGATAGTAGAAAACTCCATCAGGAAATAGATTTGTGAACAGGGAGAAGTTACTAATCACAAGAAAGTAGATACTTGTTTATTCATTTGACACAGAGACGTAATTTTTGAAATTTTAATCTTACTTTATATCCCTATAACAATATCTTTTGCATTCAACCCAAGTGGACTGTTGCTATCAACAGTAAAAAATATTTTTTAATATATGCATTTGATGTATAGTTATTACTATAAATATATCACAGTATTTTTTAAGAAGTCACAATTTACATGTCCTAATCTTCAAATAGTTTAAATTTAGATGTACTTATTTTACTCATCATATATCTATGAATTTTATTTAAATATTTTTAGATTTATCTAAATATGAATATTTATGGAGAGAAATTCATAACATTATATCCATAGATGTATTTTCAATTCCACCTCTTTCTTACTTTTACTTATTTTATGTACTTTCTTCTTATATCTTCCTAAGAGATTACATACTCTCAATATATCTAAAAATTTCTCTATTTTGACATGATCATAACTTATGCATTAGATGTTAAAGAACTTGAGATCCAGTTGGTGACAACCAACACACCAACTAGAAACAGTTAACAACAGCTTGGTGGGAAATGATAGACTATCCAAAAACATGTCTCTCCATAATTGTGTTTATTTTTAATTATTACAATTTTGTTTTTCTTTTGTATAAATAGTTTGTAAACGTTTATTTATTCATCATCAATAAAACCATTTCTTACATGGTATCAAAGCTTAGTAAATAATTCCCAGAAAATTCAGCTTATAGAAATTTTCTTTTCTTCCTCATTCTGTTTTTTTTTCAAAATCAATTTTAATTCACAAAATAATTTTAATTTCATCCCATCATATTATTCAGAAGAATTCGAGCAATCTGCAATTAATTTCAAGCCAAAATACCCATCCACGCGCTCACACGCGCCTTGCTTGATTTCACCAGTGTTCCACGCGCCTCACCGGAGTCACACGTGTCAACACGCGCCAGCTGCTGAGGAAGACGACTCCAACTACATGTCGTTCGCGCACCGTTGAAGCAAACAACGTGACGTTCACCCGATTCGGTCTTCCATCCGGTTCAATGCTCCATTGTTGCAACCGCCGTTCCGGCCACTCCAAACATCGGTTCACCCACTTTCCGACCGGTTATGCGGCTAAAATTTCCAGTTTTGTAACCCTTGACTCATTTTTTATAAGATAAAGCATATTTCAATCCATTATTTATTTCATAAATAGTCATTATTGTCTAAAACACACTTAAACTCATCTCGTTCTTTCGATTTATTTTACTCAACAATAATGTCTATAACTACCAATACCAACCCTACTTTACCAAAGTGGTATGATGACCCTAGCCATTCATTATATCTACACCACTCAGACAAACCAGGCATGGTTCTAGTAGCTCAATCCTTAAATCAAGAAAATTATCATATTTGGAGTCATGCAATGCTCATGGCTCTAATAACCAAAAACAAAGAAGGATTCATTGACGGCACAATCAAAAGGCCATCAACAAACCTTGAAGCAGAAATCAAACAATGGACTTGCTGCAACATTCTTGTCAAAGGATGGATCCTCAACACCATATCGCCCAAAATTGTAGAAAGTGTCATGTATAATGATACTACATATGAGCTATGGGAATAATTAAAGGAACGTTTTTCGCACACCAACAACGTGCACCTATTCCACATTGAGCAAGAGATCCATGATTGCATACAAGAAGGTGTAAGCATTGGAGAACACTATATCAAATTGAAAAGCTTATGGGATAGTTGCGATGCACTATGTCCTCTTACACATTGTGGAGGAAATGCCGGAAGGGAACTACAAGAATATCAACAAAAGCAGTGAACCATAAAGTTTCTCATGGGGCTTAACACGGTTTACTCATCAGCACGTGGAAAAATCTTGCTCATGGAACCATTACCTATAGTAAATAAGGTATATTCACTTATTGTTCAAGATGAAAAGCAGAGAGTTGTCTCCACGCAAAGTATAGGAAGGATGCTAGAGATAGTCATTCACAATATCCTCACAAAAATTACCCACCAAGGAACCCATATCTCAAGTGCAATCGATGCAACAATATAGGCCATAATTCTGAGAATTGCCGAAGTCACCTCAAATGTGATTTTTGGGGTCTCAATGGACATAATTTTAAAAACTACCGAAAGCATCTCAAATGTAATTTCTGTAGTTTGAATGGACATGACATCAACATGTGTCGGAAGAAAGGAGCAATTCAAGATAAGAGAAATACAAGTTATGGCTTTCCCTCCAAAGCTCATTATACTGATTTTTAGGAAAGCTACTCCGACACAAAGACACCATCCCACAACCTTACATCTGCCCAATATCAAGAGCTTCTTACACTTCTCAATCAATCCAAATCAGGTAGCATGACAAGTCAAGTGACTACTTCTTCAGGTAACACATTATGTGCAACTGTTTTCCATTCAGAAACTCGTTGGATTTTCGATACAGGGGTAACTGATCACATAGTTTGTTCCCAAAACCTTATGAGTTCCAGCATTCCAGTCACTAATCGGCATGTGCATTTACCTGATCATTCTCTTACCCGTGTCACACATATTGGCACTGTACATTTCTCAAATAATTTCATACTCCATAATGTCTTGTGTGTTCCCTTCTTCAAATTAAACTTAGTTTCAGTAGTCAAACTAACTCAAACTACATTTTGCCATGTCACCTTCACTAATAGTATGTGCTTTGTTCAGTACAAATGCTCAGGGAAGACGATTGGGATAGGAATTGAGAAAGTAGGACTCTACTACCTGACTATTTTTGAAAAGGCTGGATATTTCTCTGTTTCAAATACTACTTACACTAACTCTCATCTATGGCATCAACGACTTGGTCATTTATCTAATAACAGTTTGCATGTAATTTTTCTTTCCATCAACACATTTTTTTGTTCCATTAGTGATTGTTCTATTTGTCCATTAGCTAAGCAAACATGTAATCCATTTCCTTTAAGTTCCATCAATACAAAAGCACCTTTTGAAATGATTCATGTCGATGTTTGGGGTGGTTATCACATTCCAGTATTTAATGGAGCACGTTATTTCCTCACTATTGTTGATGACTACTCAAGATCCACATGGGTCTATCTCTTACATGCTAAATTCGATACATGCACATTTCTTACCACCTTTATTAATCTTGTTGAAACACAATTTTCATCCAGAGTTAAAATCATTCGTAGTGACAATGAACCAGAATTCTCTATGACCTAGTTGTTTTCTACTAAAGGAATCCTTCATCAAACCAGTTGTGTCTCTACCCCTCAACAAAATGGTCTTACTGAACGCAAACACCGTCATCTTCTCAATGTCGCTCGTTCATTGCTCTTCCAAGCCAATCTTCCTAAAAAATTCTGGGGAGATGTCATTATTACAACCACATACCTCATAAATCGTACTCCAACACCTGTTCTCAAGGGTAAAACACCATTTGAAGTCCTTTTTCACAAAATTCCTAGGTATGAACATCTTCGTGTTTTTGGTTCCTTTTGTTTTGTGTCTGCACATCATGATCGACTCACCAAGTTTGATGCTAGATCATATAGATGCATATTCATTGGGTATCCATATGGGATAAAAGGTTATCGTGTCTACAATCTGGAAACAAGCAAGACTTTAGTGTCTCGTGATGTTATCTTTCATGAACATGTATTTCCTTATTTCACTTCTGATGTCAACACTCCAACTCTATTCCCTTCATCAGAAGATACTATTTATGATGACTTACCTAACATTCGTCAATCAACCAATCCAAATACATCACTTGATCATACACCATATTTCCTTCCAACAATCAACTCAGACACTCTTCATCTTCAAAATTCATCTCCAGAAACATCATCATCAACTTCTTCACAACACATGACTCCTCCAACACCAGTCACACATAGGCTTTGTCGATCCACCAATGTTCCTAGCTACCTTCAAAAATATCATGTAGAAGCTTTCTTGCCTTCTCGGTTCATCCCTTCGTCTCACTCAGCATCATCCAAAGACAAAGGTATTTCTCATTCTTTATCTCATGTACTTACCTATGACCAATTATCACCTGCACATCGTGCCTTTTCTACTTTTATTTCCATTCTCAGGGAACCAACCACATTTTCTGAAGCTTTCAACGATCCAAAATGGCGGCTTTCCATAAAACAAGAATTGGATGCTCTTGAAACTAATGGCACTTGGACGCTTCAACATCTTCCTCCAAACAAGAAACCAGTTGGTTGTAAATGGGTCTACAAAATCAAGTATAATCATGATGGCTCTGTGGAACGATACAAGGCTCGGTTAGTGGCCAAAGGATACAGTCAGATTGAAGGTTTTGACTACCAAGAAAATTTTACACCAATAGCCAAACTTGTCACTGTTCGGCTTCTCCTTTTCGTTGCTGCTATTCAAAATTGGTATCTTTGACAACTCAATGTCAACAATGTTTTTCTCTATAGTGATCTTCATGAAGATGTCTACATGTCCCTTCCACCTGGATTCGGACGAAAGGGGAAAATACGAGTATGTAAGCTACATAAATCCTTGTATGGACTCAAACAAGCCTCACGACAGTGGTTCATCAAGCTATCAATAACACTTAAGCTAGCTGGTTTTAACCAATCCAAGTATGATCACTCACTGTTCGTCCAAACCCGTGGTAATTCCTTCTCTGCTCTTCTTGTCTATGTAGATGATATAATCATAACAGGAAACAATATACAAGACATTGAAGAAACTAAGAATCATCTCATGAGACAATCCAAGCTTAAAGATCTCGGTGAATTAAAGTATTTTTTGGGCATAGAAGTTTCACGTTCCACGAAGGGAATTGTTCTGTCACAACGCAAGTACGCACTTGAAATATTGGAGGACATGGGTTATCTTGGTGCCAAATCTGCCAATTCACCTATGAAACAAAATTTATCCCTCGGCAAGGTTGAAGGGGAATTCATTAGTAAACCCACATCCTATCGAAGACTTGTTGGGAGATTAATATACTTGACCATCATAAGGCCCGACTTAGTGTATGTCGTGCACATTCTCAATCAATATATGGATAAACCACGACAACCACATTTGGAAGCAGCTCAACGAGTGCTACGATATGTCAAGAACACACCAGGGCAAGGTCTCTTTTTCTCAGCAACTAGTTCATTACAACTAAATGATTTTTGTGACGTAGATTGGGAAAAATACACAGATACACGACGATCAACCACATGATAATGTATGTTTCTTGGAAACTCACTAATTTGATGGAAGACTAAGAAATAAAATACGGTCTCACGATCAAGTGTAGAAGTAGAATACCGTTCTTTGATAGTAGCATGTTGCGAAGTAACCTGGTTACGATAAATTTTGGATGATTTGGGTATCAAACACTCCCAACCAACCAAGTTATGATATGACAATCAAGCATCCCTTCACATTACATCAAATCCAGGGTTTTGATGAGCGAACCAAACACATAGAGATCGATTGCCATCTAGTAAGAGAAAAGATTCAAGCTAGAATGATCAAAACTTATCATAGAGCAACCAGCAGATATATTTACCAAATCCTTGAGTTTTCCACAGTTCTTAAGCTTACTTAACAAGTTAGGAATAATTAACATATATTCTAACTTGAGGGAGAATGTTAAAGAACTTAAATAACTTGAGATCCAATTGGTGACAACCAACACACCAGATGGAAGCAGCCACCAACAGCTTGGTGGGGAAGGATAGGCTGTCCAAGAACATGTCTTTCCATAATTGTGTTTATTTTACTACTACAAAAGAGGTATTTAAGTCGCTGTGTAAAGTCGATTTTTGGAAAAAATCAACTTATAATGAATTTAAAGTCGGTTTAGTGTAGAACCGATGCTATCCACATTGGACGTAGCATCGATTGATGTGGAGAACCGATGCTACCCGTGTGGCTAGCGTCGGTTCTCCACGTCAACCGATGCTACACACATGGTTAGCGTCGATTCTACACGTCAACCGACGTTATGTCCAACGTGGATAGCGTCGGTTTGCCACGTAAATCGATGCTACGTCATTTTTTTAAAATTAAAAAATGGATGAAGTTAATACAATTAAAATTAATTATTATTTTATTTGACTCTTTAGAATTTAAGTTGGATATAAATAGTATAATTTTTCCTTTTTTTTAGACAATTAGTTTTAAAAATTATATAATTTTGTTTATTTGTTTGGATATTTAAATTTATATATGTATCTACAATATATCTTTATTTAATTTTGTGTATATGTTTTAATTAAATATTATTCTAAAGTTATTTTTTTCTTTTTCTATAGTCGTATTTGCATAGTTTAAATAAAATAATAATTGACAAAAAAACATTTGAAATTGCATGGATAGCGTCGGTTGACGTGGAGAACTGACGCTAGCCACCTAATATATTCATTCGGCTCATTTTTTATGCAGAAACCCAAAACCGAGCTCACACCCACCTTCTTTCTCAATTTCCGGCCACCTTCGACCACCATTGCAACATCGTTTTGTGGGTTATATTTCTCTTCTCAATATCTTTCAGATCTACTATTTTTTTGAGCAAAATACTCAAAAAAATTATACACATTTTTTCACTGATTCTTACTTACAAAACATCATTTTCTTCTTTTTTTTCCTCCATTTAGTCACTTCATAACATTCTTGTAAGTATTTCTATTAATTTTGCAGCTTATTATTCAATTTGTTTTATTTTTTGTATAAATTTTTGATTTATGTATGTTTTTTATTTTGCTTGTTATTATGTTTGACTTATTTTATGTAGAAATAATATGTTAAATGTTGTGAGTTTGATGGATTATATATATTTACTGTACGTGGATAAATTTATTTATATATAAATAATTATATTCTATTAAGTATAATTTTTCAACTTATTATTCAATTTGTTTTATTTTTTGTATAAATGTTTTATTTAGGTATATTTTTTATTTTGTTTGTTATTATGTTTGACTTATTTTATGTGGAAATAATATCTAAAATGTTGTGGGTTTGATGGATTATATATATTTACTGTGCGTGGATAAATTTATTTATATATAAATAATTATATT